>JAQQAC010020790.1:13576598-13830900 GCA_029783875.1 Phataginus tricuspis
ATAAACATAGGGGTGCATCTGTCTTTTTCAAATTGGGCTGCTGCATTCTTAGGGTAAATTCCTAGCAGTGGGATTCCTGGGTCAAATGGTATTTCTATTTTGAGTTTTTTGAGGAACCTCCATACTGCTTTCCACAATGGTTGAACTAATTTGCATTCCCACCAGGAGTGTAGGAGGGTTCCCTTTTCTCCACATCCTCGCCAACATTTGTTGTTGTTTGTGTTTTGGATGTTGGCCATCCTCACTGGTGTGAGGTGATACCTCATTGTGGTTTTAATCTGCATTTGTCTGATGATTAGGGATGTGGAGCATCTTTTCATGTGCCTGTTGGCATCTGAATTTCTTCTTTGGAGAAGTGTCTATTCATGTCCTCTGTCCATTTCTTAATTGGCTTATTTGCTTTTTGTTTGTTGAGGTGCATGAGCTCTTTAATGTAATTTGGATGTCAACCCCTTATCGGATATGTCATTTATGAATATATTCTCCCATAATGTAGGATGTCTTTTTGTTCTACTGATGGTGTCCTTTGCTGTACAGAAGCTTTTCAGCTTGATATAGTCCCACTTGTTCATTTTTGCTTTTGTTTCCCTTGCCTGGGGAGATATGTTCATGAAGAAGTCGTTCATGTTTATGTCCAGGAGATTTTTGCCTATGATTTTTTCTAAGAATTTTATGGTTTCATAACTTACATTCAGGTCTTTGATCCATTTTGAGTTGACTTTTGTGTATGGGGTTAGACAGTAGTCCAGTTTCATTCTCTTACATGTAGCTGTCCAGTTTTCCCAACACCAGCTGCTGAAGAGGCTGTCATCTCCCCATTGTATATCCAAGGCTCCTTTATCAAATATTAATTGATTGTAATGTTTGGGTTAATGTTTGGATTTTCTATTCTGTTCCACTGGTCTGTGGGTCTGTTTTTGTGCCAATACCAAATTGCCTTGATTACTGTGGTTTTGTAGTAGAGCTTGAAGTCAGGGAGTGTAATTCCCCCTGTTTTATTCCTCCTTCTCAGGATTGCTTGGCTATTTGGGGTCTTTTGTGGTTCTTATTGTCTTTTATAAAGTGTTTTATAAAATTTGTACAACATAGGAGAGGCATAATTCCAGGGTATCATTTTCTCAGTTCTCTGTGTTACATTGTACATCCACAGTTCTGTGTGTGTTTGCCTCACAATTGTCATTTTATAGCACGCTTTGCAGATGGGAAGTTACTGTGGCTCTTTTTTGTTTGTTTTTGTTGTTTTTTACACTCGAATGACTTGGGTTCCCTTCCACAATAAAAAATTATCTTTACTTCCAATTGGGGATTCTATTTATGTTTACAAATGGCATTTTGAACTAAGAGAGTAAACTACATGTATCAAAATCTTTATTCTGTATGCAACATACACTGAAACAGAACAAAAGAGTTTGTAAACTTTTACATTTATTGTAATTTATAAAAATCATGTTTTTATGTACAAAAATACTCATTTGCCTGTTAAGAATACTGTTGTTGATAAATATTTTGATATATATTTATAATAAATTTTGTGTCAGAGTAAGGCATAACAGATGAGCAAATGTAATAATAGCTCTCAGTGCTTTGATGGATCTTAGGACGGTGTAACCCAGAAGGAGAGAAACTCTTGGTTCTAATACAATGATGTAGGGAGAAAGAGGAAAGATCAGTGAAAATTTGATTTCACTATAAAAAATTAGAGATCGGGGGGACACTTTAAGCACTTGAGCTCTGCTGTAGAAGTGTGCAGCTGGATAGTGTGTAAGCGTTTTCCTTAGGCTGACACACTGAAATCTGATCGCACTCCTCTCGCTCAACCAAAGGGAGAATGCTGAGGATGAGGATGTTAGATGGACAAAGCCCGCTCCAAAGCTGCGTGTGCTCCCAGGGAAGAAGGCCCCAGCTCCTAAGAGTTGTAAGGACGCCAAGGGTGCCGTTGCTACTTTTCTGTGCCTTACCTCAATATACTTCTCGCTCTGAGGTCCTGCAACTTGTATTAGCTCTGTCCACATCAAGGCTGAATGAAACCCAGCGTCCTTTACTATTTTCTATAAGAGATACAATCATACCCAGCAGTCTTTGGGCGTAGTAACCTCACTCATGACTCCCAGTGTCAGAGACCCTTCCTACATTCCCCATGTAGCCTCAGCCACACCAGTGCCGTCAATCCTGATATTCTGCTGCCTTCAAAAGCCTCCCACTCCCTTCAAGCTGTCCACCTGCCACATGGAACACCCTGAACAGCATATCCCCCTTCCTATTCCACTTCTTGCTCTCATGAGACCAGTCCTGCTACCTCTTCTCCCCTTCGCCTGTGTCCCAGAAAGTTCTGCCTGTCTAAACCCCTCTGCAACTCTGGTAAATACAATTTCTTCTCTCTTACTTAAGAATAATTTACTATTTTATAGTATGAAACATGGAACACACCCATGAGCAGAGGGATTTGGTGACACAACAGAAGCAACAATTCCTTCCAGGGATGGAGAAGATCAGGTGATATATTCTAAGAGGAGATTATTTTTCAACTGGTAATAAAATAATCAGTAGGATATAGGAAGTCTAACTGGTGAATAGAGAGTAAGAGAGAGCATTCTATTTTTTAAAAAACTCTCTAGATATAAAATTCTCTTGAAAAATAAGACATTGTACCTCATTATCTTAGGCTGATTACCAAGAGAAACAGACTCTGATTTGCAGGTTTGCTGCAGAATGTTGCCTGGGAAGAGCTCTGGGGACCCAACACCACAGAAGGAAGCTGAGGGAGAAGCCGAACCACGGTGCCATGGTAATGGAAGCCTCGGGACCTTCTGCAGGCCCAGAGCTGGAGGTCAGAGTTGTTACCAGTCGTGGTGAGTTTTACTAAGTACTAGGAAGTTAATCATCTTCAAAAGAGTTTATGTTAACTTTCTTCAGACACATAGGCATAAATAATGCCTAGACATTTTCTTGAAAAGTAGCAAGGAACAGAATATCTTTTATGCTGAGTGCCATCTTACCTTGATACAATCTTTACCTTGGCTAACAATTTTGGAAGTTCACCACAGTTGGCTGGAGGATTTTAGACCCTCTCATTAGGTGAATTTAGGTTTAATCTTGTAGGGGCAGAAAAAATGATCTAGATGACTTATTTGGGACTAAGTGACCTTAATTTTATTCTGACATATGATTAAATCTTATGATAATTGAGTAAACCTTTCCTGGAAAATACCAATTGCTAAATGTTGCTTTTCCAATGTGAATATTATACTTAACACAGTAAGGTCATTGGCCTAATATTATAGATAGGATGGATTTATTATAATGGATTTATTAATGATGTGACATTATCAAAAGTTAATATTTCTAAGCATCTTGTATCACAACTTAATTTTTTTAATATCACTAAGCAGCAAATTGCTGTACATTTCAAATTTTGTACTATAGTGATTGCAGTAATTAAATTTATCGAAGCCTGACTCAGTATACCATGTAAAGATGTATGAATAAACATAGTCTTATGTTTATCACATGAAGAATGCATGCCCTTTAATTTTGAAGAGTAGGATAATTTATTAGGAATGATTTCATTTGAAATGTGTGTTTTTGAGAGCGAGAAAAGGCAAAAGCAGGTTAATTGGTTGAGCTGGAGTGGAAAAGTATTATTTAAGAAAATTGATACTATATACCCACATACATTGATGGGCTAAGGAGGATATTAGATGACCATTTCATTAAATAGCAAAGAAAAAGCAAATTCAGCCCTGCTCATTCATGACAAAAGCCCTATACAAACTAAGAATGAAACAGAAGTTCCTCAATCTGGTAAAAAAATCTAAGGAAATCCTATATTGAGCATAATGCTCAATAGTTATATATTAAATGCTTCACCCTAGATGAGAAACAAGAATGAATGACTATTCCCTCCTCATTCAGTTAACACTACCCTGGAAGTCCTAGTCAGGGCAATAGTGGAAAAAAATAAAATAAAAGTATGGATCCTGGGAAGGAAATTACTCAAAAAGATAATTTAGTAAGGCTGAGTATATGGTCAATATATAAAAATCAAGTACAATTTTATATTTCAGCAGCAGATAATTAGAAAATGAAATTTAAAAAAATCAGCAGAGGAAAATATCTTAATGACACATATGCAAAGCATTTCTACACTGAAAACTGCACAATGTTTCAGAGAGTGCTTAGGGAAAACCCAAGTATATAGGGTGGCGATAACAGGGTAGGGACTAGAAGGCTCAGTAATATTAAGATGTCCTTTCTCTTTGTGTTAGTGTTCTAGGATTGCCATGACAAAGTACCACAAACTGTGTAGCTTACATAACAGAAATTTATTGTCTCACAGTTCTGGAGGCAGAAACCTGAAATCAAGGTCCTTCTGTTGGCTATAGAGAAAATCTGTTCTGTCTCTCTCCTGGATTCTGCTGGCTTGCTGGCAATCTTTTTTGTCTCTTGGCTTGTATTTGTATCATTATCATCTCTACTTTCATGTCACGTGGCATTCTCCTTGTATGTGTATCTGTGTTCAAATTTTTCCTTTTTATAAGGACGCTAATCATATCAGATTAGAAGCCCACTCTGCTCCAGTATGGCCCTATTTTAGCTATTACATTGGCAATGAACCTATTTCCAAATAAAGTCACATTCTTAGGATGTGAACACATGAATTTTCAAGGGGACACATACATAATGCTCTAAAAATTTATATGTAGTTTCAACACAATCACAATAGAAATTCCCAGTAGAATTTTTTTCCAGTATAAATGAACAATCTAATTTTAAAACTCATATGGGTATTCCAACCTTGAACAGACCAAACTTCTTGGAAAAAAAAAAATGGAAAAAAATAATGCTCACACAACCTGCCCTCAAGACTTATTATAAATCTATAATACTCAAGATATGTGGTATTGGCTTAATTTTATAGGACTAGTCAATGAAATGAAATAGAAGGTTCAGAACTAGCCCAAGTGTATAAAGTCAATTGATCTTTTAAAAATAGATTTACTAAGGTAATTCAATGAAGAAAGGGTGGTCTTTTCAACACGAAGTACTGAAACAACTAGAAAAACACTTGTAAACAAAATTTTTCTCAACTCTTACCTCATACCATGCATGAAAATTACTTTTTACATCATAGACCTAAAAGCTAAAGTTGAACTAGAACATTTCTAGAAAAAAATAGAACATCTCCACAACCATTGGGTAGGAAGTATTTTTTAGGACCCATAAAACTCTAAGCATAAAAGTAAAAAAAGATACACACACAGATGCACACACATGTACACACTACAAAATGATAATATCATCAAAATGAAAAACTGCTTTTCAAGAGACACTCATAATACCATGGTGCTGGGTGACACTAGGATTAGAAACCTCATCATAATAAGCAGCCCAGCCTTGAAAGCTGCCTTGTCCCTGTGTGCCCAAGACTGTCCCACCAAGGCTCGCGGGGTGGCATGGCCTGAGGAAAACCCCTCTATTCCCTCAGGCACCACGAGTGGGTATGTGTGAGAGTCCCAGTGGCATCAGATACCCCACGTAGACCAAAAGTAATGACCATCAAGCCTCTGAAAGATAAACTTATGGAGCCACAGCCCAAAAAACTAGGGTAGGAACAGTGAGTTTAACCTAAACAGGGTGACTACCTACTAAGATACAAATTAAATAGACCCACGCTCTCTTAACTTATTACAGATAACATATTTAGCACACAAACAAAAATCACCTGAAAAAAATGAAAAATTATGTGCGCAAATGAATTGTTCAATAAAGTTCATAGCAGCTTTATTCATAGTAGCTGAACGGAAATTACCAATAGGTGAGTGAATAAACTAATTGCAGTATATTTTTATAATGAATTACTACAATCCATAAAAATGAAAGAATAACTGGTTCATGCAATATCATGACAGTCATGGAAAAACACGTTTCAGCCACCACATAAAGAATACATACTGTATGGTAGTATTTATACAAAATTGTATGATAAATAAAGTTAAGCTATGGTAATAAAAGTCGCATTGCTTTTTCCCTGGGGATTTACAAGGAACTTGAGTGGAATAGGGCATAAAGAAACTTTTCAGAGAGTTAGAAATAGTCACTATTTTGAATAGACTGATCATTATATTCGTATATACCTTTTTAAAAATTAATTAAATGATACATTTAGTATTTGAACAGGCAATAAAATACAATAATATAAAATTATCTATCTATAGAGTTGGTTACAATTAAAAAAGCAATACAGTAAAATAAAACTTAGGAGAAAGAAATCAAATAATTTTAAAGCAACAACACACATCTGTATTTTCTCTGTGTTTGGTTAGTGTGAATTAACAAATTTTTAGGACCAATTTGTAAATTGGTGCGGAACTATAAACACCACTGCAAGACTAAATCCCCAGATTTACATTTTCTTTCATGTGTTTCCTGGCCTTTCATTTTCCATTGCTGCAGTGTACATTAAACTTCAATGATCAGAAACAATCTGTTGCCTCTTGGGGACATCACTGTTTTGCCAAAGCTAGCATTATAAATTCTCTTATACCATTTCTTTGTAGACACATATCTCTAAGTTTGGTGCATAAACTGATTTTTCTAGTCTTAGAGAAAGTCAGAAAGTCCATAGCTCGTTTGTGACTTGAATTATTTTTCTTTCTCTTGAGAATTAAATGTACTAGATTTTATGAAGATTATTTTCCAAATACCTGTTCCATCTTGGGAATCCATTTTTTTTTTCATTTTGTTAAATTTGCTTAGGTGAGGAGATTAAAGATGGCAGTGTGAGAGGTGAGACACAGTCTTCCTCCTAAAACCACATATAATACGAAAATATAACTGATACAACTACTCCTGAAAGAGCAACAGGAAAGAGGACTGTGCCAAACTACATACATCTGGAGACAAGAGCAGACCTCACAAAACAGGATAACATACTAAAGCTGTGACGCGGCAGGACCCAAGCCCTTCCTCCACCCCAGCTCACTGGTGGGAGGAAGAGAAATGGAGCGGGAGGGAGTGGAGACCTGGGACTGCTGAATTTCTAACTCTGGAGATCTGCTCTGGGAGCACAAACCTACATTTCATGGTGTTTGCATGATACTCTCATAATTAGGGGTTTGGAAAGCTAAGACAGGCAGAATTCCTGGGGAGAATGAGATTCCAGCTGCTTGTGGAAAGCAGGGATCCATACCTGGCTGCTCTGGGACAAAAGAAAGGCAGGCAGTCTGAGACACTTCCTAACAAGGAAGCCTTTAGCAAGAGGGCTGCTAAAGGGGCAAGGATTGCACAGAGGTTACTGCTTAGGAGAAAGGACAGGTAGACAAAATTGCCCAAGTGCACTCTGTCCAGCAGGTTGGGAGCTTTCACGATCTTAAGGTGTGCCAGCTCCCTGGTTGCCTACACAGATCCAAGAACCCTACTGCACGCTTCTCCTGGCCAGCCCCACCTGGATCGCAAACTGGCAAACCCTACCCTGGTGTTAGGCCAGCTAGAGAGAACATCTGTCTACAGCAACTACAAACACAAAGCATAGAAGCTTATACCTGTGTGCTCGGACCACTGGTTCAGGCAGTGGAGACAGGCATAGCAGCTGGGTAGCAGGATACAGCTCAACCCCCAGACACCAATACCACTTCCCTGTGACCCCAACATTGCTTCAGGGGCTGAGCAGCTCCAGGGAGTAGAGCTTCTGGGCATTAGAGGGCGCCATATGCAAATATGAAACACCAAAGGAACCTGGTTCAGAGTAAAATTATTAATACAACTCCTGAGAAAGATTTAAATGATATTGACGTTATGACTCTGCCTGAAAGGGAGTTCAAAATAAAAATAACATGCTTATGAAGGTATGGAAAGATATTCAAGAACTCAGGAATGAACTCCAGTCAGAGAGCCAATTGTTGAAGAGCACAATGGAGGGTATTTAAAGCAGATTGGATAAGGTGAAATAGAAACTAGAGAAGAGGAATACAAAGAAACTGAGGCAAAGAGAGAAAAAAGGATCTCTAAGAATGGAAAAATATTGAGAGAACAGTGTGACCAATCCAAACGGAACAATATTCACATTATAGGGGTACCAGAAGAAGAAGAGAGAGAAAAAGGGATAGAAAGTGTCTTTTAGGAGTTGATTTCTGAAAAATTCCCCAATCTGGGGAAGGAGACAGTCTCTCAGGCCATGGAGGTGCGTAGATCTCCCAACACAAAGGACCCTAAGGAAGACAACATCAAGACATACAGTAATTAAAATGGCAAAGATCAAGGATAAGGACAGACAATTAAAAGCAGCCAGAGAGAGAAATAAGATCACATACAAAGGAAAACCCATCAGGCTATCATCAGACTTCTCAGCAGAAACCTTACAGGCCACAAGGGAGTGGGATGATGTATTTAATGCAATGAAGCAGAAGGGCCTTGAACCAAGATTACTTTATCTGGCAAGATTATCATTTAAATTTGAAGGAGGGATTAAGCAATTCCCAGATAAGCAAAAGCTGAGAGAATTTACCTCCTACAAACCATCTCTACAGTGTATTTTGGAGGGACTGCTATAGATGGAAGTGTTTCTATGGTTTAATAGCTGTCACCAGAGGTAATAAAACCACAGTAAAGAAAGTAGACGAGCTAATTACTAAGAAAATGAAATATTAAATCAACTATCTCCAAAGTCAATCAAGGGATAGACAATGAGTACAGAATATGATACCTACTATACAAGGAATGGAGGAGGAAGAAAAAGGAGGAGGGAAAAAAGAAACAAACAAAAAAGAACCTTTAGATTGTGTTTGTAATAGCATATTAAGTGAGTTAAGTTAGACTCTTAGATAGTAAGGAAATTAACCTTGAACCTTTGGTAACCACGAATATGAAGCCTGCAATGGGAATAAGTACATACCTATGCATAATCACCCTAAATGTAAATGGACTGAATGTACCAATGAAAAGACATAGAGTCACTGAATGGATAAAAAAACAAGACACATCTATATGCTGCCTTCAGGAGACACATTAAACCCAAAGACATCCACAGACTAAAAGTGAAGGGATAGAAAAAGACATTTCATGCAACTAATGGGGAGAAAAACGCAGGAGTTGCCCTACTTGTATCAGACAAAATAGACTTCAAAACAAAGAAAGTCACAAGAGACAAAGAAGGCCATTACATAATGATAAAAGGGTAAATCCAACAAGAAGATATAACCATTACAAATATCTATGCACCCATCACAGGAGCACCTACATATGTGAAAAAAATACTAACAGAATTAAAAGGAGAAATTGAATGCAAGGCATTCATTCTAAGAGACTTCAACATACCATAGACTCTGAAGGACAGATCAACAGACAGAAAATAAATAAAGAGAAAGAGGCACTGAACAACACATTAGAACAGATGGACCTAACAGACATCAACAGAAGTCTACACCCAAAAGCAGCAGAATACACATTCTTCTCAAGTGCACATGGAACATTCTCAAGAATAGATCATATCCTAGGCCACATAAAGAGCCTTGGTAAATGCAAAAAGATTGAAATTGTACCACCCACCTTCTCAGACCAAAAAGGTATGAAACCAGAAATAAATTACGCAAAGAAAATGAAAAATCCCACACACACATGGAGGCTTCACAACAGGCTCCTAAATAACCAATGGATCAATGACCAAATAAAAACAGAGATCAAGCAATATATGGAGACAAATGACAACAATAATTCAACACTGCCGCAAAATCTGTGGGATGCAGTGAAGGCCATGCTAAGAGGAAACTATATTGCAGTAGAGGCCTACCTCAGGAAAGAAGAACAATCCCATATGAGCAGTCTAAACTCACAATTAATGAAACTAGAAAAAGAAGAACAAATGAGACCCAAAGTCAGTAGAAAGAGGGACATAATAAAGATTAGAGCTGAAATAAATAAAATTGAGGAAGATAAAACAATAGAAAGGATCAATGAAAGCAAGGGCTGGTTCTTCAAGAAAATAAACAAAATAGATAAACCCCTAGCCAGACTTATCAAGAAAAAAAGAGTCTACTCACATAAACAGAATCAGAAATGAGAAAGGAAAAATCACTACGGACACCACAGAAATACACAGAACTATTAGCGAATACTATGAAAAATTATATGCTAACAAACTGGATAACCTAGAAGAAATGGACAACTTTTTAGAAAAATACAACCTTCCAAAGCTGACCCAGAAAGAAACAGAAAATCTGAACAGACCAATTACCAGAAATGAAATTGAACTGGTAATCAAAAACCTACCTAAGAACAAAACCTCTGGACAAGATGGCTTCACCGCTGAATTTTATCAAACACTTAGTGAAGACCTAATACCCATCCTCCTTAAAGTTTTCCAAGGAGTAAAAGAAGAGGGAATACTTCCAAACTCATTCTATGAGGCCAGCATCACTCTCATACCAAAACCAAGCAAAGACACCACAGAAAAGAATATCACAGACCAATGTCCCTGATGAACATAGATGCAAAAATACTCAACAAAATATGAGCAAACTGAATTCAAAAATACATCAAAAGGATCATTCATCATGATCAAGTAGGATTTATTCCAGGGATGCAAGGATGGTTCAACATTCCAAAATCCATCAACATCATCCACCACATCAACAAAAAGAAGGACAAAAACCACGTGATCATCTCCATAGATGCTGAAAAAGGATTTGACAAAATTCAACATCCATTCATGATAAAAACTCTCAACAAAAAGGGTATATAGGGCAAGTACCTCAACATAATAAAAGTCATATATGACAAACCCACAGCCAACATTATACTTAACAGCGAGAAGCTGAAAGCTTTTCCTTTAAGATCAGAAACAAGACAGGATGCCCATTCTCCCCACTTCTATTCAACATAGTACTGGAGGACCTAGCCACGGCAATCAGACAACACAAAGAAATTAAAGGCATCCAGATTGGCAGGGAAGAAGTTAAACTGTCCCTGTTTGCAGATGCCATGATACTGTACATAAAAAACCCTAAAGAATCTACTCCAAAACTACTAGATTTAATATCAGAATTCAGCAAAGTTATGGGATACAAAATTATTACACAGAAATCTGTGGCATTCCTATGCACTAACAATGAACTAGTAGATAGAGAAATCAGGAAAACAATTCCATTCACAGTTGCACCAAAAAAATAAAATACTTAGGTATAATCTTAACCAAGGAAGTGAAAGACCTATTCTCTGAAAACTACAAGACACTCATGAGAGAAATTAAAGAAGATACCAATAAATGGAAACACATCCCATGCTCATGGATAGGAAGAATTAATATTGTCAAAATGGCCATCCTGCCTAAAGCAATCTACAGATTCAATGCAATTCCTATCAAAATACCAACAGCATTCTTCAACGAACTACAGAAAATCATTCTAAAACTCATATGGAACCACAAAAGACCCCAAATAGCCAAATCAATCCTGAGAATGAAGAATAAAGCTGGGGGGATTATGCTCCCCAACTTCAAGCTCTACTACAAAGCCACAGGAATCAGGACAATTAGGTACCGGCATAAGAACAGAACCATCGACCAATGGAACAGACTAGAGAGCCCTGATATAAACCCAACCATATGTGGTCAATTAATATATGATAAGGGAGCCATTGATATACAATGGGGAAATGACAGCCTCTTCAACAGCTGGTGTTGGCAAAACTGGACAGCTACATGCAAGAGAATGAAAGTGATTATCGTTTAACCCCATACACAAAAGTAAACTCAAAATGGATCAAAGACCTGAATGTAAGTCATGAAACCATAAAACTCTTAGAAGACAACATAGGCAAAAATCTCCTGAATATGAGCATGAACAACTTCTTCCTGAATGCATCTCCCCGAGCACGGAAAACAAAAGCAAAAATGAACTCATGGGACTACACCAAACTAAAAGGTTTCTGTACGGCAAAGGACACCATCAACAGAACAAAAAGGCATCCTACAGTATCGGAGAATATATTTGTAAATGACATATCTGACAAGGCGTTAACATCCAAAATATATAAAGAACTTACATGCCTCAACAACCAAAAAAGAAATAATCTGATTAAAAAATGGGCAGATGATATGAAGAGACAGTTCTCCAAAGAAGAAATTCAGATGGCCAACAGACACATGAAAAGATGCCCCACATCACTAATCAGGGAAATGCAAATTAAAACCACAATGAGATATCACCTGACACCAGTAAGGATGGCCACCATCCAAAAGACTAAGAACAACAAATGCTGACAAGGATGCAGAGAAAGGGAAACCCTCCTACACTGCTGGTGGGAATATAAGCTAGTTCAACCCCTGTGGAAAGCAATATAGAGGTTCCTCAAAAAACTCAAAATAGAAATACTATTTGACCCGGGAATCCCATTCCTTGGAATTTACCCAAATACAACTTCTCAGATTCAAAAAGACATGTGCACCCCTATGTTTACTGCAGCACTTTTTACAATAGCTAAGATATGGAAGCAACCTAAGTGTCCATCAGTAGATGAATGGATAAAGAAGAAGTGATACATATACACAATGGAATACTATTCATCCATAAGAAAGAAACAAATCCTACCATTTACAACAACATGGATGGAGCTGGAGGATATTATGCTCAGTGAAATAAGCCAGGCAGAGAAAGACAAGTGCCAAATGATTTCCCTCATTTGTGGAGTATAACAACGAAGCAAAACTGAAGTAACAAAATAACAGCAGACTCGAAGACTCCAAGAAGGAACTAGTGGTTACCAAAGTGTAGGGGCATGGGAGGGTGGGTGGGGAGGGTGGAAGAAGGGGATTGAGGGGTATTTTGTTTAGTACACATGGTGTGGGGGGTCACGGGGAAGACAGTGTAGCATAGAGAAGGGAAATAGTGAATCTGTGGCATCTTACTACACTGATGGACAGTGACTGCATTGGGGTATTGGTGGGGACTTGATAATATGGGTGAATGTAGTAACCACATTGTTTTTTCATGTGAAACCTTCATAAGAGTGTATATCAATAATACCTTAATAAAAAAAATTTGCTTAGTTGAGTCATGCGTGCCCTTTACACTTTAGTACTGTAATTATTAGAATCAGGGACTATCTACACCTGATATAGCCAATATCTTTAGTTACATAACTCAAAGATCTTATACCCATTAGAATGCCTAAAATTACAAAGAATGACAAGTACAACCACTTTGGAAATTGTAGAGCATTTTTTAATCAGTCATTGATTAAGATAAGTTAACTAATAGTATGAGTATGTTAATCTTGTATATATCAAGACTATAAATAAAGTATTTATAAACACTATTTTGTTTCTGTATTTTAGTCAATATTCTCAAACATTTCAAAAACCATCTATACTTTTGTTGACCTCAGAAATTCTAAAAAAGCATGTTTTCAAATGAATTTTCTGCAACTACAGATTTTTACATATGAATATATAATGTATTTTCTTAAGAATCATAAAATATCAGTCATTAAAAATACAAAATTAAGAAAATTTCACATTTAATTAAAATAAGTAATTTCAGCACTGTATAAAGTGTGTTGTACTATGGAATAACTTAAAGCTTAAAAATTTTGAGTCACTATGACTGCCTGCCTTATTTGCTTAGATGAATTTTTTTAATCTGTGTTTACATATATCTAAGTCATGCTCTTTATAAATAACTTTATTTGGGAAATGTTAATATGAATCAACTGGATAAAGGTTGTTTATTTATATCTAATGTATAATCAATTTAAATTTAAAATACAAGAACAAACGAGATATGTAGTAAACAGTAAGACTTCAGATGATTCTGTCCCTACCCTTATCTTTACCATACAGTAAGAATTTTCTGAGGAAAACTAAGTTTTATTTGAAGGCAGATATGTTTCAACCCTCACATTCATCAAAATTCGTAATGTACTACTTCAAGAACTACTTAGCATCTGCTCTTCTAGGAAAGTGAGGAACTGTTAAGCATAGGCAATAGGGGGAATACAGGGAACCATCTCAGAGTCCAGTCTATGTTAAATACACACCAAAAAAAGTTGTAAAACCTTTTACATTATAAATGTGCATGCGGGGGCACTATTATCTGAATGTTTTCAGTTTACACACTGGAAAATGATCATTACATGAAGCATGCCAGGGTGAAGTGGAGAACAGGGTGAGGAACTAGAATGTCAAATCTTTATTGTATCTTTATGGCTGCCATTATTTACCTTTAGGAGCTTAAGTAAATTAATTGTGACACATTTGTGATTATCATAGCTAATTAGCTTATTTAGATTTCTTCATTTCTGGGTACAAGCACAAATACTGGCAATAAGCACATTTTCCAGATTATTGCAGTAAACAATACTGAAAGCAGCCCCATACTGGCTATTTATTGTTTTGACAAGATTGAGTTTGTTCACATATTTTAAGAGTGATTTATTTTGCATAACAACCTGCTTGAGAGTACCAGTGTCTCCCTGTATAAAATATAAATAAATAAAAGATATTCTGCAGTAATAACCACTACACTCACTTCACTACAAGGTCATCGTTGTTTTGACTTGATTCTTTCTATGTGAACGGATTAGGTCTGACTTTTTCCTTTTTTCCTCCTGTACCTCTCTTCTAAAATATACACACACATGTTCAACAAAATTAAAAGTATCTTTGATACTGCTTGGGAAAGCATATTCACAATCAGTTTTGTTTAGGTGCTCATGAATAGGCTTTGGGAAAACACAGACTGTATTTTCAATCATTCTTACCTTTTTATTTGGTCATTGTTTAAGAGACACTCTCCAAGTCAGTCCCGTTAGCAGGATGAGCAGAGTTTTGCTGAGCAAGATTTAATTCCCAAATTCTTAAAAAGCAATGCCTGTTTCCATATTTGAGAGAAGAAACTCTTAAGCTTCTCAAAATGCATCTAGAGGGCACAAACAGAAAATAAAATAGTTTAAATGCATAGTTAATCCCATTTGTAAGTTTGAACCTGCCTATTTTATTAAGTCACTAAATGGGAATGCATCTCCCTTCCCATTCAATTTGCCAATCACGCTTGTCTCAGTATTTCAATGAAGATAAATTATAACTGCTGGCAATTAGTTAATTGGTAATTTGCTCATCCATTTCCACATTTTGTTTTTTCCCATCTTGTTTATTACATTATTCTAACCTCCTTTTCATTTCTGAGATGGGGAAACAAATTTAGAATAAATATCAGCCTGAAATTCCCAAATAACATGAAAGTCAAGCAGTGTTTAGTGTTTAGGAAATTAGATTTAACTTAGAAGAGAAGGGCATGAAATAAATTCCATCCAAAGTAAAATTTAAAACTGTAATCCTGAAACAGTGCCAAAGTAAGTGTGAAAGTCCTAGGAACGGAACCTATTTTGTAGTTAGAGGAATTACGTTCATTCTGACCCTTCCTTCCATCCAATGTGGAATGACCATGGGCAAGTAAATGTGCTTTTCTAAACTTTGGCCACATTGTACCAGCCAGCATTCCTAAATTCAAACAATTAAATCACTTTGTCCGGTTCAAGAAGAAAAAACATTCATTAAAGGATATTGCATAGTGAACTGACACTCAGGAGGACCGGAGAATCAGATCTGGAGACTTTCTAGCAAGGACAAACGCCCATATCACACTGTACTGGCTGCCACAGGAAGGCCCCCCTGCTGCTCTCCCAGGGCACAGAAAGCACAGCTCACACCAATAATGCTTTGCATCAGATGTCAAAATCTCCTCCATGGAGGCAGCTCAAAGCATGACATATCTCTACCCCTCAATCAAATAATAGTTCCTGCGGGTCCCCTACCTTCTCACACACTTCCAAATCAAGGTCTTAGGCAGTTCTTTTCATTGGTAGAGCCCAGGTTAGGTGCCAGTGCCCTGTCATCAAGAAAGCTAAAAAAAATGAGGTTTTAGTTTTTCATTGGGCATGTAGGACTTAGTAATATAAATATCTTCATATGAGGTGGAGGAGTGTTAAAAAATTTTGTGTAACAACCACCTCAATAAATATACATTATTGTCTCCTCAATGTCAATAGACATGATTTTTCCATTTTTAAATTTTCAAACAGAAAAGTGATCTGTGCAGGTCAATACAAATCTCCTTTGAAAAAAGACAAAAACACACTCACCTCCTGAGAAGGTTAAAAGTCCTAAGTTCCAGTAGTCAATGAATATTGCATCATGTCCAAGTCCCAGATGTCTACATGACGTCCATCCCTACACTACCTCCTCAAAATTCCACCTTGATACGTGTAACCTATCATAGTATGTGAAGTAAATCTCCAAAATTTTACCTCATATAAAATAGTACAGAAAATGATAGAAGGACAAGAAAAGAATAATCACTTAAAATATTACATCTCTATATACATTTGTATGTATATATACACACATATATGTATATGACTGATGTTAGAATAAATGTATGTTTAAATGTTAAGGTTCTCATTACAAATGGTCCTGAGATTATAGTCTCTATTTGGCCTTTTTTCTCCACTGTTCATGTTGTTACCTTTGCCTTCAGCCAGAACTTCACCTTGTCCAGAACTTTTACCTGGTACTGTAGCCCAGACATTAATTTCATATCAAATTGATGCCTCAATGATCTTGTCTATTGACATTTACTGTAGTCTTCTCTTAATGTTTACATGAAAGCACTCAGATCCTCCAAATACGTCCCTCAGCAACCACGGGAAAGCAATAACATTATTCCATATTATAATCAGGATCAATCTGTCCAGTCAGTGTTAGAACTCATTTTTTGTCCATTCTTCTGTACTACTGGGAGTCTATTAACAGCAAGTTTTTAGCAATTTTGGCTTCCAATTCCATAGAATCAATGTTTTTTTTTTTTTTCACTATGTAAAGATATTCCTTCCTAAGGGTCTATACTGAAACCCTGCTGTGGGGAAAATTGAAGTTCCTATGGCCAGGCTCCTCACCTGACCCTAAACTACTTGATGATGTAACTGGCCTGCTGCTAGGCTACTGCTTCCACACCCATAGGCAATGAGCTATTATTGACTGAGTCACTATATAAAGAGCTCTGCCCAGTGCTCTGGGCAGAGGCAGAGATGAAGGAGGATTACAGACCTGCAGACTGTTGGATGCAGACATAATTCTAGTGCTTGACCTGTCACTGGGAGAACAGACCAAGAATGTTCCATTAGCATTCCTCAGTCTCACTGAATCCATAGTGAACTTACCTGGGCTGAAACCTACTGACAAGACGCTTGCTATGTGTTTATTACACTGCTCCCCCTTTCAAGATCCAGGGGAAATTTTTTCCCATCAATTTTTCCAGTTTCTTTGGGGCCCTATGGCTGAGGTTTGGTTAATGTAATATGGTCAGAAGTAACACTGACTGTTTCCAGATATGTTCTTTAAAAGGATCCCATTTGAACCTCAGTTCTCTCTGCCCTTCTGCAGTGGAGTTACTGGCCACAGTGTTTTGTGAAAGAAATCATTTTTGTCACGCCAAACAGATTTAAGTGTTCATTTACCTTTTTTTTTTAACCATAGCACAACCTATCATATCCTTACTTTTACCAGTACTAAAACTTGTAATCCAGCAGAATTAAAAAATATAAAGATAAAACATAGTCTTTGATTCAGCCAAACAAGGGACATGCTAATTTCCACCCTAGACTCACAGATTTTGACTCTGGGGACAAAATTACTACATTGTTCATTAGTTACTATTCTCCCAGTAAGGTGGGACTGAGGGGATATTTTGTTTTCTGTTCACTGGGATAAAAAAAAGTGATCTAGCTCAATTCTGACAACTCAGTATCTGACAAGTTTTCAAGGCTAAGAAAAGTAATTAATTTTGGAGCTGGAGAAAAACAAAGTAACCTGAAAATAAAGTGTTTGAAGGTAAATGCTTAAAATACTATTCTATGATTATAATAGCCATAAGAGAAAGTGATTTGATATAGAAAGAATGAGGTAGAATATTCAAGTTCAAACTAACATCAGCAAATGCCAGCTATATGGCTACCATGGATATAATTTAAATTCTCCAAAAATTCAACCATATTTGTAAAATACTTTTAATGCTAACAAATAGTATATACAATAAATGGTTCACTTATTTAAAAAATATTATATAATATACTAGATAAATTCTGAGAGTCTTAACAAGACTGTTAGCATTTTTGTTGTTTTTGCATTCATTTATATATTTTGGATACATAATGAATTTTTCCTTTCTTCCTTGTCCCTGACTAAGTCCTCGGGAGTAGTATGTTAGCACATCCGTTTATAGCCAAACATGCAACTAATGTATCAGAAATTTCAGCATCCTGCTTCTCCATCTATAAAACAAGGGTAATAAATTGTGACAAAAGTTAGATAAGAATCTGACTGAGCAAATTCTTACTTTAAACATTTTTTTAGAGGCTGGTACTTAAGTTAGCAGAGACACAGGCAGTGAAGATTAGCTAGAAGTATTTTGTAATTAAAGATCAAAATGCCTTCCTCTGAGTGGATGCAACGGATAATGAAAGAGGTGAAAGAGGTCCAAGTCAACAGCCACTCTCCAACTCTCCACGTATATACGCCTTGAAATCAGCATGCATTCTTCTCTTTCCATCTCTCCTCCTGTAAGCCACCTAAAATCCCCATCAGTTTCAACTCCAAAATTTAAATCTCATACTTCCTCTCATCTGAAACTGTTACCATTTCTGACCAAATAATTATAATTTCTTGCTTGGATCTTCAGTCAATGCTATTTTCTCCTCCTGTTTATATTGAGGCATATTTGAAGTAAAATAACCTTGGCATATTCAAGGTGTATAATTTGATCAGTTTGGATATTGGTATGTAACAATGAAATTACCACCTCAATCAAGACATGACCATATCTATCACCTCCCGAAGTTTTCTAATGCATCGTTATAATTATTTCTCTTTTCCACCTATAGGCAAACAGAAATCTGCTTCAGGATGCTAAAGTTTGAATTCTTCAGAATTTTCTGTATATAGACTCATACCTTATCTACTCTTTTTTCCTCTAGCTTCTTTCACTTGACATAAATGATTTTGAGATTCATCATTTGTTGCCTAACAATACTTTACGATATGGATATACTGCAATTTGTTTATCCATTCACTTTTTGAGGGACTTTTAACTGTTTCTAGATTTTTGGTTATACAGCAAAAGCTGCCATGAACATTTGTGTACACATGTTTACGTGGATGTTTTCTTTTCTCCTTGCTAAATGCCTAGGAGTGAGAGGACAGCGTAAAAGAGTTCCATTTACTCCACATACTTGCCATCATAAAGTAAGTCTTTGATAAAGTTAAGTCTTAATTTTAGCCATTATAATAGGAGTGTGATATATGGGCTAATGATTTTGAACACCTTTTCATGTGCCTATTTGTCATTCATAGATCTCCTTTTCTTGTGTTTGTTCAAATATTTTTCCCATTTTTAAATGGGGTTTTTGGGGTGTTGTAAGATTTTTTGACAGAGTTGTCTGATACAAGTGTGGCAAATATGTTCTACCAGTCTGTAGTACAGTAGATTCTTTAGTCATCTTGCTTTATTCGCCAATAATTTTATATTCAGGTGACTCTCCTGTTTAAAAGCCTCCAAAGTTTTCACTTTGCATTTAGAATAAAATTCAGTCTCCTTACTGTTCTCTACAAGGCTTTATGTAATCTGACTGCTGCCGTTTTTCTGGTCTCATCTCCCCTAACTTTCTTCCTTACTCACCTCATCCACGCACCCAGTCTGCTCTCTGTTCCTCTCTGCCTGAAACACTCAGCCTAGAACTTTCCTCATTTCCTTTTTATTCTTCAGACATCTGCTTTAATGTGCAGTGTTTCCTAATTGTTCTGAATGAATCCCACTTGTAAGTCCGGGGAAAGGAAATCCCGGGGCAAAGAACCTGTAAAAACCGAAATCAGTCAAACGGAGAAATAAAGTTTAAAATCCATTTATTGCTCACAAGCTGCAGTCTGGGGCCGTTTCTCTCCTTCCGGCTCCAGCAGAAACCAAAAACCGGCCCTCCCCCTCATGTCTCAGGTACAGATAAGCCCTCGGTTGCCCAGGTAATTGCCCACTGATATGGAGATGACCTTCTCTCCACCCCTGAGGAGTGATGCAAATGCACTAAAGCCATTCTTCTTTCCACCACTGAATGCCTACTGATAAGCAGATGTACTATAAAGCCAGGCGAGATATTCTGGAAATGTTACAATTTTACCCACACCACTCTATCCTCAGTCACTGCATTTTACTGATTCACAGTACTTATCAAAAATCTGGTATTATCTTATCCATTTTTAAATTTTTGGTCTCAGCCTACCTCAAATAGAATGTAAACATCATAAAAATAAGGAAGATTTTTGCTTTGTTTACCACCTATCTTTAACACCTTAAAAAAATACCTGGCCACAGAGGGAACTCAATAAATATTTTCTAAGTGAATGAAAATGAATGGCCCCCTATAAAACAGCCAGCATGTGCTTACACCTGCTCCTGCCGACTGGCTCTGGGGCCCACCTGTGCCTCTCTCCCCAGCTCTCTTCTGAGGGACTTCACATTGTTAGTCTGAAGTAGGCGTGGTAGAAATATTTACATCATTGAATTAGCAAATGCTATGTAGATCAAGCCTTTTTCTTTTCTTCTCCTTTTTCTTTTCTGCTCATTTTTCTGAGTCAATTATTAAACATTTGCTAGCATACCCAGGTTATAGTTGTTCTGCTGTATGGATGTTAACTCATGTCTGATGAGTTCTGTCTTGACTATCAGGGAAAGCTGGTTTTGGTGAAGGGGGCTTGGAGTTTGCCAGTGTTGATGAGACAGGGACTGTGGGTGTAGTCAGAGTAGGGGGAGGGCCTCCGGAAAAAGCAAGGCAGGATATTTGCAGTCAGAGCAATGTAACTACATGCAAGGAAACCCCCTACCAAAACTCTGTGTTAAACATTAAGCTCTAGGGTCATTTGTCAGTAAATCAGCTAATGTTCCTCAGATAAAGAAGAGTAGCACATGTTTTTATTATACTAATCATTTGTAAGATTCACTTTAGCATGCATGCTAAAAGGCTCAGGCCTCTGTGCTGTCTTTCCTCTTTCAGATCTGATGGGATGATTTTACAAACTGGGCAACTAATTTAGCATGCAGACCCAGCTGTAAACAACATAGTGAAAGGCAGGGAAAATTCCACCTTAAAGATAAGATTGCATTTTAACACCCAGGAAGTTTGGGAAGCAGAATTCTTAACTTACTCTTTAGCAAACAAAGAATACCTCAGCCCACCTTGGGGGCTGGGCAGGCTGCCTTTGGATATGCTCCTAGACCAGGACGCAGGTGTTCCGGAGAGAAATCCGGGGGGCGGAATCCCTTGTGTTACGTTAATTCGGGGTGTTCAGACACAAGTGGCAGGTCTACACCCCTAAACCTTTTTTTTCATGTTCTCGAAAAATCCTAATCTGCCTATAAAACCCCTAGACAATGCAGCACACTGGACTCTCTTGTCCCCCTCCTGGCATGAGCCGGGAACTCTGTCCTTTCACTTTATTTCTAAATAAAAGCCTGTACCTTGCTCTCCTACCTTGCGTGTTTATGAAGCTCATTCTTTGGCTTCGTGAACAAGAACCCTGGCATTATTGAGAGTAGGTGGTGAGAACTGCAGCGCTAGTGAGGGTGGCTGGCTGTCAGTTCTCCAGCAGGCTGAGTTCTAGGCCTCCAGAGTCTGTGAGGTCCTTGGGGGCAGAGCCTGCCCTTTCAGGTTTCAGTGGCCACACTCACTGCTTTAGCCAATAGGTGACCGCCATTGTTGCCTGCTACCTAGTAAAGTCATGGTATGGGCTCCATGGCCCAGATTCCAGAATGCAAGATACAGCTGATCACAAGATGATTGCCCCAAAACCTCCTCTGCTTTTTGCTAGGCAATCATCCTTGGCTGAAAGAACAGCTTCCTCCCCATCCAGAAAACAATTCTCTCCTTTGCATATTTCCAGCTGGGGTTTAGTATCTTTTCTCCTATTGGTCCTATTGTTTCTGAAGTCTATGGTTTGCAAGTTCCTCATGACTTTTATTCAATGCATTACAACGTTAATTTTATATACTTTAAAAATTAAAGATATTAATTCAAGAGATTAGGGGCAGAATAGAAAGTACATATTTCTGTGTAGTGGGCCATATGATCCCATGGTATAAAATAGCAATTGAAAAGTGAGAATAAATGTATCTGCCATTTATTGGTAAGTAGAATATAAGTATTACAATGACATGTAATACTTTATTGTATATACTACTGTATCATACCATTATACTTTATAATTTATTATACTATTACTTAATAAGAAACTATCTCTCAATGGAAGGCTGAATAGGTTTTATGTTCTTTAATTTCTAAGTTGCTTCGACAACTAAAAAGTAATTCATATAAGAAACTAGAATGAGCAAATCTTTTAGTTTAAATATATTTAATATCTTCATTTCCTTGAAGTTGCTTTATTTTTTTTAAATAAAGAAAATAGTACATATGAACTTAAATCTCTTGGCTTTTTACCTGCAAGTGACAAGGAGAAGCAAGGAAAAAATGATAAATCCTTGCTTAGGGAACCACAGTAAAATGAAACCATTCAGCCATTTAGCCATATTATCAAGTGTAAACTCTGGTCCCTTCATAATTATTGACCTATTTCATTTTCATATACATGATTAATGTGCCTAATCATTCACTTTGATAGTACTGTTGGCAAATATTTCTTAAGAAGATTGCACTAAAGTAAATGAGAAACACCTTTTTTTAAAATGTGAAGTATGTAGATCAAGATTACATATACAATGAACTGGCTAGGGATTGTGAATAATATAAGCAGGGAAAAGGTTGAGATAATTTTGTGATTGGAATACAGGGGAGTGTATGTTATTTTAAACTGAAAGAAAAATAACTGTATTTGTGTACTATCAATTACGAAGTAATAAACAAGAAATGGAAGGACAGGTCTGGTAAATATTTATGCCTGTAATTAAGTACTATTTCAAACTACAGATTCTTTATAATTGTGTAATATATTATATGTACATTATTTTTATATATCTACTTTAATACTTATCAACTGTTTTTATTAAAAACTTATGCTCATTAAAGAGAGCTCAGGAAATTAGGCACAAAAAGAATAAAAGGAATCCATAGTCCCTCAACTGATTAAAAACAACAAAAATGCATGAATATTTTATCATGTTCTCTTTTGGACTTCTTTTGTGGCACACAGTTATTTTTCTCTTTTTATTTTCTTCAAAACAATTAGCATCATATAAGAGCCCTAAATTTCATGGTGAATTCTGTCTAGTGGGACAGTTTTTCCAGAGGACTCTATGGGGCTTAATGCATAGTTATTTCTCTAATTGAAAGATGTCAAATTGAAATAAAAATGTTTAATTTTATTATTCTTTAGTAAGCTAGAGATCCCTTATGAGTACATTGTGTGTCAAATTCCATCATGCATAACTTTGTTAAATGATAATTCTTTTCAAGATTTGACCAACTAACTTTTCTGAAGAGCTATAGTTTTACTGACAAAATAAAAATCATTTGATATGGTGAATTTCCCTTTGTTGAAATCTTAGTGTTGACTCATGTCTCAGTTAACTCATATATATCTTCAAATAATTTTTCCTTTTTCTGTTTTTTGTATTCAATTTTATTTTCATTTTTTCATACATACTTTTATTTTTTTATATTAAGGTACATACAATAAAAAGCACAAATCTCACTGTATAGCTCGATGAATTGTGACATGTGCATAGACTCATGTAACTATTGCCCAGAATAAGATATCAAACATTCTCACTGATTTATTTCCCCTTCACCTATTTCTCCCATCTCCCACCCCCAGCCTCTTCTCTGTGACTATGAGTCTATTTTTTGTTTGTTTTTGTTTTGCTTTTTAGATTCTACATCTAAGTGAAGTCGTATGGTATGTTCGTCTTTCTCTGACTTATTTCTCATAGCATAATACTCTCTAGGTCCTTCCATGTTGTTGTAAATGGTCAGATTTCATTCTTTTTTTTATGACTAATATTCCATTTTGTATATATACCATTTCTTTTTTATACATTCTTCTATCAATTGACATTTAGGGGGTTGCTTCCACACCCTGGCTATTGTAAATACTATTGCAATAAGCATAGGAGTACATATATCTCTTTTAATTAGTTGATTGTTTCCTTCAGGTAAATTCCCAGAATTGGAATTGCTAGGTCATATAGTATTTCTTTATTTGAGAAACCTCCATATTGCTTTCCATAGTGGCTGCACTAATTTGCAATTCAACCAGTGTGAGGGTTAGTTTTTCCCCACTTCTTTGTCAATGCTTGTTATTTCTTGTCTTACTGATATTAGCCATTCTGACTGGTGTGAGATGGTTTCTCATTATGGTTTTGATGTGAATTTCCCTGATGATCAGTGATACTGAGCATTTTTTCATGTGTCTATTGGCTACCTGTGTATCTTCTTTGGAAAAATGTCTATTCAGGTGCCCTGCCCATTTTTTAATCAGTTTATATATCCTTTTGGTATTGAGTTAAAAGTGATCTTTATATTTTTTTCCTTTTCCTAAAATTATATATTTTCATGATGAGAACTCCTGATGTTACACAAATGAAAGACAAATTGTGCAGAAGTAATCATTGCTCACAAACTATAAGTACTGTAATTTAAAATACTGTAGTTCAAAACAATGTTGAAAATTCAACATAATCTTCCAATATTTAGTTATACATAGAGGCATGTTTGACTAGCTTGGTTTTTGTATATATATTTTAAATTTGATTTTAGTCTTCATCTGTGACATTAAAAATGTGAATTAATGTCTGAGTGCTTAAATAACTTTACAAAGATCATTCAGCTAGAAAGTAACAGAAACTTATATTCAAACTTAGATCAGCAGATCCTAACTTTTGTGCATTTTTCATTACAAATTTAAATATTGAATTATTTAGTCAAGAAACATAAAAATGTATCAGAAGTGTTTCATTGCTTTTAAAAAATATTTGCATAAACTGAGACATTCAAGGGTCTTTTTCTTTGGCCATGTGAACATTTAATTTTATAAAGTTCTTCAAAATATGTTATTTCTGTTCATAAAGAGACGGTCCTGCTTGATTACAGATTCATATTCAACTGATTAAAATTTCAGTGATTAACTAAAATTCAGTGTAGCAATGCTTTAATGACTTTTTTTTACAAAATATTATTGCATTAAATAATAAAACATTAAATATAGGGTCTCAACTGTTGAATTTCTAACATTAATGTGCTAATTTAAAAATAATTTGAGCAATAATAGTTTGAAGAAATGTGAATGTTTGAATTGTCAGTATTTTATTTCAATCTTATAAGCTTTGCACCTATTTTTTAAAGTTAATAAGTCTTTAGTGACTTATCTTAAGTCACTAAATTATTAATACTAATAAGTATTTAGTGAGGATAGATAGATAATAACATAAAAGTGACCTAGAGGGACTATATTAAAATCAGACACTCTCTAAATTTATATTAATCTCTGATTCAATTGTCCCACCTTGGTAATGCTACAAAATTTGATCATTATATAAATGATTTTCTCATATTTGACTATTATTTCACTTTATTTGCATACTTAAAGTTATATATAAAATTCAAAACTCTCCAAAAGAAGTAAGTCAGAGAAAATTTGAGTAATTAAACTTTCAAATGATTCTTATGTATGTAGCATTGTACTTCTGAAGTCATGGAGACTCAAACCTGCACTATGATTTGAGGACACTCTGGATAAAATTGTGTTTCCTAATTAGGAGAAAGTTTTCCTTGTACTATTTTGTCTTTTATTCCAGTTTGCGTTAACCAATTCCACCTGCTTTCCCAACACTTTTTTAATTTCTTTCTTTATTTTGTATCTATTCTGCTGGATTATTGTCATTTGGGGTTAATAATAATTGTCTCTTCATGTGTGATGCCAGAAAGCTCTGATTTTAACTTGCTTTTTATACCTACCAGTGAGTACTGGAAGTTGTGAAATATATTAACTATGAAATAATCTTTCCTCCCTTCTAACTTTCATTATCTTTGTGATTTCCACAGTTAGGTGTTCACGTTCTTTTACTGTGTTTGACTTTGTCAATCGCCTGCAGGTAAGACAATTTAGCAAATCTGAGTTTAGAATAAATATATCGCAGTGTCTTTTCAGACTTGCAAGATGATATATGCCTATGAGGAAAACCCTGGAAAGTTATGCTATTATTTAATGTACTAAAAAATGAGGTTAAAATTGGTTAAAATTGGTCCTATAAGGAAAAGAATTGTTTAGGAAGATTGATTGTTCGGGAATATATGATTTTTATTTCTGGCAGAGCAACCAAGAGATCCAAGCATCTTTTAGATACAAATTACAGCTCCTATTGACCATAATTGGTTATATGCAGTCATTAAAATCACGTGGTGTTCCACTGATACTAAGTCTGAGCCTACAGAAAATTAAGATTTACTCCCAACAGATCTCCGTGTGAAAGAGTATATTAGTATAATACCTTCTACCAAAATACTTTATTTTCAAGTGAGGCTGATATAATAACGTTCAAAATTCTTATCTTTAGACTGACTTTTATGATTTTGTCCTATTCTTCACCAGAACTCTGACTCAGGAAACCTAGTTTCTAGCCCCACTCTTCCATTAATTAATTTTTTACCATAGACACGTATTTAAAAGAGCTTCAGTTTTCTCCTCTATAAAGCCAGGTATTTGCACTGGATTATCTCTAATGTTGGTTCTACCTTTTTAAAAACCCATGATTCTGTTTCTTTTCATATTTTACAAATATTTTCTATATATTCAAGGGATGTTATGATTGATATGTATTATTTTAGTGGATAAATATTTAGTTTCTCTTTTCCAAAGGTAGCTATTCACTGTCAATATAGTTACAATAAGCCAAGTTAATTTTATCTTTCTCCTACTCAGTTCTTATCTCATAGAAGAAATGTAAACATGACATTTTAAGAATTGTAAGTAATAATTCACTTCACTAGAGTATGTATTTCTGAGAAGACAAAATAAAGTCTGGGCTCTTATTTTCCTCTCAGAAATGAATGGTTGTTCTATGTAGAATCCCACATTTGAAAATATATTACATAATATGTATTTAAGACATACCCTATTAAGTTACACTGTAACATCTCCATTGACTTTACAATTGTAAACCTAAATGAAATTGTAGATATAACTTCAAAATGAAACTGAAATTATGAAAAATTAGTTAAGCATTATAACTTTAATTATAATTATATGAAAAATTAGGTTAAGCATTATAACTTATAATTATAACATTATAACTTTAATTGCAAATAGTGGTTCACATCCTTTCATTTATTTCAATTTGTCATATTACACAGATCTACTGAAGTAGTGATATAATGTTGTGATTCTATGCATTTACTTATTTGCATCATTGTCTGATCTAATTGTATTGACTTAATAAAATTATTTTCCATAAAGAAGGACAAGTATAATTTCAACACCTTTTATATATTTTCATAATGATACGTGATTTTTATATTCCAGTGAAAAAAGGGGTGAGGTAAGGTTTTGATATGATACCTGGAAAACAAAGGAATCCCACCACTAGTATGTTCTTGATGTTGAAATGCAGGGCTTAGTAGAACAGATCCAAAATGCCGCAGAATAATGTGGAAAAGATAGTCAGTATGTCCTGTTTAGCAGTGTGTCTTAATAGGTAACAGCTTAGATTTTGTAATTTGATGAATATAGTTGCTTAACTACTGCCAATGCTTTTATCTATAAAAATGATAAAAATAATTATCATCTCACCTCATAATATATTGCATTACATAAAATGATTAGCAGAATGTCTGGTAAACTGTAAGTAATATAGTACATCGGAGTTGTTAAGGGATTATTACTATTTTGGGGGCTTGGAGTATTGAAGACAGGCTATTTGCTTTATTCTGGTCTCACTGAAATTCCTAAAGCTTCAAGTTAATATCTTAGCAGATACTTTACCAAAGTAAAAGTGATTCCTAGAGTGCTTTTACTAGAACGAGGAGGAGCATTAACATCACAGTGAGACTGCTAAAATCTAGCCTAGCATAGCCTTGGCCCAATGCCCTACACAAAAGAAAAAGCCAATTCACTGGCCAAAAGGATAATGCCTGGGTCTTTAACTATTTGACTGGAATGTGTCTTCTCTCAGACACTGGAATGACAATTAACCCCAAAACATTCATTCACTGTCTTTGCAAAGTGACCCCAACAAATTATTTGCCATTAAGTTGTTGCTTAATTATAGAAACTCCAATTATCCACCATTATCAGCAAAAATGGTTCTTTCACTGGACAGTATTTTGCTTCCTCTGGCATGGTGGTTTATGTGTCTGCTTAATTGCTTTGGTAGATTTTTGCCTGCAGTAAACATCCTCACCCCAAACATTATTAAAAAGGATTAATATCATAACTTCTCCTGGTGGCTGTTTGCTCCTTTTTTCCTTGTAGTTTAACCTTCATATTTGAACTTTTAAAAGTGTTATTTCTCCTTCTTTTCTGAGACCTGTCAGATCTCTTTCTATGTGTTTCTATTGTTATTCGTCTCACTTAAGAGCTTTCATAATTCTAATTTATGTTCTTCTAACTTCTAACATTTTCTTCATATCTTTCAGCTCATTTTTGTAGTTACAGGTTTCCGGTGCTTTTTGGTCACTGTTTTCTGATGTGTCCTTATTTTCTGTAAGCATGTTTCTTCAGATATTTATTATCCCTCTTCATCTTATAATATATTCATTTGGGGCCAAAAAATCACTTAGGGGATGCAATAGGAAGTCTATGGAGAAAATAGGGATATAGTGGACCAGTTAATACACCCAAGTTTGAGGATGTATTTTCCAGCTCCATTTTCTAGTTCTTCCTCTTTTTAAGCATAACTGCTTCAGTAGTTTCTGAATTATAATAATTTATTAGTCTGGGTTCTCTAGAGGAGAGCGGTAGGCAGCATGAGATGAGGTTGGAGGAAAAAACAGAGGTCAGTCCAACTGGCATTGTGGGCCTAAGACAGCAGAATGTTTTTCCAAATGCAGTGGGGAGCGTTGGTAGATCTTCAGGCAGGTCAGTGATGACTCAATTTAAAATCTACTCTTGAATTTATATATGTTTAAAAATCCTTTTTTTTTTTTTTGCATATATATATTTAGGAATGTATAACCTAAGAGTACCCCCCAAAAGAGAAAAAAATGCCAAGTAAGAACACCAATTTTGAGGAATCTCTAAAAGATGGGGTTGGCCTGACATCAGAAACCTCAGTTCAAAGCACAGCATAAAAGACTTTTTGAAAATGCTGGAAATGGTTCCTCAGTGCTTCTACCTCAAGGACAGCTGGCGCAGAGAGCTGGTGGGATTCCTGGAACAATGGAGCGGGTGATTGGTTGTGGAACAGGAATCAGCACATCCGTGAGTGACAGTCTACTCCACCCTGCATGCCCCTCCACTGTGCCTTTACTCCCTACCCTCCATGTTCCATGAACTATGAGGTTCTTGTCAGAGAGAGGAACCTGCAAGCCAAAAAAGACATGGTAGAACCTAAGTGAGGCTTTTAACCAGGAAAAATAAAGGCCCTTGAATCTCAAGAATGGGTTACTGTTTTATACTTTTTCCTTGACATTCCTTGTGACTCCCTCATCATCACACACACCTTAGGAAGAGCAGTTCTAGAAAGCTGAAAGGGCATCTCAAGAACAAATGCAACTATTTCATTGACTAGCTTAAACTCATTAGGGTGGAAACATAAAATAAGCTTATTTTCTCTAATCACAGCTATGGAGATCCCTCTGTTAAATTGCCCCATGTGTCCTTCTATCTTCTAATTTTTGGTTATACAGCCCATTACTACTACTTTTGTCCTATATGAAACTTCTTTCTCATATTCAGCTTATGCTCAAGCCCTTCTCGAGACCCTTCCCATCCCAGACCAGATTTCAGAGTAAGCTTCTTGAAGGTGAAGTATGTTACGTTTTAGTATTGTTTTTTCTCTGGTATCGGGGAGAGAAGAGATATATGGAAAATTAGGCATTATTTGTTTGTTTTTTAAATTACCTGGGTATATAATTTCAGTCCTCTGTCGATGATGTTTCTCTGGCTATGCTGGCTGATCATTAATGATTTCTGTGAGCAGGTGATCAAGTATTGTCTATACAGTGACATATATGTGTACAGAACTGGACACCGTGGGGAAAGCTGCTCTAGTGAAGAGATTTGTCTCAGTCCGGCATGCCTTATTGACATGTTTTGGGAGTCTTCTCATCTGCTCGTCATCATTTTCAGTGCCAGCAAGTTACCTTGAGTTGGCTACCTTCCTTGCCAACCACTTAACCCACAGGAAATCCTGGCCATCCGCAAACTTGCATGTATTAACTGGTCTACTATATCCCTATTTTCTCCAGACTTCCTATTGCATTTCTCTTTTCCTGCTGATCCAGGGAGAAGAACAGCCAGTTTGTTAAATGACAGAAGACTAACCAGGGAACAAAATGCTCATTTATTCTACTTGCAGGTAACTGAGTTCTGAGAGTGAGGTGGCCTTCAGTTGGCTAGAGGTTAGAAGAGTTTCTCTTACATCTGGAGGTAGTGATAGAAAATATGGGACTGGGTCACTGAGGTGATGATGCTAATAACAACAGCTAGTGCAACCACCCCTTGGTAAGCCAAAGATGGTTTATCTTACCCACAGCTCCTTTTTGGGGTCTCTTCACAGTGTGGGTTATTTGATGCCTTCTGGTGTAATATACTGACAAGGACATAATATTATTTAAGGATTATTTCATTCAAGCCCCTTAAATTCTATTTAATCAGGGGAATAATCAAACAAACCCAAACTGATGAACATTTTGCAAAGTAACTATGCTGTTCTCTTCCAAAATGTCAATGTCATTATACTCTGGAAACACACCGACATATTTAAAGTTGAAATTTCATTATGTTGGCAAACCATGCTCCAATGATTCAGGAAAAAAATAAATTAGAGAAATACAGAAAATAAGGCCAGAAAGTGACACTCGGTGAATCTAAATAAAGGGTATATGCAATTCATTGTACTGGCTTTCACAATTTTTGTGTAGGTTTAAAATGTTTCAATATAAAAATGTTGAAAATGGAAAAAAAAATAATATTCATGCTATGTTTTCTTGATATGATGGTTTGAAATTTTTTTGAAAATGAATATTACCTTTGAATAGTCTATGTGAAAGATTGTGTTGCATTATCTGACTTTCCCTAATAAGGGTGATGTATCGAATTACCACAAACCTGGTGGCCTAAAGCCACGGAAATGTTTCCTCTCACAGTGGTGGAAGCTTGAGGTCCCCAAGATGTCCCGAGGCTGCTCGCCTGGTCTGCAGGGTACCTCGTCCCTGGCTGCTTTTGGTGAGTCCAGGTGTTCCTCGGGTTGGGGCCTCATGAGTTCCACCCCTGCTGCCAACTTCACAGGGCCTTTTCCCGTGTGTCTCTTTATATCAAATATGCCTGTCTTTTCTCTTATAGGAATATTGGCTTTAGGCCACTTTAAATATGAGATAATCTCATCTCAAGATTCTCAACTTAACTGCACCTACAAAGAACCTATTTCTAAATAAGGTCCCATTCACACTGGGGCTATGTTTTGGACATATCTTTATTGGAGTCACCATTCTACCCAATACAAATTCTGAAAAATCCTTTGGAAAATATTAGTTATAACTAAACTTAAGAAGTTTGAATGTTAAATCCAGTCTTAACTATTTGATGGAAAATTTTCATGTATGGACAATGAAGTATATAAAAATATTTCATTAGCAACTGAAAAGGGACTAGTGGTTACCAAAGGGGAGAGGTTGGGCAGGGTGGATGGGGAGGGAGAAGGGGATTAACGGGCACTATGATTAGCAATCACTATATAGGAGGCCACAGGGAAGGCAGTACAACACGGAGAAGTAATGACTCTGTAACATCTCACTATACTGACAGTGACTGCAATGGCAGGGTGAGAACTTGATAATGTAGGTGAATGTTGAAACTACAGTGCTGTTTATGTAAAACCATCATAAGATTGTATATCAATGATACTTTAATAAAAAAAATTATTTCCATACCAGTTATTATATATACCAACTTATTGGAAACAACTTAATTATCTGTCTACTTGGAGGTGTTCAGATAAACTATAGTGTGTTCATCGTATGTAAAACTATGTAGTGACTAATGCAAATTGTGTATATTTATATGCATTGTCATGGACTAATGCCAGATGCTATTCTTACACAAAAAAAGTCAAAATGACATAAAATATGTATAATATGATCCTACATAATTTTTTAAATCTATAAAATAAAATGATGGATTTAAGATATACACTTGTAAATGCTTAGAAAAATGTTAGTGAAGAATATATATCAAAATGAAAACTGTGGTGACCTCTGAGGAAGGATAGGATCCTGAGAGGTGGGCTGGTGGAGGGGAAGGTTTCCTATATTATTTAACTCAATTTTATATTTGTAAATATATGGTAAAAGTAAATATTTCAAAATAAATGATATAAAATGTAACTTTATAAAAACAAATAAAACAAGAAAAGGAGCACATTGCTCTCAATGGTTGTGAAGGGTAGCGTGTAGCAAAGTGTGATGGTGCCTAGGTGATTTGGCTCCTAGGAAAGTGGTCTGTTTGATTTTTAAGATGAGCATATTTGGAAGCTTGGGGAAGGCTCTCATACAGACTAATGATATAATATGGAGTAATAAAATGATGATGTGGAAGATGGAGCTGGTAATGTTGAAGTTTGAAAGAAGAGGGGATTTTCAACACTGTGGAAGAGCTGGTTTTGAATAGGAACAGGGATAGTTTCACAACTATGAGCAAAATCTTGAGGGACAAAATGGAACTGTAATATTTATGGTGCAAAGATAATAGAGTTTGCATTTGACAGCTCCAATTTTTAATATACATTATGATTGAGGTCATCATTTGAGACTGGAATTATGAAGGCACGGGGAAGTCTGAGCAAAAAGATATTATAAATTGGTATTTAGGAAATGAGAATTTAAATTTGTAAATGATAAATGATAATGATACCAATTAGATTTTTGTGTATATTTCTTTTTCGTTTCTCTTTTTTTTTTCAGTATTTAACTACCAAGCCATTTGTGTAGGGACTGCAGAGAATAAGCGACATATAAAAATAAGAATTAGCCAGAAGAAGGGAATGAAGTGTTTATAGAAGCAAGGTGAGAAAAAAATCATTGCCAGTGAAGTCAAAGTGATGTTGTCCTTGACAAAGTGGACTGGAAGGAGAATGGAACTCTTGAAATTAGGGTTTCAAAGTAAACTTTCTGATAATGAAAAGTTCGAAGTTTAACCCTGGTAATGTATAGGTGGCTAAAGGAACAAAAAATGGTAATTTTTTACACATAAGATGTTTAAGACAACTGTCAGGTTGGGTATGTATGGTTAATCTTTTAAAAGTTGAATTTACTGGAGAGATTTATTAAAAATAACTCATATATGATCACTAAAAATTAATTTATGACAAAAATGACAGAGAATTAATTGGAATATTGTGATACACATTCTCTCATTTACTCATACATCCATTCAAGAATTATTTGTTGAGTATCTACTATGTGTTAAGAAGAATAATCTCTAAGTATTCAGCTTGCTTTCTCTTAAATCTGTGATCACTTGAAATTTATTTTCTAAAGGTAATTGTGATTATTGCCTCTAACTTTACAGAGGACTTGCAAACTTGGAAAGAACTCTGATGTGCAGATATTTGAGGTCACCTGTTTTCTGTCTTTACCTTTTGTAATTATGTTAAAAGGTGTTCAGAATAAATTAATATAGCAAGATAATATGAAATGTCTGTTTGCAAATGTAAATTAATGTTAGAAAACTAAAATATAGGCAAGCATAAAATATACATTTAAAATCCAAAATTCTTTCTATTAAATTTATGAATGTGAGGTACCTAAAGTTAAATCATGTTAATAAATATTGGATTTTAATAGATATTTGAAAATTTGTATCAGGAAGTTTTATCACAAATTAATAAGTAATTTAAAAGATAGAGAAAAAGACCTTTTTAAAATGAAAAAAAGGAAGAGAATACTGAAAAGAAAAGAAAATCTAGTTGAAGTGAGCTGTCGTCATGTCTGAAAATTTAACTTCATTTCCTTAATATAATTTTTCCCTAAAGTTTTCTTTTTCTTTTTCTTTCTTTTTTTTTTGTTTGGTGATATGAAAGTATTAAAATTTCTAAGACCCAGAAATACGTAAAGTTAATAGCTTTTTATATAATCTTACATATGGGCTAAAATTTAGAATTCTATATAAAGGATTTACAAAGTAAAGAGAGTCTATATTTGTGTAGAATTTAACAGTATAAGCTACCCCTTTAGAAGTAATTGATAACTATCTGAGCAAATGCAATTCACACTGTTAATTCATATAGTGGAAAGAAAATATTTGAAAGATGGAAATTCATTCACTAAAGAACTCTAGAAGCATGATGCAAAAAAAAAATTCTCTCATGATCCATTATCACTACCTTTGAGAATTGTGCAGTGTTTATTCATACAAACTAGCTCAATGTCTTATACCAGTTCTCTCCTTATTATGTTTATAAAAGTCAGTGTTATGGGCTGAGTTGTGTGCACTCACCTCAGATTCATATGGTAAAGCCCTAATTCCCAGAGTGTGACTGCATTTGGAGAACGGGCTTTAAAAATGGGGCCACTAGAGAGGTCCCTAATCCAATCTGATTTGTGTCCTTATAAGAAGAGGAAATTTGGATTCACAAAGAGATACCATGTATGTGGGAGGTAGGGCAGAGACATGGGGCAAGCATCATGATGAACTTTTCTTGCCTATGGTGAAAAATGCTGAGATATAAACAGTATAGTAAGAACAAGAGGGACCCCATCTTAAGGCTAAGATTCCAGTTTAAAAAGCAGAGAGTTGAGAAGTAAGAATCTTAACATATTCTCTGGTATTCAGACAATAACGCAACAGCCTATCTTAAGGCAGGGCAGGCAGTCCTAACTGGTATGTCTCTACTACTTGAGGGTGACCACTATCTTGGAGAAGAACAGGATGAATAAACCCCTTGTGTTGGGTTTGTTTAGCAGAATATGCTAGAGGACTGATAATACAGGAGAGGAGACAAGGTGTCTCTCACCAGAGATAAGCGTCTTGAGAGCACAAGTCAAGCCTACACCCAACAGCCCCCCGCCCTTTGCCCCCTTCTTGAAAGCCTTAAAAGACAGAATCCCCAAACTTTCAGTGCGCCTCCTCTCTGAGGACACCCACACTTTCCTTATCTTTAAGTGCATACTTTCAAATAAAGCTTTCTCACTGCTCAAATTATTGCCGTTTGTCTCTTTGCTATTTCATTTTATTTCCAAGTCTTCTCTCTGTCTCTGCTTTACTCCTAGTAAGTAGGAAGGGGCTGCTGAGAGCTCAGATTTGGGTCTGCATGTTTCTGTTGCCTGGGTGACCCAGACAGAACTGCTGCTGTACAATTTGCTCTTAGTAGCCTGCTTGAAAATCTCCTTTCTTTGGGGTTCTCAGAACATAATCTCACTCCGTCTTGTGCTCCCTGGCTCCCCCAAATCTTGGAGTGGTGGGGGCTAGCCCCCATGTCCTGCAGATCCGAGCAGACACAGGATGCCAGATGACCTTGGCTTCAGGAGTTGGCAAGGGAATCTGCCTTAGGCCGACAACTTTTCCTCTTTCCCTCTGTACTTTCCTGTTCTCTGCTGCCTGCAAGGCTGATGTTCTCACTCTAATGAATTCCTTCTTTACCTATACTTTTCTGACCTGCTCGGGATTCTTTCTTGGTCAGAATCAAGAACCGTCCCCTGTCCAGGTTGAGGTTTCTCCCTGTACTTCAGCTAATGCTCAGGGAGGCACCTCCCCGACGCAGTTGCCTGGCAACATGTGCACAGAAAACGGACCATGTGAGGACCCAGAAAGAAGGTGGCCATCTACAAGCCAAGGAGAGAGGCTTCAGAACACCTTGATATTAAACTTCTAACCTCCAGAACTGTGAGAAAATAAATTTCTGTTTTTTCAGCGACCCTGGCTGGGATATTTTGTGGCAGACCTAGCACATTAATAGAGTCAATTTTTAAGAAAAATGTGAATTAAAGTGGGAATTGTTTTTTGACTGTGGTTAATATTTTTGAAATTAGTGATAACAATTTTAGGGTTAAATTAATTCAGATAAAACTTTTATTAATCACATTTACATTGTATTTCAATATGATATAAATAACCATTAAGGGTTTCCAATTATCAGAGATTATTCCCCATTAAATCATAGTACTACATACTTCCTAAGGATGTTAATAAATTCATTGCCCTAGATTTTAGAGCTGCAAAGGATATTAGAGATAATTTAGCTCAAATTAATCTATTTTAGTTTTTGCAAGTCATAAAACATTTCTGTATTTCTCATTTAAAATGAAGAGGAACACTAAATTATTATTTCTCCTGTTGCAAAAACAAAACCACACTGTAAAAATATTTCACTGTGGAAAAAGTTCTGAAATTTAAAAATCTCATTAGATCTAAATGATTCTAAAATGACTTTGAAGACTTAAGCTTTCAAGATGATAACATTGTCACTTTTCAGTGGCTTCAACGATAATCTGGATATTAAAATAACTATTTTCCAGAATTAAATGTACCTGTAAAGAGCCATGTTTCTAGACTCTAGATAATAGAAACCGTGCTATATTTCTATTATCATTATTTATGTTCATATTAAATGTGTAACAAAGTTTAATATAGACATAGGGTTTATTAAAAATGTTGAATGGATAACTTCCCCAATGAAAATACAGTATTATAATATTGAACACCAGAAGGAGAAAATTACTTTGCATTTAGTAATTTTCAAATGTCATCCAGTGTTTACTTCTCATGTGGTTTCATCTTAGACTGATTTTCTGAGAGAATTATGTTTTCAAAATTTGAAAAAATTAGTTTCTAGATTGAAGCTTCCTCATGTGTAGTAGGCACTCTATTCTGTTGAAGTTTGCTAAAACAAATTCATACCATTTACTCTAAAATAGAACTGTTTTTCACCAAAGTTAGTGACTTACTATGAAAAATTATTTTCCATAAGAAACACCACAGATTTGATTCAAATTTCTTTTCTTTTTTTACTTTTTAAAAAATTTTGGTATTATTAATATACAATTACATGAGCAACAGTGGTTACTAGACTCCCCCTATTATCAAGTCCCCACCACATACCCCATTACAGTCGCTGTCCAGCAGCGTAGTAAGGTGCTATAGAATCACTAGCAGGATGTAATCAAGGGGGAAAAAATGCAAGAGTTAATGTTAATTCAAACTTACAACTCTTCTATCCTGATAAGAACTATTCCTTAGTGTTTATTAAAGAGATTAAAACCCCTTTGCCTGTTTTATCTCTACAGGAGGAAAATGCATAAACTCAGGCATTACATGAAATACTAGTTTTATTTGATAAAGCTAATTAATCTAGATAAGACTTAAAGCAATTTTAGAATAAATATATCTCCCTGCTCCCAAGTACATTATGTGATAAAATTGTAGATTTTGCAGTTCCAGGAGGATTTGGAAATGCTGTGACTGGATTCAAAGAAAGATGAAATGATTGCTAAAAATAACTCTAGTTTGTAAAGTAAGCATGGGAAAGAGGTACATAATTAAATCTGTGGCTTAGGGCATGAGATAACTACCTTTGGAGAATAAGGAAAAATAACGTACATCCTTACTGCACAGCTTCCTACTTCATCATAAAAAAAAAGAAAAAATCAGCAGATACTCTTGATATGCCTTAGGAAGTTATTTGTTATAGCAAAATGAAAAAATAGTTTTATCCATAATATATATACAGTAGGACAAAACATGTATTTGGATAAAATTATGTACATGTAAATTGTGTGAATATATATAATATACAGTGCATGTATGTATATATGAATATGCATATGTATGCATGTGTGTGCCTACCACTGCAGGAGGATTTGTCCCAACCTCATTCAGTGGTTTCTTAGCTGTAAGCTTAGAGAAGCCTTTAGCTTGAATGATTCATTCCATATTCTTTGCTTTCAGGTCTACTTCACCATAGCTGCTGCTGTGGTATTTTCTACTCTCAAATACCAAAAATTTTTCTAGAAAATACAGGGGAAAGGTTATTTCCCAGTTCATTCCATAAGACCAATGTTACCTTAATACCAAAAATAGGTAAAGATATCACAAGAAAATCAAACAACAGATCAAAATCCCGTGAATACAGGGCAAAAATCATGAACAAAATATTAGCATACTAAATCCAGCAACATATGATTTGGATTATGAGTCATGACCAAGTGAGATTTATCGCAGGGACTTAAGTTCACCTATCATTTGAAATTCAATTAATTAAATATACCAAATTAATAGAACAAAGAACAAATATCACATGATCATCTAAATATAGAGAAAAAGCATTTTATAAAATTCAACATGCATTAATAATAAAAATACAACAAACTTGGAATAGAAGGAAACCTCAACTCTAAAAATGTTGATAAAAAACTATGAAAAACTTACCTCTAACTTACTTAATGGTGAAAGACTGAGTGCTTTTATGCTAGGAAAAAAGTCAAGGACATCTACTCTTGACACCTCTATTCAACTTTGTACTAGAGGTCCTAGCCAGTACAATCAGCCAAGAAAAAAAAATCTATTCAGATTAGAAATGAAGTAAAAAAGAAAAGAGAAATTATCAGATGAATCAAGTTTTCATGTCTTTGTTCTTTGTTTCAGATTATGAGAATAAAATATGTATTTAGTGCACAAAATATGGAAGAACAAAAAAAATTATGAAGAAAAACAATCCATATTTACACTGACCAGAATATATCAAAGTTAACATTTTGGCATTATCTTAGTCTGTTCAGGATGTTATAATACAATACAATAGATTGGGTGGCTTACAAACAACCGACGTTTATTTCTTAAAGTTCTAGGGGCTGAAAGTCCTCAATCTGAGTGCGCACATGGATGGTCGAGAACCATCTTCTGGGTCACAGACTTCTCTTTGTGTTCTCATCTGTCAAAAGGGGCTGGGGAGCTCTGTGGGATATTCTGTAAGAACACTAATCCCAAACATGAAGCTCTACCCTCATGATCTAATCCTTTCCAAAGGTCCTACCACCTAACACCATCACACCTAACACACTTGCGAGGATTCCAACAAGTGAATTTTGAGGGGAAACAAACATTCAGACTATCACAGGCATATTTCATGTTTCTAAGAAAATTATTTTCTGCATATTCAATATTGTATGGTATATGCCAAGTTTTTATACATAATAGTAAAAAAATATTTAAAAATCTATCAATTTAAGTAATTCAAATATTCTCTATTGTTAGCTATTTGTCTGGTTTCCAATACTGCTTCTGTAAATCATGTGCAATGATAAATCTCTTTTGCATACATTTTTTATCATGTTTGGATTAATTCCTTGAGCTTTCTAGAATGAGATTGGAGTTAGAACACAGAAGCACTTAATAGTCAAATTATTTCCCTCAAATTGTTTGGATATCATATTTGCTAGCAATATTTTGCAATTGCTATATCATTACACAATCTTCAGTAATATGTATAATTTAATTTTTAATAAATTAAATACAGAAAATTGATATTTTTGGATGACTAATGAAGTTGAAGCTTTAAAATATATACATGACACGTTTGTATATTTTAATCTTTTTTTCTGTGAAACAACATGTCCAGAGAAGTCCAAAAACAATTGTAAAGTTTAAGAAAATTATTATAAAGTGAACACTCACATGACCACCAGTCAGGTCAAAGAAGGGAACTCCCCAGTCTTCTGGAAGTTATCCACCACAACTCTCTCCCTACTACCTAAGAATAACAACTAACCTGACTGCATGGCAATTAATTTTTTTCTACTTCTCTTCATATTTTTACTATTCCATGTTGTGATATGCTTCACAAAACCTAATGTTTAATTTGTTATGTTTTGGACGGAACTCAACAAACTGGGATTATATAGTATGTACTCTTCTGTATTTGAACTGCTTTCATTCTCGTTATGTTTGTGGGATTCACTCATGTCATATAATGCTATTTTAATTATTATTTTTGCATATAATTCCATTTATGTATACATTATTTTTATCCATTTCTACTGTTGATAGTTGTCTTAATAGTTCCCAATTTTAATTATTGCAAATAAAGGAACTATGATTATTCTTGTAAATGCCTCTTAGTGCATATGCACACATTTTTGTTGATTATTAACCAAGGTGTGGGGTTTCTGAGTAGATGCAGTTGTGCCTGGTCATCTTTAGTAGATAATGTCAACATTTTTTACCAAGTGAGTGTATCAATTTTCTATGCTTGCAGCAATATGTAAGAGCTTCCCTAGGTCTACATCCTTGCCATGCCTCACATTGTCAGTCTTTTTGCTTTTAGCCAGTCTTTGGATATTAATGATATTACATCGTTGCTTTAGACATTGTATGGCCTTAGACTTCTTGGCTGATTGACCTTTTTATCTTCTTTTATGAAAACTGGTATGACATTTGCCTATTTTTCTTGTTCATTGGCAAGAGTTTCTTATATAAACTAAATATAATTTCTCTGTTTTGCTATTATCACATATTTAAGAAATTCTCTGTTTTGCTATTATCACATGTTTAAGAAAGTCTTTAAATCTTACACAAGGGATTTAGAGCCTGAATGCAGTGGTACAACTTTGGGGGGCTTGATTTTGTAGAAATACCTTCTTCTATAGTCCATTATTTGACAACAATACATCATTCTCTTAATTTTTAATATCCACAGTTAATAAAAGTCCCTGTATTGACCTTTGTTTTTTTAGGGGGCGTGGTTAAATCAGGAACAGGAAAGTCGATTGGATTTTATTTGTAAAAAATTTTTCTCAGGCAATAAGGACACACTGAGGTAAGCTAGACTACCTCATTTGTGCTACAGTCCTAAAGAAGAATAAACCACTCAGTTGTGTTGACACTTCTGCTGTATAATCAATGCAATCCATAATGAGTGCTGACAGCAGTGTAAATATCACACTGCAACACATGTCAGGTGAAGCAGTTCTTAAAAAAATACCCATTTTCTCTAATGTGTTTCTATAGGAACTGAAATTAGATGTCAGCCTGATGCCTGTAAATAGATTATTTTTGAATCTGAAGGTCTATGCTGGAAGAAGCCGTTAGTTCTCAATCCTGAACAAATAATCTAGATCATGAATAGTGGTCTGGAGATAAAGTGATCTGGTTATTGTATTTTAGAGTCCAAAAACTGTTGAAGCAATAGTTGTGATCAAGTGTGTAATTAAATAACTCTTTGTTTAAGTACATGGTGAAGAAGTCACTTTAGTTTTCAGTCGAGAACATGGATATGAATTTGTTGATTTCTTCATTCATCATCAAACATTCACTGAATGCCAAATTTCCATTATTGCCCCCACTGTACTGCCACAAGAGTTCCAGAAACACCTATTATTGCCATTATGGGCCTTGTAGCAATATTCTACGACAGAAGATGCATCCCAATAATCTACCCACAATTGTGTGCATGCATATGTGCTTCTTATGTCTGTCTCAAAACAACAAAGATTGAATTAATAATTGATTTTCAGGCTCTGGTGAACTACAAAATAGAAGTCAATGTAGGACTTGATTTATTTTGGAAAGTGATTTTACAATATTTTCACTGCACAAGATAAATCAGCAGCCACTTTATAAATCCGAAAACATGTGGAAGGACCGTATGAAATCTGTTATAAAGCAGTTAGACCAAACATAATTACACTAAACTCAATGACTTCTTGATAATTTGAAATTATGATTTTTTTGTGAATTGTATGTGAATAGTAATAAATCAGTAGCAAAAAGTGCAGGACATTAAATGTAGATGTTCATTCAGATGGTTAGACTTTTCCTTTCAAATACCAAATTTTCCTCGTTTCTAAGAATGCTAATACAGTCCAAAATGAAATACTAATAAGTAGTTTCAAATCAAGAAGTGATATTTGGTTTAAAATGATTGATTTAAATGTGTGATTTATTTTAGATGTTAGAACTTGGGTTGTAATCTTGGCTCTGTCATTGAGTACCTTACTTCTGGTTTCTCTATAAGAATAAGACTATAAGAACTAGTCTCTATAAGAATAAGTGAACAGGGACCACCTAAGCTGATTGGGACTATAGGTTTCTGCCGTGTTTAGGTTCATCACAAAGTGAAGCACAAGGCCTTAGAAGACGCCCAGGAAAATGAGGGGCCATTTGGCATATCCTTCATTTTCTTTGTAGTAATTTCTTGTTTATAAAGAAATGTATGGAGAATCCTAAGGCTGGAAAGACAGAATCAGATTTCTAAATATAAGAGCGTATAAAGGGTGAATAAGGATTTGTTCATAAAATCTTATCACATTAGTAAATGGGTGGCTGTCTGACTTTCAGGTATGTGAAAATTACCTGGGTTGTTTATTTAAAGTTCTTTTTTGTCTCATATACAGAGATTCTGATGATTGAGTCTGCAGTGAGCCTCAGAAATACATGGTATAAATAAGCGAGCCAGGAGCTTTTTAAAAACAAGCACATTTTGGAAACTGTTTTACACAGAGGTTGGAAACCGTCAGTAAGGATAAAAATCCATTTATGAAAGGCTGAAGTAAATTCTGCAATTATAGATTTGTTGGTGGTGACTTAAGAAATAGAAATATTGACCTACATGCCAAATCTTTGACATCAACATCAACTCATCCTAGACTCATTAAACTCACTAAAAACTGCTTACCGTCACTATGAGCCCATCCAAAATATTTTTCTTGCATAAGGCAATGAGCTATGGTCTACTTAATAATGGCTTTTCTTAAAATGTTTTACAACCTTACAATTGTGCTGCTATTACCCCCCAATCCCCACCTTTGTCTTGGGCCAAGTCACTGACATATCTTGATTGGATTGTTGAAATATCCTATTATTCCTGGTTCTTGCATTCAGCTTTATGTTGCATCATATGTATTTTATCGTCAGCTTCCTTGTCCCTGCAACAGAATGTAAGCTTCACTGGAGTAGACAACGTTGTCTCTTAGTAGGTGATTTTGGTCCTTGCACTTAAAAAATGCTTGGTAATAGAACTCAGTAAGTATTGTTTCTCGTGAATGTTTTTAAATGACAGCATAAAACAATCTAGGGATAATTTCCAGGGTAACAAGAATTTTCTAATAGAGAGTATGAATGTTTGCTTAACAGGCACAATTTATTGTGTTCTGAAGTATGATTGAATAATTCATTAACACTTTGTGCTGAAGAGCAGCCTCGTGCCTATTCTCGCATCTGTTGTCTACTCCTCACTACAAACCTCCCCAGTTTCCCTCTTGCTTGAGTCTTGTATCGCCACAAAAAATCCTATGTGTCCATACTTTCTGGTTTGGATAGAGATGCCCTGCAGTCAAAGGGCTGTTTCCAACACAAGTTATCACCCTCACTTTCCTGGGTCATAAAGAGCCTGATAGGGCGTCAGCTTTGGGCAATTTCCCCAGTGCTCCCGAGGGTCGCACACATTGCTGACACTATTCCACAGAAGGTAAATGAAACAGGTGGACCACACAGAGAAGGGTAAGGAATCTGGCCACAGATTTACCGAAGAAGCCTGACCCAAGGACCTGTTTTATTGATACTATTGCTTCTGACATATACTTGAAATATTTGGTATAAATAAAGATGCCCGTCCTAAGCATGGCCTGTCATTCTATGGATAATTCAAGGGATGATTTTTGAAGAGAGTAAGAATCCATCCTTTTCTCATATCGATCAGAGCCCACTCTAGATTGGTGTGTTTCTCCAAATGATTAACAACTTTGGGGGTAACTAAGGCAGTGTAAACTTGTCTCACTCTTTTCTTACCACTTTTATCTCGCTCTTCTTTTCAAAAAGACACAGCAATTTCCTGCTTGATTTCCTTGATAGGACCTGTTATTAATTACCTTTTCATCATTGCACTAGAAGTCACCTCCGCTTCAATCATTAAGCTGCAATGGACTGACAAAATTTCATCACGAAGGCGTGTAATGTTTGGCACCAGAGAACTTAGATCTGTGAAGAGTGTTAAATAACATGTGTCATCTCATAGTGTTCATGTTGAAATAACTATGAGTGGATTTAAGAAGTGTGGTAAATTGTATACCTTTACAAAATATGTTTTATTGATTTTTTTACTTTAAAGATTATATGAATCTTTGGGTTCTTCTTATATTGCTCTGTTAGCATTATTTTGTTCAAGTTATTAAGGTCACAGCTAACACATTTCATCCATACTGCACAAGTCAGGTCCAAGGGATGACTAGAATTCTATGGCTCCAATTTATATAGCTTTTACTGGAATTCCTTATTCTGTTAAAATGGATAATTGCATCAGGAAGTACCATGTGGAATTTTTACTTTCACTTTTTTTGGCTAAAATAAAATTTATTGTCTGTACGTAGTTTAAAAAGGTAGAGTACTCAAAAGTATAACAAAGAAAAACACAATTCTCTGCACTAAATATAGCAATTCACATCCCAAACTCCCAAGGAAAACATTTTCAATTCTTTATCTGTTCTAATGTAAACAAAGCAGCTACCAAATAATAGGTTTGTATTGCCAATTTTTCTTGTATACACTACCTACTGTTCTTCTACTATAGAAGAGAGAAATCCTCTTCAATTTGTTGCTGAGAAAAAAGGAATTGTAGATGTTTTTGAGATCTTACAGTCTGAAAATATGCTTATTCTACCTCACTTTCGCTTGATAGGTCACCTGGATTTCGAATTCTCAATTGCAAATAAATTTTCCTTAGAATTTTAAAAGTATTACTCATTGCTCTTCTGACTTCTAGTGCTGCTATTGAGAAGCCCAATGGGCCTTTATATGAGTACCTGAACCATTTTCCCCTCCTTTTGGAAGCTTTTAGGATATTCTTTTTATCTCTATTGTTTTGTAATCTCACAAATTGCGTGCCTTTGTGTGTCTTTTATTGTGCTGAACATTTTTGCACCTGCCAATTTAAAAACTTGTATTCTTTAGTTATGGAATTTTATTTTTCCTGTAATTTAAAAATAATCTCCTTAGCTCCATTTTTTTCCCTTCTGTAACTTATGTTAGTTGGACTAACTGTATTATATAATTTTTTATCATTTCTCTTTTTTTCTCCAGGTGTCTGATTTTTATTCTTCTGTATGTGATATTTTCTCAATTTTATTGCTATCTTTCTAATGGTTTTTGAGACCATAATTAAAAAAAAAATTCCCAAAGCCTTTTTTTTTGTTCTTGTCTAAACATTCCCTTATAATAACAAGCTGTTTTTGTGTTAGGAACAAAACATCTTACTTCTCTGAGTATATTAACTAATTGACTATACGTTTTTCTTATTGTTTGTTGTTTATTTTCTTTTTTCTTTTGGTTTAGTTTCTTCCTCTCATATTAGAAAGTTTTTTCAAGTATACCTTGATCCTTTATTAACTGAGATATCTCAGTGTCTAGTTGGCTCTGTTGAATGAATAAATGAATGAATTGTTGACTATTTGGCAGTCTTTCTTATTTAAAAAAGAGATACTGAAAATCTAATATGAATTCCTATGAGGATGGGTTGACCTCGTCAAATGTCAGTTTTACTGTGGAGGGATCACAGGGAGAAAACCGGACCATTTGGTTTGATGACTCTCAAAAATCATTAACTCTGGACCTTTTCTCTGCAATCTGTCCCTAAAGGGGCTCTCTTTCTGTTTTCTATGTGTTAGAGAATGTATGCCTTTTATTCATTTATTGTGTTTTTGATGGAATTTTTGGAGCGAGTGGTGATTAGCAAAGGCATTTCATATGATAAGTTTGGCTGGGAGACTTTGTGATTATTATAAAACTCTAAGATTTAGTTTCCAAGATATTCCTTCACATAATATTTGACATTTTTATAGAATAATTGTCTAGGAGTGAATGAATAAACAGAACTAACATGTTATAATCCTATGATATTTCCCTTGGGTTTATATGCAAATTAAAAATAACTAAAGCCTGTAGAAAAGTTTTGCTTTCATATCCAATTAAACTATTTAAAGTCAATAATTAAATACTTGGACTTGATGAAGTTATTTCTTAAATTTTATATGGGTCCCTAAACTATATGATGTACATATATGGAAAATAAAAATAGTTTTGATATGTATGCTTTTTGTCACACCAACTAGGATGCAATCAATAGTTTGAAACCTAAATGATAAAGTCAGGATGACTTCACACTGTCAAAGATATCTTTAACAACAGAAATAGATTTTCATATATTTGCACCTAGTAAACTCAAATATACTTGAGCATTTTTAGTATAGTAAATGGAAATATTTGTTTATTTGTCTTAGGAGACATTGTTGTACATGCTTCAGAAGATAAATGAAGAGAGTTGAAATTCAGCACAAGACTGAGCATTTATCAAATCAAAATTGCAGGCAACAGGCAGTAAATTGGATTTTCTCCTACACTAACATGTAGTTCACCTTTTATCATTGTAACAAATATTATAATATATACTTTATGATATCCTATCTTTCGTCTGCTTTGCTGCTGAAATTTTAAGAATAAGATGGGTCTTTATTGTTGCAGTACCACAATTCACTGTTAAGCATGCAAAGTTGGTTTCTTTAAGGATGTGTTTTTCCACAGAGAAAATATTAGCTGTCAATCGTCATCGCAGATACAGAATAAACCACTATCAGTACTCAGTTCAGGTTCAAAGCAGTCTCTGAATTGTGGTGTTGAGCCTGCTAGAGGTACTAATCATCTCTCAGAGCCCAGCTGTTCTCAACTGCAGGGAAGGACACACCTCGGGGTATTGCATTGTATCTTTTTGTTTTGTCAGAGCCAGAGAACAAATGTAAGAAATGGGAAAAGAATAACACTTCATCTTTCATCAAATCACAGAAAAAGCCTCCTAATTCAGGTGACAGAGAGGAATACATTACAATTACACACAGGAGTACTCACCCCAGGAATTTTATAGAACATATATCATAATTTTTTGGTGTGTGATAAAGAAATGTTAACTGATTTCCGATGATTCTTACCTCCCCTTCAAGAGACAGAAAATGCAGTTTCCCTGGGAGTGCATTCTTAAGCTAATGTGAGATATATGATATAAAGAATTCTAAAAACTGAAATAGCACCCAATGCTAAAGCTAAAAGCACAAATTTTTATGAAGTTGCCTTTTTAAAGAGGAAACATACTATAATTGTTGAGCTTTTACTATTCTCGAAAGTCTAATCTGGTTTTACTCTAGTTCATTTATGTAGCTCTTGCAATTCTCCACATGTGGTATTTTTTACTGTCATTTCACAGAGTAGACAATGAGTTTTAATTAGCCTTTCAATGTTTAGCAGTTAGTAAGTGCTGCAGAAAGGATTCAAGCCAAGACAGACTGACTTAAAATCCATGATTGTCCTCTATGATATAAAAAGTCACATGTAGAACATGGTTCACCCAAGCATCCATTCATCTCTTTTTGAAAAGGACAAAAACTTATAAGTCTTGGGACACCCACCTGTCTGGTGATTGATAAGGATATATTTGTATTTATATGAAAGCTTTTGGAGCGTTATTAATGATGACTGGAATACTGAGATCTTTTAAATGATCTGAGGAGACTAAAATGATCCTTCATTATGGAACTAAGTCATAACATAGAGGAGATGATGATCGATAGGAGGGTAGATAGATAAGTAGATAGATAGATACAGAGAAGGAGAGATGACATTTGGAGTGAGTGCTATGAAGACTCAAAAGACAAATGTTTTCATAAAAGGAAATTACCCATATGGTGCCTCTTCCAGAAACAGTAAAGATTTAAATTGTAGCATTAATTACTTTTAACATTGCTTTTAAATACGACACCATTTTGTCACTAACCACGAGGAGGCACAGAGCTTGTTAGGGTGATGTTGAGAGCTTATTAGATGCCGAGCATGATCCTAGATGTTCGGAACACAAAGATGAAGAAGACAACATAGTGTCTGCTTTTGTTTAGTAAGGCAAGCTATGCATAATAAAGAAAGAATCACACAAATAAAAATAAAGTCACAATTTTCATAAGGCTCACAGAGGGAAAAAACAGTACAGTTTAAAGAAAGATGATGGATGGGGAGGTATTTTAGGTTAAGGAAATGACATTTAAGTACAAAACTGAGAGTATGAAGAGTCTAGCTCAGGAAGAACATTCTGGGCAGAGGAAGTTGCTTGTGAGAAAATTCCTGAGAAAGGATTTTGAGGAGAAGGCAAGTGTGGATGGAAGATAAGGAGCAAGGGTGTGTGTGTCAAGAAGTGAGGCTGTGTAGGTGCGTAGGAGTCAAATGCAAAACCTAGAATTGCATATTCACAGTCTTTTCTCTTCTTCCACTTGTTATTTGCCAAGCACTGTTCTAGGGAATATAACATTGAACCTAACAGAATCCCTGCCCTCATGGGGCTTCTATTCCAGTGGAAAAGAAATAGCCAATAAAATGACAAACACGCAGCAGGCTAAGAATACTATTTATATTTTAAAAGGGTTGTAACAACAAACAAAAAAAAGGCACTGGAAACTGAATGTGGCCTGTGATTCCTAAAATATTCACTACCTTGTCCTTTACAGAAAAATGTTCCAGCCCGACTTCTGGTCTAGAAAGAGGCAGGGGAGGCTGTTTTTGATGGTGTGGAGAGGGAAGTCCTCCCTGATCTTTGAGGTGAGAGAGCATCCTTGAGCATCCTTTCTCCTAACTGGTATGATCTGCACTAGAGACAGAGAGAGCAGCAAGAGAGATGATCCTGAGATGGAAATGGGGTTGTGCGATGCAGAACTAATAAGCCAATACCGGAGCAGTGAGTGATAAATGATTTCAGAGATGTAGCCAGGAGTAAATCTGTGGGGCTTTGTCAGGATTTTGAATATTTCTTAAGTGTGTTGGGAAGCCTTTGGATGGTTAATAACAGGGAAGTTATATGATCCAATTAAATTTTCAGATGGCTGTGTAGGAAGGAGGCTCTAAGGGGCTTAGGTGGAAGCAAGGAGGAGACTGGCCCTGAGGGTGTTCTGACTGCAGAGAGGAGGTGATAGTGGGTCTGGGGTGCTAACAGTGGAACAAGTTAGGAGGTGAGAAGTGGCTGGATTCATGATATATATTTTAACAGAACCTGATAGAAGTTTATTATGAATTAAAGCACGAGAGAAAATGTAGTAAGTGTCAAAGGAACTTTGCTGTGAAGGGGAGCAGAAAAATATGTCAGTGACTGTAAGAGAATGTGTGATAATGGGAGTTTTTATTTTATTTTAATTTAGATGAAAGCTATTAAGCATGTTTTATAGCTGGAGATTCTGTACAGAGGGGAAATAAGTTAATCTGAAGTTGAGAGGGGAGGCAATTCTAAATGTTGAATTCTTCAGTAAGTAGGAGGAGGCAGGTCCCATTAAAAAATTGGTGGTTTTTGGACATACAATGAGGAAATGAGAGCCTCTTCAACAGCTGGTGTTGGCAAAACCGGACAGCTACATGCAAGAGAATGAAACTGGATTATTATTTAACCCCATACACAATAGTAAACTCGAAAAGGATCAAAGACCTGAATGTAAGTCATGAAACCATAAAACTCTTAGAAGACAACATAGGCAAAAATCTCCTGAATATAAGCATGAGCAACTTCTTCCTGAACGCATCTCCTCAAGCAAGGGAAATAAAAACAAAAATGAACTCATGGGACTACATCAAACTAAAAAGTTTCTGTACAGCAAAGGACACCATCAACAGAAACAAAAAGGCATCCTACAGTATGGGAGAATATATTTGTAAATGACATATCCAACAAGGGGTTAATATCCAAAATATATAAAGAACTTACACACCTCAATACCCAAAAAGCAAATAACCCAATTAAAAAATGGCCAGAGGATATGAAGAGACAGTTCTCCAAAGAAGAAATTCAGATGGCCAACAGACACATGAAAAGATGCTCCACATCACTAATCATCAGGGAAATGCAAATTAAAACCACAGTGAGATGTCACCTCACACCAGTAAGGATGGCCAACATTCAAAAGACAAACAACAATAAATGCCGGCAAGGATGCAGAGAAAGGAGAACCCTCCTACACTGCTGGTGGGAATGTAAGCTAGTTCAACCCCTGTGGAAAGCAATATGGAGGTTCTTCAAAAAACTCAAAAAAGAAATACCATTTGACCCGGGAATCCCACTCCTTGGAATTTACCTAAATACAACTTCTCAGATTCAAAAAGACATATGCACCCCTATGTTTATTGCAGCACTTTTTACAATAGCCAAGATATGGAAGCAACCTAAGTGTCCATCAGTAGATGAATGGATAAAGAAGATGTGGTACATATACACAATGGGATACTATTCAGCCATAAGAAAGAAACAAATCCTACCATTTGCAACAACATGGATGGAGCTGGAGGATATTATGCTCAGTGAAATAAGCCAGGCAGAGAAAGACAAGTGCCAAATGATTTCCCTCATTTGTGGAGTATAGCAATGAAGCAAAACTGAAGGAACGAAATAGCAGCAGACTCAGAGACTCCAAGAAGGAACTAGTGGTTACCAAGGAGTAGGGGTGTGGGAGGGTGGGTGGGGTGGGTGGAAGAAGGGGATTGAGGGGTATTATATTTAGTATACATGGTGTGGGGGATCATGTGGACAACAGTGTAGCACAGAGAAGGCAAATAGTGAATCTGTGGCATCTTAGTACCCTGATGGACAGGGAGTGCATTGGGGTTGGGTGTGGACTTGATAATATGGGTAAATGTAGTAACCACATTGTTTTTCATGTGAAACTTTCATAGGAGTGTATAACAATAATACCTTAATTCAAAAAAATTGGTGGTTTTACTTAAATAATGGTGCATGTGGTTCATTTATTTTAATTGAAGAGAAGGTGGAATGTGTATGTGCATGTGCTTATTGATGGTGGGAGGAAGGAGAAGGTAATGTATTGATCATCTTAGTTCTGTGAATTTCTAAGCAAAGTCATTAGCTGATGGGGGTGTGAAGGTGGTGTTAGTGGTAAAAAGCAAGAGAAAAAATGTGAAATGCATAGTTTGGAAAGAGGGAGAGTGAATTTGCTAGTTGCATAGAATGGGATTGGTATAAGGACATCAGCAATGTTTTTCTGAATAGTCAAAGCAAAGCACTTCCCAGCTAAGTTTACCCTTGTAATCCTAGCTCTCTAAAACTACCTTTCCAATACAGTAGTCACCAGGTGCAAGTAGCTCTTGAGCACTTGAAATGTGAGCAACACATGTTGTCCGTGTGTGTGTGTGCACGCTGTGTTATGGACCGGAAGGATTTCAGGCCCGTTGCACGTATGTTGCTTTGTATTGAATGTATGTTGGGAGGGAAAGTCTTCCTCCAGCTTTCAAAGATTCTTCTGGCTGGTCTAAGAAGTAACTGACATGAGACAGATTAATGGAAGAAAATCAAATTTGGTTTAGTCTGTACAGGAGAGAAGTTCAAAGACAGAAATGTCAAATGAGGTATACACACCACCAGGAGCTAAGGAATAGGGTGGGGGTCTGAGGTCTGAGGCTTCAAAAGGGTGGAGGCCAATGCACAGGGCAAAAAGGAAACATGTTTGGTAATTAGATGTTTGCCCTACCTTACAGATGGGTCACGCTGATAAGCTTTATCTTTGGTAATAACTCTTATTCTGGGAAAGACTTTCAGTTTAGATTCCTTTAGGTAGTTAAAGGAGGAGCAAAATACTCTCTTGAACCCATAGGGTCTCAATTGCCTTCAGATCAAAACGGTGCCCGTGCCAAAGTGGCACATTTTGGTGAGACTTGTTCTGAACTGCTCAGTATTTTCAATTGCATGTGTGAGACTATTTTGCACGAGAGTAAAACTTTAGTGACAAAGTGTAAGGGAGCACATACACGCATAGGTATGTAGAAAGGGAGATATGGAGACATTAATACATTTATTGAGTGTTTACACTGTGTCAGGTGCTTTATGAGTGGCATGTCTCATTTAGTCCCCATGAAACTCCTGAGGTAAGCTTTGTTACTCCCTTTTTAAAAAGACAAGAAAACTGCAATTAAGGAGCATGGAAGGAGTCCAGTGGCAGACCCAAGATTCAAAACCCAGTCTGTCTTCCTCTAAAGACTGTATGCTTTTCAGGTATTTCATGTGGCAAAGTTATTATTCTCCATAAAGATTAAAGCTAAATGTTTCCAGAGGCACAACCTTTCCTAAATCCCCAGGTCCCCCATAAACCAGGTGCAACTGTCTCACTAGGGGGTCCCAAAGCCTTGCCTGCATTATCCAATCCCCCTTTTTCCTGTGACCTCTACTAAAAAAGTTAAGAACTGTCTTTCGATACACGTGAAAAACAAATGAATAGCTTTGAGGGCAGGGGGGAAAAGTCTTGTCGGAACCACTCTGATTCCTTGGGCGTGTCTTTCCCAGGGTGACTGGGCCACGAAGCAGAAGGCGCCACACCGCGTTCAAAACAACCGTTCTTTGAAGTTGTGTATTTTCAGGAACATTTCTTTCCCCCTTTATAGGCTTACAGGGACGAAAATCTGTTAAATGACACGCAACCTGCCCTTTCACAGCTCCTCAAGGACCCTGGGGATTCTGCAGCCATCTGGAATTTGCTGTCATGCTGTGATTTCTGCAGGTTTGTTGAACTTTTAATCTCTCCAGTCACATTTCGTATTATTTGCTTCATGCATACTTTTTGCATTATGTAGCCTTTTTTTTTAACAGGGGGCTGAAATTGCTCAATTTTAATCACAAATGTGGTTCTGAAGGGACTCAATATCTTAAATGTTATTTCCCTCCTTCCTCACATTTGAAAAAAAAATGTTTTGGCTGCAACAGATTTTCTGCTGCACAACTTAATCACATCCTCCAAAGAAACACAAGTCTAGAGGTTAGGATGTGGGCAACGGGCTTTCATGACTAATCATTAGCAACCAAAATGACTTTAATTTCTCTATTTATTTACTACTTGTATGATCCTAGATGTTAATGCTCTTGGATTTTAGCTGTTTCTCATGTTCCAAAAGCATAGAATGTGAAGACCAGAAAGAGAATTGCTGATTATATAGTTATAGACGGGATAGCTGCCTAAAAATGAGTTTGCTAAGGACTCCTACACTACCAGAGAACCTGTTTGTCTAAAACTCAACCTTTTTTGAAGACTGCAGCACCTTAGTTCCTCCTTTCCTCAAAATAACTTCCATTTTAATGATTTTAATTCTAAACACACTTTCCATTTTCTTCACAGAGTTTCCACTGGTCCTTTGACACCCGCATCATCTTGGGGTGGGGGTCTGTACTTAGTGTCTGCTGCTCAATATCTCACACGTGTAGCTTTGCTGAACTCCATGCACCCACTTGCATACTAAGCCATCATCTTTTCTGCAAGCTTAGCTGTTTTCCCAAGTTCCATATCCAAGTATCTCCCTAATTTATTTTATTTCACTTTGCACTCTGGCTCTCTCAGAATTCTGTGCATATCATCACAATATCATTCCCAGGGCTGGATACTGATCTGAAACCCAAGCCATGAGTAGAGCCCACTCCAACCAACAGGATATTCAAAGGCACCATTCTGCTGTGCACCTGACTTAGAGCACTCCTCATGCCTAGGAGTTGTGCTCTTTCTGCACACATTGCCAGCTTTGATGAATGTCCTAGTCCTTCCCCAGTTACTTTCATCTATATTTCTATCACCCAGACCTGAGAATACCCTGATCATGGCAGATGGTAGGTTTCTCAGCTTTGCTACTCTCCTCTCCCTGTATTCTCATTCGGTTATCCATTCATCAGTGATCCTTAAATGCCTAAGTCTTGAGTTCTGTGATACAAAGATGAAGGCCACACAATTTATATAAGTATAAAAAAATTAAAAGGGGAATATATACAATTTTGAGATAAAAATTCAAGAAAGTCAAAACCATAAGTGAAAAACTTGATGAGTTTTATTTTATCAGTTTAAAAAATATTTTATATGGCCAAAAAACCCCAAGCCCCTATCAAACCAGTTAAAGGATGGGGTAGGACAGGGGAAATATTTACATGAAATACAAGATTAGTTATAAAAGGTGAAGGAGAAATCTACAAAAAAAATCTACAAGAAATAAGAAAAAGATCAACAGTTAAGTAAACAGGAGTAAGAATTTAAAGAAGACAGTATACTTGAAAAAATACCTTTTCTTATCATTCATCAAATATTTATTAGTTGTCTATGAAGTGTTAGGGACTGAGGAAACATTTGAGATATACTAGTGAAAAAAGCAATCAAAATTCATGCTGTCTTGTGGGGACATAAAAATAAATGATCAAAAGTTAAGTACAAAAAATGAACTGAGAGGGAACACTGTGAAGGTGAATTCTTCTGAGAAAAAGAGCTAATGCAAACAAGTTACGCTCAATCCCACTGTTATTTTGAGAAATGCAAATTAAAACAATGTGATTCACTTTTCTCCCATCAGAGGAATGATTTCAAAATCTCAGGAGTGTTATGGGTTAATCTGTGTAGCCCAGAAATATGTTGAAATCTTAACCCTCTGTACTTACCTGGAAATAGGGATTTTATAGAGGTAATCAGTTAAAATGGGTCATCAGATGTAATCAAATATGACTAGTGTCCTTATAAAAAAGAAAACTTTGGACCTAGAAATAGACATGCACAGAGGGAAGACAACTTGAACACACAAGTGAGAAGATGTCCATGTGACTGGAATGATATATTTACAAGCCAAAGAACGCCAAAGATTGCTGGCAAACACCCGAGCTAGAAGAGGCAAAGGATTTCTCCCTAAAGCCTTCGCAGAGACCATGGCACTGCTGATAACCTTGACTTTGGACTTGCAGCATCCATAAATGTGAGAGAAGAAATTTCTGTTGTTTTAAGCCATCCAGTTTTTAGCACTTTGCTAAAACAGCCGTAGAAAACTAATATATTGATAAGTGCTAGGATAAAGGCAAATCCCATGTCAGTTATGCAAAGAGCACCAGATCCATGTAGGTTTTCTCACGATATGGAGTCTTAGCAGAAACTCAAAGGCTGAACTGGAATTATCTAGTTTAATAAGGGTTTGCATATTTCCCAGGCAGAGGGGCAGCAGTGAGAAAGGCATGGAGATAAGAGAGTTGGGGTTTCTGGGACAACAATGTAAGCTCTGGGGGAACTGTCAGAAGGTCAGGGGGAGATAGTAGGCAGAGGATTGTCTGTGAAAGTCCTCATTTGACAGGCTAGGTAGTTGGCAGTCACTCTAAGCAATCAAAAGCCATCAAAAGAATTCAGGACCGGAAGTGACATAATGCTATCTTATTGCTTCTTGATGAACAAGCCCATTTAAGAGATTAAGCCTTTATCCAGGGATGCGTTGTTCAAGACCACTCAGCAGAGAAATGAAAGGGAAGCTGAAATCCACTTTGTGTTCTACCTCTTAAGTCACATATCTGTTGTGTATCGGTGCCAATCTGGAGGAGGTGACATCTTTTTGCCATTCACCTACCCAACAGGACAACTATTCTAGAATGCCTTTTCCGAATTCACGCAAAAATACTGTTATGTGCTAGTCTTGTTCCTGCTATTATTCCAAACATCCACCTATATCATTTACCAGGATTTCCTAGGATATCAAATTAAATGATCTTTAATCACAGTGTGTTTTCTTCTTTTGCATTCATAGACTCTACTGGTAACATTGCCTTTCCCATTCCGCCCTCCAAGATCAGAAATCAAACCATCGGGGCTACCACTTCTTCTATGATCTGACCTCACCTATTAGATAGCAACTAATTCTTGGCAAAAACATAGATTCTCTGCTTTAGATGATAACACTCTATTTCAATCTTTAATTCATTGAACATAGTTATTTAATTCTGTGTGCTAGAAACTCTACAACTTGTGGAATTCAAAACATATATTTATCTCTGCAAGCTAGGAGTTCAATGTCAAATCGAGAGAGATTGTAATGTAAAAACTGAATCAAATGTAATAAAGTGGTTTTATTTCTCCTACAGTGTCTGTGTGGGAAACAGAAGAAGGTATGGAAAAAACCTACCAGATCTATAGGTGGAAAGAGAATTCATAAGAAAGCTCTAAAAAACAGTTAGTGTTTGATCCAAATATTAATAATATGAGTAGGATTTTTCTCCTCATCTTCAAAGAAGGGAAAAAATATTTCAGGCAGAAGAATTAAGCTGAGGCCAAGAAATGAAACATGGAGCTCCAGGATTTATCCAAAGAAGTTCAAGTCATCTCTGTGACCAGACCCCAGGAAGGCAGGCATGTGGAAGGAAGAAAATCATGAAATAAGTCTGAAGATTTAAGGAAACACAGGGAAAAGCATCCTCTACATCCTACCTTTATTGGTTTTAAGGAGGTGGAGATAAAACTACATCTTTTTTTCCCTTCCTAGTTCAGATTCAAATGACAAAGAATGTACCACAATGAGACAGGTGTAGATAAATACCAACTTCAGCAGTGGTCAGCCTGAAGTGGAGAAGCATCACCCAATGGTCTTACTAAGGCTTCCCCTTTCCTGCCCAGGCCTGGGGACTGTGGTGAGACACTCAGACTACAGAGAAGGTGTAATGACCCAGCACTGTTGTTCTCTTCTGTGATGGACAGAGTAAGAGACACCCTCAGTTTCAGCTGCTTAGGAGAATGACAAATTATGTTTTCTTGAACATCCTTGCATGTTCCAGAAGTGGGATATATTCAACGTGAACAGACCCATATTCAGTATTATCAGATATTTACACTGCTTTAAAAAAGGGTTATACTCTTGGTTTAAAAAATGGTTTGCTTGTTTTAAGCAAAATTATATTTTGCTGTAGGCCCCACTTTTTATTGTGGGATATACAGACAGGATAGAGTGAATATATATGTTCAGTTTAAAAATATTTACAAATACTGTGTAACTGTGACACCCATCAAGAAAAAGAAAGTTACCAACACCTCAGAAGCCCACCCCTGCTCTCCCCCATCACAGACCCTCCCCTACTCCCACCCAGCTAACTACTGATCTTTATGGTAATAACATCATTGTTCTAATTTATATTTCACTATCTATAAACAGATCCCTAAATAGTATTATTTAGTTTCACCTGTTTTGGATATTTATATAAATTGGATAATGATGAATGTGTTTTTTGATATCTGGCTTCTTTGCCTCAACAATATGTTGTGGGACACAACCATATTGTAGCACATAGCAAGAGCTAATTTTTATTACCATAATATATTATTATATAAAGACATTATAAAATACATACCACTCTGCTTTGGATAGACATTTGGGCTATTTCTAGTTTGTAGTATTATGAAAAGTGGTGCCATGAACTATTGTATATATGCTCCATGATACATATTTCTTTACAATGAATTCCTTCCAGTCGACTTGGGTAGAAATATCTTTGATTTTTCAAATAATGCCTGTTTTTCTAAATGTGTGTACAGTTACGCTCTGTACAGCCCACAGGTGTCAATGGTACACTCTCAGCATTAGTGCCAAAATTTCTCATGTTTCCCATGATCACAAATATTTGGAACTGTCAAACTAAAAATTTTAGGGAACCGGTGTGTCTCCAGAGGTGTCCACTGTCATTTTAGTTTGCATTTCCACCATCATTAATGAGATCGAGCACCACTTCACGTGTTTATTGGCTATTTGGACACTCCTGTTTGTGAACTACATTTTTGAGATTTTGCCAGTGTTTTAAAGGTCATTCTATCTTCTTTTTGGCAAAGTAGAATTGAAAGTTAAATGTGAAAAGCAACACTAAAGAATTTTTAGCAGAAGTGTATCGTCCTGATTTAAGGGTTCAGAAGGGCTTCCTAGACAATACACAAAATATTCAATGTGAAGGAAAAGATTGAAACATTCAATTTAAAATTAGAAATTTCACAAGACACATTAAGGTTTGTAAAATATAAGTGTGAAATTATATTTGTAACTAAAATAACTGAAATATATTAAGAATAAATAAATTAAAATGAACTTGTAGTAGTTTAATGTGTTAGCTCCAACCAGATGAAAAATGTCAAATTCCAAGAACTCTTTCGCTTCTTGAAAGGAGAGAAGGAGAGGGGAAGACAGTAGAGAGAGGAAGGCTCTGGGCTCTGACACTACCTGATGACTCATGGAAAGAAGACCAGTGGAACAGAAGCTATTTTCTAAGATTCTCTGGGTTATTTTGGTTTCTTTGTTTGCTTATTAGCTAATTGGGTTTAGACTTTACTCCTCTAGTTATCCAGGAAAGTCATTGTCTCTTCTGGGGGAGATTAGCAATCTTAGAAAGTCCTGATCCTCTTTTCCTAAAGCGTTTGCAAATTTACTTTTTTCCTCTTTTAAAAATCAATCTTGCCAATCTTTTTCTTTAGTTTTTCTGCATTTTGAGTCATGGTTAGAATGGTTTGCCCATCATTTTTGCTTTCCTCTAACATGTATATGATTTGTATTTCATGTATTCATTTCATAAATCATTTCTGGGATAAATTAAAGGATAAATCTCATTTTATCTTCTTTCGTGCACAAATATCCAAGTGTTCTAGCACCACCTCTAGCACCACCTATTGTCTTGTTTTAACTACAGATACTTTGTAATATGTCTAATCGAGCAGTTAGCACCTGATGTCCCTCAAAAGCCAAACTCCCTGGTTGCAATTGCCAGCAGGGTCACGGATTCACCCCTGTTCATTTTAGGGCCTTTGCTATTCCAGAGAAATGATGGGGCAGAGCTATGCACTGAATGTTTATACTCCCACCACCCCCACTGAATTCATATACTGAAGCTCTGATCCTCAACGTGATGGTATTTGGAGGTGTCGCCTTTTGGAGGTAATTAGCTCATGAGGGAGGAACCCTCAGGGTGATATTAGGGCCTTTATAAATAAAGACATGAGGAAGATGGTGTCTTTCTGCTGTGTAAGGATACAGAAAGAAGGAAGCCTTCTGTAAACCCTCAGCAAGAACCCAACTATGCTGGCACCCTGATCAGACTTGCAGCCTTCTGACTGAGAAATAAATATTTGTTGTGTAAGCCACCTAGTATAATGTATTTTGCTGTAGCAGTCTGAACGACTACGCAGTAGGCAAAGTAAACACCTACCAAAGAAGTCTATGTCCTAATCCCTGGAATTTTTTAATGTGTTAGGATATATGACAAAGGAGAATGAAGTTGCAGGTGTTATTAGGGTTGGTAATCAGCTGACCTTATAACAGGTAAATTATCCTACATTTTCTGAGTGGACCACGTGTATTTAATTGTAAAGGTCCTTAGAAGTAGAAGAGAAAAGCAGAAGAGAAGGTCAGAGTGATGTGACAGATTTGAAGGTGGAAGAAAGGGTCATGAGTCAAGAAATTCAGACAGCATCCGGAAGTCTGGAAGGGCAAGGAAATGAATTTTCCCTTAGAGCATCCAGAAAGAAACAACATTCTGACACCTGCATTTTAAGCCAGTGAGACATGTGTTGGATTGTTAGCATACAGAAAATAAGAAAATAAATTTATGCTGTTTTAAGCAATTGGGTTGTGGTAATTTGTTATAACAGCAATAGAAAACTAATGTGAGAGTCATATTATTTTTGAGCTGGGCATTTTGTTTTTTTTTTTCCTTTTATAGTTCACATACCATTGCCATATTTTGGGGAATGAGGGAATCTTGAAATGGGAAGCTACTCAACCATCTTGACCTAGAAGAGTGGGGATCATTCTTCTGCATTTGCTGCAGTGGTGAGATACATAACTAGGGTGTGATTTTCCTCTGATGCGCTCCTTCCAAGAAGGCATATACATGTGTTTTTAATGTGTAACCTGCTTGCTAAGTTAGCCTTTCCTCCCACCTTTAGCTTTGCTTTTGTTTCAGGTTCAAACATTCATTTTCTGACACATCCTCTAGATTTTTTTCTTTGAGTTCCCTCTGAGTACAAAATGCGAATTCAATCACTTCTTAGTAAGCAAACCAGAGTCGCACTCAAAAATAATCTTGTCTCCCTTTACTACCCTGCACGGAACAATAGCACACAGGACGCGTTTTTCGATCAGGCTAAAAACGAATCCAAACAACCATTCGATCTGTCCCTGTCCTGCCAAGATCCATCTCTGTACATCTCATATTCCTTATGGAGTACGTATCACTTCATCACTTCCCTTAAAGTTTTGTTTTTAATGTTTATACTTAATGTTCCCTCAGGGCACAGGCAGAGGCTGCATGACAGTAATCATGGCATGTAAAACTCTGTTAATAATAATATTTTAATACTTTTTCTAATACTCCTATTTTCCCTCTTAAATCCGCCCACCTTTTATGTAACTACTTTGCAAAGTGTCTTCAAGGGCTTGTTCACCAATTGTTCATTACAGACTCTATGTATGAACAATATGGTTCCAAAGAATTTACTGGTTCTGGGATCCCTCTGGACGAATCACTGCACCCTGACTCTTCATTTTTCTTTGAGTAATAATTACTCTCTTGACTCTAATAACACCTAAACGATCTTTCTTTTGAAATCTTCTCTTTAAAAGCAACTAAACTCAGTTCCCTTTCTTTTTCATATCTGTCTACTCTGCTCTCTGAGATCTCAAACATTCTCCTAAGGATGTCCCTCTCTTCTTCTAGTTTAACAAGCATGTTTTCCTTTATAATTATTCGTAGCCATACGGCTGCACACTTCTCCTGTCTTAAAGATAAAACTAAAACAGCATGTCTTTAGAGCAAATTCAGTCATTTTTTGTTCTCAGATGAAAAATCTGATTTATGGTAAGAAAGTCTACTAAGTACACATGTTTCAAATTCTCTTCATCACCTTTGGTTTACAGTAACTTCAAGAAGTTTTTTCTCTGTTGTATCCAAAAAGGTGATATGTTCCCTTTCTTAGGACCTCTGTTCTTTTCTCATATTTTCTATTCTAAACTCTACCATTATACGTGGTAATCACAGTTCAGGTCTCTGAAACCTAAACCCAAGGGTAGAGCTTATGTGATTAATACACTGAGGACCAACTGAGATCCATGTGGTAGGCTGCAAACATTTAGCCCCGAGGCAGCTACGTGAATCCCACAGTTTGGTGCACACTTCTAGTCCGCACAGTTTAGTTCCCTCACTTGATCATGAATGGAGTGAAAACAACAGAGAGGAAAGTATAAATTCAGATGAACCTAATGCCTCTTACTAGTCATAGCATCTTTTATTTAGAGGCATGGACATTTGTAATTCATAGCACTTTTCATTTCAAGATATAAATCCACGCAGAATCTAGGTTGTGTCCTATCCTGGCCTCCTACCTGGCTTAAAAATGCAGTGGAAACAACAACAAAAAGTCACATCCACGTCATCAGTGCCTTAAAAGCCTGAGGCCAGAGAAAACAGAAGTTAATTAGAACTTGGGGAAGCCGAGTACAGGCGTGCGTTTCCCTCGGGGAGTGGCGTGTGCTGAGAAGCTGAGTGTGAAGCATAATTCGGCCCAAACAACATAGTATGGCTGGGCTGTAGGTTACATGAAGGAAATAAGATGAGAGCAGGAAGAGAAGACAGCAGAGAAAATATCCTGTGGGCCTTATAAACCATGGTAAGGAATGTGTTCTTTATTCCAGCATCAGTGAGATGGCTGCTGAAATATTTTATACAAGGAAGGAATATAAAATGCTCATTTTAGAAAGATCACTCAGGTGGCACCGTGAAAAAAGGATTGAACACATATAATCCATGAGTCAGGACAGTTTACTAAGGTAAGGAAATGTCACAGTTACTCAGGCAAGAGGTGACTGGGGTCAGTTCTTAAAAGCATGTAGTAAAGATGGAAAACAAGTAGATGAATTTGGGAGATATTAGGCAAATAGAATCCACAGGATCTGAGAAATTGCTGCCTGTCACAGCATTGATTTGTGCTATAATATAGTTGTTTTCTACTGTGTCCTTCACTATACTTAAAGCTATATGATAATGAAGGAACATGTATCAATGGATGATTTCATCTGAATGAAATTCAAAAATGAGTATAATGCGAATAGTGCCTGCAAGAGAGGCAGAAGGAAGAAGCTGGTGGTCCAAGCATGCAGTGTTTGTGTTTTCAGAGATAGGATCTTTTTGTGTGAGACATTCTAGATTATGATCCTGATTATGGTTTACTGATATATGCTATAGTTGCTGACTATGGTTTATTGATAAGCAATACAGTTGATGATTGCTGGAGCTGAAATAAGATAAATAATTTTGAGACCTTGGCTGCATACACATTGATAGGTATATATGTGTGTGTGTATATATATGCATGTATATCTTTTATGGTAATAGCAAGAATTAGAGTGAGATGGAAATTTTTAAGTTCATTACACAATTCCTCAGTGAATGAATGAAAGTGAGACTGAGAGACAGCCAGCTGGCAGCAGTTAGAGTACTCTGGGGTGCAAAGGGATGCACAGAAAGATCCACAATATTGGAAATGAAGATTATCAAATAAGTGCTAATTTTAATACCAAAAGTAATGGTATGTAAATGGCAATAAATATGAAAACATCAGACCATGATATATGATCTTGAGAGAATAAACAGTCAGTAGGTAAGACAATTTCTGAGGACTGTTTTCCTTTGCACAGAACCTGATATCAGATAGAGCCTTAACATTTTTTCTGATAAAACTGCAAACTCCACAGATGCTGTGGCAGATGAATGAAGGACCACCAATAAACCAGCAGGGATTACACTGATGAACAAAAACGGCTAGAGACGGTAATGGGAAAGAGGCATGAAGTGTGAAGAAAAGGAGATATAACAATGGATCATGGAAGAATGTTATTAAAAACAGCTCTTATCTCCAGAGAATTCTTCTTGCTGGATTTATCTAAATATATTTCAAGTAGAAACTGAGTTGAAGCATTTCCAAGAGCAATAAAACACATATGGAGTTTTGTCTCTGAGAACCCGTCTATGAAACAATAGACTAAAAGATTCCAAGTTTTTTCCGTCCCCACTCCAACAAAAGCCACCAGACATCAACGAGCGTGCCTACAAACACAGCAGAACTAAATGATACCCAAGTGCCTCCGTGTGAGCAAGGCTGTTTCCTGCTTATTCAAGTTCTTTGAATAATTACTTCAAAAACATTTAGGAAAATCAGAAATATGTGTCCAAACTTCTTCATCAGGCATTTAGTTTTGGTGTTATTTTGGTCGTTTGAATAAGTTTACCTAAGCTAATAGAGATTGCCTCTCAACAGTCTAGGGGTACGCTTGGTCATTTTTACTTTTGTACTGTTTCTGACGACAGCTGATGTCAAGCTTGCTTTAGTTTAGAGAGGACCCAGGGCAGAGTCTATTTCAGCAAGCAAATGAACTGGCTTCATTGGTATGTGTCAAACTGTGCTGCTTCTAAATGATTTTTAAAAACTGGTTCATTAACTTGTTTTTGGAAATCGTGTGCTGAATGACATGATATCAATGACTTAGAACTGCTCACTTGGTTCATTAACATATCATCTGGGAGAGCTGAATTGCCTTAAAAGAAATAGCTTTTTACTCAGCTATCCTTAGGGCTCAGTATGTGAATTCAAATGTGTGTGTGTTTGTGTGTGTGTGCAACAGAGAGGGAGGGAGAAAGATAGAAAGTGTCTGTGAATGCATTCATTTGAATTTTGCCGATATCTTGAGTCAGTGGTATTGCCTTTCTTCTCATTTATGATTTTTTAACACAATATTTTTCACTGACTGTAGTAACTCTAAAGGGCAGAGAAGATATAAAACAGTAAGAATTAATTCCTGGAGAGGGGAAGATAGGAGGAAGATCATGTAACTAGGGAATGAGTGGGATTATTCTATACTCTACTCATGAGGGAGATTAACAGATTAATGCCAGAATTATTTTTTGATATAATTTGGGTTTTATTCATAATGAGCAAAACGAGTTTTATGTTCTAAATGTTCATATTCCCCCAAAATTCATATGTTGAAGCCCTACTCCCTCCCCAAGGTGATGGTATTAGGAGGTGAGGCAATTGGGATTGGTGCCCTTTTAAAAGAAGCCCCAACATCCCCCTGCCCTCTCCACTACGGAATGCACAGTGAGCAGATGGCTGTCAGTGAGCATCTGGTTCTCACTGGACACTAAATCTAGTGCCTTGATTTTGGATTCCTCAGCCTCCAGAACTGTGAAGGGGTTGGCTCACACGATTATGTAGACCAGGAAGTCCCACGACTTATCATCTGCAAGCTGGGGACCCAGGAAAGCCAATGTCATAGTCTGAGTCCAAAGACCTGAGAACCAGATTAGCTGATGGTGTTGTACGTCTCAGTACAGGGGCAAGAGAAGACAAGTCCCAGCTCAGACCCGCAGGCAGCAGGCAAATTCCTCTTTGTTCTTACTAAGCCCTTAATGGAGGATGAGCCGACCCACTTTGGGGAAGGTAATGCATTTTACTGAGTCCACTGATTCAAATGCTATTCTCAGTCAAAAACACCCTCACTGACACACCCAGAAATAATGTTTAACCTGGAACTACATAACTTTTTTGTGTCTCATTTAATGCTTTTTTGGCTTGAAGTCAATTTTGGTATTAGATACGCAAGCTCTTGGTTTCTTTTTGTCTGTTAAATCTTTCTGCATTTTGTTATTTTCAGCCTGTTTGAATCATTGCGTTTATAGTGTGTCTTTTGAACCCTGCATAGGGTCAGAGTTTGTTTTATGAGCCAATTTAAAAATCTTTTTCTTTAAATAGTCAAGCTGATATGATTCTTGCGCTTGGTCTCCATTCTGTCATCTTATGTTCTAAGAATTGCTTGGATTGTTTTATATTTACTGTGTTTCTTCCTCTCTTTGGCTGTCTTTGTTTTTTGGTTTTTTTTCTTTCTAATTTCTTCAGGTTTTTACAGAGGTTTGTCATTCTATTCTAGTGGTTATTTTGTAGTAATACTATTTGCAGATGCTTAAACCCTTTTTTTTCTTACTTCACCTTTTATTTTCTGAAAGCTTTAAGGTATTGGTTGAATTTCATCTATTCTCCTGCACTGTATACAGTCAGTTTACTCTATTTTTTTGTTTGAATTTCATCTATTCTCCTGCACTAGTTTATTCTACTTAATGTTTTTTTCTCTTCCCATTATATTTGTTGTATTATTTCATCTTTGTCAAAATGAATAAAAAGTGCTATTAATGTTCAGAAATGGTCATTTGCCCCATGAACCCACCTTTGTTTTTTTCTTAACTCTGCGATTAAATACACAAAATGCTCACCCATCAATCCTTTTACTTTGCTTTCCCATCATTCGTCTTTTGTTCGGTTAAAGCTCATCCTTGTAGATTCCTTGGAAACATTTACAAGTATTCCCTGAGTTCTGGCACATTCTAAACTGTTTTCCTATGCCCTTGAAACTTGGCCTACACTTTCTTTAAGTGTTTAGGTTTTCAGTTTACTTCCTTAAGTTTCTTGAAATTCCTGCTCTATATTGCCTTTTATTGTGTGTTTGTTAAATAGCAGTTTGATGTCTTTTGGATTCTTTTATGTTTGTAATCTATTTTATCTCTGTGCCTGAGGCCCCACGGGTTTGTTCTTCACCTTTAAAGTTTTATAATTTCACTAGAATGTATTTTGGAATTGTTTATTCTTGGACAATTTCGCCTGGTAACCAGCAGGCTCTTCCAAAGTGGAGATTCACATTGTCTTTTATTTTAGGACATTTTTCTTGAGTCACTTTTTTAGGTCTTATTTTTATTCCACTGTTTTGACTTTCTTCTTCATAGTCATCATTTTGCATGTGTTCAATCCCATCTGCCCTTCTCAACCACGTCTTTTCTTTTTTTGTATCATTTTGTTTCTTGATCTTATTTTCATTTCCTTGGCTGATTTCTGGTTCTAAGTCCTTTATACATTTTCATTTGAATACTCTTTCCCTTGGAAACTTTGTGACTTAATCTTCATTTCTGATCCGATTTTGCCTTTTTCTTATATTCCGTTCTTAATTTCATTCAATTCTTGTTTCAGTTCTCCCTGTTTTTCTTCCCATTTCTTTTTTAAATTGTTATATTTCAGATTGAAAGTTCTTTTTTTCATATTCTCAAATACCTAAATATACTCAGAACTTACTTGAGATAGCTATTTTATCATGGAATGTTGCGTTATAGTTATCTTCAGCTTCCCTGATGGCATTTTGCCAAGACTTTGCATCAACAGAAAAGCTTTTATTCATATTTTCTGCTTTTTTGCAGCATTGTCTGCTACCAGATGTGGTCTGCTTTTTTCTACTTCTATTCATTTCGAGGCCAGCATTTGTGGTTTAGAAGTGCTCACTGCTGTCAGCCCGAGGCTCTTCTGGGCGGGTTCTTTGTGGGCAGTGTGGTTGGTAGTGGGGGAGGGATGATAAAAGGGTCGGTGTGTCTGATTTCTTTCATTTCTGCAGGATGTTTAGTTTCTCCCTGTTATTTCCTTCTTTCTCTTTATTGCCTCATGTTTAAGAAGCACGGGCTTTTTTTGCATTTCCCCCTGTATATCTGATTCATTCCCCTCAGTAATACTTCTCTGAGGCAGCCACTTCCAGCCCTGCACCCCGTCATGATCCTTTCCTTTAGCCAGTTCTCCGAACTACAAGTCTTGATTCAGCAGTTTGCCCTTTCACGATGTGGTAGTTTGTCTGACTGTAAATTACTCCTCTCTGTTCCATTTCATCGAACTTTTGAAAGACTCCTTTCCTTTGCCCTTTGCACTTACAGGTTTTCACAATGAAAAACAGGCAGAGGGATGTAGTGTGTGTTGGAACTTATTTTGTTCGCTATTTACAAGTAATTTGAAGATTGTGATGTTCTCTCATGGCAAAGCTGAGGCTGCTTCCTGTGGTGTTACTTAGTCTTCTTGATTCTATATTTTTTGGGGGAGTAGTGTCAGGAGAACATTAAGATTGGATTTCTCTTTTCAAACTTACAAGTCCATGTAATAATTTTTTTTTTTAATGACAAAGAAAGTGTTAGAGTAGGTAGATAACCAAGCAGCAGCAGGGAGAGAGAGGGGGACTTTGGCTGGTGTTTACATTTGGCTAGATGCTTGATTACTCTACACATTCTGCGTAAACTGCTCTCGCTGGATGAGGGGGGTGAGAATATGGATAATAGACTGGCCCAAACCGATTGCTTCTAACACGGAGAAGTTGACCCAAACTCCTCCCCCAAATCCATTAACATAGTAAAAGTCATGTCTCTCTGGTATTAGCATCGTAAACCTCACACCTTTCTGCACCAGGATGATTCTAGTGGGGACCAAATATAGTAAAAAATCACTCTGCCTGGCGTGAGGGTGGAACAAGCCTGAATTCTGAAAAAACTCCACCTGTTCCCTTTGAAACCTACCCCCACTTATGAATATTCATCTTCCCTTTTACAAAAAAGTCTCCTTGGTGACATCCCTCAGGGTCAACTCTCAGATGAGTACTTTTGTCTTTTCTCAAATCTTGTTCTCCAAATAAATTTTTAATGCTTAACAGATTTTTGTGGCTGTTCTTGAATTCTTTCTCAGAATGCAGAGTCTCCTTCGTTCCTCTGCCACCCTCTTCTCTTACACTCCCTGGGCTGATGTTACTACTGTTATTAGGTTCGCATGTTTTATCCCAGAACTATGTTTTAAATGTAGAAAAATATGTAATATTTTAAAATACATAAAAGATGCTAGACTCTATGCATGCTTGTACCGTTAGTTTTTTTTTGCTTTACAGTATCTCTTGAAGAACTTTTCTGTTAATATATATGGACCTGTGTCATTTTTTCAAAATGCCCCATGTTATTCAATCATCTTTATATAACACTATGTAGACATATCCCTATAGGTTGTCATTAAGTATGTTTCAAAATTTTCACTACCACAAAAATTCAGTAATGCTTATTCTTCTACAGGCTTCAAAGCATGATCATGTAAATGATTCAGATATTTGAGTGTGTGTCTGGAGTTGATGAATTTAATAAATAAGACTGTGGGAATTTAGAGAATGTCTATTTCTAAATTTAACAGATGCAACCAAAATGGACCAAGAAGTAGCTCAGTGTGCCCTCTCTCTACCACTACATTTGCCACACACTTGCAAATATTTGGTGTTATTCACTTTATAAATATTCATGAATGTGATAGGTGATACATCACCAACCCATTGTTAATTTTTCTCTCTCATATTATTACTTTAGTTGTGTTCTTTGTATAAGTTATTTCCCATTTTGATCTCCTTGTCTGGGTATTGTTTTTGCATCCTTTTCTATTTTGTATTTTTTAAATGTTTCTCTTTGGTTTGAAGAAATTCTTTACATATTCAGAACGCTAATTCTGTCTCTGCTATATCAGTTGGCATATTTCCTCATTCTGTTATATGTCTTTCAACTTTGTTCATATTGTATTTTGTCATAGGTCAGTTTAAAATAGATTGTTAACGAAGTTTATCAAATTTTTCCATTTTTAATATTTGTGTGTCCCTGTGCATGTATGTGTGATATCTTTAAGGAGAACTTTCAGGACTGAAGGTCATAAACATAGAATTCTGTTTGTTAAGTAATTTCTTTACTTAGCTTTTCAAAAGTCCAGGTTGATATTTATTATTAAAGTGTGATTTAAATGAAATAATGATCTGAGACTTTTTTCTTTTTTTAACTTCTAAATGGAGAGTTAAATTCTACAAAATTCTTCATTGAGCAGTCTGTTTTTCTCAATTGATTTTAAACACCACGTGATCAGCAAATGCATTCCCACATATGTCAAGGTTCTTCTTCTGAATCCTTTTTTCCATGATTAATTAATAACATTTGAAACATTGCTGATCAATTAGTTATACTAGATTTTATTTATGGTTTTTGTGGCCAAATTCTCCTTTCTTTTCCAACATACTTTGAATATCCTTGCACCTTTATTTTTCTATATTTACATTATAAATTTCAAGACTAATTTTGTTAGGATACATCAAATTTTTTAGAATTTTTTGAGCAGAAAAAAATTGACATCTTCATAACATTTATTCTTTCCATTTATGAACATAAATCTCATTTTGTTACATCTTTATACATCCTTTATTATATATTTGGTCTTTGATGAAAATTTTGTGTTTTATTAAGTTTGTTGATATAACTTAATAGTTTTTCTGTTACCTTGAATGCAATGTTCCCCTATGACAAGTTACATTTGTTCCTTTGCCAGTGTGTAGGAAAATTAATTTGTATACATTAGTATTGTATTTAAATGCAATTATCAAATTCTTTTTAAATTTCTAATAACTTGCTGAGTCTCTTAAAATTAATATAAATATTTGATCATATCTTCTGCCAAGAATGCAAATTTTGTCTCTTCTTTTTCAACTCTATTTCTTTAATTCCTGTATAAAATACATGGTTCTAGGATCATTTTTTTACACTAATACATGGGAATAGCATAAACATTTCTTCTCTTTTCTACCTTAGTAAATGTTGAAAGATGTGATTAAAGTTCATTACATTTCAACACATATAGTCTAAGTAATTATGTCTATTTTTTCAATTTATGTTATCAAACATCACCTCTAATTATCCATGTTTTCTGACCTGGATCTCAACAAAATATTTGTAAATTATAATAACAATTTGTCAATAAATTAAACTTGGGCTAAATGAATGCAAAGTATTTAATGAATAGGCAATATAAATAATAAGACAGTAGTTACACCTGGTCTCTGATCCCAAGGAAATTACAAGTTTAATTCTTTTTTATTTTTTTTTTAACCTGATTTCTTTATCAGTGTCATGTAGGGCCGTCAGAGGACACCAGTGAGCATGCGTTAAAGGACATTGATTCTCCCGGCCAAAATGTAATCAAGGATAGGAAGCTGTAGTAACTTATCTACACATGTTAAATCTATTATTTCCATATGTAAGGACCCCAAATATGATATTCATTCTCAGAAAACAGCAATATTTTACTCTCTGAGATAAACATGTTAGAGGCTTCCTTTAACTACTCTTGTAACTGGGACAGCTGTTTTTCTTTCCTATTTTGGGATTCTTTGATAATGTCTTGCTATCATCCTAGGAACACTCCCCATTATAAGTTGAATGAATTATAATAATGTTTATACATGGAGTATGTTAAAATACAGTCTTAGAATATACCCATGAAGCTCCCTTTTCTCTAACTTGAAAATTTAATGCCAGAGCAAAATAAGACAAACTCTTCCTGTAAATGGGAAAAATAAAGTTGTGCCATTTTCATATTTATAGGAAAGTATAATAGTAATGTTTCCAGAGAAGTATCAACCTTAACTTAAAAAAAATAATTTAATGGAACAAGACTTGTATATTTATGGGGAATCTTTAAAAAATATCACTACATATGAAAACTAATTTTTTTCCTAATAACATCATAAAAGTGGATTAAAAATGTGAGAAAATCAGAGAGTACATAGTGACTTTTCAAGAGAAATGACTAGAGTTCAAGAACAAAGTCAGAAAGAGTTTTTTAAATGAACAGTATGAAATTATTCTTTAAAAAACACCACAAGGTTGGATTTGGAGATTTCTTGTAATAGTGTCTCCTCAGCACCCCAAGTAAGATGACTTAATAAATGAATTAGAATTATCTTGAAATGCCATTTTACAGCCAGGAGCGACACTGACAGAGGAGCACACCCAGGAATAAACCTCCCAGACGGCACAGAGAGAAAACCTTAATTTGCAGTCTAGTTTTTCTGTTAGATCAAAGCCTTCACTTGCCAAGGCCAACTATGAAACTTTATGAAATAACAGACCTGGGACTCTACATAATATAAGGATTTTTCCTAATGAAAATATCGGCTGATCACTCAAATCAGGTAAGAGAAATTCTCTATAATTATGTTCTGAATAAGAAATGCTTCTCTCAAAGATCTTTATAATCATGAAAATATCTACAAATCTCGATAGATATTAGAACCTATGGTCTTTATATACAGCACAGATGTTCAAGTTCATTTGAGAGTTTAAAAGGAGAGTTTGCCTATTTATTATGGATTATACTAATGTCTTTCACTGCAGCCTAACTCTGCACCACAGGAGTCCACCCAGGAAGATAACGGTGCTAAAATGATGAATATGATAAGGTTTTCATGAGAGACCAACCTTTGCATCCATCAGGGTGCCTACATAATTTAACAGAAAAATAGTTATAAAAGTAAAAGCTTCAAATATACAAGTGCTCAAGAAAGAAATATTACAGAACCCTTAGTGTGCTAAGAAATACTTACCACCATCTCTTCTAAACTTTAGAAGAGTAAAATTTTGGGTCATTAAGATATTCGGGGTTCTTGTCACTGCATAGGAAACCCTTTTAAACATAAGTCCACAGCTAAATGTCAGATTTTCCTCATGGTGGTGTATATGTCTTCTTATGCTCTTTGCATGTCTTTCTAATTGAAAATGTCACCTATAGAATCTGAGGTTCTGAGGCTTTTTTAATATAAACTTTTATTGCATAGTTTTCTATAAAAGATAATAGAAGTTGAAACATAATCAGTAGATTGATTCTGTAAAGATGTGCTTCATTGACAATTCTGTTGATATCTATGAATGCCAACTAATTTAGTTTCATCTTTATCCAGTTATAGTAGTCTATGGATGTGAAAATAGGAAATTCTCATTTTGAAATCATTCCTATATACATTCATCTACTGAGATTTCCATTCAACCTACAAGTATTTCTGAGATCAATCTGCTTATATGCTCTTGAAATTCAACTTCAGATGGCATTAAAAGTCCATTATACCTATGAGTCAGATAAAAATCTGATATCGAAAGGATAAGTGATATCCTTTTGAATGATACACAGAACAAAAATTTTAAGCAAAAAGCAATTTTTTGTTCTTTTCAGACCTACCTCCCAATGACTGTAATGTACGTAGTATAAAATACTTCTTGGGACATTGGAAGTGACTAAATGTGCGTAGGTTAGAAAATAAGCAAATCTTAAAGTTTTCTTTATACTATATTTCTCATTCTGTTAGCACACAAAAGATTGAAATGGATCATAACATTCAGTCATTAGCTGACCAAGATTTCAGTTGTAAGTTTAACAGTGAAACTGAATTTTAATGTAGATCTCCCCACTAAAAAGATGGCTTATTTTAAATGTGATTTAACATGCAAACTGTTTTGATTACCTTCCATAAAAATATGAAGGAGAAAAGTGAATATTAATTTTAAGAACTGAATTTAAAAATTGCCTTAACATTTTTCATATTGTTATTCTGAAACACTGAAGACTTTCTACATTTTAGTTAGAACATAAGTTGAAATTAGGAGATTGATTCAGAAAAGATGGGGTTCATTGACAGTTCTGTTGATTGTCTATGGACCCAACATTGGCCAACCCCTTGACATCTCTGAGCCTCAGTTTTCTACTTAACAAAATTATTATTACAAATTAACCTCCCAATATTCTTTCCAATTTTATCATTCATCTTTCTTTAGAAAAAAAGTATCATTTTATCACATTGTTTTGGGAGAATGAGACTAATATGACTATACTAATATTGCCATGAGTGAGTGGTATAGGATATTCTAGAAAAATTCCACACAGTGTACCTTCCTGGGAGATGAAATTTGATTTCCCCAGCAAATACCATTAATGTTATTTAGTGCTTAATGAATGCTGGGAAAAAGGAGTGAAGGATGGGAACTTATGAAGGCCAAGAAACTGTGGAGAAATAACTATTTAAGACATCAACCATATTCTCAATTATATTTAAAATTGCATAATCCAGTTGCTTTAGGTTGATAGGCTTTTTGAGTGGCATGAAAGGGCCAGAAACATGAAAGGGCAATTAAAACTCTAAATATCTCCGTAGATGGAGGGGACAAAGGCTGGCTTTGACACCTAGTTCAGAGTATAAATGTTTCTATGAAGTGTCAGGCTTTCTCCTTGAGGAATTGGCTGTGCAAGTTAATTCAAAGAAATTCCTTAACTGAAATAATATGCGTTTGGGGCTTTCACATATGATTTTAAAGTTGTGTGTGGTCTAATGGTCCTATAGGATGGTGCCTAAGATATTAAATCATAGTCACCTTCATTGCTTCAAATACTTGTATGCACAGATGTTTAAATACAAATATATTTTAATTTGCTGATTCCAAAGATAAGCAATTTTATCATTTTCTGATAGATGATAACATCTTGTTTTAAAAAGGTCAATATACTAAGATGCTTTTCCAACAGATTGAAGTATAGTATAATTTGTTTTGACATAGGAACAAAGCTGATAATCTCAAGTTCTTGTTAATTTAATATTTAAAATTACCTGTGCTTGACGTATGCATAAAATATCCTAATGTACTTAGTACTACCTAGCACATAATAAATGCTGTAAGTCTTTCTACTTATTACTACAAGAAATTGCATTTTTAAACAGATGTACTGATGGTTGGGTATCTTTAAACTGAGGTAAAAATTCTCCTGGTAGTTATACACTGGTTAAATTTGATATTCACATTGTAGTCCATATTGTTTGTCATTTATTCAAAATAATGACACAACTATTTTCGGTTTAAGGCTATACGTTCTTTATGACACAATTCACTCTGAATGACTGATATTCATTTGCCACTAATAATTCCCCCAGTAAATACTATAATATGTGTACATAATAGACTGCTAATTATTGCAAGAATTCATTGTGGTGGTATTGTTGCCCAAGAAATTTTATCAGTAAAAAATTGTTCGCTACCATTGATACGCAGTGTTTTTTAAAATACACTTTATTGAAGGTGTAATACAACCTAACATAAAATAACATATTATTATATTCCTATTTTCTGAATACTATACCAATCCTAATTTTCTTCAAGTAATGTGGGTAAATCCAATTGATTTAAGGTGGAGTATAAGCATATATGGACAAAAAAGAAACCCAAAGATGAAAAGTAAAGACATTCTAATACATTTTCCAGCTAGTAGTGCAAAGAAGTAGTGAGTAAAGGATAACGGATCACTCTGAGCACCTGGGACTGTGCTATTGCCTTCTTCTCTTGTTTTACTTGCTGTTTCGTTGGCTGATTTGGTTATTTCCTGTCTCATTCTGCATGTAAGAATTTCCAAAATTATTCCCTTATGCTTTTCTTTTCTCTACCTTTCCTCCATCTCATCTCTTTCTATCCTGCCTTCTACACATCCTAATAATTTTACTTATTAATTTGTATTTTGGGGTTTGATTCCTGGGATCAAAGCTACACAAAAAGTTACACTCAAAGGAACACTGCTTACCTTTATTCCTTACCACTGTATTTCCCCAGTTCACACTTCTCAACCTACTTCCATGTAGGTAAATAACGTCTTCAACTTACAGATTATCCTTTCTGTAATTCTCGCACCATTGAGCAGATACATCTCTGTTTTCCTATATCCCCTTCATTTTTACATGAAGTACAGTGCACTATAATTTTGATTTGTTGTGATGTTTGTTTGTTTAATTTTAGTTGTTTATTTAACAGTGTATCCTGGAAATCATCCCAAATTCATGCATAAAGATCTTTCTCATTCCTTTTTTATGGCTATATAGTACTTCATTGTGGGGACATAGAACACTTCTTCAATATTCCTCTACTTAAGGGTATTTAGACTATATCTAATATTTCACAATTATAATCAATGGCAGATAAATAACCTAGTTCATATGTATTTTTGTATTAATGGAGGTATATCTTTGGGGTGAAGTCTTAGAAGTGGGTTTGCTAGATCAAAAGATAAGTACATATGTACATTTAGCTATGGACAAATTCTCCTCTACAAAACTGTATTAGTTTGTTTTCCTACCTACATTGTAAGGGAGTGATTATTTCCCCATAGTCTTACCAACAGAATTTATTTCACTTTTCCAATCTGACAGATGAGAAATGGTATTTCAGTGTTAATTTGCATTTCTATAATCATGAACAAAGTTGATTCTTTTTTCATATGCTTTATATACATATACATCTATATGTGGGTGTGTATATACACATACATGCATATGCATATATGTTCACATATTTTTCCTATTGTTTTATTGGAAAATGGTAGAAATTTGGCATAGAAAAGGTGAAATTAGATCTGTACAGCACACCATAGATACCAACAAACTTCAAATTGATCAGAGACCTAAATATAAAAAAAAATGAACCTACTTAAGGACTAGAAGAAAATATGAGTAAATTCTTCTTTAATCTTGGTGTAGGGGAAGGCTTTCTAACTATGATTCAAAATTCAGAGGAAAAAAAATTGACAAATTTGAGTATATAAAAATCAGAACAGTTTTGGGCAACAAATAACACCTTAAAAAAAGTCAAAGGACAACTGATAAATGGTAGGATAAGGTGTTTATAAAATATATGAGATAACTTTGTGGGTTTAGGTGCTTGTCTGTTTGTTTTGATGGTGAGGAAGTATCGTGAACCCTCCTACTTTATGGCTCTCTTTTGCCTTATAGGATCTTGGGACTTTTTCCCTTTCGTTTTACCTTCACTACCTAATTGCCAAGCACTTTTCCCTTCTTCATGTCCATTTTTCTCTGCCAGAAGCTATGTGTTTCAGAACCTGCTCCTTTATATGTGCCTGTCCCTTACAATCATGCCTGTCTCTGCACTGTGTCTGATTCTTCAAAAGCACCTGCTCCTTTAAACCACATATACTGAAATCTCTTTCCTGTAGTCCTTACTCTGATCCATCTGAGAATGTTTCTGGCAATTATAGGTAGGGGTTGGATTTATTATTTCTGGCTATCATGCTAAATCACCCTTAGGTCCCTTTGCTAGCTTGCATATTCTATCTTGCCCACAGTTTTTCTTATTATGGCTTTACTCTCCACATAGCCTTGTGGCTAGGTGAAGCTAAGGCAGTTGTATGAGAGATTTCATGCTGGGACTGGTGATTTTTCTCTTTTCACTTACAGTTTGTGCTCTCTGTTTTCTTTTCTTTCAGTAGTGCTGAGGGTATCATATAACTCACTTTCATTACTTCTTTTTTTCCTCATTTTTAGAGAGGAAATTTATGGATGTATATAACTATGCCTCTGCTTTGTCCTCAGCTACATTTATGCTTGATAATTTTTTTATTGTTTTTTTTAATCAAAGAAAACCAGAGCAGAGAGAAGTTAAAGCAGTAAAGATAAATCTTATTCAAAAAAAAATTGTAATAAGGAAAAAGAGACTTCAGTGTGGAACTGGGCCCAGTTCTGAATTCAATAAGGAAAAGTGTGTAGGGTGGATGGAAAATTACAAGGAAAAGTCGGCAAGGGGTCAGACTGAAGTGATTTGACAGGCTTCTTGTTGAAGGCAGGACAGGATAATCAGACACTACAGGTGTGGGGTGTAGGAGTGGATCTGATTTCAAGGGAAGGTGGGGATTCCCGCAAGACTGACTTAAGCAGGATTCTTGCTAGAACTGGATTCTATCAGGAAGGTCATGGAAGTGCTGGATTTGGATGAGAGCTTAAATCTAAGTTTGGTCATGGAGTGAATTTGGACTGCTTCCAAATATTATATAAACCTTTATATATTATTTTATATTCCAAATACTTTTATATTAATAAGTGTAATATTTCCTGGTATTATTTTAAAGAATGTAGAACTTTGTTTTTTCACACAGATAAATTATTTGGGATCATTTCAATCTTTTAAAAACTTGCTTGATTAGTCTATTTTAGTTGATTAAATAGTCTAATTTAGTTAATTTATCACCTCTAATAAAAGTGAGACCATTCCAGATCTCTAACTGATAGAGTGTCTATATAACTAGGTCTTATAAATGTCAACTCAGATCTCTGTCTCCTTAACTGCCAGGCTGTGCTTCTAATACCCTTCCTCAACTACAGCTTGACGTTTGCTTCCAAGAGGTAAAGAGGGCGATCATAGCATCTACCTTTTCTTTTCCTCCTTTCAGGGATCAAAGCCCTCTGCTGGCTGTTGTCCACATTTGAAAACAGCTACTTTAATATGTTTTATTTGGTTGCTAGTTATTTATAGTGAGAAGTCAATTCCTGAAGCAGTTAATCCTTCAATGAGATGCCAGCATTTTGATTCTTATCACAATATATATTTTGACAACATATGTTGCTGAAGTTTATGACAATGGTGAACATGGCTGAGGAAAATGTGAAAGAAATTCATATAACTTCCTTTTGTATTATTTTCAAGTAAGGCAACAGTTGCCTATCCAGCTATCCCGAAACTATTCAAGGTAATCCATATGTAATATAAGAAAATGGCCTAATTTATCTTATGAGGAATATGAGGAAAAACAAATAATTTATCTTCCTTTGCCTTAACTTGAAAATAGATGACTGTACTTTCAAAAAATGTTGATTAAAAGTTTATTTTTTCTTACTTTTCAAGCACTAATTATTTAAAAGGATCCAGCAAGACTGAAGCAAAAGTTTCTTTTGCCAATGATTAAAGTAAGAATTAGTTCCTGGAAAATGTAGGTTTTAGAATGTGCAAAATAGAGTGATGTTGACCTTAAAAATAAAAGTTATTTTACTAGCAAGAACTGGTTTATTCAGGAATAGCAGAGAATTGCAATCTGGGACATGCAAACTACAGCAAGACTATAGGCATTTCCAGAGGACAACGGAGAGGACTGCTTTTTTATAGAGGAAGGGGTCAAGTTGGGAGGGCTGTTCTAAGCACAACGTCCATTGGAGTCAACTAGCATCCCATGTGTTATGTATGGCTTCTTGGTGGCTGAGTTGTGAAAGTCTTTCAGCTGGGCTGTTGTGGAAACCTTCCTCCTGCTGGACAGTAAAGTAGCTCAAATAGTTGCTGTTTGTCTCCTCTGTGGGGGTCTGAGATTTCTGGGGAATGGTCAGCCTGAGAGCTTCCCCACAACATAAATATATGAAACATAAAACATGTAGATTTTAGAATGTACAAAATAAAGTATACCTCATTTATTTTCAAGACAACATTATGACTTTTGGCTAATGATATATGTTTGAAATATGTTAACTGAATCTTCTAGAATATATGTGAAATAACATGACTCTGAAGAAATATGATGCTTTTAGTCAAACAGATGGAATTAGTATGCATCATTAAAAACACATGAGGTATAAAGTATAATAATATTTTGTCAGAAGGATTTAGTGATCCTCAAAACCGCTTATTTATTGAAAGATCTTGCAGATTTCTGAGTTCTCTTGTTAAATGCTATCCTTTGAATTTGTAATTGAACCAATATCATTTATTTTTATTCCTTAATTAGTCTTGCCTTTCACTAACTTAAAAACAAGAAAATGAAAATAGAATTGGCAAAATGGTCATGAAAGTACTTAATCTGTGTGCGAAAATTTGACTTCAATGTGATTCTAGCTCTAAATTCTTGATGAGTTTTCTTTCAAATCACAAAGTTATATTATTTCCAAAGTACTCATTAGAAATTTTTGTGAATTAAGTAACGAGTCTGAGAGAAACATATTTGACCAGCTAGCATTTCTTACTGCCTAGATCTTATCTCCCAGTGAGTATCATGCGATAACTTTTTAACGGCTTTTGTCATTGCTAATCTTTGGCTTGTCATATAAACACTTCAAATGTGGCATAATTCTGTTTTACTAGGAATTTAACCTCTGCTGTTTCAACTCCTACATGCACAGACATAGTTATTAATCACTAGGTGCACCAATGTTCTTGCCATGACCTCAAAATATTAAGCAATTTTATTTCTTGTAGGCTTTGAGCTTTTGAACTAGCTTTTCATTACACCTATAATGTCTTTCATCTTTTTTCCTTTTTAAACTTGGATTTCTTTTTATTAATAAAAATACTTTGAGTTTTAATAAAATGCAGGTGCTATTTATGTTAAATGATTTTTTACAGCTACCATATAAGTTACCTATTAGCATCCACATTATACAGACAAAAATGTAGACTCTTGATTGAAAAACCTTATAACCCAAAATTGCACCTGTGTATAATTTCATTTTTTCTGCCCATACAGAATTTCAAATGAAATTTATTGTGATCAATAATAGAAAGTGTCTGGGAAAAATCTCCAAATATCAGTGCACTAAATAGAATAATTCTAAATATCTCAGGGGTAAAGATAAATGAGCAAAAGGAAATTATAGTATTTGTTATACAAAATATATAAAAGTATAAATATGTCAAAATGTGGGAGATATGCCCACGGAAGTACATAGAATTTATACAACTAAATATCTATGTCAGAAAAGAGGAAAGATATGAAATCAGCGACATCAGTGTCCGCATTTAGGAAAATTGTAAACAGGCAAAAGGAAATAATCCATGGCTGAGCAGAAAGCAATGAAGTGGAAAATAGGAAAAATATAATAGAGAAAATCTATGAATATCAAAGCCCTTGATATAATAAATGAACTCAATAAAACTCTCAGAAGATTAATATGGAAAAAAAGAGATATGACCCAGTTTACCAGTATCAGGTAATGATATGAGGTAGATGATATGATATGAATGATAGGATAATAAGACAGGCGGCATCTCCACTGATTTTACAGAGTACTAGGATAACAGGTGAATGTTATTAACAACTTTATGCCAATAAATATGGCAATTTTGTTGAAATGAGCAGATGATATAAATTATACAAACTCCTAAATATCATTCAAGAAGTAAAAGATAATTAGAATAATCTTGTAACTATTAAAAAGATGAAATTTGTAGTTAAAAATTTCCTGCAAGGAAAACTCCAGATTGCATCTTGGAGGAATTCTGAGAAATATGTAAGAAATACTGTCAATTCTTACATTTCATTTCTTTATCTCTTCATTTATTCCTAATTCACTCTCATCCTTTCTTTCTATGTTTCAGTGATAGTTTCCACAGTATTTCTGAAATTGAAACAAAAGAGATAGTCTTTTATATCTGGCTTTAAAGATTCAAAGTATTCTAATATCAAGCTGAGATCACAAGGTAAATAAACAATACAAACAATATAAGTATAATAATGCATAGGTCTAAGTGTAAGTTCACAGAAAATATTTAACTGTAGTTTATCATTCATAAAGTTTGCTTCCATGAGCATCAATAAAACAATTTTTAAGGAAGTACTGTTCTATTGTACTAACTACAGTAACATTAAAAATTATTCTTTTCATTCTACTTTGTCTTTTTAATTTTGGAAAGATGTATAATTTCAGGTCATTGAAAAACTGCATAATGTATACCCTGTACATTCTTAATTTTCCAGCTCATTAATAATTTTTTTCAATAGTAGTTTTTTTTTTGCTGGCTAATGAATTATCCTTAGATTTTTACACTTACACACATGCACATATGTACACACACAACTTTTTGTTTCATATTGAAACATTTTTGAAAAAAACACAATGCAATTTTCTTTATTTTAGAGAGCTATTGATACTAAATATCCTTAAATTCCACTTTGACATTTGTCTATTTAAATATTTGTTATACTGATGTTTTGAGGAATGTTTCTTCATGTTATGTAATTAAGATAGTGCATTTGAGGATATATGAGTTAAAAATATTCTATACATGCAATTACATTAGGGAAATATTACTGCTCTACAGTAATAAGTATTATTTTAATGTTATTTTAGCTTGTAAATTTTCTGTATCTCTTTAGTTTATGTTTGAATAATGGAATTATAGTAAAAATATACTAAAACCTAAATAAAATATAAAGTAAAAATGTAGTAAAAAAAATACACTTATGGAAAAATACATAAATATTTTTTATGTGCTAAACTGCTATAAACCTGAGATAAATGTTCTTAAATCTGTTGCTTGGGAAGAGAACAAATTGACTGATACAAATCTGAGGGATCAACTCCTCACTTAGACCTCAGAAAGAACTTGCACTTTCTGGGAAAAACAACAAAGAAAAATATATAGTGTTGCAGAAATTAATTCCTCAAATAACCGAGATACTGGAACTAGCATAAAAGGACTTTAAAGTGATTAAGTGATTATTATGTAAATATGATCAAAGATTTACAGGAAAAGATGGAAAAAATGAGAGAAAAGGTAGGAAAATTCAACAATAAAATTAGTATTATAAAAACAAAATATATTCCAGAATAGAAAACACAGTTTCTAAAATTAAAAGTACTTGCAAAACTACAAAATGAATAGTGTAAAGAAAGAATTATTGAACTAGAATAAGATCAAGTGAAATTATCCAAAATGAAGCACAGAAAAAGAGAAAAAACACAATGTCATGAGGCATTATCAAATAAACTAACAAAGATATTGGACTCTTAGAGGACTGGGAAGAAAAATGATCTAAAGAAATAATGGATGGAATTTTTCCAAAGGTAATTAAAGTGATCAACAATAAGTACCAGTAGCTGAGAAAAGCAAGCCTAAGCACATGATAGTCAATAACTGGGTACTAAAGATAAGAATGTCCTAATATTAATCGATAATAAAAAATAACACGACACATGTAAAGGGAACCAACCATAATAATGACAGTGCTGACTGACTTCACACCAACAGTAAATGCAAACCAGAAGACAATGCAATGACTTAAAGTACACACAAAGTAATACCAGAATTCTAAATCCAATTAAAATAATTCAAATTATATTTCCTGGTAAATTAAAGCTGAGAGAATTTGTTGCCAGCAGACTAAATAGCACTGCAAGAAATGCCAAATGAAATCCATCAGCATGATACCAGATGAACGTTTCTATTTACAGAAAAGATTGAAGTGGTAAACAAGTGTCAAGGAATAGAAATGCAAAATGGTAACATAGTCCTCAGAGAAACAACTCAAAGAAAGAGAGAGAGTGACATACAGAGAGAGAATATAAAGAAATGCAGTTGAATATTATGTAATAATTCTTAACTCCCAAAGAATGCAGGAAAACAGAATCAAAGTGCAAGAAAGAGAGGGAGTACTTATAAAAATAGCCAGATGATAGTCTTAAACACAGCTACATGCATAATTACATTAAAAATAAATGAATTTGAATGCTTAATTTAAAAGCAAACATTGCCACAACTAATTTTTAAAAAGCAGGACCTAACTATATGCTATTTATAAGAAATTAATTTTATACATAAATACAAATACTATGTAGGAAAGCTGCAGTGACTACATTAATATCAAAACTGACATAAATTGAATACTGCTAGAGTTAAAGAGAAATATTTCATAATGATAGAAGGGTCAAATCATCAAAGAGAGAACAATTTTAATGCATGTAACTCCAGGGGGAAAAATCCTGGGGCAAAATACCTTTGAAACAGAAATCAGTCAAAGGGATAAATAAAGTGGGAGAAACATGTTTATTGCTTAAAGGCAAATGTCCACTTTTGCTTGCCTGTGTCTCTCATGACCCGGGTGCAGAAAGGGACCCCACCCAGTCTCTCAAGTACAGATATGCCCTCCTTCCCCCGTGTAATTATCTATTGATATGGAGATGGACTGCTTCTCTCCACCCCTTGGAAACACCTATTGCTATGGAGAGGCACTAAGGCCAGGCAAGAGATTCTGGAAACGCTGCAATTTTACCCACAGCCCACCTCTCCAGAAATCTTGCTTCACAATCTACTCACTCCCCATCTTCCACCCTAGATAAAACTAGAGCATTGTAACCAGACTAATAAAGACAGCAATAAAATCATGATAATCTTCAGGCCAGAGGATTCAGCTAGGTTAGAAGTCCTGTGCAGATTAAGTTCACAGCTCGCCCATTCCACAGGAGGATAGAAGCTGAATGGGCAGGGAATTCAGAGCAATCATCACACAACAGCTGCAGCCAGGGAATGGGTCTAATTCACAGGGACTGTAGAAGAAAATTACTTTAAGGGAGATAAGATACATATTTTAATGACACCAGCACAGGCAAATCTTGTCCATCAAGTAGGATCATGCAGGAGAGTGGTCCTGTGATGGGACAGTGGCAGGAATGGGATCTTGTCCTGATCTAGTATACCAGGCTTTCATCCCTCTCTCTGTGGGAGTTATAGGTGGGTCAATATATAGAGCTACGAGAGGTACATGCACTAGCCATAAAGATAAAACAAAACTTCCGCAGAGATGCTCTTACTTTCTGGATGTTTTGGGTACACTACCATGATCTTTGGAGGCCACTCTGCCGTTACTACAGGAACACCCAGGAGGCCAGCTTCCAGGCCTTTTCTGCAAGTTCCAGAAGGGCCTGCCATTGCTGGTCCATGTGTCAAAATGTCCAGGGCCATGTTCACTAAACAGAGTCTCCAGAGTTTAACTGCTTTTATTAGTCCAGGATAACCCTGATCGAAAACCTGCCAGGAAAATTTTTTTTAAAATTACAAACATTTGTATTTTATTAACACAAAACAAAGTTTTAGAAAATCAAACTCAATAGCATATTGAACTTACCAAAAAGTTACAGTAAACAAGAAAAAGTAGATTAATGGAACAGAGTAGAACATTCAGAATTTAGACCCACATATTTATAACCACTTTTTCAAAAATATGCCACAAAAGTACTGGCATTAGCATGTCAGAGGAACTTTATTCTTAATAGCAGAGTCTTGGAATCAACCCAAATATCCAACAGCAGAAGAGATAAGTGATTTGCCATATAAAAAGAACCAAAGTACTGATATTCACAGGGATAAGCCTCCACAACTATGTTTATCAAAGAAAGAAATGTGTATGCTGTATGATTTTATTTATTTGAAGCTCACAGATAGGAAAAACTAATTTTTGATGATAGAAATTAAAATAGCATTTTCTAAAGGGAGTGAGGAGAGACTAGAAAGGAACACAAAGGAATTTTGGTGAAAGCAGTGCTTTATATCTGCTGAAGAATGTTGATTACACACATGTGTACATGTCAAAATCATTGAATTAAATGTTACAGCCTGTACATTTTACTATATGTAATCATATCTCACTGAAAATGGTTCCTGATTAACATGTAATATGTATATGAACAACTATAGCATGAAAAATTTTTGATTGTGCTTGATGTAGAACTTTTCTGAAATCATTGACAGAAACTTTTAATAAAGGGATACATGATAGCAAAAAGCAGATATATAAGTGCTCACTTCAGAAACAGAATTGAATAATAAGAGTTGATAAGAGGCTAACAACCTTCTTTCTTCTCGGTTTATGGTAGTGCCAGATCAACAATCTCAAGTTATTTTAACTTTGTCAATATACACCCAAGTGTGTTTTAAGGCTCTCACATGTTTAAGATTAATGCATTGCTAAGAACATTTATTTGATTCCCTGTGAGGAGTTAATGAAAATAACTTTAAATTAATACACTTACACTTAGTGGAACGGATTATTTATACCCAATTGCTGTAGAGTTAATATTTATTTTTCTTTAGATAATTTGAAACTTAAATATATAGATCAAGCTTAGAAGTACTTGCTTAACTCCTGTATTCAACCCTCCTCAAAAACTTGAATTTCTGGTAGTCTATGTCTAGTCTTATTTTATTCTGATGACCGAAGAACAAAACAAATTTAAGACTGGAAAACAAATTGACTTTATTGTTTAAAACAAATAGCTTCATGTACATATTATTCTGAAAATTTAAATTTACATTCTGTATCACAGTTGCTTCTCTCCATTTCTCTTTTCTTGCAAGTAGGTACATGATCACCTTCTTTCCAGGTGGGTATATGGGTACAGAGAGAACCTTAAACCATCCTTACACAGAAATCAACATACTGGTTTATAATCTAAAATTTATACATTTTTACGAGCCGAGGTTCCCAAGGCAGCCTGCTATGATGACTGAATGTGTCAAGTTTGATAGATATTAGATGAGGTGATCCCCCCAATTTAGTTAATACTTACAGTATTTATAAACAGGACATATTATTCATTATGTTACTTCCAGATTTAATATCTCTGCATAAGTCAGTTTGAGGGGAACACAGCACTCTACAATTATTTGAGTGTATTATTTTCATCAATAATGGAGAGTGTAGAAATAAATTGATGATATGTAATAATATATTTTTTCAAGAAATAAAAAGATAAACATTTTAACACTACATTCATACTTTTAATTTTATGAAATAATTTGGGGCCTTTGATAATTCAGTTCTTGAAAAGAATAATTGCTTTGAAGTAACTTCATTGTTATATTTCTTATCATTTATTTATATTTAAGTTAATTTTCAAAAAAAATTAAACTGTCCTATGTACCTTGTGACTCCCGCTTCCAAATTAAAATAATTCTTATATATTTAAGTCAGTTGCTCATCAATACGTATGAATATAATCCTCTTTTTAATATATAGCTTTCTATTTATCTACACAAACATGCATACACACATCCATGAAAATATATCCACACATATATTTTTTTTCCTTAATTTAAAAAATCCTGATTATTGTAGCTGGCTTAAAGAAGTTCAGATTTCACAAGCTGAGGGAAAGGTATTTATTGTATTGTTTGAGAATATTTGATTCTAGCAAGGAAAAATAAATGAAACTCATAAACTGCGTTAGCTATAGATAAGTTACTTAGTAGAGTACGTATGAGTTAAAAGTAGAGCGGATGGAAAGAATAAGAGCACTGATTATTCATGAGGTATTAAATATGCATGAGGTAACGGAGCCACTAAATAACAGAGTACATTAAATATACATGAGACATACGAAACACTCATTGTTCATGAGGTCTTAATTCAACCATCCATTGGTGACACCTGTTTTGGCCATGACAGAAGACAAAACTAATGACTTCTGCAAGTTAGGCAAGCTGCAAGCATTAAGCAGGCAAACCTGTCTTGTGCCTGTCTGATAAAGCAAGAGTCTGTCATCTGCCCTGGGCATCTTCTTCCAGTAAACTCCCTTGAGCCTCAGCTCTCATCTGGTAACCAAGTTATCACAGGAAAGGCAAAGAGGACAATTAAACATTGTGTACCATGATTTTAGTTAGTAGTTTTTCCGAAGTACTTACACTCTATCCTAAATGTGTTAACTTACACCATCTCTTTTATCTTGCTCCATGCAATGTGCATTAAATGTAATTAATAAATCTTGTGATTTGAGCATTTTAATTTGGTCCTGAACCTATTTGTTCAATAACCACATGTTAGTGTATTCGGAATTTACTATTGCATAAGGGTAATTCCTCACACAGCAAAGGTATCAGCCCGCTGGTCTAATTAGTACTATCTTCTTAGTTATTTTGTTGGCAGCAAATGAATCAATATTACTTTCAGATGAATATATACTGCAGTTTTTAGCTCTTTTTATCTTCACAGAAAATGGATATAATTTTCAAACAAATTATTTTGTCAGCATACGTAGGCACAGATACATATTTATCTGTCAAATGTAGGTAAAACAGTTAATGCTCAAGGGTTAAACACACATACAAATACATACAGACAGAAAACAATAACTGATTCAGCTGGTCATTGTAGCAAATGAAATTTGTATAGGAGAGGATCATAGCGAGGACTCATTTGTTAATGTGAATTAATTAGGATTGCTCTTTTCAAATGATCCTTTGATGTTAAGTAAAATTACAACTGTTAGCTTAGCTAGCTTTGGAACAGAAAGATGTTACTCTCTCTGGCGTAACACTACCACTCCGGTCTTTTTTCCTACCTTGTTGATGAATTCGTGTTGAGACATTAGCATCTTTACTGAGATCCACTTGCAAGGGGCCAGTGGACTTCTACCAGGAGGTCAAATGTTTCTAGGTTAAACTAACTAGGCAGTATTGGTGTCAAATCTGTGACCTTGACCTCTGGAGCAACAAGAGAACACTGAAAATGTAACTGCCTTTGAAAAGTTTAAACTAAGATAGAATGAAGGGCTAATTTATAAAAACTCCAGTGTTATTGAAATAACCAAAAGCCCATTAAGATGCAGTAAGGCTTATGTTTGCTTTTCTTCAAATGCTCCTTGCAGATGTATCTTCCACCCCTCCTTTGTATAGCATGTTTTGTAACTGTTTCGTGGCAGTGTCTGAGTATTACAACAGCCCCAGGCAGAATCATCTATTTCTACATCTTTTTCTTCATATTCTTCTTTCCAAATGAAAACATTTCCCACAAATAACACAAACTAAAAATAAATGTGAATATTAAAAAATCAGCTAAACAGCTGAATAACTACTGTTATTTAGTGATAATGTAAGTACATTAGCAATTTAGACCTGATTTAGTCCAAAAACAAAAGGAAAACATTCTCTTTCAGCACATTTTTTATTTTTTAAGATCTGTTTTTAATTTTGAGTTGGTTTCACCTTTTCCAAATTTATACGTGTATATATGTATGAACATATATATACACAAATATAAAGTATTATGTATTATAATTTTTGATATATATATTTTATATTAAATATAAAATAAAATGTATTTTATATATTATTATACTTTATATTTACACTAATTTATATTAATCATAGGATAACTTCTAATACATAAATATTTCTAATGCAATGATACGTTATTTTACTTAGAGTGATAGACTAATTTTATCAAAAGCATCTGTAAAAGTTTTTCTCAAAACATTGCATTTTTCTTTAATCTTCTACTTTATTGGAGATATTCTTAAAAAATGACAAGTTCTATAATATTAACTAACCTGATTTGCTAACAATAAAGGACGTCATTAAATGTGTCATGGAATCTAAGGTTAGGTTCGTGTTTACAAAAAAGTTCACTGAAAGAGAAACTCTATATTTTGAAAACTCTTACTTTGAGTACATACTCTCTGCCAAGATTTGTTTCATATTCTGGATATATAGACAAATATTGAATATGCGTTGCTTTCAAGGAGCTCATAGATGTGTATGGCCATCTGTATTTGGAGTGGTTGTACAACAGTGTGAAGGTATTAAATGTCATAGAGTTGTTTACTTTTAGTTGCTTAATTTTATGTTGTATGAATTTCACCTCAGATTACTAAAAAAAGAAGAAAAGCTCGTACAAAGAAAACTGAAGATGTTGCGCATCACAGGTACCAATTGTTCTGGATTGAACCTTGGATTTCATTTAAATAAGCCTTCATTTAAATTGAAACATTAAGAAAGTTGTTCCATAATGATTAGAAATAGAAATGTCCCACTGTATCACAAGGTGATAAGCAGGCTGCTTTCATCCACAAAGAGCAGAAAGCTCAACTCAGATGCCTAAGTATAGCAAATGTATTATCTTACCAAACGTGAAATGTATTGGCACAGTGCCCCCACATATTGTTATTTGACTAGGAGCCCCAGTGTTTTCCTTTTTCTGCTCTCCCAAATTCGGTGTGCTGGAAAATCTCTTCCAATCCTCTTACGGCAGCAAGTCTTGTACATCTCATTCAGACACAGCAACCTCACACTGAAGAGAAGGGCTATATCGCCCTCATGGTTCCTTTTAAATAATGGGCATTTTTCCCTAAAAGTTGTTGAAGACATTTTTTTCACATTTTAGTGGCCAGAACTGAGTCACACACCCATGAACAATTCAGTGTAAAGAAGAATGCAGTTGCCACAACTGACCTTCAGTCAAACTCAGTTATCCTTCCTGAGATGGAAATAGAGTTATGTTTCCGTAAGAGGGGAACAGATTAGGCTCTGTGAGCAAAGATGGTAAAATTATTTTAGCAGTCACCAGAGGCTTCTATAGAGGATAATACATAAACACATACATATTATATGAAATACATGAAAACTAAAATAGTAATTGTCTGATATGGGAGAATTTTGTAATTGATATATCCATATATACAATACACAGTTTGGGCATATTACTTAAAAATTAGTGCAAATTCCTAGATAAGCCACATTAGAAAAATCTTTCTTGTTTCCCAACCCTTTATAAACTTTTTTTAAAGTCACTTTCACTTCAAATTTAGGAATTGAGTAGTAAAATAAAAAGAGAATAACATTTTGTTGCTAGAAAAGTAGGTTCAATTTCTTTCCTACAATTTTCAAAATGACTAACCCTGGGCATTGTTTTTCCTTTCTAAGCTCAACTTCCTCATCTATAAAATGAAGATAATGAGACTGTACTCTCAGAATTACATTTAAAGATAATAAAATATCTGTGCTTGGCACATAGTATGTTATCTATTTTTCCTGTTTTATAGATAAAATAAAAATATATGGCAAGCCAACCTCTTCATTAGATTTTCCCTCTTAATTGTTTTGTTTTGGTAATTGGCATTAAATGTAGAGACTACACGAAATATGTTATTACTTATAATATGTGACATGAAGATCAGTATTTTTTACTTTTAAACATGAAGACAAATTATAAAAATGAATGCTGAAGTACTGAGAAGTGACTGGTGGTTAACAGGCGGAGTGGTTGGGGAAGGTGAAGGGGAAAGGTGAATCAGATTAAAATTAAAGGGGCACAGAAATCTCAATAATAAACTTGTCACGGGGATGGTAGGGTAGCATGGAGAATATAGCCAGTGAATCTGTAACATCTTCCTGTGTTGACAATAGTAACACACTAGTTGGGGTGAGGATTTAATAATGTGTGTAACTGTTGAACCACACTCTGTTGTATAATTGTAACCAATATAATAATGTATATCAACTGTACTTCAGTTAAAAAATACATAAAAAAGAATGCTAGAATCAGGATAAATCTAATGATAACATTTATTGAGATATTTTCTATATATAGTAATTTATTTGGTTTCATTAGTTGATCAAATAATGAAATGGCCAGTTTAAGTGATAAAGCAAATTCTACTTGAGTTGAACACATACAAAGAAAATCAATACAATGGGGAATTAACTATAATTATTTCTCTTGTAATAGAAATTTTGGCAAGTAAATACCACATGGAATCCCAAATCTTCTATAATTTTCTTAAGCCATCATCTATAGCAAGTGCAGCTGTAGGTGATTCACACAGAAAATTGGCCTCTCTCCCCATTTATCTTCAGGCCTTTGTATACCCAGAAGCAAGTTTATTTTATTTCTTCCTTATGAGATTTTCATTAAAACAAGCTTGACCATGTGAATGGTGTCCCTAAAAGAAAATGTCACAGGTGATTAGAACTAGAGATGGCACTCTAAAGGGGCAAGGATACTTTTGGATATTTGAAAGTTCAACTTAGCAAATAATACCTGGAGGTCATCAGCTACTTTTATAATGAGTCAGTTTTTGTTCTCAAAGGAGATTATCCATTTCAGTGACCGACCCGATATTGCCTCTAAAATACTTGTGAGCAATTTGGTCATTTACACTGAGTTTAGGGTGGCTGAAAGTGTTCCCACAGGGGTGTCGAGAGCATCTTCACCCTTGGTGGAGAATAAAAAGCAAAAGGTTTTTAGGAAAGGGAAATAGGCAGAAATTTCTTTGTTGTGCAAAAAAATCAGGCCTTTGCACCCCTCCTCATACATGTTTCCTAATAATATCTTTCACGTTCTAAGCTCATTTGTAACAAGCAAATTTGCTGTTCTAGATTCAAAGATTAATTACACTTGAGAAGAAGAATTAACTCAGTGGGACACCCCACCTCTCTCCAGATACTCCCATAAAGGATGTGACCAGTACAGTACAGCTGTACTTCTCTACCAGCTTAAAGAAATTTATCTGTACTTTATATATAACTTGTCTATATGATTAAATTGCAAGGATCTATCAATTTATCTATTAATCCATCTATCTATCCATCTATTCATCCATCTTCCTATCCACTTATTTATTTCAAGAATAATATTGATCACAACTTGGGCTGTACTGCCAATTGATAAATAAATGCAATATTTCAATGAAAGTCACTTTTGAGCTATACTATATAGAAATTATTGTAAACATTATCTGCAGTTATCAGTGATGAAATTTTAGTAAACCCAAAAAATGAAACCCTGTATCACCTTAAAACCTGATATTTTAATAATTATCCATCATAATCTTATTTTTATCTTCTTTTACTCAAAAATGTATTTCAAAATATTCAAGAAAGTGAGAATATGAAAATTTGGAAGTCAGTTTTAATTTCAAAAGCTTGTAAAGTTTCTATATATTTAAAAAATTTTTAAGTTCGTGCTTTTCTGTTGCTGGCTAAAAACAATAGAATGGGAAAAGATATAATAAACACAAAGTTATGTTAATGAAATGTGATTCTGGATACTTCTGTATATTTAAATTTGGCCTTTATTACTATCAGTCTCCCTAGTTCCATGTGACTCTTTAGAGCCATTATGTCTCCAGTGACTTTTACTACAAAGAATTTATACTTTCTTCTTCTTCCCCAAATTCTCATATGTGAGCACAGGAGAGAGGCCATTTTTATTATGATATTTTGTGCTCAATGTTGTAATTTGTTCTTTTTCTTAATTTCTGAAAGACATCACAATAATGTTAAATAGCATATTGGTTAGATATGAAGTGTTAATTTTCAAACTTTTAAATATACCAAACTTTTGTAAATTTAATAAAGTAAAGCAAATCCTGTTTCACAAAATCAAAACTGGTTTGGATGCTGGATGAAATTACTGTTGTCATTCTGTCTAATAAGACAAAATCTACTAATCTGAATAGGATTCAGCATTATGGTTCCAGCAAAATACAGAACTGTGTTAGTTATATATGTAATAATAAAATATTTTTACCTATTTTATTAGATTTCAAAGTTATATTTTTATACAAATATGAAAAGTATAGCTATTGAGAAAATGAGGAAAGGATACATGACCTAAACATAAAACAAATATCAGGGTTGCAGTTTATATACAACCTTATCTATATTTAAATTAAATGATCTAAAATAATCCCACTAGCAGGGTTTATTTTATAGTTATGCAAATTTTTTATTTAAATTGTCTTTATTTGTAAATATGCTAGTTAGAACTGGGAAAATTAAATAAGCATTTAAAATATAAATGAAATGGGATTTGCCTGAGGAAAAAAGGGAAGCTAAATGTAATTCTAATAATTTTAGTATTACTAGAGGATGTTCATGAAATAACTTAATCCTCTGAAATTAGGCATTATATCACATGTTTACCAATCATGTTTTACTATATTTGCATCCTAACTAGCTTTAGAATCATTTGTTATAAATGTTCATTCACTTACATTCATTTTCCCAGTTTGGCAACAAATCTTTTGAGCACATATTATGTGATAGACACTATGTAAACGCTATTGAAAAAGTGAAATATACATGCACATACACATATATATACGCCCAGGAGTGTAAGGAAGATGAAAAGTGGGTGGAAGGGAAGCAGTGATTATGTTGCAAGTTGGACAAGGTAGACCTCAGTGTGACAGGGACATTTAAGCAGACTTGAAGTAGTGTGGAAATTGGTGAGGCAAATAATCTGGAAGGAGAGTATTCCAGCCAGGGCAAGTGTCCTAAGCTGGTAATGTACCTTACCTGATCAAGGAGCAGCCAGGTGAGCCTTTTGAATTGAGCAGAATGAGAAGCAAGGCTCTTATTCTTAGTGAACAGAGGGTTTTGAACAGAGGAGAGAGATGATTTGACATACGTGTTTAAGGATACACCTGAGCAAGGCTGGAAGCAGACTGGTTAGAGGGTATCCCAAGGGGCCCGGTCAGAGATGAGGGTGACTCGGGTCAGATCACGGTGGTGGTGATGGAAGGAAGTAGTAGATCCTGTATATATTTTGAAGGTACAGCCATCAGGATTTCCTGATGAACTGGCTGTGGGGACTGAAAAAAAGATGAAAGATGTCTCCAAAGCTTTTAGTTTGAGTAAATAAAAGAATGAGTTTTCCAACAATGAGTTATATAAGGCTATGCTTGTATCAATTTGGGGGTGGGGAGATCAGGAGGTTGGATTTGGACAAATTGAGATTGATAGTGTTAGATTTGTTAGATACCTGAGTGGAAATATCAAGTAGAGACTTGGATATTCAGGTTTAAAGTTTGAGAGGAACTTCTTTGATGGAAATACAAATTCTGTATAATTCAGGTTGTAATGATATTTAAAGCCAGGACTGTGAATGAGATCATCAAGTGAGCGAGTATAGATAGAGAAGGTGATCAGGGGCTGAGCCCTGGGGCACACAAACTTTGAGAGCAAAATATAAATATTAACATATTAATTTGAATTTCTTCTCCAAATCCCAACAAGTTTTATTTTTCATCATGCTCAAAATAGATAACCCAGAAACAAATATATGTAAAGAATTATAGGTATAGTTTCACCATATGTTTCCTTGATATCTAGATAAAGTTTAGTGATGGCTTTTATTAGAAATAAATCAAACTAAAACATGATTTCCCATTCTATTTCCTGGTGTGTTGTTGGTTCTGGAATACATTGTCTGACAGTTCTTCTTAGTAGCATTTTCAAAACAAGATGAGGTTATCCAATGACATTTGCAAAAAGTCTGTAACTTATGTTTTGATTGAAAGGAAAGGGAAAATAGGAAATCAAAGATAATTGTGTTTAGTAAGAAAACAATAAATGCATTTTATCAAGTTAATTCTCTGTTAAATGGTGCATTTAGTATTCAAGTTATTTGTTTTTGCTGAAATTCTCTTAATTGTCAGCTTCTGAAATTTTTGGTTGGCTCAAACATAAAAAAGAATTTGTTAACATCATCAGATACACAATCTGCTTGCTGCTGTTTTTTTCCCACATAACATATGTGGTGTTTGCCATTATATTATACATGGTTTTCAAATCCTAATTGGAAACTTCTGTTTTTAGATTTCCTTTACAGTGAAGCACTATGATTACTTATGTGTGATGAGAATTTTACCTTTAAGCACTAGAATCTCACTGAAATTTCCTTTAAACATCCCATGATACATGCAAACTTGTTTTGTAATACTTCAGTTCAATTTGTTCAACATGAATAGTGAGGCTGATATGTTAATATTTATTCAATTGTTTCCAGTATTCTTCTATAGCACAAGATTGTATTCATCTATTTTTCTTTCTTTTTCATCTATTTTTCTTATTTATACATACCAAAGTATATATATTCATAGGCATAAACATGTAATCCTCCCCAGTCACATCCCCTCCCTCCCACAGATGTAACTAATCTGATTCTTTATTTTGGTCCCTTGCTTTTCCTACTGTTTATTCATACAGATGAAAGATTTGTTAAATGTTTTATTTACTTTTGTTTATTTTAAAGTTTATACCAATGCTCTATAAGTGAAAAAAACAGGATGTGCCCATATTCTGGGCATCTGCCAATAAAATCCTATTTTGTCTTTGATTTTCCATATTATCTTCATTTTTTTTCTCAGGCCAGCATTTTTCTCTCCATGTGCTAATTAGTAAAATTCAAGCATTCAGCCTTGAAAAATTGCAGGTTCCACTAACATTTCACTAAAAAAGTCAGTGCAGTGAAGAGAGGAAATAGCTCCTCTTTCCTTTTAGCTGCAAGACAAGTAAATCATATTAAACATTATAATGGTTTTTATGTAATGCTTAATATAAAGCAGTCTTACAGACCTGTGAAAGTAATCCAAAATTTTCAAAGATTTTCAAATTGATCTTCTTTATAAAAATAATCATAATATTTCAATTGATGTATCATTCAGGGTCCAATCAGGAAATCCAGGAAGGTTTAAAAACACTCCTTCAAGCATGGAAAGCACTCATTCAAGGATGGAAAGCACTCCTTCCTGGGTTAAGGACAGTGGGAAGCCTTACCATCTTGGTGGCTGAGAGGGGGAAATGGACAGAGGACTGGAGACAGAGCTACAGCTGCCAGTGCCACAGGAATCATGACCCTCCGCAGTGGAGCTCCATCACTAAGCCTGTATCTTCCCAGGAGAAGAGCCATGCATCACACACACTATTTCATTGTCCTCCGGCCCTCCTATTCTGTGCCAGCGCCTCTACATTTTTGAACGTAATAAAAATCAGGGAGTTACATAGTCCATGTAAGTGTCATCCACACAGTTCAGCCTCCTGAGAGGAGGCGGCAGGTATTTCTAGAAAAGCAAGGGGAGACCGAGAAAACTGGTTGTTTATTCCAAGATACAATGTTTGTGACTTTCCTATGTTAAATTTTGGCAATTTATTTAGTCAAATTCTCAAGTTCCGTGGGTATATTTCTGTATTCTAAGTTACCACAGGCAACAGCAATTTTTCCACCACCATATAACACAGGTTGCCCTTTTTCCTACCCGTTATAACACTTTCGTTGTTGCTTTCCAAGCTCCATGAACAATTTTCTTGCTGCTTTTCCAGATTTTACCAGGGCCCAGACCTAAAACTAATGCAATATGTTTTAGGTTTTTGTTATAGCAACATCCTATTTCTAGATAACAGTTCACATATCAGATAGATTTTGCCGTGTAACAAAAAAATCTGAAATGTAAAAACTTAAGAATTTATTTGGCTTAATAAACTTACAGGCTTAAAAAGCTAAGTGTGTCATTTCCTTCATGATTCTTTTAGTGGCTAGGTAGTTCTGAGGGAGTTGAAATGATTTCTGTTGGGCTCTGTCATGTGTTTGGAGACAGCTGCTGGTAGGCTGGATGACTGAAAATGGTTTCCCTCATATCTCTGAAAATTACTTAAGTTGTGCCACAGGGAAGTTACCTCTCTTCCATGTTTCCCTTCATCTTCTCGTGCACTATTATGGGTTCTTTTTTGGTGTCTAGGGTAGCACGCACGGGCACACTCCAATGGGCTAGTCATTTCAAGAATCTGACTGCATCATATTTCCTATCATACCATTCACAGGCCAAGTTCAAATTCAAAGGTTGAAGGAGTAGATCCCACCTCCTGGTGGAGCAGAAACCTCTGCTAGCTCACGTCATACAAGCATGCCATCAGAATTAGAATAGGGATTTGTTCTCTTAACCCTTGAAACTTTAGTGGTGTTCCTGCAGTGTGGTGTATCCTATCCTATCTTGACTAATAGAGATAATGCTCTAGGTACTGGAAGGGAGATTGCCATAACAGAAGCTGAAAATAACTGACATTATTTTAAGGACTGGGTGATGGCCAATTAAGAAATAGATTTCTGAGAAAAGAAAGATAGCATTCTATGTCATGCAAGGCTGAACATTTAGTAAAACTCATCAGACCTAACTTGGAAAGCAGCTCATATGTTTAGTGAACTTTTAGCTCCTGGGAAAGGAATTACAGCACTGACTTATAGTACTGTGTATTGATCATTATTGAGTAGATCTGAGCAGGTATTACTTGAGAATAATGAACTCAGAAAATAGGTTGTTTTCAAACCAAAATAAAAAGTAATGAAAAAATATGAAAAATTCAGGGTGTACAAATACTGAAGTAGTAAACTGCTTTTTAACCCTTACAACAGGCGATAAAACCATGAAAATATGTGAGCAATAAAGGCTTTTGAAATTCAACTCGAAACAAATGTTAGATGAAGGATGTCAATTTATTTCTTATGATTAAAACTTCTCACCTGATTAAGATACTTAAGGAAAATATGTCCACATAATGGTATGAAAACTAGTAAGACCTGTCAGTGAATTAAATAATTCAAGACACAAATCAGAGTAGGGGGTTAGCTTTGCCAGAGAGTCTGAGAGCTTAACTTGAGAAAGAGGCATTTGGCAAAAAAGTAAAGAAAGATAGCAGATGTAAAAACTATTTTTCAAAAATAACTGGCACATGGATTGACTAGATTCAAACAGATTATTCATGAATAGAGACTGCAGTGCTGCCGAACAACCCATGAGTGTACACTTAAAAAGGAAACCGCTTTGGGACCCCAACCCACTGGGAGATGAAGAGGTCTGTGAAAGCTGGCCATAGTCCTCAGCTGCCACTAAGGATGAGGCCTCTGTGTTAATCAACAAGTGAAATGCCTTTATGTTAATCAGCTGAGCTATCATTAACACAACACCGTAGACTGGGTAGCTGCAATAGCAGAAATTTATTTTCTCACGGCTCTAAAGGACAGAAGTCCAAGGCGAAGGTTCTGGCCAAACTTATTTCTGGTAAAGTCTCACTTTCTAGCTTACAAACTTCTCATCTTCTTGCTGTGCCCTTGTGTGGCCTTTGCTTGGTGTGGAGGGAGAGAGAAAACCCCTTGGTACCTTCTCATATAAGGACACTGATCCTATCGAATGAGGGCATGTCTTTATGACTTCATTTAACCTGAATTACTTCTTAAAAGCTCCTTCTCCAAATATAGCCACACTGGGGATTAGGGGTTTAACATATGAATTTGGGGGACACACAGTCTGTAACAGTCCCTGAGACTGCAGAGTCTTAAAGAGCCATGGAGGAAAATGAACAAAGGGTCTCTGCTAAGAGCAGAACCAATGCCTAATTAAGACACATTCATTACCCTCAGGAAAAGGCCCTCAAAATATCAGCCCTACAAATTCAAAAACTTTATCAACTGTTTCGTCTTCCATCAGGAGAAATTTATTGCAATTGGGGTTTCCCCATTCTATCATTGTATAAAGTGTGTAAGGGGATAGAAACTTGTCTTATCGGGTCTCCTGGACTGGACTGCGAGGAGACCTTTCCAGAGTGATGTAGCATCTCTCACCCATGACCCAGAGACCACACACTTTGAGGGGACAAAGTCTGGGTTTTGTTCCCTTAAGAATAGTTTGATTTTTATGTCATTTAAGGAAGAAAGGAGCAAAGGAATATCTGGGAACTGGAAAATAACATGAGGAAAAGAATATATACAGCAAATATTCCTTCTATTCATATTTTCCAACCCCTTTATAGAGAGGGATGGCCATGAGACTAATTCTGGCCAATGACCTGTGTGTAGGAAAACTGTATGTCAGGCCAGCCACTGAAATTATGTTTCTTCCTGATTTGAGAAGACTTTGTGTTACTTGTGGTACAACAATGTGTCTTGGAGTTTACAAAACCCTGAGGCCCTGAGTGACTCTGTGGAACGGAGTTTACACACCCACCCTGTGGAACAGAAAGGATGAAAAGAAACATTTACATGCCAAGCCACAGAGGCCCTGGGATTGTATAATATGAGTGCAAACCTGCTTGGCCTGTCTAACTGAAAATTAAACCATATATTTTCAAAGTAAAAAATCATGCAAGCCCCTTTTCTTACCACAGTGAAATAAAATTGGTAATTGACAGAAACAAAACCTCAAAATTTTAAGTAAAAAATTTTACACATCTACCTTAGAATTATAAAAGAAATCAAGCTAAATGTAAATGGATAGCAGGAATAAGTGATAACTATATTTTAAAATGTATGAGGTACAAAGTTGCCCTTAGAAAAAGTATAAAAATTTCAACAAATTTATTGGAAAGTAACAAGAGAAAATAAAACAGTTAACAATAAATTGTTATAATGTACAATCTGGCAATTTATAGAAAATATATATTTATGTAAACAAAATCATTTGAAAATAAGATGTTCGATCTCAGTTGTTATCCAGGAAATGCACATTGACAAAACAACTTGATATTTTAAATTTACTTTAGTAGCAAAAATTTTGAAGATTTTCAGTGATAGTATGAGCATGGGGATATTAATGAAATAAACATTCATTGAACTTATCACTGGCCCTTGGGATATAGCAGTAAAGAACACAGAAAAAAATTCCAACTTCACTGAGTTAATTTAATTATAATTACATTTTAATGTTTGTTGGAAGGTAAAAAATAATATGCAGGGAAATAATATAAGAAAGTGGAAGAAGAAACCAATGGCACAATGACAAATTACATTCTGATATGTCCAGGGGCGATGTTGAGAATAATTAACTGCTCTGGCCATTTAGAAGAGTTGCTGGCTACCCAGCTCACTGGAGCAAGGTCTGCAGGCCTTCTGCTAAGCCAAGTGTTAACCTTATACATAGTTGCTAGGCCACAAGTCTCCTCAGGAAGGAGTAAGTTGTCTGGGGGAAGTAGAGGTCTTAGGATAAATGCTGCTTACTGTGCAAATAAGGATTATTTCCACATTTTTGAAACTGCTCTGATCATATCAGAACATACTGGCCTAATATTAAATTATTATTGAACTTAAAAAAAATAAAGATCCTTATATTTTAGAAATAATGCAATGTGCACAAAATAAACACATTACAACTCTATTTATATCTTGTATATAGTGTACATATACAAACACACAAAGCACAAACATATATATATACTTACAAAAATACATATTTGTACACAATATATATCTAAATAAACTTTATACTCAGGTATCTATCGCTGCTTATAAAAATATACACAAAACTGAAAACAATAACTGATTCTGGGACATCAAAGAGAATATGAGAGACAATTTAATTTTTAATTTGTCATTATAAGTCTTGCATTTTTATAAGGAGAACGCAATCATTCTTGCGTTACTTGTATCATTGAAGATAAAAATCTTTGTTGTAACACATTGAATATGCTTTCTCCCATCTTTAGAGGAGAAGAAAGTGAATCCATAATATAAAATCAAGGAAAATGGAGAAATATTTTCTGGACCTTTTGCACTAGGACCTCACAGAAGACTCAAGGTGGAAATTCGCTGTGAAGTGGCTGCTTTTGCCAAATGTCAGCGTCACTTCATTCCCGGTTGTTTTGTTTTTAATGCAGGGGTGGTTCTGCAGCTCATCAGACGCAATGAACATCTGCTCTTTCAAGTGCAGAGAATCCTGCAGAGACTGAAGTGCATTTTGCTGACAAGTGTTTCATGTAATGCATATTAGATATTGTCTTGACTATGACATGACATATTTTTCAGGGCACTTCTTCATTTCTCACATTTTTTTCATTCTGTGACCATTATTAACCTTTAAGAGCTCGGTATGTGATATGCAAACAGAGATCTGAAAAATAAAATTGTTCATTTGGCCTTTTTAAGAAGTTCTGTTTTTGTGGTGGTTATTATTACTACTTTTTTGCTTTCATTGGGGGGGGTTTCTATGCATGTTTGAAATATGCTATATGTAATCTTAGACATACAAATGATGTAATCGATTTCAAATTGATCACTAGAATGTACTGTGAAACTCTTTAAAACACCTAGCCTTTCTGTGCATTAAATTTCTTACTTTCTTGTCTGTTAAGGTAGAAGCAAATGTCAAGCAAGAAGCGGAAGTGTCTTTAAAACCATGTAGGGTTTATTGGTAAGGAAATGGAAGATCTTAGAGACAGGGTGATCTGCCTGGAGTTACAGAAAGAATCCTTGTCAACTTTCTATTACATTTTACATCTCTTTCACCTATTGTTAAACCTTCTGGGAGATTTTTAGGTTTTAAGTTGCAGGTCACTTATATGCACATTCTCTTACTCAGACATTCTGTTGAAGTTTAACTGTAGGAATTCCACTTTAAGTTGTAATTATTTCTTGTTTTCTAATTGCTTTCCTTTCAGAGAAATTAGTTCATAGATTTTTCTGAATGCACCATGTTCTTGATTCTTGCTATATACTAATAGGTAGTGTTATGTTTTTGTCCTTAGACCCATAGATCCAGTTTTTGTCTGGACCAATGTTCCTCATGGTTCGTAGTAAACATTTTTTTTAATATTGTTTACATTTCTCAAATATTTGTTTGTCTTTGTTGTGCTTTTGTATTTGTGGGCAGCACTAGAAGTAGTATATTTTCCCTGCAGTTGACTTAGTCTGTTTATTCTTGTGAGTCAGGTGCCTCTGGGCTTCTTATGAGTGTGCGTGGTCGGTCACAAGCGACTAAAACAACGATGGAACAATGTTGTAATGCCTTGGGGGTATTGTTACATGTTGAATGAAAGAATGTTTAGATTTCTTCCTTTTTATCTGTGTCCCCTGTAGAGGTCTGTAGTGACACTTGACTATGTTCTGCTTTTCAAACCTATGAGCTCCCCATGCAAATATTTAGAAAGTAATTCTCACAGCTGAAACTGGAAGCAAATGCTACTTTTATCCTGGAAGGAGGGAGCGGTTCCAGCTCCAGTCTTGGTAGGTGGCCCATTATTTATTTAACTGTGCTAGCAATTCTCTAACCTTCTGCTTTTGCTTTTAGGACTCATTTCTGCACTTTTATTTATGTGAGTTATCTCTTCTAATGTTTACCATATTAATACTTAAAACCAAAAAACATTCAAAACCCAAGAATACACAAACACACTTCCCACTAGCTTTCAAAGCAATGACGCCATCATGTCATTTAGTCTCTGAGAGGTTTCCCACTGTACATTATGAGAGACCGAGAGTGAAAAAGACAATGATAATCCTAAAAGTTTATATTATTACTCAGAATAGCCCCTGGGGCACAGTTTGAAAACCGCTGTTTTGTTACTGCAGTGAAATTGTAATGCTGTGAAATCATGGGGGTAAACAATGCTTGGAAGTAGTAGTACGTGTTTCTTGCACATTTTCTCTCCTCACTACCTTTGCTAGGTTTTCGTCTGTGGCTTTACAAGTCACCACTGAGTGATACCAGGAGACCTATGTCACCTCTTTCTTGCTTGTTTTGCCTTATCCATAACTTTTATCCTAAAAGGTGATAGATACACCGCTCATTCCTCCACCTTGTATTTGTTCACTCTAAGCTTAGACGCTGCTGGGAAAATGATGGTTAACTCTGCATCTACCTTCTTTGTTTGGGTTTGATTTTTCACTTTCCTATACATTCCATCAGTTTCGTCGCATCTGCCTTCTGTGTTTCCTTCGCAGGTATTCTCCTTTCCTCAGGGGTGGCCAGCCCCTGGCAACACCAGATCTGCTGTTACTATTGTTCTGCCCTTCTTAGAACTTAAAAAAATTCAGTCACACACTATGGAGTCGTTTGTGACTTCTTTCACTTAGCAGAAGCCTTTGGGATTCAAACATGTTTCTATCGGTAATTTGTTCCTTGTTATTCTTTAGAATTCATTCCAAGATCCATTTTGTTACTTGTTCTTAGACATTTCGGTTGTTTATCAATTTTTGCTGTTTTGAATCAAGCTGTAATGAGTTTTCTGTGGACAGGTTTTTATTTTAACTGATTTGTTTTTAAATACATTACTTGATTATTATTTTGATCTTGAAGTTGTTTGCCAGCTGCTACAAACATGTCATTTTTTTCATTTTAACAAGGGGACAGAAGATGAAATAGAGATATTAAATATATTGATCTGAAAGAGAAAGTCTTAATACAAGGTCAGTTGTAATGGAGAAGTTATATTTCAGGGCATTTTGAAAAATTTCAAAGGTGTCAGGAACATTTTGTCATTATAAGGAATCATACACAAAACAAAACTTCTAAATAAATTGATTTGTTATAAGTACCTGTGACCTGAAATTGGTGCTAGACTAAAATAAATAAACTTTAAAAAATATCATAGGTTTTAGAGAATATCTTAAAAGATTTACTATCTAATATAGGATCATTGTCTTGGGGAATATTGGGCTTTATTAAGCCTAGTATATTTCTTGGTCTTTAAAACTCATAATTTTAATTTTCATGGCATTTCTCATTTTACAAAGTATTTTACTCATTCATCAAATTTTTGGTGAGTATCATTATGTTTTACATAGTATCATAGATTCAAACGTCTGAAAGAAGAGATGTAAATATGCACAAACTCATTATAGTCAGTTTAAGATGCAGCTTCAACTGGGTCCCTGTGACCATGGACATAACCATACAAAAGAAAGACAAGTTTCTGAGAGTACATCCCTAAGTCTAGTCATTCTTTTCCCTAGCCAGTTTGGGGGACTCTCTACTCTTCACTTACAACTTGCCTCCCTCGTGAAGTTTCATACATGTAATGCACTTCTCTGAGAGAAATACTTTTCTTTTCTTTGTGGTTGATTAACAAAAACCTCACTCATTCCAAGGCCTCTGAATGCTGATTGAAATTCCTGTTATAACCTATTCTTTCCAAGTAAAAAGGTGTTAAGTACTCACTTACTAGAGACAACTTATCTACAAATTAAAATACTAGCCAAATTTATTTTAAATCAAGGAAAGCCCTTTGTTTTTATACCAACATGCCAGTCAATCTCTAAAAAATAGAAAATTGTGAGTAAATGTGGATTGACTTAATGAATAAATGAAAAGTGAATGAATGAATGAAAAACTGTTCTTTGTATTTTGGGGCAAAATTACTCTTTCCATTAATTCTAAAGATTCCTATATTCAGATATATCATTTGCATATCTATTCTCCCATATGGTAGGTTGCCTTTTCATTTTGTTTATGGTATCTTTTGCTGTGCAGAAGCTTTTTAGTATGGTGTAGTCCCACTTGTTTATTCTTACTTTTGTTTCCCTTGCCTACAGAGATGTGTCCAGAAAAAATTAATCATGCTGATGTTCAAGAGATTCTTATGTTTTCTTCTAAGTTTTATTTTTCTTGCCTTATATTTAGGTCTTTAATCCACTTAGAATTTATTTTTATGCATAGTGTTAGACAATGATCCAATTTCATTCTCTTGTATGTAACTGTTCAGTTTTCCCAACACCATTTATTGAAGAGACTGGCTTTTGCCCACTCTGTATTTTTGCCTCCTTTGCAATACATGAATTGACTTTATATGCATGCTTTTATCAAAATATCTCATTGAAAACAAAACTGATGAACCACCAATACACAAAAAAACGCTTCTTACTTTGGTTCCTATTTTTTTTCACTAACTTTCCCAAATTTATCTTATAACTCATTCAAGAAAAGGAAGAAGAGTATATCACTATTTCAATACAAAATGACTTTATAATAGGCAATATTGACAGTTGAAGGTGGTTTTTCCTTTATCAGTTTCAATCAGAAGCCAAAGACTTTATATATGCATGTATGTAGGCATGTATTTTTAAGTCTGACTCTAGGCCTAAAGCCCTTGATTTCTGTGGAGAACTGGAAGTGAGATCATGGATATGAGCTCTGCAATCCAGCTGAAACCGAGAGGGGTGGGTGGGAGATGCAAGAAAAAGAAAAACACAGAGAGATACAAGTAAGACACAGAGATCAAAGTTGGGATCAGAAGGGCCACTGACCGCTACGGCAGACCAGTGGCACGGCTTTATGTCACAGCACAGCTTATATACACAGGCTCACTTCCATGAGCCACCCATAATGATCTCACTTCCGGTGTTCCCATATCCGGATCTGGTGTTCTCACTTCCTGGAGTTCTCCACATCAATCACTTCTGGCTGTCCACAGATTTCAAAGCTACATTGTTGTACCAATTATGTCAAAAATCCTATATGGGATGTTGTAGGGAAAGTGGAAATTACCCTTGCCAGAATCCTCACCTGATCCTAATATACTCACCCACTGTGTACATGCAATGATGTAATACTTAGCCTATTGTGCAGGCGCCTGCTTGTATAACCATTGGCAATAAGCCATTATTGCTGATGTTGCTATATAAAGAGCTCCACCCTTTATAGGATGCAGGATAGCAAGAGAGATGGAAAGCAGAAAAGCAGAGGCTAAGAATGGAGACAGAACCTGGAGTGGAGTTGGTGCTGAATCAGAGACTGAGCCATAGGTAGAGACTTGCTACTTGCAGACTGCCGGATGTAGATGTGATTCTAACACTCGATGTACCACCATGAGGATAAAGCATGGTATAAACCCCCTTTTACCCCCAATGTTCCATGGTCATTATTCAGTCTCACCTAGTCCAGAGTGAACTTGCCTGGAGCTAAAACCCCCTTTGGCTTGAAGCTACAGTTGTGCATAAAAAAGGAATCTGTAATAGAAAATTACATAAACTGGGATGAATCCAGATAGATAGGAAATGCTTTTGTGGCTTTAGCAGTGAAGTCATGAAACAAAAGCTTAGACTTTATAAGGATAAAAACCCTGATCAGTCTACATCAGCTTTCTTGATTCAAAAAACCCTTTTCCAGCCACATTTCAAATCTCAAGGCAAAAAAGAGAGATAAGAGAAAGTGGCTGTTTGTATCTTATTTTGCCTGATTTGGAGGATCATGTATTTTCCCAATAACATTACTTCCTAAAATAATCACTTTCCTCCACATTAAGTGGTTATATCACTTGAAAACTGTTATATAAATCCCAAGAAATTAACTAAAAATTAATAGTTAATCCTCCCCTACCCCTGGATTTCCTCACTGCATTTATGACACTTTGATATATTCTTCTGGGATAATTATATTTGTTCATGAATTTCATTTTTAAACCTTCTTTTATTGGAGATCTTTGATTTAAATCTCACCATTTGTCTGAGTTTATAAACCATTCTATATGCATAATAACTTCACTGGGTAATAGTTTTTTTTTTTATTGAATATAACATTCCACTGTCTCCTGAATTCTTTTCTTGCTGTTGATTTTTTTTTCTATCAGTCTACTAGTTAATCTTTTAAAATAGTGTCTTTTCAATCTGAGTGCATTCTACTGATTCCAAATGCAGATGTATTTCTATTATTTCTTTTGACATTCCTGATTCTGTGGACTCTTGCTTTTTATTTTTTTTAAATTGCAGACCTCCAAAACATAAACAAAAAAATGCTACTGAGCTAAAAACTTATGAATTTCAACAAAAATAAATGAGATTTAATAAATGTATTGTAACAACATATAAACCAGAATTTAGTGGACTGAAAGATTAAAGGAAGAACATAGAAGGTATTCCACAAATTGTCTACAGCTATACACTTGAAAAGAGTTAATGGGACACTGAAATATTTATCAAGAGAAAATGTTCATGTCGTTAATCTTCTTACTATGAAAATTGGATTCATAAAGAAATAAGCTAAATAGTTTTTTTTAAGACTTTATTTTTTGAGAGTAGTTTCAGGCTTACAGTGAAATTAGAGGGAGGCTCAGAGATTTCATATATACCTCTTGACTCCACACATGCATAGCCTTCTCCATTACCAACATCACTAACCAGAGAAGCACATTTTTCCCTGAGGATGAACCTAAATTGACACATCAGTGTCGCCCAGAGTCCATATTTTACATTACAATTCACTCTTGGGGTTGTACATTCTATGGATACATTTATTCTGTGGATAAATGTATAATGTCATCCATCAATCATTATTATAATATCATACAGATTAATTTCATTGCTTTAAAAATCCTCTGTGCTCTGCCTCTTCATAATTACCACACTATCTTTCAAAGTGGTTACATCATTTTTCATTCCACCATCATTGTGTGAAAATTCTTGCTGTGCCACGTCCTCACAAGCTTTTGGCATTGTACTGTTCAGGATGTTAACCATTCTATTAGGTGTGTAGAGGTATCTCATTGCTTTAATTTGTATTTTCCTGATGACATGAGCATCTTTTCACATGCTTATTCGCTATCGGTATATCTCCTTGTAGGAGTGTCTGTTATAGTCTTTGACCCATTTTTAAGTTGCGTTGCTTGTTTTCTTATTGTTGAGTTTGAAGAGGTCTTTACATATTTTGGAAATCAGTCCTTTACCAGATAACTATTTTGCAAATATTATCTCCCAGTTTGTGGCTTGTCTTCTCATTCTCTTGATAACTATTCTTGCAGAGCAGAAGTTTTAATTTTAATGAAGTCAAGCTTATCAATTATTCCTTCACAGATCATAACTTTGGTGTTATATCTTGAAAGGCATCACCATACTCCAGGTCGTACAGATTTTCTCCTTTGTTATTTGCTTTAGAGTTTTATACTTTGTGTTTTACATTTAGGTCACTGATGCATTTTGACTTGGTTTTGTGAATGGTATAACATTTGTGTCTAGATTCATCTTTTTGTATGTGGATATTCCATTATTCCAGCACTAGTAATTGAAGAAACTATATTTACTTTTTAGTATTACCTTTGCTAACTTGTCAAAGGTCAGTTGGCATTTATGAGAGTCTATTTCTGGTTTCTTTATTATGTTCCATTTATCTATAAATTACCAAAAGCACATGTTCCCGATTTCTGCAGTCCTATGGTAAGTCTTAAAGTTAGGTAGCGTCAGTCCTCCAACTTTGTCTTCCTTCAGTACGGTGTTGGCTGCTCTGGGACTTTTGCCTCTCCATATCGACTTTAGAATCAGTTTATCAATATCCACAAAACAACTTGCTGAGATTTTGAACGGGATTTCTCTGAATCTATACATTAGCTTGGGAAGAACTGACAAATAATATTCTCTCCCTATCCATAATCATGGAATATCTCTCCATTTATTCAACTATTTGGTTTTGTTCATCAGGGTTTTATTGTTTTCCTCACATAGATCTTATACATATTTTCTTAGATTTATACCTAAGTATTTCATTTGGGGGTGTGCTAATGTAAATGGTATTATAGTTTTAACTTCAAAATCCACTTGTTCACTATGTAGTTGACTTTCGTATTGACTTTTTGTCCTACAATCTTGCTATAATCACTTATTAATTCCAGGAGTTTTTTTGTCAAGTCTTTTGGATGTTCTACATGGATGATTATGTCATCTGTGAACAAAGACAATTTTAAATGTTCTTTTCCAGTTTGTATACTTTTATTTCTTATTTCTGCCTTACTGAATTAGTAACGACTTCCTTTATGATATGGAAAAGCAGTGGCAAGAGGGGACATCCCTGCCCTGTACCGGATCTTAGTGGGAAAGCTTCAAATTTCTCCTTTAGTATGATGTTAGCTGTAGGTTTTTTGCAGATATTCTTGACTAATTTAGGTAGTTCCTCTCTATTCCTAGTTTACTACGAGTTTTTATCATGAATAGTATTATATTTCTTCAACATTTTTTTCTGCACATATTGATATGATCATTTAATTTTTTGTTTTTAATATGTTGATGTGATGGATTATAGTAATTTATTTTCAAATATGAACCAGTGCATACCTGGGGTAAATCCTACTTGTCTGTGGTGCATGATTACTTTTATATTTTTAAAAATTTCATTTGGTTACATCAATATTCATGAGACATATTATAGTTTTATTTTCCAGTGATGGCTTTCTTTGGTTTTAGTATAATGATAACATTGGCCTCTTAGAATGAATAAGTATTTCTTCTGCTTCTATCTTCTTAAGGAGATTATAGAGATATGTTGTAAATTCTTCCTTCAATATTTGATAGAATTCAAATATATAGTGAACCTATCTGTGCCTGGTGCTTTCTCTTTTGGAAGAACATTGATTATTGGTTCAATTTCTTAAATAAATATAGGCCTATTCAAATCTATTTTTTCTTGGGTGAATTTTGTCAAATTGTGTCTTCAAAGGAATTGGTTCATTTCATGTACATAATCAAATCTGTGGCCATAGAATTGCTCAAAGTATCCTTTTATTATTCTTTTCATTTCCATGGCATCTGTAGTGATACTCCCACCTTCACTTCTGATATTAGTCATTTATATCCTCTCTTTTTCTTAGCTAGACTGACTTTAGGCTTATTGATTTTACTGATATTTACAAAGAAGCAGCTTTTGATCTCCTGTTTTGCATTTATTGTTGTTTAGAAATGTGTTATTTAATTCCCATGTACTTGTAGATATTAATATTATCTTCCTGTGATTGATTTCTTGTTTAATTCTATTGTTACCTGAGAGCAGACATTATATGATTTCTACTGATCTAAATTCAAGGTGTGTTTTGTGGCTCAGAAATTGGTCTATCTTGGTCAATGTTCCATGTGAACTTGAGAAAAATGTGTAGTATGATATTGTTGGATGAAATAGTCTATAGATGCTAATTATATTCCCTTAATATTGAGTTTGACTCTGTTGTTGAGTTTTACTGATATTTTGCTTGCTGGATCTGCCCATTTTTGAGGGAGGGGTGTTGAAATTTCCTCCTATCATAGTGAATTTATCTATTTACCCATGCAGTTCTGTCAGGTTTTGCTTGTTTTTAGACATATAGATATAAAGAATTGTTATGTCTTCTTAAAGAACCGAGCCCTTTATCATTATGGAATGCCCTTTTTCACCTTGAAAAGCTTCCTTATTTTGAATTCTGCTCTGTCTGAAATTAATATTGCTACTCTTACTTTCGTTTGATTAGTTTTAGCATAGTATATCTATCTTCATCCATTTAATTTTTATCTATATGTGTCTTTATATTTAATGTGGGTTTCTTACAGATAACATAGAATTGGGCTGTGTTTTTTACCTACTCTGACAATCTGTCTTTTGATTGGTACATTTAGACCATTTACAAAGTGATTATTTATATCATTGGATTAAGAACTACCATATTCTTTACTTTTCTTGATTTGTTGTCCTTGTTCTTTCTTCCTTTTGTCTTCCAATTTTTTTTCTGTCTTTTGTGATTTTAATTGAGCATTATATATGATTCTATTTTCTTTTCTCTCTTAGCATTTTTAGCATATCAGTTATATTTCTTCTTTAACTCTTTTTAGTAGTTGTCCTAAAGTTTGCAATATACATTTACAACTAATCCAGTCCACTTTCAAATAATACTGCATTGCTCTTGGGATGTCTGACTACCTTGTAGTAACAAAATAATCCTAATTCCTCCCTCTTGTCCCTTGTATCATTGTTTTCGCTCACTTCACTTACATATAAACATGCCAAGCTTATACATAAGTACTTCTTATGTATAAGACATATATAAGGTTATGTAACTGAATATGTTGTTATTATTTTGAGCAAAGGGTTATATCTTAGACCAATTAAGAATAAGAATAATAAAAGTTTTTATTTTACCTTCACTTATTCCTTCTTCAGTGTTCTTTCTTATGTAGATCTGAGCTTCTAACCTGTATTATTTTCCTTCTCATGAAAGAACTTTTAACATTTCCATACTGGTAACCGGTTCTAATTTTTGTTTGAGAAGATCTTTATTTCTCCTTCACTTTTGAAGGGTAAGTCCACAGGGTATGCAATTCTAGTTTGTTTGTTTGCTTGTTTTATCTCAACACTTAAATCTCTTATTCTAGTGTGTCTTGCTTGCATGGTTTCTGAGAAGTCAGACATTAACTCATCCCTGGCTTCTTTCAGGATTTTTTTCTTTATCTTTCATTTTCTGTAGTTTGAAGATCAGGTATCTAGGTGAAGTTTTTTTTTTTTTTTTTTTTTTGCATTTATTCTGCCTGCTGTTCTCTAAGCTTCCTGGATATGTGGTTTGATGTCTGACATTAATATGGGGACATTTACAAGTCATTATTGCTTCAAACATATCTTCTGGTCCTTTCTTTACCCTCTGGTATTCCCATTACATGTACGTTACATCTTTTGTTCTTGTCCCCCAGTCCTTAGATACCCAGCAAGTTTTTGTTTTTTAGTCTTTGTCTTCTTTTATATTTGGCTTTTGAGAAGTCTACTGTTATATCCTCTAGCTCAGAGATTCTTTCTTCATCCATGTGCCATCTGCTAATAAGCTCATCGCGGGCATTTGTTTTTTTCTATTGCATAGCTTTCAGTCTCCGGCATTTCAGTCTGGTTCTCTATCAGGATTTCCATTTCTCTGCTTACATTGCTCATCTGTTCTTGCATGATGTCACCTTCATCCATTAGCACTCTTAACATATTCATCCTGGTCATTTCATATTCCCAGTCTGCTAGTAACAACATCCTGCAAGGTCTAATTCTGATGCTTGCTATGTCTCTTCAAACTGTGTTCTTTGCCTTGTAATTTTTTCTTGATAGGCAGACTTGATGCAGTGGGAAAAGGAGCTGCTGTAAATAGGCCCTTATTAATGTGGCGGCGAGGTGTGGGGGATGGGAAGCATTCTATAATCCTGTGGTTAGGGCTCAGCACTTTAATGAGCCTCTGTGTGTGGACTGTGAACTTTTTACCGTTTTTTCTCTCCATTTAGGTGAGCTGGAGTTGTGTACTTCCCTTCTCCCATCTGGGAGACTAAAGCTGGCTGGAACTGGGTATTACCCTTTCACAGGTCAGTTAGCCTTTGATATATAACAGCAGTTTAGGCTCTGGTTAACTAGTCCCTGAGGGCAAGGCCTTGTTAAGAAGAACAGAGTGCTCTGCCATCTCTAAACGGTTTCTTTTCCCCTTCCTTTGCCTGAAGTCTGAGGGGATTTTTCTCCTTATTTTACTGTACGAATATGGATGAGCTCCTGGAGGTAAATGGCACAATATTGTGGGGGTTCCCAATGGCAGGATCCTGCTGCAGTTTTTAACTCCCAGAGTTGTTCACACTGAGCTGTCAGCAATTCACCAATTACAGTTCGGGTTTCCCCCCCCACCCCGGTCCCTCTTCTCCCACTGGTTTCCAGTTGTGAGTCTCTGTTCCAGTAATGCACATATCCCTCGCTTTGCCTGACTGTCTCTCTAGTCTTGGGGACTGCAGTTTGCCCCATATCCTACCCTCTCTTTTGAATTCAAGAAGAGTTGATTGTTTTGGTCTCTTCAGCTTTTTGTGTTTTAGGACTGACTGGTAACTTCCGAGCTCCTTACATGCAGAACCAGAAATTGGAAGTCTCCTTCATATTTAAAAATTATTTAAAAACAAGAGAAATAGAAAAACACATAAAAAGATAATAGATGAAATCAAAGAATGATAAATTAAATATACTGAAAGTGTATTACCAAATTCAACAGCCAATTTCTTAAACAGTGTTTAAGTGAATATATTTCAATAACGATCTGGGTTTATCTAGGAATATAATACTGTTTGCTGCCATATTTGTCAGCCTAACTCATTGTGTCAACAGGAGAACGCAGCAAACAAATGTAGTATAACAACAGAAATGAAAAAGCATTCAATAAGACACAGATGCTGTTTCTAACAGAAATTCTAAATGACAAAAAGAAAACCCAAACAATCTAAGTATAACGAAAAAGAAAATACTGATCAGAAATCACTGCAAATATCCTAATGAAATATTAAAATTATTTTCATTAAAAGCAGGAACTAGACAAAATACCATATTGTTCAATATCACTTCTAGCAAATTTAATCTGGCAAATAGAACTTCAAGCAAATTTAATAGCACACACAGACAAAACAAGAACAAAATCAAAGCTCTAATGTGTTCTACTTCTTTTTTTCTTCTAATATCTCTGGAATAGCAAAGTTTGCCTTCTTTATCACTACTGGCATACATCTCTTTTTGACTGAACAAAAAGTATCTTTTTTTTTTCTTGCTGATAGGCATGTGAGTTTGTTTTAGTTTCCAGCTAATATTAATAAATTTTTTTTTTGGTATTGTTAATGTACAATCACTTGAACGACATTATGGTTACTAGACCCCCAGTATCAAGTCCACCCCATATACCCCTCTACAGTCACTGTCCATCAGCGTAGTAAGATGCTATGGGATCATTACTTGTCTTCTTAATAAATACTGCCTTTCCCGTATCCCCCACCGCTGCATTATGTGTACTAATCGTAATGCCCCTTTTCCCCCCTTAACCTTCCCTTCCCACCTATCCTCCCCAGTTCCTTTCCCTTTGGTAACTGTTAGTCCATTTTTGCATTCTGTGAGTCTGCTGCTGTTTTATGAGCTTTTTCTTTGTTCTTATACTCCACAGATGAGTGAAATCATTTGATACTTGTCTTTCTCCACCTGGCTTTTTTCACTGAGCATAATGCCCTGTAGCTCCATCCATGTTGTTGCAAATGGTAGGATTTGTTTTCTCCTTATGGCTGAGTAATATTCCATTGTGTATATGTACCACCTCTTCTTTATCCATTCATCTACTGATGGACACTTAGGTTGCTTCCATTTCTTGGCTATTGTAAATAGTGCTGTGATAAACATAGGGGTGCATCTGTCTTTTTCAAACTGGGCTGCTGCATTCTTAGGGCAAATTCCTAGGAGTGGGATTCCTGGGTCAAATGGTATTTCTATTTTTAGTTTTTTGAGGAACCTCCATATTGCTTTCCACAATGGTTGAACTAGCTTACATTCCCACCAGCAGTGTAGAAGGGTTCCCCTTTCTCCACATCCTCGCCAACATTTGTTGTTGTTTGTCTTTTGGATGTTGGCCATCCTAACCGGTGTAAAAGTATCTATTTTTATAACATTTTAAATTCTATATTTTAAAACAACTTAAATTTTGAATTCTATAAAATTAGGAGCCAAGTTACTATAGTCTAGAAGCACTCTTAGCTACCCACTATCTCAAGGTTCTGGATACTATAAGATGTTTAAGGCAAAAGTTGTAATTCACTTTTGATGGTATTTTATTGTTTCTTATTTTTACAAAGGCATTGTTACCCTAAATTTTGGGGGTATTGACTAGGATTGACTAGATCAATAAGTATTAAATTATCAAACTGTAATGTGGAATAATCAGACAATATTAATATTTCTTCCAATTTTACTTTAGTCCTATTTGCAACTTGTAGAATGAAGAGGCCCTAAATGTATCTCAAACATGTTTATATTCTAGGGAAATTTGATATATGTTATGTACAGGTAATACTATAAACACTTTGTGCTATGAACTAATATAAAAAAAAGTAAAACATTGCAGTTGCTTCAGGTTTACTTGAGTGTGGCAAATATTTTATTTTGGCTCTGACTTTCCAGTTAGTTTTATTTTGGAATCTAAATAAAACTGTACCTTTGAATGAAATGATTTAGGAAAAGGTTTTATTGATTTCTCAGTCTGGATTCAAATTTTTGATACCATGCAATTTACTTTAGAATTTAGAGAAATTTTTATTTATTTTATAATTTCACTCAAAACTGCATTCGAGGTTTATGCCTCTGTTCTTTTGTTCTTTTTATTGTGAGATGGTTTATCTTAGTTACCTAAATTGAAAATCCTAACTCCTACCAGGCCAGACTATTTATTCAAGACTTGAAGATCTGTAGTCTAAACATACAGGTTCTACCCATCATTATGAGGAATTTGATATAAAAGTTGAACGATTCAGAAAGGTTACAGTGGAAAGTTAGCCTAGCTCCATTCTGGTCTCAGCAATAGTTCTCTGCCACAGCAGTAGCTCACTGCTCCAGAGAATGCACACATTTTAAAAACCAGTGTCAGGCGTATGAGATATACCACTTCATTTAATTATCCTTCAAACATGCTGGAAAATAAATTTTTATTATTCTTTTCTTAAAGGCTGAGCTGTTTTAGATATGTCTACTAATGTTGACCTCGTAAGTGATTAAATAGAAATTCAAAAGCAAGTATGCCTGGCAAAGGAGCCTCTTCTCCTTTATGTTCAGAATCTTCCAGTTATAATCAGCGACTTAATCTAGATCTCTGTGCAGTGTGTGGTACATAGCATGAAATAAATAAATTTCAAACAAATGTTATTAAAATCTGATATTACATTTTGCAAGCTTACTTGCTTTGGCAGCAATAATTTAAAAATGTCACCTAAAAGGTTGTTTTATCCTGCATGTTCCCTCTTAGCTGGAAGCTAGTCACCTGTACGTGTATTGGTAATAGTCAAGTCAAAAATAAAACTGGTTATAACATGGTAGCATTTCCTATTTCCTGCTGTATACCATTTTCAAAATGTTTACCTTAGTTTATTATATTAGTATAAATACATAATTGAAAAATCTCATTTTTAATTTTTAAAAATATTAAAACTATTGCTAATTTGTTTAACTAATAAAGATGAGTTCAATTTAGACATCAGCATCTCAATTAAACTATTACATCATTAGCCATGTTAATCATTTTTAATTTCGTTATGGATGAGTCAATAGTTAACCTGAATTATTGAACTAAAATTTTTAAAAGTTCAAAGTAGAGTCAAGTTATTGAGTTTTTTTTGTTTTAACTTAGGAAGGAGCATTTTTGAGCATCTGTAGTAGAAATACGCTCTCCTTGGAAAGGAAATATTATTTAGGGAAGAATTAGTCATTTTAGGAATTGAAAGGCAGACACAGTTATACAAAGTGAAGGCTTCTAACGTTCACAGCATGTAATACCTAAATATTCCCAGCATAGCTTAAAGGAGCAATAAAGTGACCTAACCAAGGATGTAAAATCCCGATGCGAGCTAGGATTCGCTCTCAATAACAAATACAGTATACAGTAGGTGAAAGAATGTTTTATGTATGAGAGTAAAATGAATAGCACCATAGGAAATAAGTTATTTGTTGTAGTAAACATCAAAAGGACAAGAATTACAATTTGATATGTCTCCCAAAGAGTGCGAAGCTCAGATAAAGAACTGAGCCTGAAACTGGAGAAGTGCATACTTAGTATGAATAGAAGTCCCCACACTGCACCCAGGCCTCGAAGTGATATATCTCCCACACTATGCTTTAAGATGACTATTTCATTATTAGAAACTACCACAGCCTATCTTAGTAAAGCTTTGTTTGTTTATAGCAGGAGCACAGAATCTATTATGATTCTGTAAAACAAAAACATGTAGAAGTGATCTTTTAGAAATAGCCCATGAAAAAAAAATAGTAGGTAACAGTTATTTTCAGTATGCTCTTTTGAAAAACAAAGCCTGAAATACTAGAATTCAGTTAAAGGTGGAATGTTATTTAACCTTAAACCACTAACCCTCCCGAAAAAATGACTTTTGGTGGAGGTTGGGTATTTATTATGGGCCAGGGACCCTTCTAAAAATGGATGTATATTATTTCATTTAAGGTGCACATACCTTGATTATGTAAATGCTATTATTATTCCACTTTTCAGACTAGAGAAATGAGCATGTGAAAATAAGCAACTTACCCAGGGCCCCAGAGTCTGGAAGCAACAAATCCAAGTGTTGTGACCTCGTGGATATTCCTGTTATCATGTCATCTTTAGTGTGTACTTTGCTTTAAATAAAACCTTCTTGCCCTCAACTTTTGTGTTTTTCCTCTGAGTTATTCCAAATCTGCTGGAAGGTTAAGAGATCCTCTTCCATCACCAGTGGCAAGTGTCTTTTTTACTTTGCTATTTCATTCAGATTTCTAGTCTTAAGCACAAATTTTCTCTCCTTGTTTTGCTTCAGACAAGTAGGGAAGGGCCACTGAGATTTCTGATTTGAGGCTTTGCAAGTTCCCATCACCTGGGTAACCCAGATGGGACTGCAGCTGTATGATTATGTTCTTCAGGAGCTTGCCCAGAAAGTCTCCTTTCTTTGTCTAGGGAAGTTCTGAGAACATAATCTCACTCCACCCAGTGCTCCATGGCTCCTTCAAATTACGGCTGGTAGGGGCTTAGTTCCCATGCTGCACAGATTCAAGTAGACACTAGACACCAGGTGGCCCTGGCTTTAGGAGTAGGCAGGGATTTGCCCTCTGCCGAGCAGTAGATCAATGAACTGCCCATTTCTCCTCTGTTCTTCCTTGGTCTTTACTGTCTGCATGGCTGTACAAATAAAGAAACCACTTTTCCTGGCAAATAATGGGCCTCTTTTCCTGATACTGTGCAACTCTGACATTCATTACTACTCTTGCTTTAATGAATTCTTTCCTTTACCTGTACTCAGCTGACCTGTTAGGGAATTCTTTCCTGATCAAAGTCAAGCCCTCCTTCATCCAGGTTGAGATTTCACGTAGCCGTCAGGAGAGACCTCCTGAGATAGGACTGTCCAGCAACACTTAAAAGGTGCATTCTTTACATTATTGCTTCTAAATAAATATGTATTTACTACTGGTGTTTCCTGAATTTCTTAATATACCAGACATGATACAGAGAACAAATTGTGATCAGAAAAAGCATTGGAGAAATGGGCACTGGAGGAAATAGGAATATACATGTATAATCCTCTTTAATTAAACACATATACACATGCACACTTTTTATAAGAAGAAGGTACATTCTTGGAAGCTAGGAATATATTATTTCATGAATATTTCAATTAATAAAATTTCAAAATCTAAGAGAATATGACTAGCAGTTATAAAGACCGACAGCACTTAAGTAACTATCAAAAAGCAATTAATTATCTTAAATACAATGGAAAACATACAATTTATAATATATTACTCACTTTTTATTCTGAATTGGGTCTGTTCTTGAATTCAAAAGTAAAACCAAAGGTTATGGGTAATTAGTTGTTATCCTATTACTTAAATTTGTAACCTTTAAGGCAATAACCATTTTTGGCATGTTGAAAGTTATCGCATTTTTTTGTGTGAGATTTATAAAACAAAATGTGTACCTCTATTTTGAAATAATTGCTTGTAGTACAGCTTTCTCAATTTTTATCTTCCAGTTAGTAAGGATTTGTATGGAAAAGACTGTCCCAGACTACGTAAAAATAGTTAATACATGGTGACAAAAAATATAAATCATTGTGACACTTTCTGACAAAAAACATTATGTTGTATAAGTACACAATTGTATCTGCATAGATTTAAGCTATTCTAAGAAAATATTCTACTCACATCTTATTTAATAGAAATAACTAAAATAAAAATTAATATATGGATGCTCATTTCTTGTTTGTAAAATTTAAGTGCACCTGCTTCATATATTTTATTACTATTTTCTTTAAATGTTTCAGAGATAATTAGGTTGTTTTATCTTTTTGTTCAAAATGCATTTCATTTTACTCACACATTTTCCTTTCCCAGGCATTTATGATTGAGACTAATAAAACCCTCCTGATAATTCATTGTCTATAAACCCTTGCTTTCTGTTGCTTAAATGTTAAGGCAAAAACTAAAACTTCATGAGACTGAATTTCTTTTATCATTCTTCTGGCACTTAAAGTATTTGTTTTATGCTCTTTTTGATGATTATATCTGCTGCATTTTACTTTTTATTTTGGATTTAAATAAATGATTAAATCAAATTCCATGGAAAATACCTTTACGCCAAAGTCATGTATCTTCTGGACCTCATAAAGTCTAGATTAGAGATTTTAAAGAACTTACTGGAAAAAAAATCAATAAACTCAGTTTTGAATTAAATATGAAGCTTTCAAAATTCATTGTCTTCTCACTTTTAATTCTTCTCATTTTCAACTGAGTAGGGATATCGCCCTCCCCTTTCCCTCTTCCAGTTACCAGGTGACATCCCATAGCTTGAGGACGGGAGTTACTGATACTCTCAGTGACACCTTTACTTGAATGCCGATTTACTCCAGCTGCTCACAAACAACTTGCAAGTCTCCTTTAAATCTCTCTAAACAAATGGTCTCTGTGATTTCCCGCATGGCTATAAGCTTTATAGATTCATAAGACTGTGCTCATTTATACACTTTATTTCCTTTTAGGAGTTTTAAATTTCCTGTAAGTCATTAGCATTATGTGTCCCTTTGCTCTTGTCTTATGGAACCAGATGAAGAGATGTGATCGGTGGTGTTTTAATAACCTTTTAATTATTTATCATGATGCAGAAATGGAGCGTTTGCTCTCCTGCTTTAACTTCTGGTTTAGGTAGTTACTCCTAAGTTAAAGAACTCTTTGAGTTGCTCTGAGATAGCTTATTCCTATGTGTATAGGGAGAAAATCTGGTAGTGTCTGACAAAACAAAACGCTAAAGGTTCATACTAATGTGTTTTTCATGGTCTTAGTCCTGAAATGACATTATAAAGTTAGAGCTACGGATCGAGTAATTTTTGTTCCCACAGGGATGACATGTGATATTCCTTTTATCCATAGTCATATAATTTCCTTGTTACAGTTCTTCTTTGAGATGTACTGGTTCTTTTTTTTTTTTTAGATTACTTATTGCATAAGTTGTTTGATCTGCCTTGAATTTGGCAGACAACTTTTGCTGACCCAAATAAAATTTTCATATGATACGCACTGCAGAGGAAGCTGCTGACATTCAAGATAGTTGGCTGAAACTGGCTTACTCTGTCACAGGTGGTATGGAAATTAAAGCCGGTAAACCATCTAATACTTCATTATTGCTTTTGTGGGGGAGGAAAAGTAGGAGTCTCTAGAGCTCCAGCCTCCTTCTCCTGGTAAAGAGGAGACATTTAAAAAATGAGATTTCCTTTACAAATGTAAATTTCCTTGAAAGAAAAGACAAATTCTACTTTATTTTCAGAGATTCTCCTGTGTTAGTAGCCTCTCAAAACTAATTCAGCCCAAAATAGTCCTTAGGCCAAACGGGCAAATTCTGGGGTGGCCTATTCTCCTCCTCTTCATTTGGAGGAAAGCACTCCAAAATCATGCACCCTGGACTATTTTATCGTGAGATATGTAAAGATCTTACTTATAAATATTTAAGGCCGGGAAAAATTATTAGTATCTCTGTTGACTGCATTTGTAATCATCCACAATCATGATGCCAATGTTTCTGATTGTATTTTGATAATCTAGCCATAATACTGTTTTTTCTCTTGACTGAGAGCCAGAAATATGACTGACTCCCCTTTTCCGACACGAGTGATGGCAGTGCCATTGCTTCAAACTAATCTTCTTACCAATTAATGCTCTTCGTGCCATAAGGTATATAAAAGCACATCAGAATCATTAATTAATGATTAGACAGAAATTAATAATAAATAAATGAATAAATAAATAAATAAATGTATGTCTAAAGGGCTACACTTTACTACGATATTGCATAAAATGAGAAAACTGGGTACTGTTTTAGAGCAAGCTAAGAATTTCAAAATTACATCACATTTATTTTTGAATTAACTTACTGATAATGGGACGACTAGTAGCCTTAATTTTTATTCTTCCAAAATATGAAATAATATAATATGTCCCCTTTATGCCTGGTTTGTAAAATGGGAGAGGAGAGAATTCCTTCAAAAATCACCACTGAGCAGTGAGAATATTGCATCCTGAGTATGATGAGAATAAGAATCATTTAAGACCTAGCCAACCAATAATTTCTTTGCTTTGCTTCCTCACCTTCTTTAGAAAGTAGTCCCCCCACACCCTCTACCCCACAGGGAATACAGTTCCAAAAACCCCCTGTGGACAACTGAAACTGACGATAGTACCAAACTCTCTATATACTGTTTTTTTCCTATGCATATATGCCTATGATAAAGTTTAATTTATAAATATGGTAAAGTAAGATATTAATAACAATAGGTAATAATAAAATAGAGTAATTGTAACTATGCTGTAATAAAAATCATGTGAATGTGGCCTCTTATACTCTCTCTATAAAATATATCTTGCACTGTACTCACCTAGGTAACGAGGTGAAGTGAGGTTAACGGCGGGCACTGTGATGCAGTGTTAGGTGACTACCGCCCTTCCAAGATCTGTCAGAAGGAGGATCACCTCCCGGACCACTGATGACTGTGGGGAACTGAAACCCTAGAAAGTAAGACCACAGCTAAGGGTGGGGGCCCACCGTTCAAGTCTCTCCCTGGCTTCTGGCAGAGCAATGATCCGAACCACTTTCTGTTTGCCACATTTGAATCAATAAATGGGAGGATGAGTTCCAGGAATCCCCATTTTTAACAATCTTTCCAGATGATGTTTATGTACACTCAAGCCAGTGCCTTGGTAGCTTCATGGAAATGAACCTGAAACCTAAGAGTTAAATGTAACTCTTAATTTAAAAACATGGGAAAAACTGTGGCCAAGACATGTTATGGGATTTCAATGCTAAACAATGGTAGATATAAGATTTGAAAAATGGAGCCTTCTACCTCTTGCCCATATTCTTGTAATCTTCCTACTACGTCACACTTGGTTCTCAAAGATTTTGACTAGGTTTTATTAGAATTCCCACTAGAAACCACATAGAAACTTGTCGAATTCAACTTGTTATATAAAAATATAAATTTAAAATACCAAAAAAATACATATAGAGTAAGTTTCATGTAGAAAGAAAGAACCTGATTTAAAGTTAATTTTCTATGAAATATTCCTTGCCTGAGCTGACAGTTTTAGAAACCGCATTACAACCGTGACTTTCAAAGAGTCTCCGTGCAGTCCGCACATTTGTCTCTATAGAATAATTCCTGGCATTGCACGTAGGTCACAGAATTATGGATTGAAAGTGGGCAATTTGTTTTATAAAATGAGAACTACATTTTAACATATAGTTACTAGGGGACTTTTTTTTTTCTGTGTTGCCTCTTCACCCTCAGATCCTTTTTTTGTTTCTCATTCCTCTGTTCCACTATTTTTGAGGAAGGTGTCACTTAATAGCATCATTCTACTGAACACAGGGTGGATTTGATGTTGTAGTAAAAATGCCTTCAAAAGTAGGTTCAGATGGGAATTCTGAGAATCATGGATATTGTTCTAAGGACTTTGACTTTCCTCTGAAAGTGGTGGGCCATCTTTAAGCTGATATTATCTCTCCTACTCCCCAGCCTTCTCTCAGAATTCATTCCACCATTCTGGTAGCAATAGATAGTGAATTTGATAACACAGAGTACGAAAATTTAAACAGATTAGCAGAGATTATGAATTATATATAATAAATGTTATCCTCTCATTCCCATGGGAATCATGATGAAGATTCCTAAACAGAAATTTAAAACTCACAGATGGTGAAGAATTTTCAGAAAGTGACAATAGCAAACCCATGCTTATAAATCACAAGAACCCAGCAAAATAACTGTTCTTTCACGTGTTATCCATGGCAGGCTATGCTCTTCAACACTGCTTATAACCAATGCGTGGTCACCGTGTTTGATCAGGCTGTGCACACTTACAAAAACACTCAAAGTAGAAATGAACTCACAATGATGACCTTTATATTCCATAGTTAGCATTTAATTTATAAATCAGATTTCTAGTAAAATGTGTTTAAAATCTATTTTTAAAAACAGCCTTGTTTTCCTGTACCATATTTGTTTTTCCATAACTATATTTCCTCCAACCCAAAACTCATCTTATGTTCATATCTTTTGGCTGTCTTTGGTTTTTATTGGAACATTATTACTCTATATTATATGTAAGTTAAATTATAAAATGTATGAATAAATCTGAAAAACATAAAAATACTAATAGTGAAAATAATATCCCAAATCAACTACTGCAGAACACTTTAAAATATCTGGCCATGTGCTAGCCAATTTACCTACATTTTCCACCCACTATATTAGCATAGTAAAACAGATATTTTAATTTTAAAGATTAAGTATGAAAATTGGTGCCGTTTCTTGGAATGAGATTTATAACACTTGTGACCATTGACTAAAATGTTTAGCATTTACTGTAATGGTATTTTCCAAACTCTTCAGTATTTCTTAGTAAGAGTCTATTTTTTATCAAATTAAACATTTTCAGAACCTGCACCATTTAGATACTTTGTGATCTATGTCACCACAATTACATATTAGTCTCATATTATATTTATATAATGACTTAAAAGCTATTTTATTTAGTATCTAAGAGAGAAGCACTCATGAGTAAAAGATAAGTTTTAATACACATTTATTTAAAAAGTAATAAGTGACATCCTAAATGTTGTCTTACATGCTATGCCTCTCCAGAATGGAGAGTTAACTGGACTCCACTAACATTTTCTTGAAAGAAAGAGCTATTAGAGCCCTGGTACGGCAAATATTTCCCTCCTGTGCTCTAACTGTTCACTATCCTTTTATCCCAGAAGAATGAGAAGTGACTATCAGAAAATTTAATTAACAAGCACAAAGACAAAATAATGTGTAAAGGTGCCAGAACTTGAATATTAGACTGCATATGGGGAGAAAGCAAGGATGATAAATGGCTGTTAATGAATGTTTTATATCCAGAGCCAACTGTTTATTACCTCTGCTAATGAATGAGAGCAGAGTAATAATGAGCATATCAGAAATAACTCACATTTGGCTTTGAAATACCTTTTCTTATACCAAGTTAGCATTCCTGATTATGTTACACGAAGTATGACTTAAGAATTAATTTGCAGTCTGTGAACACTCATCCTATAGGGGCAGGAAAAGGAGACTGAGAAATATCCTGAAGGACAAGGAGTCAACAACCTAAACTCCAAGTTTTGTCGTGAAAAATCACATAAGAAAAAATTGTCTGAATGTTATCTCTAGGCAACACAAATTCCCATTATTATCAATTATATGGTGTGTAAGCATGTGGAGTCTTATTTTATTCACAAAAAATATTCTGCACAGTTTTTGTTAAATTTAGAGTGGATGCTGCTATTTTAAATAAGTACCTTTTCATCATACACTTTTGACTTTGTAACTGCTATACATAAAAGTTCTTAATTATTACATATTAATTTTGTTCTCAACCTGATTATTGCATAACTTTTATTACTGCCAAGTTTTCCAATGATTTTCTATTTTCTAAACCTAAAATCACATCAATTACAAATAATTATCCTTGTTGTCTTGTCCCTTCTAATATTTTATGATATTGATTCCTTTGTCTAATTGTATGGCTACTACTTCCATAAAATTATAATATATGGATGAGAACAGCCTTTTTAAAAGTGTTTCAACATCAGTAGGAATATTTCACTATGTAGCATTAATTCAAGTGAATTTTTTATTAAATTACAACCTACATGCAGAAAAGTGCAAGCGTGCACAGTCTGATGAATTTTCATGAAGTGAAAGTCTTCACACTCAGTTCATAGAATGAGCAGTCTAGAGCCCATTCTGTGCCCCATTCCAGACAGTGCCTATGGCAAGGATAATCACTATCTCATTGTCCAAGAATATATTATTTATTGTTTTTCCCTTTTATGTAAATGAGACAGCATATTGCTTATAGTATATTGCTTTACACACAAACTTTATCTGTGTAAATTGTTTTTAATGTTTTTGTGAAAAATTATAGTTTAGAAAATTCTCATTGCTGCATGATATTCCATTATCTGGATACAGATACTTGGTTTGTGAGCTAGTATGAATAAAGCAGTTACAGCATTCTTATGCATTTTTTAGTGCATATATATGCATGTATGTGATCAGGTTGTGTGTGAATAGTGACAGTATTACTCCATCTTTTTCTTTTTTCATCTTTTCAAAAAAAATTTTAACCTTTTTTTCCTTACCTTATTGTCCTGATTAGCATTTTCATTGTAATGTGACAGTGGGTACTATTGAATCATTCATGTTAAAAATGAATGGAAACTTTCAGCAATTCCCCATTATGCATAATATTTGATTAAGAACTTTTGTAGATGCTCTTTGTTAAAGAAGTTGCCTTACATCCTTAATTTGCTAACAAGATTTTTGCAGATTTGTTTATGAGAAAGGCTAGTGCCATATTTATTTCTTGTAATATCCTTATCAGATTTTGGTAATAACTTTATGCTGACCTCATAAAATGTGAAATAGAATTTTCTATTATTCTACTTTCTACAAGAATTGTGTTATAGTGGTTTTATATCTCTCTTAAATATATGAAAAAAATCATGAGTCCATCTAGACTTCCAATTTTCACCGATGGAATTTTTAAAAATAAATTCGGTTATTTTAATAAGTAAAAAGTTATTTATATATCCGAGATATTTTTCTGACAAAAGTAAGTTTTATGATTAAATAAATTTGTTCATATTAATTTTCAAATTTATTACTGCATGATAATTCATAATTTTTGTAATCTTTGAGTTGTATTCAGGATCTTTTTAATTTATGATATTGGCAGCTTGGTTTTTATATCCTTATTTTCTTGAACAATATTGCAGAGAGGCTAATCATTTTATGTTATGTTGCTTTCAAAAACAAATTTTAGCTGTACTGTTTTATTCTATTGTATATTTCTTTCTATTTCAGTAATTATTACTATTTACTGTCTTCCATACCTTGAGTGCAATTACTCTACTTTGTCTAGATTTTTAATATTAAATATTAGAACATTTATTCTTTGACTTTCTTATCTACAATATTTAATGCTATACATTTCCCTCTACACTGCTTTAGCTGCTTCCCATACAATCTATGCTTTCCATACAAATCACACAAAAATATTTCTTATATTCTGTTATAGTCTTTTTTGATTATTTAGAAGTATATTGCTTAATTTCTAATCTTATGAAATTAATTTGCTCATATTTGTAAGTCAGTTGTGATAAATGTTCCATTGCATATAAAGTGCATTTTGTCATTGTTATTGATAAGTGCAATATTCTTTCCATATAAATCATTTGAATCAAGTATATATTTGTGTTTTTCAATTATTTTATGTATTTTTTACTCTTTTTGGCTTGTTTTATCAATTCTCAAGGAAGCAGTGAAAAGCTCTTATGACTGAATTTATTTAATTCTTCACTTTAATCTTATTTTTGCCTTATATATTTGAAGACATATCATATATCCATAATGTTAGCCCTGTGATAGCTTCCTATTGGACTGACTTCTTATAATGAAATGTATCTCTAATAAGTTGCTTTTGTTACATTGTCTATTAGCATAACTTCCCACTTTTTTTGTTTAACGTTTCCATTGTGTAATCATTTTCATCATTTTACTTTCAAGCTTTCGATATCTTCTTATTTAAGGTTTATATATTGCAAGCAGGATAGATTTTTAAAGATTCATATATAAATCCATATCTTTTAATAAATTTATATCACTCATTTACATTTAATGTAGTGAATGACATATTTGGTATTATATATGCCATTTAATTTTTTTCATCCATATTTTTAATCTTTTTTTCCTTCTTTTTCTTTTAAATCAACTGGCTACCTATTTATTTCTCCAGTCTTCTTTATATTAACTAATTAGTAAATCATTTTCCTTATTATTTTTGTGGTTAGTCCTGAGATTGTGATAGTCATTTTTAGCTTAATATTTTCAAATATGAATATTTACTTTCACCATTTCAGTAATTTTTCTACAAATTCTGCATTAAGATTTCCTATATTTTAAACAACGTATATATAAAAAACTATAAAATGTCAATTTAATTGCATAGTATAGTCAATGTTCATTCATATTACCCACATATTTACCTTTTCATTGCTATTCTTTCCTTCCTTCATTTTCATGTTTCTTCCTTGGGTCATCTTCCTCTCATTGAGGCACTTAGCTTACTTTTGTTTTAGAACAGAATTTCCGGTTAAATATTTCTCAATTTTTATTTCTCATCTTTATTTCTTTTCATTTTTTGAAATATACATGTATTTTTCTACATACTGATTATATTTTGGTGATTAATTTATTTCACAGATGGAAGACACCATTTTATTTTCTTCTGGCTTCTATTCCTTCTAAAGGAAACAACTGTTATTCTTGTTCTATATCAAACCAGCCCTTAAATGTATGAATCAATTCTACTGGTTTTTTTTGTTTTTTTTTGTTTTGATTATTTCTCTTTGTATCATAACTATTACATTCTACTTTCCCTATTTTTATTTTGATAACTTAATAATTAATTTTTAGCTCATTGATTGACTTTTTATTATAACAATTTATTCTTTAAAATATTAACATTTATTTAAGTTTTCTTCTGCCCACAAATTTAATTCTGTGTACCAGAGTAGAAGATAGGAATTAAGATAATATGGAAATGATAGAAATGACTTATTAGTTATCCCTAAAGATATGTATTGTTTTTTATCTTTGGAAAAAGAAGTTTAAAGTTTCTCTTTAGGCAATAAAGAAATCCCCCCAAAAATGAAAATCTACCACTATACTTACTTTATGCCTTAAGTAGTTTAACATTATTATATTTATTAGTAATTTTATGGCATTTTCTGTCTTAGACTGTCACTTCATTATTATAAAATGCTTCTCTTAGGGTTTTTACATTCACTCATTATTTTAAATGTGCTTGTGAGTAAAACAAAGACAAAGGATCCTATTTATTTCATTGATATGACTGATATATGGAGTTTTTCTATAATTTCATTTCATTTTCACTATAATTCATTCTTAATGCTTCCATTTTCTTTCTTGTCACACTGAAAATCACTTTTTTATTTTGCTCTGTATGTGTGTATAAGACTTTTCCTCCTAGTGATTAGAAAGTTCATGATCAAATAGCTGTTATTTTGTTGTATTTATGTTTTATATGGCATAATTAAGTTTCTTTATCAACTTTAAACAGTCTATGAATAGCAAACATTCATCATATGATACAGCATTTTCTATATGCTTTGTATAGATTAGTTCCTTTTATTTTTTACTACAACAGTGTGAGGTTGGTATTACTCTAATTTTATAAATGAAAAAAATGAGGCATGTAGTTTATGTAACTTTGCCAAACTTACACTCCCAGTAAGTAGTAGAGCTTGGATTTGAATAAAGGCAGCTGATTCCAGAGATCTGTGTATTATACTACTGTTTTTTGCCTGCAGTGTTTTATTGCTAAAGGTGAAACAATTACAACTTAGTATTACCTTCTACCCATATTATATTTCCTAAAGTTTCCATTATTTTCAATTTTTCTTACATACATCATCATATTTAGATATGTTGGGAATTATTGTCATAACTTTTAATAATTGAGCTTAATTAATAATGCAGATTGATAATTTGTAGCCTTTTCTATTAATGCTCTTTAAAAGATGAAGAAATTAAGTCATTTGCAGTTCCTACCATGTTCCTCTACCCACATCATAATATTTGTTTAATGTATATTCTTGTGGTTATCCTACTACAGTGTTTCTTAGTCAAAGTTTCCAAAGGAGACTCCTTTGTCCTTATCAGAATGAACTCCTCAGCATTCAACCACCTGATCATTTTTACTTGTTTGAGGCACTCAGTTCTCTTGGTTTTTGAACTGATCTTTCCTCAAGGTTTTCTTGTTATCTAAATGGTTGCTTTTTACCTTTCACTCTTGCAATTTCCTCCTTTTAAATCAAGCCCTCTTCCATTTCTTTCTTGACATTCTTTCTTTTGTTATTCTTAAACTAAAGCTTGGATGCCAAGGGTTCGCCAAATTTTATCTTTTTCACAAAACTCATCCAAACAGAGACTATTATATCCAGCTGCCTGTGTGGTATCTCTTGATTATCTATAGTGAACTACCTATTTTAAATCTCCCCTTTAGTGACCCAAAATAAACTCTTGAATCTCCTCACCTCAAAACTGCCCACTACAATTTCCTTTATCTGAATAAAATGGGATTTCCTCAGTGCAAATTCCAGATGCTCAGGCTAGAAACCTAAATGTCTTACTCACGTTCCTTTTTTCTTCATCTCACTTCAAGTCCTTCAACTTACTTGGCTACTTTTGTATCTACGGTAAAAATATTAATTTCTTTTAATAAATTCTAACATCAAAGTGAAGCATGATTATCATATGAACTATACAAGTATTACATAACTATTCTCAACTCTACTCTAGACACTTCTAATTCAATAAATGCACAATACAAAAATACAAAATATGATCTCCTTCAAAAACACAAGGAACCATGTCACTTAAAACATTTGATGATTTTCAATTTCAAGTAGAAAGAATTCTCTTTATAGAGACCTAATGGTTTAACTACTTAATCATTCCAATCTTTTATTCCCCAAACTTTCTCTTATTACGCACTGATCAGCATAACTTAAAAAAAACCAACTCTTTGCTCTTTCAATGTGTGGGAGGGCGCAGCAAACAGCTGGCTGTCTCTGACTCAGGAAGCGGGTCCTCATCAGATGTTGGAACTGATGGTAACTTCATCTTGGACTCCACAGCTTCCAGAATTATTTGACATGCGCTCATTGTTTCCTTCAGTGTCTGGCAGGCCACAGTGAATGTACATCATCTTTCCCTTTTTCTGAGGTGACTCAAGATTCAGTAGGCCTTTCCTCTGATTATCACGTTTGGATGGGGAAGCTTTCTGTGTGGGACCAACCCTTCACTTTGAAAACCAGCAAGACACGTGCCTTTGTCTGCCCCATGCCCCACAGTTCCGGAGGCTATTGCATGAAACTTTGTGAATCCTAATGCAATCGCTGAAAGATTCCCTGTAAATTCAAAAGAACTGTTAACCAAAACTTGCTGGAATCCTTTTATCTTAGCATATAATGAAAACCAATAAATAAAAATATGGTGGTTTTATTTTGTTATTGACAAAGAACCACAGAATTCTGGAGAATTGAAACTTAAGTCCTCGTCATGGGCCTTGTTACCTAATATACTTTTGGCATTGAGAGTTGATATAAAAGACCTTGGACTTTTTACTCAAGGGTTTGGGTAGGTACCTGACGATTACTGCTTTGCTTAAAAATATGATTTTGATCATTAGTGTCTGAACTCTCAAAAATCATCTTGATGGATTTAACATTAAAGGTAGAAAATACAAATTATATCATCAGTGAGACTCTCAGTTGATGATGAGCAAAAGAGAATTTCACAGTGTTGTTAATGGGAACGTAAATAAAAAGGCACAACCACTTTGTAGAACAATTTGGTAGCACCCTGCTACTATTTCTTCTTACAGGTTAATGAGACCTACAGAACTATTTGTAAAGGATATACTCAATCTTGTGAATATTTACACATAAATAAATAAATTAAGTAATGTGGTTTATTACAGGTTGGAGTGCTTAAATATAAAAAGCCAAATCCTTTCCTTCTAAAGGAATTTTGTACTTTCTTTTTCTTTCCTACAAACATTTCTCTTCCCATCATTGAATTATCCCTATATTTTTAATAATCTTTCAACTCTTTCTAAAGCCCACTGTAATCATTTCATTTTTTATCCCAGCAGGTTATGTGTTTTACTTACATTTACCAACATTTATCGTTATTTCAGTTATGTCTTTGGTTGGTTTTCAGTGGTGTGCCATACTGAGATACAGTTCCTTTAGACCAGACCCCATCTATATCTTCTGCATTTTATTCAGGCGACATGGAGAAGGAACTCCATATTCATGAACTGAATGAATACATTGATAAATAATGACTAAACATTAATTGTACCTGGAATACAATTTAACTGTTCATCAGTATTTACTTCATTTTTGGAAATGATTTCATCAAGGGTAATTTGAATGCATTTTCTATAGAGAAGGCAGAAATAAGAAAACTAATTGTGATATTTTGAGTTTAATTCTCAAAGAAATTATATAGGTCCAGAGAGGAGCTGGGAAACATCCTGCTCAGACCCTGAGAACATCCACGGGGCTCAAGTCCCGCTAACCAGAAAGATGGAGATTCCTGCACTGCGTCCTGCCCAGACCCTTGGGAACATCTTGGCTAAAGACTAATTACTATAAAACCCAAAACGTTTTCCTTTCAGCACTATAGTCTCTCCAGCTCAGTCCTTCACTACCTCTGTAGTGAGGTTTTATATTAAACCTTGCTGTCACTGATATGGACTCTTGCATTTCCTTGACTTTCTCGACCTAACATTTTCTTTATATACTTTATATGCACCAGTCCTCCTGAAATAAGTTCTATTTTCAGTAGCTATTATCATCTACTTCTTTAATCCACTTGTTTTTTTTCTTCTGCAGTCATTTGAAACATTTTTAATTTTTGTCCTCGTTTAAAAATTTTGGCAGTAGCTTTATGTATTCTGTTCTTTGTTGTTCATAGCTATGATATATTTATCTTCAATCTGTTTCACTCCATCTTAAACCTCCCATTTTATCTCATTGTTTTGTTTTGTTACATAAATTTTGAATCCATTATATTGAATTTATATAAAAGTCGAAATTTTCTTATAGCTTACCACATTTGTCACTTTTTTCTCTCTCTCACTTCTAAATAGGTTTCAAATTCTTTGTCTTTTCTTTTTTTGGGGGGGTGCTATGTTCTTCTCCTTTGACTTGTTAGGTAAAATCTTTGTGAGCGTGTCCTGTGATTTCTTTAATTTATTTGCATCTCAGTTACTAAATGACCCATAATTAATTTTCCTTATAACACTGATGGATGACAGTACTTATTACGTTCCTTTTGACAGCCTGGGAAACTTGTTTTCATTGTGTTTCTTTTAGTTTTGGACTACATATTTTATGTTCTATTTGTTTTTCTCTGTCTGAAGGAGGTATGGTTACATAGGAGGGTATCTGAAGGGCTCTGTCAGATTACATTCTGCTTAGTTCCAGCTGTCAACAGGATTCTTTTCTTATGCTCTCTTGTTAAGTCCTTTAGAGTGATTGGGGATATCTTAGGGTTTGGGAATATATTTGACCAATGATGGATATCTTTTGATACCAACAAGCCCCAAACACTCAAATGATCACTTTAATTCTTAGAGCTTTGTCCATTGTTATTCCAGCTTGCAGAGGAAGAACAATGAGAGATGTGTAAGTAATTTCTCAGTTGCTATTAATCATTATCTGGGAGCGCAATTCCTTCTTGGGTCTTCTCTGTGTATTTCTCCTTCCAGTAGCTCTTCCAGGGAATTTATTACCTCTACTTCTGTCTTTTCTCCTGCTAAAAACTGGCTAAGGGTATAGTTGGTTCTGAGTAATATTTATTATTTTACCCTTATTTTACATACTTGCTTTCACTTAAAATATAAAATCTCTGAGACTTGATTGAGACAAGGGAAACCAGGGGTAGACTAATGCAGACATGTAAAACAAACATGTCACACCCAGCCTGTCTGACTTCACATTCCAATTGTACCAATTGTATTCAAATAAATACTACTTTCTCCTTGTTAATGAGGCATAGTTAGAAGAGCTACCTTACAATTATTTTTGAGTATTTTATGAGTTAGTATATGTAAAGTGAGCATTGAATTTATAACAGTGCCATGCTCCTAAAAGGTATATTGGATAATCATTTAATTATAGCAAGTGCTATCTACAGTAAGAATAGAAAAGGAGAAATTAGAAGCATTCTAAGGAAAGCCAATTATATAACTCAGAAGAGTGGAGGAGGTGGTTCTGAAGAAGAGAAGGTGGTGCTCTTTTCTAGATTTTATTTCCTCATAGCTAGGAACTATTGCAATGATGTGCAAAGAATACAGAGCTAGGTGAACCCAAGATTTTGAATGCCGATAACTTAAAATAGCTAACAAACAAAGGAAATAATCAAATTAGTGAAGGGTTTCTGGAGGTGATAAACCTTCTGAAGAATGCACAATGCTTAGCTTGCTTTCCATCATACTCCAAAACACATAACTAGAAATTTTAGTTGGTTCTTTTCCAAAAAAAAAAAGAAACAAAACAATAACCACAAATAAACACAAGTGGATACTAAGTGGAAAGAAGCAAAACAAATAAATAAGTTAATTAATTAATTAATTAAAATGATAATAAGGAAGAGGTGACCAGATAACAAAAGTTGATGGCTAGACAACTGACTAGAATTGACAGAATTCAGGAAAGAAATAAAAAAGAGGCTTTCAGGAAAAATAAAGGCTAAATTAGCTGTAGTACAATGGAGAATAAATAGTGTGGAAAGCATAGTAGAGTACACAGAGGAGAGGTATGTGACAGCTATCCCTCAAACAGACTACAAAGAAACTTTAACAAAGAAATAAAGGTATTAGGGAGAAAGTGATAGGCAGAGATTACAAAGAAAATCCATCAAATAATTATTTGAAGTGTCCAAAGAAGAAAAACTAAAAGAATGTATTTTAAATTTTAAACTAAATAAAACTAAATATATATTTTATGATATTTATTCAAGCAAAATCTTTCTGAAAAAAAATTTTAAACTACATATTTAAGTGGCATATACATGCCAGGGAAAACTAAACTACAATAGTTAAGAATAAGAAAAGATTTGTAGTGAATACATTTGTTGAAATTTAAAAAGTAAAAGTAAAAAAAAAATTTAGACAATAAAGTTTTTTTTTTTAAGTGTAGTCCCCGTTAATGGAAAGACCATCAGGAGCTATTAGACTCCTTCGTAGCAATGTTCAATGCAAGACCACAGTGGAGTCAGACCTACTAGACAATCAAGGAAAAAAATGTCTGAGACAGAGATTTCACACCAGCAAGTACAACTGCAGTAAAGACACTTAAAAAGACATGAAAAAAATGTAAGGATGAGAGTCATCAAAAAAGAATGTAGATGGAAGGCTGACAAAAGAAATGGAAAGTAGAATAAGCAACCGGTTGTGTTATATGAACTTAAATTTAAGAGATTCTGCTAAGGTATGCTGTCTAAAAGTAGTATGGATTTTAAAAATTGGATAATCAGGAGAAGGAACAGGGAAGGAAGATTATTCAAGTTCTTTATATCATTGTTCATAGTATGTGTCTGATGAATACTATCTAAAAAAAACCTCAGGACTTATAGAGTAACAAATATAAAGGCATATTTTAGAATAAAAACACAACTCTGCTCAAATAATAGAAAAGGTGCTTTAAATGCAGAGAAAATAAATCAAATAGTAAAAGACCATCAAAGCCAGAAAATAGTCCTTAACTTGAACACTAAGAAAGTATCCTACAAATGTGACAAATGTTTTTTGACCAAAATAGTCTTTTTTGTGCTGAAGTTAGGTTCTGATTAATATCTGAATACACATTTGATAATTAATCATACTATTTCATATTCAGTTTATGAAGCACTGTGATTAACTGACCATCTGTCCATTTTTCACCAGAAAAATATATTCAACTATTTTATTGGCCTTTAATTTAAATAGCAGATGTCCAATTGGCATGACTTGTTTTCTCAATGATTTGTTCATTGTCTTTCAGATCTTTAAAAAATACTCGAGAAAAAAGAATACATAATTTGGAACCATAAAATTAATGGTCCATAATTATAAATATTATTTGCTTAATATGAATTATGAATAATATTAAATTACTTATTTAAAAAAATAAAACTAAACTGCATTATATATTGAAACGACATGCTATTTTGAGCTCTTGTGTATATAATACACATACACAAATGGACATATTAAGAGGATTTCTTGATTTTTAAATAAAGTAAATTTAAATAATCTACATATTCTCAATTTCATGACTTACTTAGGGAATAAGGACCATTTGCTTGACCAATGTAAATCTCAGGTATCTCATCTGTAAAATGGTAATAATAACGCCGAGCTCGTTGATTAAGTAGTAGACAAAAAAATTGGTAATTGTTATATTACTAATTAGTCCCTGGATGAAATAACTAATTTCTATTCCTTGGTGGAACTTATAGGTTTATATATGCATGCGTCATGTGAATTCAGTTGTCCACAAAAATCTGTGAGAAACGGAAATTTTAACATGACAAGTTAATTTTTAGATATTTGTTTAGAATTCATTCCACATTGTATTTTCACTTTCACTTGTTAGCACACTTTTGCAACTCCGTGAGTGATAGAACGAAGATTAATAATAATATTAATAGCTCACTGTGTGCTCGCCAGGTGCTTTCAGAATTTTTTCCATGTAATAATTCATTTTATTCTAATAGTAATATTCTATTATTACTCTTGTCACTACTGATAAGGAAATGGAGGAGAAAGGATGCTGAGGAATTTTCCCAAAGTTATGCACCAAATAAATGATAAACTAGCTTGTGCCAACATTAATAGACTTACAGCAAAATCCTCAACAAAATATTGAATATGTGGATCTAATAAGTTTAAGCAACAGATATATTTTTAGGAAGTGGAAGCTGATCGCTTCAAGTACCTAAGGAAAGAAGGAAAGTTACATCAAAATTATGCAGATTTTGCCAAAATCTGATTAGGGAATCAATATCCTTAAGAAATCTTTATTCATCCTCCCCCCCCAACATTAGACTATCTTAGACGCACAGAAAATGCCATAGGAGAGAGAGGACTTAACTAAAAATAGTTGGTTAAATACTAGTCTAGACACTCTTAGTCCAGGTTAATTTATGAGGTGTGGGTTTTTGACATTTTATGTGACTTCACTAAGCTTGTTTTCCCATTTCTGAAATGGAAAAGAGCTAGTCTCTAACAAAAAGTCCCCATCTTTAACTCTTGTAACTTAAGTATATGATTTATAAAAACTTAGCATAATAAAATAAGTTTTGCTATCCTGAGAGCATCCACATAAAATATACTTTTCAACATTGTAAATTTAAGAATGCAAAAGTTAATATTAAAGGAAAACAGACTATTTGTTACTCAGTCATATTCTCACAGCTTCGTTGTAGCTTCTCCTCTAAAACTCATTCCCTAAATATTGGAATTTCTCTGGGCTCCATGGATCTAGATCTTCCCATCAGCACACTCTCCTTTGATGGTTTGCTTAATTTCTGTAATTAGTTACATCACAAAAACTTCAAAATATAAGTCTCTCTATTAAAATGAAGACTTGACCATGCAGGAAATGATTGCTCTGTAAACACCTGTAATGCATTTGAAACTTCTCAGAAAAGAAACCACATTAGATACTGAATGCAGAAGTCAGCCCAGCTATTTTCACAGAGATAATTTAATATGGGAAATTTTGATACTGGAAGATTGGGAAGGCAAAAATTGAATACTGAGGTAACATAGAGATAATAAATGCAGGAAGTAGCTATCACCCTAAGGGGAAGATAGGACAATAGTTTATGTACAGATTAGAATGTTGATCATGGTAATATAAATAAGTTAAAAGATGTTTAGGAGGTAGAATTGAAAGAGCTTGGTATTTGATTGGATGTGGGGAAGAGAGAAAGACAAGGAAAAGAAAAAGATTAGGTTTTGGCTTAAGAAATGACTGTATGGATTACCAAAAGAGGAGCAGGGTTTTGTTCTCTGCTTCCCTGTGGAAGGGGTTGCAGATTTTTAGCTTTGTTTGCGTCTACCTGGATATCCCTGCTCCAAACCCCACTCCTGCCATCCTAACTCTCACATGGACCCAAGGCAGTGAATTCAACATATCTAATTCTACCAGCACAATTAAATTTTGGGTCTGATTTTCAATGAAGTTGCTCCTTGTTTACAAGATAAGAAGGATTATTTTATGGCCACTAAATAAGCTCTTTGGTTCTTTGATGTTAACTTAAGCAGAGAGTTGAAAGCTCTGAGCTATTTATTTTATTTTTATTATGTCTATGAATTTAGAAACAATCTTACCTCCAGGCTTCTGGATTCTAAAAGGCATAAAAAAAAAACCTCATTTTCTTCTATAATAATGTTTTTTAAGTCAGAGGAGAGTGGAGTCCATGAGAAAGGGGCTACATTTAAGGGTTGTCATCATCAATAAGAAATTATTTTATCTGTACTATCTAATTTGTAATAGATATTCACATATTATTAATGCAATTGAATTGATATTAGTATTTTAAAGATACTTACAAAAGTACATGAAAATTTGAAAGACTTCATTAACATACCTTATGTTATTTTTTGAAAACACAGTGCTACAGAAGTTGTCAGCCTACTCAAATAGGTGTGAGAGGATGGGATGGTTTAATTAAGAAATGTGCTGTTTTTTTACATTACTGAAAGGATTTTAGGGCTATGATATGGTCATTCCTATTTTCAAAATTGTAGGCATTTTTCATTTATTTTTCTTTGATTTTTTTACATTTGTCTTTAACCATACTTACATTTTATATCTAATTATCTTCCAAATCAGAGTAAAAAATTTATCTATGGATCTACATATATATCTGCATCTTTTTCTCATTCTTTGTCATTATGTACACTTTATCTAGCTGAGAGTACACACATCAGTTCCTTTTTAAAAGAATGAGTATAGTAAGTTAAGATTAGAGATATTGATAGGTATTAGAGAATAGATATTAGAGAATTGAATAGAATAGATATTAGAGAATTGATTATGATGGTAAAAGTGGAATTTTAGCAGCAAATATAATCTTCATCTACAAAAAAAGACTGAGAGTGAATAGAAAGGATTACTAAGTAAGAGAAATGAAATAGAGGATTCTTTTAGAAGAGAGATGGTAGATCTGAAATATTACCTTAATTTTATAGCACATTTTCCCAGTAAATCTCAGCTGTTAGACTCCTATTTCTGCTTTTTGTCCATTTTACCTAATTAAACATAATGACATGATTTTCTGTAGGTTTCAGGTACTATTACCCAATTGTGTAGAAGAGGAAATTGAAGGATAGAGGGTTATATGACTTAACCAAGCTCAAGTCCTTTCATCTTGAGCTTGGTGTGAAACTTTAGGTTTATTACTCCTGGTTCCTTTTACAAATCCAGAAGACAAATAGGCACTTTTTACTTGGATGACATGAACTTTATGAAGCTTAAAACAAAATAATAGAGTGTAACTTTCTAATTATAATAAGTGACAAACATAGCAATATTTTTGAAATACAGAAAGACAAGAAAATTTTTAAATCAGCCACTAATTAAAAGTCATTTGGGTCACCATTTTCCTTATATTAGAGGTGAACAAAGAATAAATCAAAAAAACATTTTAAATAAGCCTCCTATCATATCTTAACCTATAGTAAATGAATTCCATGGCTCATATCAGCCAAGAGTTGTCTTCCATAGCTTTGTCCTAGGAGAGCCTATCTTTGTTCAGATTCAAGATGGCCCAAACAAAATGTGCCACACGAAGTAGTTCTCACACTCCAGTGTTCGTCAGATGACTTAAAGTTTTTAAGTCACAGACTGCTAAGCCCCACCTCCAAGGTTACTGACTCTGTAGGTCTGGACCAGGGTTAGAAAGTTTGCATTGTTCACAAGTTCCTGGGCAATGCTAATGACATGGGTCATAATTTGAATAATACATATTAAGTGATAACAAAGCTCAACCCAACCCTCAACCCGTGGTCAAGCCCAGTGTCCTACTCAGCCTGATTAAAAGCAAAAGGCTAAACCAAGGCACAACGGGGCACCTTTCATCATATAATGGGAGATACTTTCTCCATTGTGGACAAGGGCAATTCTGGAGGTTAAATTGTGTATTTTGGAAATGTTTCTCTTTCTTATTATGGATTTAGAATATGCTATACTGTCATAGAATCTCTTTTATTCTTTGAAGTGTATGTGGATATATATGTATGCTAAGAGACAGAGTCAAAACCACTGTCAAGATGACCAAGAATTTAGCAAAGGCACATTCAATTCTTAAGAGGCAGAAAGGGAATGAGCATTCATGTGCCTGAATTTTTGGCAGAATTCATCCATATCTGCCTTTGAATGTTACTCAGTTTGGGCACGCCAATAAAGTTCTAATTATGAAAATAACTGGGAGCTAATACTCAGCCCACGATCTGGTCTCCAAGCCACACACCACAGCTCAGCTGCCTCCAGTCAAGGAAGGGTGGACATTTCACTAGTTTATATAACGAGGAACCTCATATTACAGATGTAGTACTGAATTCTTCACCCTCTTCTCACACCTGTAACCTTGTGCTCTTTCTGTAGACATTGCCTCAGTGGAGTGGGAAATAAACACTAAGGGAAGGCAAAAGTCTGTCCAAAGGGAAAATTTTCCTAAGAGGGAGGTGATCTCTGTAGAAATATGAATAAGAAAGGAAAGACTCTAGGTCTACATCTCCAGCGCTCCCAATAGAGGAGAAATGCCAACGATTTGTGTATGCCTAGAAGATGAACCCATGTGAAGGTTATCACTTCCATCAATATTCTTTTCTGTTGCTAGATGAGGCCATACATTGATAGAGTGAATTTAAATCATGCTGATTTCACAGAACACAGGAGAGCAGTGGAGGGTGGTGAGTCTCCCTATTTCATACAGAAAGGAAACCACAATTTCAGGCTTTCAGTGTGAGTTAGACCTGCATGCTGTGAGCGTACTAATGACCTGTGAGTGTTTCTAATGTTTTAACATTATTTTTCCATACACATTAGTCCCATATGTTGCTTATCTGAAACCAGTATAATACTGTATATCAGCTATACGTCAATACAAAATATACCAAAAGATTGTAAACCAGCTATTTATCTTGTGCTCTCACAGAGTAATAGATATTTGTTCCAACACTTAGGGAAAACTAATGAGGTTGGCTTTAAGAAAAAAAAGTAAACTTGTTTGTCTTGTGAAAGTGTTGTTCAAGGGAAATGTTGATCTTAGTCTTGCATTATATGCTAGCTTCAAACTAAATACTTCTTTATGGTGAAATTCTCCTCTATTTAGGGTACTACTTAAATCAGTTGCAATTTTGCCTTGGGCACTTGGAACTCTTCAGTAAACTTTGTTATAGGAAGGCTCAGTGTAGTTTTCTGTTTGTTTATTTTAACATGTGGTAAGCAACTTCCAGGCAGAATAGAAATGACAAGTTAAGAAAAACTTGATTTCCAAATACAATTTTTTAGAAAGTAAAGCTTAAAGCAGGGCATGCAAATGACCTACTTAAAATCCTAATATTCACTTTGGGACAAAGGGTTGTACATAGGTACATAGGTACATAGTTGACAAAGGTAGAGATAGAAAACATGGATTTAGAAATCAGATTGATTCAGAGATAATTTGTAATTCTTTAGTCCTGTGAAATTGTTCAGCTTTTCAATGAATGATTTTATTATTCCTGCCCAAATATATTCTTTCACTGAAAGTTGTGATCATTTTCCTAATTAGATAATTAGGTTATTATCAGGCATTTTCTTTTTCTTTTAAAAAGAAGTCTTAGATTTTATCCTATAATATGTCCAAAATACTTTGAATTTATAATACTGCCCTTATAACTAATATTAAAAATGTTGAATACATTTAAACCTATTTTGTAGGTTTTTAAAAAAATACAGTCAGCATAAAGTGTACATTTGGGTTGTTTCCAATTTTCCATAAGAATATGCAGAATTGTGCATATATTATTTCTTACTTTTGAAGGGTAATCTTCAGAGTTGAGTCCAAAAAGTTTAACTGATAGGTAAAAGGTGAAATATTATTATTTTATTAATTTCTATATTACTGATAGGTAAAATATTATTATATTATATATAAAGTTTCCCTTTATTTTGACTCTCTAGTGTTGATTTTAGGACAATGAACCATTTCCTTGTGGAAGTGAAATCTTGTGGACATTTTATGCATTCCTTCAATATCAGGACTGCCCTCCCAAACCCTTATAATCCTCTCTTTGTATAGTCCTTGCATTATTTTTTGCTGTGATGTATTCTCTGTGGTGTAGATTATTTATTTTCTCATTTCCATGTAAATTAAAATGCATAGTATATGCTCTTTCTTAGATGTGCTCTTGGTGTGGACACATGGGGGTGATTTTACTTGTTTTTAATATTGATCCCTATGTTTTTTTTGGAGTGATTTCAATTGTAGATGTCATTAAACTGGATGCTGTCTTCATTTTAAATATGTCATGAAGCACAATTATAAACTCGAGGTCTGCCCTTGGTATATTGTCCATACTTGTATGTCAATATATCTGTGTTCAATGACTCCACCCACTCTGCTTTTCTTTTGTCACTAATCCTTCACATATTTTTTGTTTCTTGACCCAGTGTTGGGGTATTTATTTGAAAAATTCAAAATAATAAAATGAGTTAAATTTTCCTTCAAATAATCTTGCAACTGACACAATTTGCTAGCCTTGATCTAGGTAAGAATTTTGTTATAAAATGGTAGATACAGATAGGTAGATAGGGGCTGCTAACCTGTAAATTCATAAATATTAGTTTACTACATCAGTGACTATTTTTCCTGCAGTATCCTCTTAGGTGATACTCCAAGGTCAGTCATGCATAATGTTGCCTGTTGAAGTGAATAATAAATAAGATAGTTAGGATTTAGGAATGGTAAACCTACTTATTCTATTAGAAGTTAATTGGAAAACATAAGAAAGATTGTAGGATACATCAGATTTATTTTTCTATCCACTGATACTACATAGAATAACATATTGAACATCTGGAGAGAGAAAAAAAGCAAAAACTATTAAAGAATATAGAAAATTATGACAAACTTACTTGAAACAATACAGAAGTTTTATAATTCATAATAATTTATAGCAATAATACATAATTTCCTTTTAATTTGACTCTAATGTTGATTTTTAGGAAAATGAACCGTATCCTTCAGGAAGTAAAATGTTGACATTCTCTGCGTTTCTCCAATATAAACAGTACAAAATGATATAAAGCTTTTATTGAATTCATTGCATGAAGAAAACAATACCAAGAATACTGAGAAAAGTCTTAAAAGCAAATGAAGGTTAGGAAAATGGATGAAAGATACAAAATATGAATGCTACAGAATATTTTTAAGGTAAATATCTGTTAGCCATATGTTTAGACAGTTAAGCTTTATCTCACCTGGCTTAACATAAAGTAAATGTAAATACAATAAATATCCATAGTTACTTGGTAGAGGTTGCATTTTAATAACAATGAACTTCACTAGCTTTTGGTTCTAATAGAGGTGGTGAATACATAATTGACATTCAAAAATTGGTGTAATTTTATTTAATATTGTTATAATAATCAAAAGACAAGGGCTTGAATCACTTGTTCTAGCAAGTGACTAATAATTACGGCATTATATGAATTGCATAAAAGCTTTGCCAAATGATTTATTTTTGTTAAGGTTTTCTGCAAAGATATTTTTATATTTACTTAGATTATAAAATATTCTGGCTGCTGAGCTTGTGTGATATGAATCAGAAGTCAGAATTTGTGTCATGCATGAAACAGTGTTATTAGTCATATGTTATTAAATAGGAAACTGCCATTTGATGTACTTCTAGCATATGTGTGTGTGTATACCTACACACACACACACACACACACACACACATATAAAATAAATCATTGAAGAAAGGATTATAGTATATAGAGATGATTATTATAGGCTGGTATGTAAACATAAAGAGAAAGATTTTAGCTCCTATTTCATGTGGTTAGTTAGTGGGTAAATGATTCACTCTGAGGATAAAATTATTTATGGGTGAATTATTACTCAAATGTTAAGCACTATGTCGTGATACTTATGCTGAATAGCACAAACTGAACTTTCAAAATATTAAAAAATCTTAACAGTGCCTGCTCAGATGAACACTAATGACTTAATATCCTTCTTGACATCTCAGTGGCATTTTATATGACGTCTACTTAATTCTCATTGAAACCTTCTGATTCTTGATTTGTAAGATCAATGTCCCTTGATTTTTTAAAGTTTCACTACTTCTCCATTTATTCCTTTTTTAATTATTCTTTTTAGAATTACATATCTCTAATTATTCAATACGGGTAGCTCACAATGCAGTCCTGAGCCTACTTGTCTTAAGAACTATTGGCTTCTGGGAGGTAATTGAAGCCAAGGCACGGATAAGAACCCAACAAAAGCCAGTTAAGTCACAAATGTTTCTCCAACTGTTACGAATGTTCATGTAGTTCAAAGGCTCCTCAGGAGTTTCGCAGGTGTAATCTGAGACTCGCCCCATATGTGGAAAGCAGCGAGGGACCAAAGAAAGTCAAACCACTCCAGAGGTATAGGTGGCAGGTTTAATAAGCAAGGGAAATCATACGAGGCCTGCCTTGGGTTAGTAGCAAGGCAACAGAGCTCTGCACTCTTCTGCCAAATCTCCAAAATTTACTGAGGCTTTAACTGTGTTCAGTCACATGTACTGTCTAGATAGTCTCAATACCACATCACTGTCTCGAAGCTCTGTCCTGGAGGCAGCCTCCTGGAATGGGGAAGGCAAATGGAACTGACATTCCCAGGATAGGAGAGGAGGTGAGGGGTCCCCAGTTGCTGGGGTCCAGGTCACAGGTGAACTAGAGGTCCCATTTTCTTGATGACCTTCCCCAATAGTGTCCCCTTCCCCAAATTTGTGTGTTGAAGCCTTAACCCCAGTGGCTTTGGAAATATAATTTCTTCTAAGAAAATAATTAAGGTTAAATGAAGTCATAAGAGTGGGGCTCTGATCCAATAAGATTGGTGGCCTTATAAGAAGAGATATGAGAACTCACTCTTTCTCTCTCCAAGCATATACTGAGGAAAGACCATGTGAGGACATATAGAGAAAGTGCCATTTGCAAGCCAGAGAAAAGCTCTCACCGGAAACTGAACCAACTGGAGCCTTGATCTTGGATTTATAGCCTCCAAACTGTCATAAAATAAATTTATCTTGTTAAGACACACAATCTATGGTATTTTGTTATGGTAGCCAGGGAAGACTAATACATACAAACATGGCCTCTCTTCTGAACATTCGTATGCTTTCACTCTTGCTCCCCCAACTTTATCTACACTAGGTTTTTTCCATCATCCTCTTTCCCACTGTAAGCTCTGGCATGAACATGCACACACACACACACACACACACACACACACACACAGGAAGAGAATGTTTCCATATCTGTCTTATTCCTTTAGTGTCCTGATTGCATAATAGAGTGTTTGACACAGAGTAGCAGCAATTCACAGTATGTGCTTCTTTATTTTCAGACAGCCCAGGAAAAGTTGGACTACATGCCCATATATTTTCAGCTTTACTCAGATGTGATGTTTGAAGTCACTGTATAGGTTGAGTTTTTATGGTAGATTCCCCTGGAATTTGGGCAAGTTAAACTTTACAACCTGCTTAAAATCATCTAGCTATATCATACAATGCTGTTATATTATAAAATACATACTTACAAAATTCACTTTTTTCTAAGATGTTAAAGTACATATCCTTCAATTTGTCTGTTTTCCCCTATGCTGATAATTTCATATTAAAGTGGTTAAAATCCATGAACTTTCTATACATCATAAGTAAATCAATATAATCTTGTTATTTTGTTCATTTAAATAGAATCTCTAAACAGATTCAGACATTTATTTACTAAATCCAGGACTAAAATCAACCTTTGTGTATCTAAAATTAGAAGCAATTGACCGGACACAAGCACATTTGACTCTCAACTTCGATTAGTATGGTCTTAGCATTGGACTGCATGTAATCTTGCAAGTATCCTTTCTTCTCACAAAATGAATGATTGCACTATATTAATTGTAAGAACATTTTACACATTAATATTACCTAATCCGAGAGATTTAAAAGCATACTTTCCACTACTCATAACTTTCCCCAGGCTTTTCTAAGACATGCTAGCCTTAATTTCTGGTTATTTGAAGTTTAATATGTCATCTTTCACATTATTTTTGGTCTCTACTCCCCTCTAACTTTTAGCCTGTCTAGCTTTTTTCTCCCCTCTTATTCTTTCTCTGAGCTTCATAAAAGCATTTGTTCTGTTAAGTGAATATATTTTACTAATCATGTCCTTATTTTATCTTACTGTACTTAATATACAATCTTATATTGGATTTAAGTATACAACACAGTGGTTCAACAGTCAGCCACATTATTAAATCCACACCTCAACTAGTGAGGTTACTATCTGTCAACATAGAAGGATGTTACAGAATCATTGGCTAAATTCTCCTTGTTTTAAAAGCAGGTAAGAAGAGGCATTAATAATCATATCAAAACTATCATAAACCATATGTTTTTCTTTTATAAACTCCTCAGTTGTACTTTTGGTGATTTCAGAATATGCCTTCAAATGATTTTACATTCCTTCCAGTGAAAGATGGAATCTCGGACCCTTTCTTGAATCTTAGAGGGTTTGTGACTGACCGTCCTAATGTTGCATGTCAGAGAAGCCAAGTGTAAGGGTTTCTGTTACAAGTCCCAACTAAACCCATCCTTTAGTTATCCCAAACCAAGTACCAGACACTTAAATGAACAAACTGTTTTGGAAATGGTACCTCTAAATTTACTGCTGTTCTGGTCCCTAGTTGTCTGGTCCCTAGTTGTTGGAGACACCCAACTGGGTCATCTGAGCCGAGGCCCCGGATACAAAGCAGAAGGGGCCAAGCCTACTGTTTACTGAATTCTTGACTCACAGAGTCTGTGAGGATAATAAAATGGTTGTTTTATGACCTTATGTTATAGATGATTTGTTATACAGTGATAGATAAGAAGAATGGTCTCTTTGAAGGATCACTGACTATTATTAACAAAAGAGAAATTTATTTTCTTCTCTTGAAAAGTGAAGTAGATATCCTCAGATAGTCCAATCCAATAAAAAAATTAAAAATTAAAATATCTGAAGTGGTAATAGCTAATAATAGAATTACGCCACAATGCAGATTTCCAATATTTAAAGCAATCCTATGAGAATTATGTAAAATCAATCTTTCTTGAGAAAAGCAAGCTGAAGACACATGCTCTCAGTTGTTAAATGTGTTTATAATTTATTTTTGTTTATTTTAACTAATAAATGGAAGGCATGATTATTAATTTTAATGACCATCAACTTTATGACCTGGAAAAATTGCAAGTCCCAGCCTGTTTCAGGAAAGAATTTATTTGATTTAATGCAAAAACTTAGAAACCACTTTACTATCATTAATGCAAAACATTAGGTTAAAAAATTATGCTATGAAACATCTGACTATCCCCCCAAAAAAATAGATTTGAAAAAGAGTCATTAATATATTAGAAATTCTGTTTTCCTAAAAAAGAGAAGACCAAATGACATAACTTTAAATCTTATGGTATTTTCTGATTAAAATTAAGCAGAAAAAAAATTGTTGATATTTTCTATATTTCATGGATGAGTGTTTTAACATTGTTCCCTACAGTTCAAACACTTTCCCTTAATTTAAGTACCAGAAACTGAATAAATGATTCAAAATTATATAGACACTGCAAACTTACTTTGGTCAAATTGTTCTATGATGAGCAGTACCATCTTTTACTACCACCAACAAAATAGTTGCAGTAATTTCTCATAAGACTCTTACCAGTCTTCATAATTAGAATTAAAAAAAAATTTTTGCCATGTTAAAGTGTGAAAAAATTAATTTTTATCTATTACTAAATTGAATGGAGCCAGCCACAAGCCAGGAACGGATCTAAGAGTAGGAGTTATGGAAAAGAACCAAATATGCCGATATACCTGCCTTTATACAATTATCATTCTACTGGGAAAAAACGGGCACATATATAAACTAAATTATATCAGATGTTAATAGAGTTAAGGGATTTATAGGAAAAATAGGAAGCTTAAATGTTGGTGGCAGAGGTAACCCAAATTTATACATATTGACCAGAATGGCAAGAGTAGTAGGAATTTAAATGGTGACATTGGAGCAAAGACTTGAAGGAATTAACAGAGGGAATATTTTAAGAACATTCCAGATTGAGCCAAGTGACAAAAATAGAGTGAATAACAGAATTGGTTGTAAGAGAAAAGATGAGAGAAGGAAAGGTGGGGAGGGGAGGTACTGGCTTGTATTCTCAGAGAAATAAATGGAGCGCCATCGAAGAGAAGACATGACCTGACACAGTGATGGAGTTCCCTCTGACTGCTGTTTTGGTTTTAATGGAATTAATTATTAATTCCTTTGATTTTAATGAGGTTCAAGTTTTTGGTATCTGTTTTGTGGGAAATTGCATTACAGCAATCATAGTCTTAACATAATGGTAGCCTCCAAGGACGTTACCAGGCCAGTTATTCAGAAGTGATAGAACAATAAAGCTTGTAAACCAAATTATAAAGTTCAAATCACATGGTTTGATTGATTTTTAAAATCAGTTTCAAATGCAGAGTGATAAGCAGGGGGAAATGGATGAAGCAGATTATCATACTTAGGATAAGGGGCAAGCGTGGAAGAAGGACCACATTAACTGAGATAAGAAGTACCCAGTGCTCTTGGGGCCAGCGCCCCTCTACTGCATCAGCCTGCTCTGCTGAAGGTTGTGTCTGTTTTAAGGACTAGAGTTGAGCTTTGATCAAGGGTGCTCAGCAAACAGAAGGTGCCTGGAACCAACATAAACTTGTTACATCAGGGCAACATGGCAAGTATGCCTGGCGAATAGCTGTAGCTCACCAGCAGCCTTGTGAACAGTTAGGGATTGTATTCGAGTTTCGTAGTAGAGCCCTTGTGGGCCCACAGTGTTGTCACCATGGGATAGCCAATCTGTCACCTCATGAATATTCAGCGCCTCCTCTATTATAGGTGTATTGTGAATATTTGGGGTTTCTGTTCCTTCCATCCCTTTTTTATCTTTGTTCAGCAAAGATATTACCTACTTAATTTATGTTCACTTAATACGGCTCACAGCACACCAATTTACTTTAATTCATGCCTTACATGTTTTATGGTTACTACTTTTCTTTATCCTTGCCTAACATGTCTGGTTGGTTCTAACTTACGTGCACTGACATATTTAGTGATTCCACCCCCATCATTAAAGTTACCAGTTTACTCTTTACAAGGATTTTCTTATTTAGTATGACATTTAACCACTGTTTTGGATAATTTTATAAACAAGAACAATCAAGATATATTTTAAAGTTGAGGGAAAAAAATGCTACTTTATATCCATACTCAGATCCTTTACAGAAATTTTCTTTTCTTTCTAAATTCAAAGGGGTCTGTTGAAACTAGAAACCAATCACAAGTATGTTAAACTTAGGGCTAATGATATAGTCAGAAGCCATAATTAAGTCAATTTACTTAGACTTAGGGAATTGATTCTTATATTTTGGGCCTTGAGTTAATGCAGGCTTTTCCTACAAAGTTACTGACTTCTGAACTGAGAGTATGCTGGAAATTCTAAGCCAGCCCCTTGATAGCGCGGCATGCTGGCTGTTTGCAGAAATGAGATGCAAGTTTTTATTAAAGATCTTTTGCTGTTTCTTTCACAACACCGAATTCTGATCTGCTTTCTGTAGCAAAGGCCTTTATTTATGGGTAGGATGAAAGCAAAACCAATTTGTTGGTAACAATATAAATAGGTCTGGTTAGCTAATTATATCAACTCTTATTATCATAATGGAAGAGAGTAAAATCTATTTGTGTATATTCGGTCAGTGATTATCCTGAAGGCAAGAACACCTCCAGGGTGTTTTGATTTATACCACAAAGAAATGTTATAATCACCAAGAATGACAAAAGGATTTAATCTAGGAAATAAATCAATTTGTTTATAGTGCATGCCACTTTTTGCATGTGAACCCGTGTGTGTCTATGCAACCTGACAAAAGCTGAGTTGCTAAATCATTTGTGGTGGTAACACTTACCTCTAAATAATTAACCTAGGAAGAATTCATATCTTATCAGTTTTCCAGGGACTTTTTTTTTTTAATTGATAAGAGGGCAGAAAAACTGTGTGTAGCTCTAATTAAAATATAGAACATTCTATATTCTAAAGTAAGGAAACATCTTTTGTTAGGTGACTGCATGGGAAATCCCGAAGCTAGTTTATATTGCAAAAATTTTATTATTTAGGATTTAAGACCTGGATTTGGAAAAGACAGTATCAAAAAAAAAAAGAGCTGCTAAAATTTTTCTTATATCAGATATATAAACAGAAGTCATCGGTATTTGAAAAGAAACCATTACTGAATTTATTAGTATAAAATAATTTTAAGTGATTTAAATTATTTTTGTAAATGAGAGACATCTGCAAAAAATAATTAAAAAATCAGAGCAAAGCTTCAAATATGTAAGTCCTTCAGAAAATTAACTTTTGATGTGATAAGGAAATTCTCTTTTTTCAAAGAGGACAGAGAACAATTTATTTACTTATTTATTGTGGTAAGAGCAAGTTATAATCAAGGATGAATTATTTTCCTGATTTTTCACTTCTCTTTTTTTTCAAAACCTCTCTCAATTATGACATAAAATTTACACCTTTAGCTGGAGCTTTCAAAGATTAAATAGATTTATATAAAATTATTTGCTATTTTTAAAATCTGGGTTTTAGAAATTGGCCAAATAAATATAAATGGTAACCAAAGAATATACATTATTTAATTTAATCTTAAAGTGTTCAAAATCATCAAGAATTTATATTGCAACATGATCATCATTGACGATAGTAAGAGCCAGAGATACATCATTTAGTACATTTTCCAGAGAGCATAAAAAAAAACTAAGTTTAAATACAGTTATTTATCTTTAATATAGTTAAACACATATGTTTACAGTCTCATGAACCTAAATATTTGTGGAATGTTAAATTATTTGCATGTAAATCTAGAAAGCTTAAGCAATTTAGATGACATATGGACATATAGATGTTCTAATGCAAAAACTGTGAACCAATCTAATTTGTCCAAATTTTCATGTAAAATGAGAACATTAGTAAGCTTTTTCCTAACTCAATTTAAAATTCCATGTATGTCAAGTTTCTAAATTCTACTGAAAAGTCTAGACCTAGAGAGAGTATTACCTTCCTTTGGCATCATCTGTTGTTCTTTTGGCTTTTAACTAGTGAGTGATTGGAAAGACTTTTGATTTTCTTCTTTTTTCTTTTGACTTATTTAGTTGGCAGCTTTGTGTGCGTGTGTGCGTGTTCTAGCTCTATTGAGGGATAATTAACAAAAATCACATAAATTTAAGGTGACAGCTTCATGCTTTGGTATATGTATAAATTACAAAGTGATCAGTACAGTCAAGACAATTTACATATCCATTCACCTCACATGGTTACATTTCTGTTTGTGGTAAGAACAATTAATATCTACCCTCTTAGCCCATTTCAAGTATACAATACAGTACCGTTAGCTACAGCCACTATACTCTAATTAGATCTCCAGAACCTACTCTCTTGCGTAAGTGACACTGCATCTTTGACCAACATTTCCCTTTTTCTCCCAACCCCCAGCCTCTGGCAACCACTGTTCTCCTCTCTGCCTCCAGGAGTTGGACTATTTGAGATTCCACATATAAATGAGGTCATACAGTATTTGTCTTTCTGGGTACAGCTTCTTTTCACTTAGTGTTATGTCCTCCAGATTCATCCATATTGTCACAAATGGCAGGATTTCAAGTAAGGCCCTTCTTCAAAAGTCAGTGTATTTAAAGCATTAGAAATTCAGCTTACCCTTTCTGTTTTTTCAAGTCAGCCTAGTTTAAAGGAATGCTGCTTCATTACCATAGACTAATTCAATAAAAATGAATTTAGCCTGCTTATTATTTTTTATGGAACCTATTTTTTTAATTTATTTTCCATAACACATAGGGAAAATTAATTTTTCTCGTATTCACAAAAAAGTGATTTGCAGCCGATCTGCAAGTGTGTCGTGTGAGATTATCCCAGAAACCAAGAAAAAGAGTGACGGGGAGACGACAACCTTTGACATGCAGGTCTCAGCAATGCAGTTTAGTTGGTCCCAGTAGGTGGGTCCATCTGAGCATATCTGCAGAGTGTCTCAAACTTCAGTTGAGATCAAAGGCCATTTCACTGAAGCCCAAAGAAGGTTTTTTTCTTTAATTCCAATCAAGCTAATATTTTTCTTTCCTGTTAGAAAATTGTGTCTTCTATCTTTATGAACATTCTCGAACATCATTAGAACTTTAAGAACTCAAGATATATCTGGGCTCCTAGTAAAATGCCAATTAAGCAAATTTCAAATGCTAGAGGAGTGACACTAAGCAAAATTTTCCATTTGCACTGTTAATCTGTCAGTCTTTCTTAGCTTTTGGATAAATTCTTTTCAGAAGCCTCACTGTGCTGAAGAGAAAAGGATTAGAGTTCAGATCCTACCTGAGGCAACAGTCCTCATGAACTCAGCAAGTTATCAGGCAAAAATATTTGGAGGGCTATGTTCTAGAAACAGGTGTAAGCCAGGAGTGGAGTTGACAAGCTGTAACACTGACACAATTCGGCTCAGTATCTGACTGAGTTAAGGCGTACAGCCACAAATCTAGTTGTCCAGCAAAGACCAATAATCCACTCTATTAGAAGACAGCAACATCTGGAACCTGTTCAAGTTGTACACAATGCCAGTTCACAATTGGTATTCAGGTCGTGTACCTGATAGGGTAATTAGTATCAGATTTTACTCTCTTGATAGGCACATATAACAATGAACAATATATATGTGTATATATATAGAACAACTATTTCAGGGCTTTAGCAGTGAAAAACACAGGGCTGTGTTTATTGCGAGAAGAGAAACATGAGGAATGTCCTACAGAGAAGTGGAGTTAAAGTTGAAAGCAGCATGTTGGTGGCTGGAGTTAGAAAGATTAAAGTTCAGGGCTGCCAAAGTTCCTAAGAGGAGGCATCACAGTAAAGAGACCTAAAATCTCTGTGGGGTTTTTCCTTAGCTCCCTGACTAATTCCTAAGATGCCCACGCAGAAGGGAAGTTCCCTCCAGGAAACTTGGCAGAGAACAGCTTCTGAACCCACACTGGGAAACACTGGAGCTTTGACATAGTCAGAGGGAAGACCATGGTAAACACCAGACATTCATCTGAAGCTAAATAAAGCCCATACCCCATGATTTAGAGCCAACCTTCAGAAAAGGGCTAAACCTTAAGACCAAGGGGAAGGCTGAAACGTCTCTACCCTAATAAAGCCTAAAACCAAACCTGGACAGGAAGAAGATCATTAACTTGAAATTTAACTGCCTGCTGGAAGGAAACTCATCATACATTACAGCATAGGTTGGCAAAGTCCAGCCTGCAGTCCAGCCACCTGTTTTGGTAATTAACTTTTATAGGAACAGAGTCATGGTTTTGTGTTTACATATTTCTGTGACTAGCACCTACAATAGATGAGTTAAGTAGCTGTGACTCAGTATGGTCCCCAAGCCTAGAATATTTATTGTCTGGATCTTTAAGAAAAAGTTACTTAGAGGAAGATAATATAATTCAGAGTCTTTAAAACAGTACAAAATAAAAGAAAAATTACCAGGTATAGTGAGGAAATTTGACCAATAATCAAGATGTAAAATAATAAATATTAGAAAACATAAAGATCCAGATATTGGAGTCAACAGATAAGAATTTCAAAATTACTGCAACTATTAATTTACAGTGTTGCTTATTAATAATAATTTCATAAATATTAACAAAAATAGAGAAAATGTAAACCCATAAAAGAGAAAAGAAAGTAACTCAATAGTTAGAATCAATGAAAAAAGAATCAAACAGACATTACAGACCTGAAGAATAGAACATCACAAATGTCATTAGGGAATCAGCGATTGGATTTAACAGCTGACGGGATGAAGCAGAATTAGTGAATTCAGTGATGAGTATGAATATTTGAATGTTCTATTTAAATAAGGTATTTTCTAAATCTAAAAAATTAAATTAAAGTAGAGAGTACTTTGCTCAACGTTAAGGAATGATATCTAGAAAAATCGTTGTAGACTGATGGAGGATTTCTTTTTACCAATTGCACTGTTTGTTTATATTGAACAGTTGCAAAACAATATAAGTTCAAGTATCTGGTCTAATAGTAGGTTAGTTTTTATTTTCAAGGTGAAAGGTTCTCTCTCTTTTTCAAGTTTTCCAAGGCGTTTTAGGAGTATATATGGAGAGGAAACATATGGATGTACTTTCAAACAAATCAATTTTGTCTCAATAGGGAGGTATGCCTATTTGATTTTATTCTAATAACATATATTGGTCTTATTCATGGCATAGCCAATGTTTTCCTTCTATATTTCATAGATATTTTCTTTGAATTCTTGAAATATAGGAACCTACTGTTGCCTGATATTATCTTCAGTGATTTGGAAGTTATGCCATGTTAATTTTGGTTAACACTCAAAATAGAAAGTGTTTAGCTTTTCTCCATATGATTCTTTCAGATATTTTAAAGTATTTACGTAGTTTATTATCCCCAAGCAATGGTTATCAGCTTTTGCTTGATATTCAGTCAGCATAATACAGTCAGTACCTAGAGGGTGTGTTCCCTCACAGAATCCATGTGGTTCATATTCTTACATATACCAGCTACTCACCGTCCCTCATGTGTGGCTAATCAACTTGCCGGGAACCCCCAACTGTATAATCAGCATTAACCAGTTGATACTGAAGCATTATTATCTTTTAGACTCTCAAGTACATGAATGATCATCAAGCACTAAGCTGTGGACCTCACTATTTTGGAAAAGAAAAAACTAAACCGGACTAGAAAAGGTAATGCATACTTATCACATATTTCCCTGTTTATTCCAAGATTTATAGGACTCTCTCACACCTCTTTCTTCAAAAACAAAAAAAAGTCTTTTGGAGAAACAAAGGCATTTGCAAGGAGAAAAAGTGAGAAGGGAACGTGGAACTTTGGAAAGCTTCGGTATTCATATTAGAATTTGTAATAACTAATTAGAAGGTTAATAGAAAAAATAGTAACCTTACTATCTTTTAGCATTTGAGATGCACTATTATTTATCTGGTAATGGTCGTACAGTGTAGAGTCAGAGCCTGTGACCTGTCAGGGGGATCAGGAGGGTGCACTTTCCCTATTCTTTGTATAGTTGAGGGTGGAGGATAGGCAAGTAGAAAGCTGAAGCAATGACAATCACTCTCTACAAACAAGGAGCCCCAGAAGAACTTTGTGGGGAATGCAGGAGGGAGGCTCTTGGAAGAGACCTAACCGTTGACATAACAATGCTATGACGTGCCAAAAAGAAATAGCCACAGTGATTGTGTGCCTACAGGCATATAAGACCTCCATTCCTCTTCTATTCTTTAGTTACTTCTTTTATACCTGGAGTTTAATAGAAATATGTATCTTGGGTATAGAAAATAGTTGAAGGCATAGACACTAGACATGAATGAAGAGTGTGAGGTTGTTTAAATCCTGACTCCACCATTTCTTAGTTGTATAAACTTGGGCCAACAGCATAACTGTAAAAACAGTAGTACTACATTCTGTTGCTGCAAAGGTTAGGTGAGTCAATATGTAAACCATGTAGAATAGGGTGATAGCATGTAGGATTTAAAGAAAGCAAGAACGGATGCAAGAATTCTTGTTACAAAGTGGTTATAATAGGATTCCTTTGTTGTGTTCGTTGTGGAACTGAAGTCTAAAAGTGAAGCAATCGAAGTGATAAGTAAGAAAAGGAGTGATGTTCAAAAACATTTTCAAGAAGGAATCACCAAGATTTAGTAGTTGAGAGAGAATGAAATATATGCTTTGAAAGGCTAAGTAGAAGGAGGAGTTGAAGATGTAATTGAAATTCTTAGTCTGCTATGGGGAGAAGTATAGCATCCCTAATTAAAATCGTCCTATGTTTGTGAGGAAGAGTATGAATCTATCTTTGCTTCAAGGCCACCACCATGTCTACCGTAATGTATATGATTAAATAACTTAATGAATTCATTAGGAAGAAGAAATTCAGGAGGGAGTGGATTTGGAGGTGGGGGATGTGCACTACTTGCAGTCATTGCAGCGGGTATGTGCATCGACCTGACTGAGCCTGGGAGAGATGACGAGGCATCCATTCATAGTATAATATGGCAAGCTGGGAATGATGTTTTGTCCTAGGAAAAGAAAAAATACATATCAAGTTCCTGAGGTTTAAAACACTATGGAATGTTGGGTATATCATCAGTGATTTTGCTGGCTATCTTTTGCAAAACAGCGTCCTCCCCCATGTATACACACATCTATCATACACAGGATGATATCGCTTCATCCTGCTTGTTTCTTTTCCTTATACATACCATTAATTAAAACTAGGACATATACTTCAGGAAATGAAATTTTACTGCTTTGTGTCTGTCTTTCAAAAAGCACAAGGCATGTAGTAAGTTCTCAAAATTTTTTTTGAATGGATGAATGTTTTAATCAATAAAATACAGAACAAACTGGACCATAAAGTTTGAGAGAAAAGATTCCAGGAGTCATCTGTATAAAAGAATACTTTAAATAGAAGTAATATCTCAGGGCGCAGTTGGCCATGGTAAGAACAAAGAATTAGGGTCACGCATATTTAGGAAGAGAGAAATGAAGCAAACATAGTGCTTCCTTTAATTGTAATCAGGTTTGAGAATTAGGTTAGTAAAATGCCACAAAAATGATGAAAGGAAAGAATATCAAAAGGTGAGACTGATTAAATTACTCAAAACTGGAATAAAGGTTTTGAAAAGGAAACATATTTATACTTTATATGTTGTGTTTTAGAGGCCAATTAAGACTGCAGTTAAAATACATATTAGGATAGAATATTTGAGTATATAAACTGAAACATAAATCTATGCCAAGGAATTTGAATGTGGAGATAACTGTTGAAGACTTAAGTTTCTTTGAAAATTTAATAATTCTGGAACATGCTTTTTACAGTGAATCATTTATTTTAATGTTCTCAATCAGTATTCTTGATATTTGAGATACAGAAAAAGGCATTTGGTAATTCATATTTTTGTAAATATCTAGATTTTTTTTATCATTTTGACACACAGTTTCGATTTTGTCATATTTCTATCTCTATAAGCAGGCACTAAAATTGCTGCCATGAATTGCAGCACAATTTCAGCGATGTTTAGGTTAAGAATGCATGTCATTCCATTCTGCTCAAGACAGAAAACATTGTAGGGCGCTTGATATAATTGCTCTGTCAATATAAGAAAATTATACAGCTGCCAGCCAGTCCTGCTTAAAGTGATCTTTGAAGGGCTTGTTTATGTACTATTCATGTCCAGAGGCTACAGAAAATTTGTCAGCTTGTCAATGTCTTCTCAGTCAGGTCTGTTCTTAATTCTTTATCACTTGACATGTGTTATGTAAATGAGCATTACATCTACCATGGGATAATTACTGGTAAGAAAGAGATGTAAATAACTATAACTGTGAATTAAATAACCCGAAATATTTATTAACAACTGAAGCCTATACATTGTCCAGGTAGCTGAATCCACACAACATTAAAATAAGCAGTAAGTTAATGAAGTTAATTGGCAATCTCTACAAAGGTACACTTAAGAAGCTAGAGGACGTACACGTATTAGCTAATTTAGTTCTGAGCTCTGTTCCGCAGTTGTTCATGTTCATTGCTCTTGGTTTGTTAAGGGAGATGCTCATGCTGTGTAGTTATCAAGTGGCAGAGCTGGAATTCAGTTACAGGTCATATGTGATTCGTTACTGACACATGTGAAAACTACCATCAGCCTCAGGAGTCGGCCCAAAGTGTAATGGAGTATCAAGGTCTTATGCCCTATTTTCTATTATTGCTAGGAAAACCAAATTCATATATGCTACTTTCTTTATATTAATTCCTTAACAAAACTATAAAAATTGTTTATCATTAACTTCCCCTAGTTATTTTAGCAGAATCTGTCCATTCTTGAATCCTTTCCTTAGTTTCATCACTAAGTCGATGGGTTGCATTAACTTGTTTTATTCAAAAAGGATTCTTGATTGCTGTTATTTCCAAACTTGCAAGTTTGGCGCAAGTATTTATACTTTTAAAGCTTTTGCATTATGCAAATACTACATTCAAATGAGAAATATTCAAACAGTATGAATAGATAAAAAGTGAGTAATGAGTATTGTTCCCACCTGATCTCCAGATAGTCTAAAAGGGTGTGTACAGATGAGAAACTTTGACGTCCATTCTGTGAAATGTGTTTTGCCTGTATCATTTAGCTCATTTTCTCCTTTTAACTTTCTATTTTATCTCAATATAATCCTTACTATATTTTTGGTGGCCATGCTATCAGTGAAAATTATTTGGTTTCATCTGGGGCAAATAAATCAGGCCATCTTAAGTAATATGTGAATTTAATGAAAAAATAATGGTTATATTATGGAGAAGGTTGGAGAATTGAAGAAAAATAAAAAAACAGGCTCAGAAATGATAGGAAGCATCCTGCTTTTTGATCTTGTCTAGTGGCTGCTGGAATGACAAAAAACAAAACAAACAAAAACTCTAATCTCTGTTCCTTTACGTCACTTTACGCAAGATTCTAACTGCAGAGGAGAACCGTTTAAATTAACTTTGCATTGAGCACCTGACTACAGATTGTCTGGACGAAGACAGAAGAATGACTTCATAGTCCCTCCAGATTGTGCTCGGTGACAAAACACAGGTAACGCGACCCACAGGGACCACGACCAGGGCCCACCGAGGCAGCAGACTGTTACGGGGGCAAACAGGTCCCTTAGAAAACGTACAGCTGCTTCGAAGGCTGAAGATTGTTTTTGATCATACGGCATTCAGACATTTTAAACAGATCTTTCTAAACAGATTAATGAGCTAAAAAAAGAAAGTGATGTTGCCAAAAGGATGTAGAATTGGGGTTTACAGACAACAAAACACAAAACTCACCAGACTATACCAGGGATTATGAACTAATCTTGTCTCCTGCATTCTCACTCATATCTTCCATCTCCTGATCATTTGCACAGCATTTTGGAAGATTTCTTTGTCTTTTCCTTCTAGAACTTTTATTGTTTAGTCAACAATCATCTTTTAATTTATAGCAGTTCCTTCTCAAGCTGTTTAATGTTTTAAAGTTTAAAAATAGCATACAAAAACAGTCCTTTTCAAAATTTTAAAGCATGAAAGATTAGGCTAAAGATGTGTCTGATTACTGCTCCCAGCATTAGTACCCCACCATCTGTGCCAACCAGTGTTTGTGGTTTATTGTTCCTTCTGTGCGTTTCTCTATGTATCCCTAGCAACTGTGGAATAGCATTTGGTGGAAATATCTGTTCTTCTACAAGTTTTATTATAATGCACATATACATTCTGCAAATTACTTCTTCCTGTCAGATTGTGTTTTAGGACATCATACTAGCATATATAGATATGACAAATTATTAATAATTGAAAAATGGGGCTATATTCTATATCCTGTAGAGGGCACAGATATAATATATGAAGCAATACCCTATCCAAATAAAGATACAACACTGTCATCACCCTGGAGTTCCCCCATTTTACTCCTTTACAGTATGCATGCATCTTATATAAAGATGCCTGTATTCTGATTTCTGTCATCATAGATCAGTTTTGTCTTTATTGAACGTAATATAAATGGTATCATACAGTGTATAGACTTTTGTGTTTGGATTCTTTCAGTTAGTTTTAATCTGAGATCCAGCTTTTTTTTTAAATCATCATTTACATAGTATACTAAATGAATATACCACAATTTATTTATCCATTCTATAATCGGTGGGTATTTGGATTATATCCAATTTGACCTACTTGTACTTAATGTGCTGTGAACAATCTTCTCTGTTCCTTTTGATGGACATAGGTATGTCAAAACAATTAACAATTGTTAACAAAAAACAATTACTTTTGTTACATACCTTGGAGAAGAATTGATAGATCATGTATGTTTAGCTTTTGTGGGTAATCCCAATTTTCAAGAAGTTTGCACCAATTTATAAAGCAAACATCAGTCTAGGAAAGTTCCAGCTTTTTGCACATTATGTCTAATTTTTGCTATTTGTTCCTCCTGTGGTCATGGGTGTGCCCTGATATGCTATTATGGTTATAATTTGTATTCCTCTAACAAGTAATAATGTGATCATTTTTCCCCCACAGGCTCATTGACCACTTATCCTCTTAGTACCTATTTGAATATTTTGTCTGGATTTATAAAGACTTTTTAATTTTTTTCTCTCATTTATTTACAGGATATTGTGCCTCTGACAATACAACTAGATAAATGTATCATGTATATCTTCTCCCAGTCTGTGGCTTAACTTTTCATTTTCTTAATATCATCTTTCAATGAATAGAAATTCTTATTTTTTAGTAAGGTCCAATGAGTCAATTTTTTATGCTTCATACTTTTAGAAAAGAATTTACTGACCTCAGTTTCATGAATACAATATTTTATCTTTCTTCTAGAAGCATTATTTTTTAAAATTATCCACATTACAATCTATGAACATTTTCATTTATATATGTGTTTGTAATATCGTAGTGATCCTGGTTCATATTTTTCATATGGTTATCTATTTGATTTTGCTATGGTCTCCATTGTAAATCAGATTATTGAACATATACATGAGTTTGTTTCACAACTCCATTCTGTACTCCTGGTATATATCCTTATATTTGCACCAAAACTATATTGTGTTTATTACTGGAATTTTTAAGTAATTTAAATATTTTAGTATAAGTTTGCATCTTTCATTTCTTGAGATGTTTGGCTATTATAGATCATCACATTTCTATACATATTTAAAAATCTAACTGACTATTTCCAGAAAACATGTCTGGTAGGGTTTTGATTAGAATGACCACCAAAGTTCTATTTCATTTTTGGGAAAATGAACTTGCTGGCAAGGCTGGGTCTAAAAGGCTGGTAATATATTATACTTTCTCAGTATTTTTTTACTTTCTCTTATTGGTATTTTCTAGCTTTAACTGAGAGGATCTTGTGCCTATTTCAAGAGACAGTACTTGACACTATTATGTTTTAAAATGCAGTATCCCAATATTTGTCTCTAGTATATAGAGATTTTTAAAAAATCATATATTGATCTAGCATTGAGCATCTTGCTAAATTCACTTATTATTTTTGATAACACTTTTTTAAACATTATTTTTTATTTTCTAACAACAGAATCATACCCACTGTGGATTATGAGGCTTACTTCCTTTTTAACTCTCATACATTATTATGTCTTTATATTGAATTAACTTCTTAGCAAGTTGAAATGTCCTTTTTCTCTCAGTAATATTTGCTACAAATTCTGTTTTGCCTAATATTAATACAGCCCTTTGGGTGGTTAGCATTGCATGAAACACCTTTTTCTATCCCTTTACTTTTAGTCTATTCATGTCCTTACTTAGAATATTTTTCTGTACACAGCATATATTCATTAGTTAGATGAATCCAGTCTGCTAGCATTCTCTTTAAGTGGTATGTTTAGTGCTTTTACATTTAAGGTAATTACTGATACTTTTGCAAGAATTTCTCTGTTCATGATCTTATTCTTTCTCTATCATTTATCTATTAACAAGTGGCTATCTAACCATATTTATGAAGGTGCTATAATAACTCTACATATTTGTCTGGGACATTTCTACTAGAGCCCAAGGGCTGCAAAATATGAAAATACAAAGAGCTTTACACTGAGACACCACTCCCTTATCATCTGTCCTGGCTAAACTTACAACATGTGTCCAGTTTTGTAGGGGAGAACCTGTCATTTTTTTCTGTTTTTTTCTGGTGATAAATATCTGTATGTAAACTATTTTCCCTAAGGGATTAGTAAAGTCGAGAGAGGAAATCAACAGTCTTATATGTAGACTTACAAATAATGTCACTGATCATTGGTACATTTCTCACTTTTGCCCTCCCTAATGACCAGCCACCCCATTCCAAGTTTGTCCTAGGTAGGAGACTTATGTGCAAGTTCATCAATATACATGGTCTTTCCCAGGCTTATTCATTTACCAAGCCTCTGATGGATGAATATCTTCATTTTGATTTGTATGTTTTATTTAAATGATAAGATATTTAATTCTCTGGCTGTCAAATATATTTATTCCTACAACAAATATTTATTGAGTGACTTCAATGAGCCAGGCATTGAAGGCATTGAGGATAAAATAATAAACACTCTGATTCTTTGAGCTTACATTATAATGGAAGATGTAGATGACACATTAATAAATAAATAAATATTCAAAATTTAAATTAATGTATATACAAAAATATGGGGATATTTGATGAGTACTAGGAAGAAAGGTAAAGCTGGTTGAATATATACAGAGTGAAAGGATGCCCACTCTTGGTGCAATCATCAGAGACGATATCTTAAGGAAAATAACTGTTGAACAGAGACTGAAATGAAACAAAGAGTGATGTAAGAAACCTTATATTCATAATGATTTAGCTACTGTAGCCCTCCATAAATCATTCTTCATTTGATGAAGGGCATATGTCAGGAGTATTCTTGATAGAGGCTTGTGTGAAAAATAGAGCTTCTTAATGGTATCATGAAATAGGTTTTTCATACCTTCTCTAATATTCTAAGTTATATGTTTTTAATATTTGGATCAAAAGCTTTAGGTAGTCATAGACATGCTTAAAAAGAATTAATGTGTAATTATACAGTATACTCACCCTTAGTTTCCATACTGTTTGATATAACATTTTTAAATTAGGAATCTAATTGGACTTACTATGTTTCTTTAGGAATTTTTAACAATTATTTCCACTGACATTTTAGATATACCTATACTATTTTTATATAACTTAATTTGAAAGTATTATCAGTATCGGATTCATTAATAACAAAATGACACAGAGCAAATAATACATAAAATAAATAATTATAGTAAATATTATGCAAAAGTGGCCAATTTGCATATTACTTAAAAAATTGAAAGTTGGAAGCACTGGTTGCTGCACAAAAGGAATATTTTATTGTAGCCCAAATTAGCCTAATTGCAGATTGGCATATTGTTTATTAAGTCATCATGTTCTTGCAGAAAGTACTAATTTAAAAATACTTCCCTACTTCACTATTCAGCAGAAGTTGAAGTAATTGCATGTTTCATAGGCTGTCTCAGAGGTTGTCTAAGTCTTGAGTAATTTTAACATTCTTGTCTATTTTGTATTTCAGACTCTCTGGAGATAATCCTTTCAGTGTACAACAAGTATCTATCATGTCAAATTTTAAAATTCATCATGGTCTAGTAAAATATTAGTAAAATATATTCTTTGTAATTATGTAAAATCCATTTGGAATATTCCATCAGTAGCAAACTTCTGATATTTTAAGTTGATTGTTCTGAAAAAAATTAATGGCTGTAATAAATCAACATTTGTTTTCTAAAATTAAAATAATCCACGTAAGTTAATTTTAATTCTATCCCTTCCAGGTCTAGAAGTAATTAGTTGGAATAAATATTGAAAATAATTTTGGTAATATCTATTTCTCAAGAATGTAAATAATCATTAACTTTTCTTTTTCTGAGATCTCTCTTACAGTAATAAAGAATGCTTCAGAAACTAATAGATTTATAAGCAAATGAGTTGATACATTAAAAAATAATCCATATAAGTGAGATCATTCTCATCTCACTACGCTGATGGACAGTGACTGTAATAGGGTTGGTGGGGGGGACCTGATGAAGGGGGTAGTTTAATCATCACAATATTGCTCATGTAATTGTGGGTTAATGATACTAAAATAAAATAAATTGTAAAAAGAAAAAAAAATAATCCATATAGTTTAACATGAAGACTCTTTCATGGAAATTAAAATAAAAACAAAAATTAATTCACTGACTTTGAAGGTTAATAGAGAGGAGAGAGAATACAACATATTTTAAAGGAGTAACCAAGGCAAATTTTGTGGGTGTTAGAGTGAAATAAACTAAAAAATGAAGAAATAGGAATTCATTTTCTCACAAGTGGTGAGGGTCTTTTTAAAGCCATTATATATTTCTATATGGAAGATATATTTGCCGAGCAAAACAGATTTGTGCTTGATTTATAATGGAGCTAATCCTCCCCACCGAACCTGAGCTCTTACGAGATTTAACAAACAATACATGATAGATACGACAATGAGGAGAGTTTAAGGAAGTAATTCATAACTTTTAAAATAAGAGTTTTAAAAACTATATGCATCATTTAAAATCCCCCAAAGGGAAAACTAACATACACTGATATAAATAATAAAACTCTCAGGGTAAATTTGATAGAATATAGAATCATAGAGTTTAAAATAAAACTTTAATAAGTGTATTTAGTCACACTACTGACTACTCAAAAACTAATTGTGAAGTTGTCAAAATTCGGGAAAGACAAAAATTATGGATGGTTTAATTGCTATTCATCATTTTAGGTTGCTTTCAGATAAGATGATATTAGCAGGTAACAACAGAACTGGAATGAATGAGTGGCAATTAAAAAATGTATCCTAGGTATTTAATAGTATGCTTAATAAGTTAAGTGCATAGGGTCTGCTCAGAATTAAAGTGAATTAACTAAGAAGATGATGTGATTAAGAACTAAGTGCACAGTGATGTTTAAGTACATGAAAGTAGGGTGATTGTAAGACAATAATAATTCATTTCAATATTAAGGGTAATATGTATCTGGAGAATTTTAAATGATCCATATATGTAGTTCAGAGATGTATGAGGAACTGGCCAAATTCATGTACTGCATTTATGCTCTGGAATAATGTATACACTTTCACTTTAATATGAAGCCACCGTGATGATAAATATACAATGTGTTTTTCTGGCTAAAATCGGACCTCTTTAGAGACAGTACCCTCTTCCCTCCTTTTATTGATCACTGGTCTGGACCCATGATCAAGAAGGTGGAAGTGAGGGACATAACAAATAACTGGGACATTTTTGATAGGAGGTCAGGAGTGGTCCCTTTCCTTTCCTTTCCCACATTTTAGATGGAACCCTGAGAAGTGCAGCCCATGTGTTCTCCTCCAAACAGAGAAGCACACCTGAAATGCAGGGAAGGAATACAGTGACATTAGAGAATCTGACATGCCCTGGGAGTGGAAAGAGAACAACTGCTGTTGTTTAACTTCTCGGTCTTCTCATCCTGAAAAACACCCTTACTTGCTCTCTTCATTAGTGTCAATAATCCTCTTCTGGCTGAAATCCTTTTAAAGAGAGAATCTGGTATTTGTTAAGGAATGAGTATGAAGGGTGACTACAAGAGTCTATTTGCATGCCAAACAGGGCTACTTCTTTGCTTGTTAACACCTTTGTAGTATTTCCGGGCACTCAGCTTATTTTTTGGTTTCATGCATGCCAGAAACATGTATGATGCCTACACTTTCAATGAGAGGATCCGAATTCTCAACAAGTAAAAAGATTACTCCTATAACTAGTCTGTATTGTAAGGTACAGTGAAAGTTATTCTCCTAACATTGATATGAATAACCTTGATGCCTTTAGACAGTCCTTAGAGCTCAGATAAGATTCCTGAGAGAATATCACATTCTCTGTCCCATTCTCTGGCTTTTAGAAGCTTAAAATACAGGTTATAGTATTAATTTCCAAATCAATTTCCAAATCAACACTTGTTTTAGATCAGAACTATCAACTATTTTTTATAGATTTCTATCGATAAAAATGATCATCTGTTAAGTTTAAGAGGATTTCTGTCATTTATTCAAATGCATTGTAGATAGTCATAAAGAATCTGTGTCTCAAGCAATGTCCCAAGCACTGGAGAGAGACAAATCAATAAGATAGTAACTTTCTTTGATGAGGTCTCAGTTGAGGGGAAGAGGAAAAAAGTTACAGTGAGATAATTATCATAAAATGTCATAATTTTTCCAAAACAAATACAAATTTACTTCTCTAAGAATAGAAAGTGAGAGATAGACTACATCTGTGAATTTCTGCACAAACCTAGCAGGCCATTTAGAGCCAGTGAATAAAGGAATACCAAATATTCCTTTATTCTGTCTCCTTTGATTTTGATCTACCAGGGTTGATACACATTCCCCACCTATTTAGGTCAATTTTCTAATCATACACTTTTTGAATTGAAACATCGTGGTCTATAGGTTCAAAAGCACATTGGTTAGAATGTCAGCTTCATTCTTATTACTAATAAAGTTACTTAACTTTTCTAAGACTCAGTTTTGTCATCTTTGCCACAGATAGAGGCAGTGTTACTATGAAGCTATGGAAGCTTAGATTTCAACGCCTTTCATTTGCATGAGATCCTTCCTGTACACAAAATGAAAAAAAGAATTGCAAAATACATAGCCACAAAAACATAAAATTCAGGTCCCACAAACCCTGGATCTTCAGGTTTTTAATATAATCATATATACTCTGAGGCTTAAATTGTACTCCAGTACAGGATCTGATGAACAAGTAGTTAATATTAACATATTCTCATCACAATTTTAAGGTAGATATTCCTTGGTGGCTATAAATACCTATTAGTGGGATCTTAAAAAAATGAGATAAATGCATTTTTTCAAAGCTGTCCAGATAAACAAGTTAAAATAACTAATCTTAATTTTTAAGACTCATTCCCTCACAGAGAGAGAATTTGACTCAATCCTTTTCAAACTTTGTGTGAAACATCCTCCATAACACACATTTATCTTCTTGCTCAGAATCTCTGAAAACATTCTTAATGCTGGCTCTCTCACTCACTATTACCCTCATGTCAGTTGTAAATTGTCTTCCAAATACATTTTTCCTTGTGTTTATGAAGTATTCTGCTGGTCTTAAAATACGTTACACTTAAACCACGGCATGACATAACAAATAATGCTCATAAAATTTCAGGTGGTTTGCAGTTTTATGCATCCGGTACACATGCTTCAAAAACACAAAAGGACATGCTCAGCAAATCTAATGCTTGAAAACTAGAATTACGATGGCATTTCTTACATGCATTGCTGAATAGAAAATTATGTCATCCTTATAAAGTATCTTTAATATTAATACAAATATCATGTGTTCCCATCATATTTTGTATTTATGTATTTCAGGTAGCTACAATATCTGTGTGTTATGTCAGGAAAACGTCTCTGCTTTTAATCTGGACGTTGGGGAAGGAACAGCTACACATAGCTAAATTTTGAATGTGAGAATTTGCATTCTCTGTCTTTTAGATTCTGTTATTTTCCCAAAGTTCCTTCTGTACTACTTGATTCCCTTCAAGTTTCACCAATCAACTACAACATTTATTCTAATTTGTAGAAACATCTGAAACTGTTATAATAAAGTTTTCTGGAAATTTATCTAAAGAAAATATGAATGAAGACTACCATTTATCACACAGGATGTGGGACCTTGCATGTGTCAGATCTGAGGACTTAATAGTTTAGTTTGCCGGTATTGATTTGTGTTGCTGGTACTTCACAAACTTGATGTTAAAACTGGAAAAGGGCGCTCCTTAGGAGATCAAATGCAATCACGGTCAGATGCAGTGATTAATAGAACCATGGGTTGGTCACCCCTTTGGAGAGATGGTGAGAATGTTTTCAGTGGGAAAATGGATACTGTTGACTAGAAGATGACCATCCTGCTGTCGAACTGCTTAGGTGTTTATCAAAGCGATTTCTCCTTCTTATTCCTGGAATACAAATCACATTTCCCAGCTTCCTTTTCAGATAGTTAGGGTTATTTTACTGAGTTCTTGCCAGTGGAAGGGAATGGAAGTAATGGACACCACTTCGGATTCTGCCCATAAGAAGCTCTCATGTGTAATTCGCCAACTTCTTCCTTTCTGCTAGCCGGATGGATGATGAGCAAGAAAAGCCAGGAAGTTGTGCCTTATTGTGGGTGACAAAGATTCCATCACCCTGAGACCTCAGATGACTCTCAAAAAGCCACTTGCCTGTGCCTGTCTATTCTCAAAACAGGTTGGAAGCTCTGTGGACTGTTTATGTGAGTTAGCAATAAGGCCACTGTGACAGCTACTGAGTGTTATGGTTGTTACAGAGGCCAACGTTATGCTCATCCACTCATTGTTTTGCATGTTCATTATTTGTTCAAAAAAATTTCACGTTAGGGCCTCAGAACTGCATAGCATAAACTAAAATTCTAACATTATTATTGAATTCTGCATGTGCCTGAGAATAACTAATTCTTATGTTGTCATTTAAGAGTATGTCTGCATGCTATGTTGGGGAAAAATCAGCCTTTTGAATAAGTTGGACTTAAATCCCAACTTGAGTTATTATTGAATAATTGCTGTAATGATCCTTAAAGTGACTTAGCATCTCTGAACTTCTAAAGGATGTTGCTATGAGGATTAGAATGATACATCTACACTATAAGTCAGATAAAAGTGCTGAAAAATGTTAACTATTCCAACTGTTAATTTTTTCACAGCAATTAATTTGCTAGGGAACAGGGATATACTTAAGCATGCTCATTAAAATATAATGGAATACATGATATAACGAGGTATGCATGAATAACACAGAAACTCTGAAAATACAATTATTAATTAACCTACAGCAAAGGTTAAAAGTACATTTCACAGAAAAGATGGCAGTAGATGTTGCTCTGAGCGATTGTTTATGCCCAAAAGAGGCAAGAAGGGAGAAAAAATATTTCCTCCAAAGTTTTTCTTAGTGTATTCATAAATATTATTTAATTTGTGTATATGATATTCTTCCACTTTAAGATGGAAAGAAACCAAGACACATTAATATGTAGTTCAGTACATCTGTGTACATTAAAATTTTCTCTCTAAAGGTAAAAGTTCCAGTTCTGAGTCAAACCAAAGCATTCCTATTGTATACAATTATTGGTATACCTGCTAACGGAAGCATCCCAGGGTCAAATTGTCCTCCCAATGAGTAGAAAATTAAATGCAACTTTTAATCTTTAATCTTCCCACACCACTGCTCATGTTAATGTTCTGTTTAGGCATTCCTGCTGAGCCATATCAATGCACAGTTACCCTGAAATAACCCAGGTTGACACTTAGTCACTGGAAAAGAGTCAGCTTAAGGAGATAAGAAGGGACAACTTTAGTAGTAGGAGATTAAAGAGTGCCATAATCAGCCATATTTTTCTTAAATTGATTTCTCAGTGTAGCATGACCTGGCTTTGTATTTTAAAAAAATGATTAAACAACCACTTATGCAGACTTGTTCATGTAAATTTTATATTTAGATTTATAGTTATGAAAGAAATACATGGAAGGCTTTTTCTTTTTAAGGCTGTCACTCTACCAATAATCTGATCAACCAAAGAAAAGCACCATGCACATTTTGGAGTATTTAATTTTTTTAGAAGTTTCATAGTGCTGTTGTCATAGTGAACCCTGAAAATGTAAAGAGAAATAGTCTGTGAGTTTGAAAATAACGTTGGAAGAAACAAATGTTGAAATCATACTTTGTCAGGTTCATTCAAAAGGAAAATAAAAACACAAATACGGCCACTAACAGAGTAGACAGTAAAGTTTAGTTAGGAAGGAAAGAAATCACTGACCTGAGCACTTAACTGGTGATCAGAGAAATGAAGAGTCCGTGGAGGGGCTAATGATCATCTTTTTTATCCTCCACCACAATTTAAAGAAGAAGTAATCATTCAAATGTGTAGAACTCATACCAACATAAAAAAAAGAGGAACAATAAAGAATAATGAAGGAAAATAAATTCTTTTATTTTTCATATACCTATTTAATCCAATAAATAACCATTTGTTCAAAGCAATAATAGCAAATGTATTACGTGATTATAGCATGTGGTTAAATGAAACAAATGGTGAAAATGTTATATGGAATGAGAGGAAAGAATTGGAAATATTCCATTATGATTTAAATGCATTACTCACAAAGTAGTACAATGTTATCTAAAAGTGGACTGGGTAAATTGTGTTATTGTAAACTAGAGTAACCACTAACTTTTTATTGGACAATTGATAGGCTGGTAGGAGAGAAAATGGAATTGAATGAATGCTCAAAAGCAGAGAAGACAGAAAAAGAAGGGAAAATTTTTTAAAAAGTGAAAAAATAAAGAACAGGTACAACAAATATAAAAGTTACAAACATGGTAATTATTAGCCCAACTGTGTCAATAATCACTTTTAATGAAAATGATCTAAATATAACAAAGACAGAGATTTGCAGAATTAATTAGAAAAAAAGAAAGACCCAACTGTATGTTGTCTAAAGAAAGCCATTTATGTAAAGACACAGATTTAAAAATAAAGGTATGGTGAAAAATATACCATGCTAAAACTAGTCAATAGAAGGCTGGAGGAGCCATATTAATTTCTGAAAAAGCACATTTTAAAACAAGGAAAATTATCAGGGATAGGGAGGAGTGTTACATAATGATAAAAGGGGTCAATTCTCTCAGAATATTTAATGACTTACATGTATACACCTAACAACAGAGCATCAACATACATGAGGTGATCTCTGAGTACAGCAAAAAGAAATGGATGAATCTACAATTGTACTGGGAGATTTCAACACCCCTCTATCAAATATAAACAAATCCATTAGGCAGAAAATCAGTAAGAATATAGTTGAATTGAACTGCCTCATCAATCAACTAGATGTAACTTGCACTTATAGGATACTTCATCTAACAATAGCAGAATCACATTTTCCCCAAGTTCACATGGAAAATTCACCACGATAGACCACATTGTGGACCATAAAAAACACCTTAAGCAATACAAAGAATAGAAATAATGAAGGGTATGCACTCAGAGCACAGCATAATTAATTTAAATTATGAAAATTATTGCTAAAATTCTTAAAATTTAAGTTAATTTAAACTCTTTAAATTAAACTGGACATCAATAACTGAGATATAGCTGAAAAAAATCCACAAATGCTTGGAGACTAAGAGGCTTATTCTAAATATCACATAGGTTGAAAAAGAAGTCCCAAGAGAAATTTTTAAGTATTTTCAACTAAGTGAAAACAAAAATACAATTTATCAAAAGCTGTGGGATAGAGAGAAACTTGTAGCACTTAATATATATATTAAAAAAGAAGAAAAAGCTAAAATCAGTAGTTGAAGCTTACACCAGAGGAAACCACAGAAAGATGGGTAATACAAGTTTAAAACAAGCAGAAGAAAATAAAAATTAGAGCAGACATCAGTAACGTTAAAAACAAGAAATCTTAAACTCTCAGCAAACTAGGAAGAGAAGGTAAGTTCCTCAACATGTTAAAGAACACCAACAAAAAAAAATCTATAGTTGACCTCATAGGTAATGGATTGAAACTGGATGCTTTACTACAAAGATCAGAAATAAGACAAGATCCTCCTCACACCACTCCTATTCAGCATTGCCCTGAGAATCCTAACTAATGCATAGAGGAGAGGAAGAAAAGTAAATAAAAAGTATAGATTGAGAAGAAAAAAATAAATGTGTCCATAAATGAGATGATTATCTACATAGAAATCGCAAAAATTGACAAACAAACGGAAACAACAAAAAACTTGCTGGAGCCAATAAATGATTATAGCAAGGTTACAGGATATAAGATTAACATATAAAGTCAATTTCTTTCTTAAATACCAGCAATAGATCATTAGAACTTGAAATTTAAAACAACAAAAGAAAGAAATACTTAGACATGAATCTAACAACTTGAACAATATGCACATGCAAAAAACTATAACGCACCAATGGAAAATATCAAGCAGATGTGAAAAATGGAATGATATTCCATGTTCCTGGATAGGTAAACTCAGTACTGTTAAGAAGTGACTTCTTCCCAACTTGATCTGTAATTCAATGCAGTCCTAATCCAAATTCTAGAAAATTATTCTGTGGATATTGACATACTGATTCTAAAGTTTATATGCAATGGAAAAATACCCAGAATAGCTGATAGGTACTGAAGAAGAAGGAGAATCTCTGACACTGAAAGACTAACATTACTCAACTTCCCAACTTCCTATGAAACTGTACAAACCAAGATAGTGGAGTACTGGTAAAGGAATTGTCAAATCAGTCAGCGCAACAGAATAGGGAGCCTAGATATAGACCTACACAAATACATAGTCAATTTATCTTTGACCAAGGAGAATGGCAGGTGAGAGGAAAAGAGCTAGTCTTTTCAACAAATGACACAGGAATAATCATGTAATCATATGCGTAACATATCACTTGACATGAACAGTAAACCATTCACAGAATTTAACTCAAATGGGTTTATACTTAAATGTAAAGTTCAACACTATAAAGTTGAAGGAAGATAACAGGATAAAACTTATATGACCTTGGATCTGGTAATGCTTTAGAAACACAACCAAAAGCATGATCCCTTAAAGAAAAAACTGATAGGTTGAAAACTTCATTAAAATTAAAAAAAAAAAAAGAACTTTCTCTACAGAAATATATATTGTTAAGAGAATCAAAAGACAAGCCTGGGAGAAAATATTTACAACACACATATTCTATAACGGACTTACATCCATAACAGAAAGCACTAATAACAATAAAAAATAACCTAAAAAAAATGGACCAAGCATCTGAACAAATACCTCACCAAAGGCAATATATAGATGGATGGGGAGGATATACAGAACTGTGCACTATATATCCAACTTTTCTGTAAACCTAAAACTGTACCAAAAAATAAAGTCTATTAATTATCTTTTTAAATGAGGTTAAAGTAAACCAGTTAAAAGAGTAAAAATTATTTAAAGAATGAAAGAAATCATTGAATTGAGCACTTGATAAGATATTAAAGAATTTAAGAGTAGGTAGAAATGTCAGAAATGGTGTCATTTATCCTGCACTCCATTTTAGAGATGAAACCAATTCATGTTTTTTTTTTTTGTCATAAGAGAAGCCCTACTTCAGGAAGAAAAATGAAGATGACTTCAATTGCTAAAGAGACACATTGTGACAGGTTTATGATGGCTACAAACTGGTTCTAAATTTTATTAAAACCCATGATGTATATTCACCTTTCCTAAAGTCTTGTTAACATGCATGAAGTCTCACAAGTTTTCTCAAGAGCAAAATGATAGTAAGTACTAGCCTTGTATCAAGGGCTGCTATCTTCTGCTCCATATTCATATGCAGTCTCTTATCAACTTCCATTTAAATAGGACTTCAACACCTACTGCTTACTCTTAGACTAAAAGAATACTTCTTTAAAGTATCCTAAATAACGTGTTGGGGTTAACACAGGGAGTTGCAAGTACATTTCCTCCACTTTAATTTAGAAATAATTATGCACATTTTATAGTTGCTCTGAGGGTCAATTAACATAAAGCATGTAGACTGCCCAGCTAAGGGATGTATCACATTGTAATATCATTTATTGAGCACATAGTTTGTACTTTAGCTGTACATTTAACCTCAAAATCACCCTATGGTACAGCTATTACTTTTATAACCATTTGTTCCCTGGGGAAATTAAGTCTAAGTGTGATAAGCAATTTGCTCAAGATTCTTCAGCAGGTGGAGAAGCTAATTAGGATCTAAAACCAGATATGGCAAATTCTTAAGACTACTCTCTTTTTCACCATATGTATCATCAATAAATATTTCTATTCCTCAAGTTCTATGCTCTTTGGAGCCTTAATATCTCGATCATATACAAAAATGCTGAAATTCATTCTCTGTCTTTATCTCTTCCCATCTGATAGTTGTAAGTTGAATTGAGAAAACATGCGATCGTAAAACTCACAAGAACAATTATTATTAATGGTTAATTATACATTAGTTTTGGTTATAGTTCCTTATTATTATATAATAAGTAACCAAACACTGTTAATATATAGGAGTTATTAAAAAATTGCAAACCTTCATTCTGACCTTAATTCATCATCATTCCAAGATCACATATAAGCAATGATTTTGTTCTGGTAAAATTAATTAAAAACAGATTTCCCAAACTAAACTGTATATTACCTAAAAATAGTGACTGTGTCTTTTTCATCTTTGAAAAACATATCCTAGTGCCTTGATATTTAATGTAATTTTTTACTGAACTGCTCTTGTGGACATTTTAAGACATGTTATTTACTTTAACATAGCTCAAAAAAATTTTTTTAATATAGGCATGGAAGAAGCAAGGTAAAGTTATCTATTTATTTTATGGTTCTAAGAATTCAAATTCTTATTTCTTTGCCCCATGATTTGCTATATAGGTGCCAAATATTGGTTGATTTCTCTTTTCAATTTTAATTCTTTTTGTTTATCTGTAAAATAAAAGGTTTGCATCCTTGTCCTAGTCCATCCGGGCTGCTATAACTGAAATACCATAGCCTACGTAGCTTATAAACAACAGAAATTTCTTCCTCACGGTTCCAGTCCAAGATCAAGGCACTGGTCAGTTAGGTGTCCAGTGAAAGCCTGATTCCTAAGGCACTCTTCTCACTGTGACCTCAAGTGGGGGCAAGGACAGGAAGTTCTCTCAGTGCTCTCTTTTCTAAGAGCAGTTATCCCATTAAGAGGGCTCCACCCTCATGACCAAACCACCTCCCAAAGGCCTCACCTTCAAACCTTGTCACCGAGGGATTAGTTCTTAACATATGAATTTTGGGAAGACACAGATTCAGACCATAGTAATCCTGTACCTTACTTGCTGAAAGTTCCTGAAGTAATGAAATATGTGAAGTAATTTTATAAACAGTAAAGTATTTCACACAGTATCCTAGAGTACTCTTCTATTGAACATCCATTCTATCTTATTTACTCCTTTGACCAAATTATCTCAGTGATCTATATTTTACAATTATTAGCCACAGAGATGCAACTCCAGCCCTACTATAAAAATAACTGATTATGATTTTTTTCTGTGTTTAAAGATTGAGCAAATAGCAAGATTCTATGATCACCTCTACATATAGTCCTGTAAAAAATGAGCATTTAATCTCTATTTAATCTAAGTAAGAATAATTCTGTATACTTGAATGACAAATATCTGTTTATGAGATAGACTTCAGGTGAAAATTTTCAATCAATGATATAGATAATGATTTCTTAGATTCATCATACCTTGTTTATTGAAGAGAGTTAATCATTCACATATTTGATTAAAGGTATTTCCAAATATCCATTTCTAATAATAAGAATAATTTTTGAGAAAATCAAAGTGATAGAATTATTATTTCTGCCAAAGAAGGCATATCTTCTGGGGAGAATTACCAAGAATTATCAGAGAATATCACTAAACCTCTTTTAATGTATTAGTTTCCTATTATTGCTATTACAAATTACCACAGACAGTAGGTTAAAACAATACAGAGTTATCTTATACTTCTGGAAGTCAGAAATATTAATTGGCTATCACTAAGCTACAGTCAAAGGGTCAGTAGAGCTGTGTCACTTACTGAGACTCCAGGGGAAAAATCTATTTCTTTGACTTTTCTAGCTTCTGCATGTTGCTTACATTCCTTGGCTCATGGGCCCATCTTCCATCTTCCAAGCATGGCATTTTACAGTTTCTCTCATTCTGACTCTAACCTTCTTATCTCCTTCTTATAAGGGCCCTTGTGATTACATCATTAGGTCTATCCAAATAATCCAGGATAATCTCCCTCCCTCAATGTCTGTAACTTAATTATTTCTTAAAAATCCCTTTGCCATAGAAGATAACATAGGCACACATTCTTTGGCTGCTTGAAAGTTCAATCCTCAAGTGTCTTATCTCCTTAATAGATGTTAGACTCTCTCAGTGGGAAAAAAGGTCAGTTACACACCTGTTTGTTCCCACCTCCACCTATACAGCCCAGAATAACCTCTGGATATTGACTACTTTAATTCAGATTAAGATCATCAGTCCACTCAATCATTGCTCAAATTGAAAAGTGGACGCCACGTTCTGGCAAGAATCCCTACCTCTTTTGTTCTACCAACACTTATAGGTTTACCAATACTGTTCTCATTAGATTCTTTATCCATGTTTAATTAAGTCACCACATAAACTTCCCCAGGTCATCCATAATACTCCTCAGTCTAATCTTGGATTTTCTTATGGCTCCCCTTAGGATGCCCCTGACTTTCTGCTTTGCCTGCAGTAACTCTTATTCAGTCATTATTAGCATCCCTTATAGAAGATCATAATTTTTGATATGTTAAATAAACTGTTACCTGTCTTATTTCTATGTGATCCTTTAATTAATTGTTTTAAATGAAAGTTGACTTTTGGAAAGTTCTACATCCCTACAGTCCTCTCAAGAGTGCGGTTGCGGCTTCATTTCCCCACTCGGGCTCTACCATGGGCTTGCAGGAGGAGCAATATTCTTATTGGGCCTCACTGCTTCTTTCTAACCACTCATTCTCCATCCCCACGTTTGAATTCATGCCATCAGACAATACTACACATCATCTCGCCTTATTGAAGATGTCTTATGGAATGAAATTCCTATTCCTATTTCCTTGGAGACTTTAACTCAGAAAAGATGAGATTTGTAACACTCAGGTAGAAGTAATAACACTATACTTTCAAAAGCTTCAAACCTTCATTAGATCAACAAGGATCCATATTCCACTGAGAATTTGATGTTCTTCTTCTACTGGCATGTGCACTGAATAGTCATTGAAATTCTCTAAGTTGTTGTGAGGACGAGCCCTGCCTGCTTGTGACCTTTTGTTCCGGAATAGCTGTGTCCGCACGACCCCTCCTTCTGGCAATGCACCAAGTATACAGTGTGTTGATGGCCTCCAGTTGGCCAAATCCAGGCCCACCTTATCAATGGAAACAGACCCCTCTGACCAAAGTTTTGTTACTTGGGCTCTGGTGGCACAAAAATGATCCCTTCTAGCATAGCACATAGTCTCTGTCTCCTCACCCCATATAAGCAGTTCCTACCCTGTCCACAACAGCAGGGTGCAGCCTTGTCCAGCTGGCCACTCAGGGATTCCTTGTATGTAAGTCCCAATAAAGCTTCATGCCTCACATGGCATCTCAGGGTCCTTCGAGCACTTTCCCATTGCAACTTGCCGTGCAATTGGACTTGTGATCACACAGTTGTTTATACTCTTGTACAAGAGAAGGTCATCATTTTGATGTGAAATGACTGAAATATCAGGTCATACACATTTATTATTATTCACTGATTATCCTTGAACTGTTCTACATTGATCACTTGCAGCTATTCAGAACCATGTAACTAGTTCTAGCTTATGGATTGTGTGCAGGCATGGTATATGTCAGTACCAAGCCAAAACCTTTGAGAGGAGCTAGCCTGCTATTTTGCAGTCTGTCTCTTCTTCCGACATAGAGATAGGTGTGTTCTATTGTCCAAGCATCTGTCAGCTTATTCTATGAAGGAATATGTGGAACAAAACTCTTTATCAAATGTTTTTTGATTTAAATCAAATAGATATAAACTATTGTTTTATTAAATAATTGAAACTTAGAGGAAAATTTGTTAGAAAACCTCATCCTTCCTGATAAGATGACATGACCTTTAGCTTTGGATGGTGATGCCTCCCCTTTCTTCTCATGATAGTAAAGTAAATGGCAAGCTTACTCTCTATTCTGTATCTATGGTCTTTTTCGCACCATGTTTTCAAGCAACTCTGTTGCATTTCCTGGGAGTATTCATGGTTCCTCTTTCCTAAAATACTGATACATACCTTTCTTTCTCCCATTTCTCTTAGATATCTTCTTCCTTTTCTTCATCTTCAGCAGATGACCTTACTTTCTATGTTTTTGAGAAAATGGAAGCTGTCAGAAGATAATGAAATCCTAATTTGTCAGACCGATCTGTAGCATTCTAATCTGCCTTCTCTCCTGTTACTGAACATGAACTCGCCCTATCACTTGACCATGTCATGTGTTCTCCACTCAGAGACACCACTTCAGAATGTCAACAGAAAAAAAAAAATCACATCATATTTCCTACATCATCCCTAGTTCCCTCTCTACCAAATTATTTTGATGAGCATAAAAATACAGTTATTTCTCCCATCTGAAAAGGAATCTCTTTTATTTTCAATTTCCTTCTTCATAATAACCCATTTATTTGTTCTATTGTCCAGAAAATAAGTTCTCCTAAAATTATCATCTTCAGCTTTTGGACATAATTTCCCTCCTCCCATTTTCTTTTTAGAATCCCCTACAATTAATATTTGTTTATACCCATGGCTTTTCCAAACTTGTGTCTCAAAGTCACAAATTTATTCCATGTTCCTAAATGCAATAGTCAATGCAGATCTAAATTTTATTTACAAACGAACAATACAGAGTAGTTTGTTAATTTCTACTCCTTAAAATATTTTCTGTTTTCAGAATGCCACACTTTTGTTTTTTCTCTTACCTCAAGTACTATTCTTTCTAAGGTTTCTTTACTGGTACTTCTTTTTATCTTGGCTTTTTTGAATGTCTCTGTGCTCAGTCTTTACAGCATCTGTGCAGGGGGTAGAGATGGAGCAGAGTGGAGGTCGGTAGATGGGAAATTACTAAGAGGAACTATCAGGGATGGGTGGGGTCTGGCTAAACCAATCTAACAAGATTCTGGCTAAAGGCAGTCCAGGATATTCAGAGATCACCTAGCGGATGGTGAAGGATGAGGAACCTCATCAGATTTGGAGGGTGATTACATATCAAGACTAGGGAGTTCTGGTTAAACTGACTTAGCGGTGTTCCTGCTAAAACTAGATTTACAAGGAAGTGTACAGATGGGTCTAGAGGGTTTAGGAATTTGATTAAAGTTTTGTCAAACAAAGGATCTTTGTAAATATCAATGATTCCTAATATGTATCCTTAGTATGGACCTCTATTCTGAACTCTAGACATATATTTAACTACTTACTGTCTTCATTTTAATCATAATGGACATATAAAGCGTAATAGTTATTCAGGAAATGAGGCTGGTGAACATTCTACTATATTATAGTGCATCATATGAAAACAAGGATTTCTAAGTCACCAAGGCAAAGGAAGAGAGAGCTAAAGGGTCACACACTGACACTTAAATAATTTAGTCTGAAAGTGACACACAGGAGTTTTAATCACAGACCCTCAGCATAACTAATCACCTGGCCCTGCCTAAATTCAAGAAGGACGGTAAGTTGGGAGAGCCCATGGGTATTTGGCGAGCAGTAAGTGTCTCGGCCACACCATCTACATGCTGGTAAGTCTCATATCTCTTATTTGTGGAGCTCAGTCTTTCTGATAACTGCTCTAAACTTCCAACTGCCTAGTGTTATCTTCACATGGATGTGTTTTAGCCATCTCAAACTTAGCAAAGTTAAATTGGAAAGTTTTATGTCCATTTCTACTCAAACATATCCTCTTCTAGTGTTCATGAGTCCAGTTAATTACACATTTACTTGAGCCACCCATCTGTGAATTAGCTTTGTGTACTTTATTTCTTTCACTTTTTAATAACCCATCCAACATTCAGTATGTATCTCTCTACTTTGAAAATATATACTTCATCAATTTTTATTAATAGTGTTTACACCCTAGAGAAAGCCACCATTAGCTTGTAAGCAGATATCTAATAGCTTTCTATGATATTGTTTCTTCGCTTACTTTTCTAAAACTGATACTTTTCACAACAGAGAGTATCACTATGATAAAAATTAAAGTATAGCTTCTCATTTAAACCAGTATATGACCATCTTCCTTAGTGCTAATGACCAAGAATCTGACTGTAATTGCTTGTCATAGATATTAACATTAATACTCATTGTATGTTTGGTCATAATGTAAACCATTTCTATAAAATTAATTTATGAAGAATAACATTTAGTTTTAAAATAGAAATAGATGATACTATGTCTTTTTGCAAACTGAACCATCTTCTAATGATAAAAATTTCAGAACATTTTTTTAAATGTCAAATTGTTCATCTATTCATTTAATGTAGAAGTATAATTTTAAGGCCAAATTATATAGATCCTTGATAAATTTATGCCAGTAACAAAGAAGGGTAAGACATGAAGATAGAAACATGCACAATTTAACATACATTTTATAGATTATTATATTGTCATATGTATCATATCCATTTGGCAGCAGTGAATATTTACATACTTTACGTGGGTTGAGTGTAAGGAAGTAGGGTGTTGAAGAAGATTTACCAGAACTAGTGACAGTTGGAATATATGAAATTGGTGAAGTGCTTCTAAGCATACACATAAACATTTTGCAAAGCAAAGAGAAATATAAAGATATATGTAGAAAAATGCAAGATATTTTAAGCATCTTCAAATTGTGTAAGGCTGGATAATAGATAGAAGATGGTACCAGAGAAAATGTCTCTTATGATATTACATAAAGGGTAAAAATAGAGAGCTAAATACAACTTGAAAATGTTATTTGTCTGCCTGAACAATGAAATATCTATGAAGGCTAACGACTTGTGGATGGACAAAACTTAAATGAGAAACAACTGAATCCACCTTTTCTTATCCCCTCACAAGAAATAAGACTTCCTTCCTCTGATTCTGTCCTAGCTTTTTGTGTGTATCACTTATGGAACTCATCACTGTTCACTTTTATTTATAAATAAGTAACAATGTATGTTCCTTACCGAATAATGAGCTTTGTAGGAGCAAGTTTTGATGTCTCTATGTCTCTGTTTCCAGAGTCTCTAGCCAGTAAACACTGGATGACTACTTGTAAAACAGGTAAATAAATGTCAGGCATAAAACATCTAATATTCTGGCTAGGTCTATTAAATTGTGTAACAGAGTAATTTTTTTCTTTGCCATATTATATTCTTCTGAAAGAGCTTTTCTTATCTTCTGTGGTGCTCTCATACTCCTCCATTCCCAGTTCTACCCATCCCCAGCCCCACGTTAAACACACACACACAAACTACAAATAAAATTATTGGTTAAACGGGGCAAATCCCATTTTTAAAAAATTTATTTTGGTATCATTAATCTACAATTACATATGCAATATTATGGTTGTTAAACTCCCCCCTTCATCAGGTCCCCCCCACCAACCCAATTACAGTCACTGCCCATCAGTGTAGTGAGATGCTATAGAATCACTACTTGTCTTCTCTGAGTTGTACAGCCCTCCCCGTGCCCCCCCAACATTACATCTGCTAATCGTAATGCCCCTTTGTCCCCTTTATCCGTCCCTTCCCACCCATTCTCCCCAGTCCCTTTCCCTTTCCCTTTGGTAACTATTAGTCCATTCCTGGGATCTCTGAGTCTGCTGCTGTTTTGTTCCTTCAGTTTTTTTCTTTGTTCTTATACTCCACATATGAGTGAAATCATTTGATACTTGTCTTTTTCGGCTTGGCTTATTGAACTGAGCATAATACCCTCCAGCTCCATCCATGTTGCTGCAAATGGTAGGATTTGTTTTCTTCTAATGGCTGAATAATATTCCATTGTGTATATGTACCACATCTTCTTTATCCATTCATCTACTGATGGACACTTAGGTTGCTTCCATTTCTTGGCTATTGTAAATAGTGCTGCGATAAACATAGGGGTGCATCTGTCTTTTTCAAATTGGGCTGCTGCATTCTTAGGGTAAATTCCTAGGAGTGGGATTCCTGGGTCAAATGGTATTTCTATTTTGAGTTTTTTGAGGAACCTCCAAACTGCTTTCCACAATGGTTGAACTAATTTGCATTCCCACCAGCAGTGTAGAAGGGTTCCCTTTTCTCCACCTCCTCGCCAACATTTGTTGTTGTTTGTGTTTTGGATGTTGGCCATCCTCACTGGTGTGAGGTGATATCTCATTGTGGTTTTAATCTGCATTTCTCTGATGTTTAGCGATGTGGAGCATCTTTTCATGTGCCTGTTGGCCATCTGAGTTTCTTCTTTGGAGAAGTGTCTATTCATGTCCTCTGCCCATTTCTTAATTGGCTTATTTGCTTTTTGTTTGTTGAGGTGTGTGAGTTCTTTATATATTTTGGATGTCAACCCCTTATCTGATACGTCATTTATGAATATATTCTCCCATACTGTAGGATGTCTTTTTGTTCTACTGCTGGTGTCCTTTTCTGTACAGAAGCTTTTCAGCTTGATATAGTCCCACTTGTTCATTTTTGCTTTTGTTTCCCTTGCCCAGGGAGATATGTTCATGAAGAAGTTGCTCATGTTTATGTCCAAGAGATTTTTGCCTATGTGTTTTTCTAAGTTTTATGGTTTCATGACTTACATTCAGGTCTTTGATCCACCTTGAGTTTACCTTTGTGTATGGGGTTAGACAGTAGTCCAGTTTCATTCTCTTACATGTAGCTGTCCAGTTTTTCCAACACCAGCTGCTGAAGAGGCTGTCATCTCCCCATTTTATATCTAAGGCTCCTTTATCAAATATTAATTGACTGTATATGTTTGGGTTAATGTTTGGATTTTCTATTCTGTTCCACTGGTCTGTGGGTCTGTTTTTGTGCCAATACCAATTTGTCTTGATTACTGTGGCTTTGTAGTAGAGCTTGAAGTCAGGGAGTGTAATTCTCCCTGTTTTATTCCTCCTTCTCAGGATTGCTTTGTCTGTTCGGGGTCTTTTGTGATTCCATATGAATTTTAGAATTATTTTTTCCAGTTCATTGAAGAAAGCTGTTAGTATTTTGATAGGGATTGCGTTGAATGTGTAGATTGCTTTAGGTAGTATAGCCATTTTGACAATATTTATTCTACCTAGCCAAGAGCATGGGATGAATTTCCATTTGTTAGTGTCCTCTTTAATTTCTCTTAGGAGTGTCTTGTAGTTTTCAGAATATAGGTCTTTCATTTCCTTCGTTAGGTTTATTCCTAGGTATTTTATTCTTTTTGATGCAGTTGTGAATGGAATTGTTTTTCTGATTTCTCTTTCTGTTAGTTCATCATTAGTGTATAGGAAAGCTCTGACAAAGCAGAATCAACCTGGATGTCCATTAACATGTGAATGGATAAACTAAGTGTGATATATCCATATAATAGAACTCTGCATCAATAAAAAAAAAACTACCGATACATGACATAACATGGCCAAATAATAATGCTGAGTGAGAGAAGCCAGGCAAAAAAAAGTACATGATGTGACTCCATTTTATAAAATTATAGGAAATGAAAACTAATGTATAGTAAGTCACAGAAAGCAGATTAGATTTTTTTTCTGGAGAGAAGAGGTAGGCAGTAGAAGAGGGACTAAAGGGAGGGATTACAAAAGAGCACAAGGAAACTTTTGGAGGTGGTAGCTATATTCATTATCTTGATTATCATGATAATAGGTCCCATAGGTATACATGTAGTTAAGACAAAATAAAATCATACACCTTAAATAATGCAGTTCATCACATGGCAGTAGCTCAGTAACACTGTTAAAGCACTATTCATAGTAATGCAAGGAGTCAAAATCTAATTCCGTGGTTTTGCTAGAGGTTTCTTAAGTAAGAAGAAAACAGTAACATGGGAGAATTACTAAAGGTGAAAAACAGAATGTTATTTGCTGGAGTCAGAGGAACTAAAATTCTGCATGAAGATTATTTTTCTCCTAAGACCAATAGAGCATAAATAAATTTAATGGAAATCCAGCAAAACAAAGAGCATGAAATATATGTGTACTAAGAGGAAAATGTTGAAACTCAAAAAGTTGTCCCTTCCCTTTGACTAACATGAAGCTGAAACCTTCTTTAACAAAACTGTATTATAATAATAGTCCTTGATGAAGTGAGGTCTGCTTCTATACAACAGTATGTTTTCCCAATCATATCACTATGATTGCATTTTGTGTAATATTGTTACTGACAAAGTACTTCTGACACAAGATTTTACTATAAAAGCAAAACCCACATTGACTATAAATCACGGCAATAGACCTGCCAGCATAAGTATTTCAGATTTTATTTATTTTTGGGTTTTTGTTTATTGCCTGAAGGAGTCACACACAAAAACAGTTCACCTCCTGAGTTAATTTGTGTTGACAAAGATCACTGTGATACTAAACAGGAGCTAGAGTAGGTCTGTGCTGTGGGTCAGAGGGTAGATAAGGAAGGACAGTGATAATAAAACCTTTATCAGTGGAGAGCCTTTAAAAATTATTGTTTTGTATTTTGTAGTGGTTAATATTTAAAGTTTTTCTGATAAAGATTAGATGAAATCAAGTCTATGGAAACACTTTATATCTATTTCACATTATAAATATTGTACTTATGTGGCAGCAAAAAATAAGAATTTGGACAAGGCACTGCATTTTTCCTTAAATAGAACTCAGGATAATTAAAATGATTACTTTAATATCTACTGATTGTTAGCAGAAAAAGATTATCATGTCATGTTCAAGAAGAACCTGAATAATGCATGGTATGATGAAGTGTATTACACATTATATATATATATGGTTAAACTTAATTCCTAAAGTTTCCTACAATAATTATGTGATTTTTCTTCATTGCACAGGAAATGTTTGTAAAATAATCTGGATTTTCTATATAAAATACAAAATAAATTTCCATTTTCTCTGTTTTCTTTTCTTTTTTAAGGTACTATGAGAGATTTTATGGGAAGAAGAAAGGCATTTTTTCTGCCCTTGAGGAGTATTCAATATAGGTCCCTGCATGGAGATAACCAGAAGTAACATGGTATTTTTAATGCATATGTACTTCATATTTTTAAAATTTTATATTTTAATTAACATATTTTCCTATTTCTTTTTTTGAATGTTTCTGTGATAGATTACTGTATGATTCTTAAATATAATGATTCTATGTATACTATGAGTGGAAGCAGACCCTGAAATTAAACTGTTCTATTGGGTCCACTGAGAACAGATGTCAAGATAGGATAGATGTGTAAGGATTTTATTACTGGAAATATCTGTGTGAGAGAAAATAGGAAGGAAGACAGATAAAGCTGGAAGAATTATCAGACTTAATATAAGTCTGACCTTCAGTTAAGGAGAGAGGGAGAGAAAGTTGGATGGAAATTTGGAGGTCTTCATGTGTACATATGGACCTGGAAAACATGTACAAATATGTTCACAACATTTCTAATTTCATCTCCAACATTTGAGCTTAAAATTCTCTTTCCTTCTTTACAATAAGAAAAAGTAGACAAACTGAAAATCAATTACTTTTCTTGGACTCATCATATAAATTCAATCAAACACTTAATGAATTGGCAGAGGGTGTAAGCTAGGTTTTTCACTGTTGGAGTACGAGGGTAAAAATGAGTATTGAAAATGTTTAATGTAAAGATGGATATATAGTTGCCCCTTGAACAATGTGGCGGTTAGAAGTGCCAACACCCAGGCAATTGAAAATAACTTTTGACTCCCCAGATATTTTACTAATAGTCTACAGTTGACCAGAGCCTTACCAATAACATAAGGAGTTGATCAACACACATTTTGTAGATGTACTATATAAACTGTATTCTTACAATAAAGTAAGCTAGAGAAAAGTTTTTTCAAATTGTTGCAAATATCCAAAAAGTTGCCAATATATTGAAAAAATCCACATATAAGTGGACCCACACAACTCAAAACCATGTGACTTAAGGGTCAATTAGTTAGATGATAGATTGATATATGTAGCTGTACATAAAAATATGCACATATACATGGGTCAGTATACACATACACATTTCCTTCCTCTGTTGGTTGAGACTGCCTAGAAAAAAGGACACTCTAAAGGGAACAAACGCACCTAGTGCCCAGATCTTGGTTTCCAGAACTATTTTCTAATCAACGGAACCAGAAATCTGGTAAAATGGATTGGGGCCAAGAAAATATCACACGAGCATGGGACATCTTATAATGCCAGAAAGTATGGATGTGTTAAAAATAAGAAAAACAAACTGTGGAGTGTGTCACTGGGACGGAGGAGCCAGGAGAAAGAACTCCCAATGGTGAAAAAAGGAACAGTTTAAGCAATAAAATAATTACGTTGCATAGTAACACACCGTATTCTACCTGTTATGCTAGGTAAGCTCACAGCTACAACAGCTGCTTTTTTTTCTTCCTTAAATTTTAGTGTCTACTTTTATGAATGCACCATTTTTATCTCTTATTCAATAAACAATTTCCATTATTAGGTCAGAGCCAAATTTTCCTGTATTTTATGTCTTAAAAATATTGATTTTATGATCCTATGCCTTTAAATTATTCATTTTACAGTGAAACTGTATATTAGCATATGGTATTGGATACATTGTTCTATTTTAAAAAGTGTAGTCTGTTAGAAGAGTAAGAAAATTAAAATTTTTTATTTTTTCTTCAATGCTCTTTCTTAATATAGATCTGAATTTCTAATCTTATTTCCTTTTTTATAAAAAGCTGCTTTTAACATTTCTTGCAACGTAGGTCTATTGGCAAGGAATCTCAATTTTTGTTTGATAAAGTATATTTCTCACACTTTTGAAGGATAGTTTTGCAATGTACATAATTCTCAGTTGATTTTTTTTTCTCAACACTTTGAATATCTACTGTCTTCTTGTCTGCACATTATCAAATGATCAGTCAGATTTAACTCTTGTGTTTGTTACTCTACAGGTAAGCTGTTCTTCTTTCCTCTGGCTTCTTTCAAAATATTGTTTCTATATCTTTGAGTTTTTTGTAATTTGAAGATGATATTCCAAGATGTAGTTTTTTTTTATTTGGTTTTGGTTTTGGGTTTTTTGATTTTTGTGGTTTTTGGAGTTTATTTTGTATTTATCCTTCTTGGTTCTCTGAGCTTCCTGCTCTGTTGATTGGTGTCTGACATGAATATGGGGGAAATTTGGTCATTGCTTCACGTATCTCTTCTGTTCCTTTCTTTCTTCTCCTTCTGGTATTCCCATAATGTTTATGTTACACCTTTAATAATTGTTCAACAGCCCTTGGATATTCTGATCTATACATTTTTTAGTTTTTTTTTCTACTACTACCTTCCTCTACATTAAAGGCACTCTTCAGTCTCTTCATTTTCTTAAAGTGATTTTGATTTCTAACATTTCTTCTTGGTTCTTTTTAGTATTTCCAGCTCCACTTACACTGCCCATCTGTTTTTGCATGCTGTTTACTTTATCCACTAGCCTTTAGTATGTTAACCATAGTTGTTTTAAATTCCTAGTCTGATAATTACAACATTCCTGTCATGTCTGTTTCTAATGCTTGCTGTGTCTCTTTAAACTGTGTTGTTGATTTTTTTTTTTGCCTTTTAGTATGTCTTGTAATTTTCTTGATAGCCAGACTTGATGTAGGAGGTTAAAAAAACTACTGCAAATAGGCCTTCACTGTGGTGGTGAAGTTTGGAGCAACTGAAAGTGTTCTGTAGTTCTATAATTAGATCTCAATCTTTTGGTGAGCCATGCCTGTTGTCTGTCGATTTCACAAGTGTTGCTAAGTCTCTCCCCCAACTTCTTAGGTGGGACAAGATGTCTAGAGAGGGCTAGAGTTGGGTTTATATCTTTAATGTTCAAGGCTGGAGCCAGCTGAAATTGGATATTTCTTTTCCTTCAAAATGGTTAGACTTTGATAATATCCAAACAGGTTCGTCTCTGGTTAACTAATTTTCCCTGAATTCAGGCTTTGTTAAGAACAGAGTGCTCCGGCATATTTTCAAATGGTTTCTTTTCCTTTCCCCCTCCTTGAAGCCTGAGATTTTTCTCTCATATACTGTGGGAATCTGGTTGAGCTCCTGGAGGTAAATATCACAATATTGTGGGGCACTCTCTGACTTAATCACTCTGAAGTTTCTAACTCTCAGGGTTGTCTAGTGTGAGCCTCTAGCAATTCATCAATTATAGTTCATGATTTTCTACACCAGCACTGGTTTCTTCAGCAGTTTCTGCTCATGATTCTCTGCTCTGGTAAGTTGTCACTCTCTGCATTTGCTTATGTGCCCTTCCAATTATGAGATCTGTGATTTGCCCTGTGTCCTCCCCTCTCTTATGGATACAAGAAGAGTGTTGATTTTTCAGTCTGTTCAGCCTTTGATTATTGTTAGGATGCAGTGGTGACTTCCAAGCACACTATATGTGGAATTGGAAACTAAGTCTCTTGTAATATTTTAAAATAAGAAAGCTGGTTACCAGGTAAGCCTTAAAAAATGCTATTAATTCAAGGATACCTTCTACGTATGTTTTTAATGAGTTAGGTAAGCACTCTAGCCCCCAAGATATATCTTCAAATACTATTTTTCAAGAAGTAGATCATCCAATAAATTACCTATATTTATGATTGGTTTGAATGTTTTTCCTAACTTAAATGTTAAAATATTGTAGGCCTTCTCAATTTCCCTCTATTTGGGTTCAGAATGTAAATCATCCAAATAAAAATTAGAAGGTCCATGAAATGATCTTCCCACAAGTCAAGATATTACAAAGCTCAGTGACAGAATTAAAAAATAAAAAATAAAAAACATATCACTTTAGCCTTCATAGTTTAATTTTTCTAAATTCTTCTGTTGCTTTTAAGTGGATTATATCAATAGCTTCCTCTTTGTATTCTTATTTTTAATAATTGCAATTTGTGGAACTCTTCAGAAACAGAAATTGTCTGTAGTCAATTTGTAGTATTTAGTCATTAGAGAATTCCAATGGATTTTAAGAAAATTACAACATAAATTTAGAGAACTCCTTTATAAATGTTGTGAGGTCATTATACAAACAGATTGTTTTAAAGGTAGTTTTATATGGTTCAAATATTTAAAAATTCTAATTGATGAAGAGCAAAGAAGAAAAGGCACACACTGCTAAGTTGGAAACTCTTTTTATATTGAATATTAGTTTTGTAACAAATTTTGTAGTTTAATTTTACTTTGTATACAAAAACTTTCTATTTTGAAATTATAAAATATATTCCAATTGGCAGACTATTGTGGCTTCTTTGGGCTCAATGATAAATTATGTACACTCCACAGCCAACAAAAGTACATTTCTCCTTTGTATTGTTCTAATTTAGTAAGAATACTTGTGTAATATGAAATCATAATAATCTTCACTCAAAAACATTTTAACTGAATGTTTAATAGTATTAATAGTATCAGATGTTTCCCTGTTAGTGAATGAGCTTCCATAAGATTTATGTGAACAAAAATAATGAGACCTTGTTTGAATTAAGATCATTGATTCTTTAAAATTTTATTCCATTGTGGAAAGAACATTTAAAATGAGACCTATCAAATTGTTAAGTGTACAGTACATTATTGTTACCGGTATATAAAATGTTGTACACAGGTCTTTAGAGCTTAATCATCCTGCTTAAGTGATTAGTAATTCCTCATTTCTCCAACCCCCAGGCTCTGACAACCATTATTCCATTCCTATGAATTTGACTATTTCAGATACCTCACATAAGTAGACGCATGCAGTGTTTGTCCTTCTGTGATTCCACTTAGCATAATATTCTAAGGTATACCCATGTTGCTGCATATTGCAGAATTTACTTCTTTTTAAAATTGAGTAGTGTTTCGTTCTATGTATATTCCACATTTTCTTTATCCATTCATCCACTGATGGGCATTTAGGTTGTTTCCACATCTAGCCTATTGTGAATATTGATGCAATAAACAAGCTCCTAAATACCTTTCACCCAGTTTTCCCTAGTGTTAAAATCGTATGTAATAATGGGTACAGTTAACAAAATCAACAAATTAAGATTTGGACAATATTACAAACTACAGACTTTTTTCTGAGTCTCCATTTTTCCATTAATTTACTTTTGTGGAGTGTTGGTCACATATTTTGCATAATACCCTTCAATTTGGAATTGTCTGATGTTTTCTTATGATAACACTTTGATTTTATAGTTTGGGGAAGAATACCACAGATGTGAAATGCCCTTTCAATTTCATCATATCAGGGGAAAATTGTATTATCATGACATTTTATTGATGAAAGTTACTTTGACCACTTGGTTATGGTAGTGTCTCCTAGGTTTTTTCACTTTATTTTTCCCTTTCCAGACTCTTTGTTAGAAGTGCATCATTAAACCCAACCTATACAAAAGTGGAGGGAAATTAAGCTTAACCTACTGGAGGAAGGAGTATAAAAGAGTTTCTGATATATTAAAGTCACCATTGGAATTCATTCATATTGTGGAAGAGATAACTTGAGGCTCTGCAAATGTCCTACTTCTCCTTAAAATTCCACCCATCTGTGGATTCATCTGTGCATCTTGCCTGCAGTTAACCACTGTGGCATTCTAATGGTGATTTTCTATTTCTTCACTGATCCTACATTTATAATTTGGATTTATTCTGTAACAAAAATATGTCTCTTTCCATTTATTTATGTATTCAATCACTTATTTATATCAGTATAGACACACTGATATTTTATACTGGGTGTTATATTATCATTATTTATTTTGGTGCTCAAATGGCTCTAGCTATGACCTTAGGAGCTCTCAAAGTAGTTTCTGTGTCATTTTGACATGCCTCCAATTTTATGTTTAAGTATTTTCTTACTTTCTGACATTATAAGAAGCTCTGGGATCCTCTTGTATTTCCTTTGCCCCAGCCTTAAAAGTAGACATTTATCTATAGAGCTTTGGTTCCTCCTTTTGGATAATGACATTTGGAAACTACGATCTGCACACTAGGTGTGCTTGTCACTATTAGAGTGTCACTGCTTCTAGTCTGTCTCAAGAGACAGAGCTAGGAGATTTACTGTGTATACTAAATCTTGCACTGTACATACAAAACACTGTATATGTAATTCTGTGTCTCTCCATCTACAGATATATTAAGATAAATATAAGTTGTTACTAATATCTCTGTTTCTAATCCAGTACCACAAAGTTTATTCTAGCCTCCTCTCCTTCCTGTAAGCTTATTTTTAATGTCACAGACAGTGAGAAACCTAGTTTTTATGTTTATACCTTTTTGAACTCATGTCTTCAACTCAGTACACATGTAAGATTGTTTCTTAATTCTAACCAGCACTGGTTTGAGAAAAAAGAAACTGGAGCACAGTGTTTATGCATGTTTATCTTTTGTCCTTCACCTCATAGTATCCAGTCAACACACTATATTTCAAAGTTACTCAGGTCAGCTACTTTATTCCTTCCTTTGATTGGGCTTATCATATATTTGTAACATAATTAGATGCATTCCTTCCTGTGATACCCCCAAATGATTTGGTTTTAATTTTTATGCAACAAAGTTCATTCTTTGTGGTATAAAATTCCATGATTTCTGACAATATAGAGGCAAATCTGGATCTAGAGTTAGATTTAGAGTTAAATACACGTATAAATGTATCTAATATTTCCTTGTGTGACACATTTATGGTTAATTCCCATTCTCCGACTCCTGCTCTATACCAATGAATTTAACTTCCCTAGAATGTCATATAAATGGAATCATACAATATTTGTGTATAATTCTAGCAATTATGAATAAAGCTCATCAAAATTTTGCCATGTAGGCAATTTGAGTGAGCATAAATTTTCACTTCTTTTAGGTGCATATTAGGAGTATGGACAACCTTTTTTATTTTTTCTTTACCAAAGTTGCTGTGTCACTTGTGTTCCCACCAGTAATGTATGAGATCTCTAATCTTTCTCAAGCCACAGACCACAATTTTATTTACAAACCACTCTTTTCTTTTGTTGGTAGCTTCACTGTGGGGAAGTACTTTTTTCTCTGGAGGACAAATGGGGAATTTTAAATAGTAGACATAAACAATGTATTGTAGCTAGGGAGAGTAGTCCCCTCTGACGTCACTAACTTTATGTAGCTACTTGACAATTTCTTCTTTCCTAATAAAGGACCTACCTGCCTCATCTGGGATTAGAATGCCCATGTCCTCAGCGTTCATTCAGCTCTGTGAGGTGAGTGTACTGGGCATTATTTCTTTGATCCCCCTCTTGGATGAGTGATGCTTAAGCCCAGAACCTACACATTTCAAAGGGAATAGAACCATAAATGTGTGAAAAACGACATAAATGGAGCCACTTTAAAAACAGACTTGGAGTCACCAGTCCAGAGGAACTGCCTTGCACGTCCTGTTTTTTCTAAACCTTTGAATTGGGCCAGACCACCACCATTTCAAGAAGTCAGAGAGAACAAGAAAACCTTTTTTGAAAAGACTGATAAAAGTGAATTTTGCCTAGTGACCACTTCCCATGACCCATCAGTGAAGTACAAACCCACCTGTACTGTCAGCACCAATGAATTCTTCTTTGAAACAACTTACTGCATCTTCCTTTTTTTTCCATAAAACCCTGAGTCCACCTCCTGTAATTCGGGATACTATTTGGGTTTATACCTGAATCTATGTATCCCGAGTTGTAATTCTTTTTTCTAACACTTGGCTTCATGAACAAGTTTCCTGCTTCGAGGTGGACAAAGGTCATCTCAGCAATGAGAAGCCTTGCAGAGCATTTCTTTCTCTGTGCATTGTTTCCATGAAAGTCCTTCCTCCTTCAGTTATAGATACCTTTGCTATCTGTATCATATCTATATCTATCTTTGGCTAATTTTAGTTGTAGATGTCTTTGTAATAAGATATTTCTTAAGGGGGGTGTTTTGTAGAGTATGCAATTGTAACATCTACTCCGATTACTATATAAATTTGGTGAGCCATTCTCATTGAGTGAATGATGGTATGGCTTTCCAAAAACGCCAAAGGGTTATGTGAGACTAGGATTCATATGCTTGAAAAAAAATCTCTTATTTAGTTAGAAAACCTCAAGGGAATGAAGGGATGTTATGCAAGAAAATGTACTATCCATAGCAACTAATAGTAGCATTTTAAATGCAAACAGAAAATACACAACATTTAAATATGACATTATATAAGATGAAACACATATCCCAAACATTACAAAAATAAACACACATTACATCTCTTTGTCATTCACATAGAATTATGAAATGTTCAGCTCCTCCTTTCCTCTGAGGCCCAGAGCATCCAGCAAGCAGAGGGATGGATGGTGGTTCACCTCGGCAGTGTATTTGGGACCTGGTAACTGGAAAAGCTCACCATCTGGATGTCTATCACATGGGCTGTATTTATGTTCTCCAGAGTAGAGAGACAGATGTCCATAAAAAAAAAATGCACCACACTTTCCATACTGTAATGCTTGTCTCCTAAGTGTAGAAAGCACGATTTCTGTTCATAGGTTCACAGATGAGTTTGCCCCTGGGATAATTTCTTTTACATTCAAGTTAGAAGTAATTAAATGAATTTCAGGAAATTTTATGCAGGTTAAAATTAATTATAGAACTTTTGTGGTAGCACTCCTATCATTTTATACTTCTTAACAAATAATTTAAAGATTGAATTGATTATTCATGCCTGTGAGAAATAGGTAAACTTGCTTTACAGCAGTATTAAAAAAATCAAATCATTGACTGATTCCAGATAATTTTTAATACCATCTTCTTATTCATTGGAAAAGCTTAATTTCAATAACATGATCTCTAACTTTCTTGTATATTTCATATATAGTAAAATAGTGCTCTATGTGTTTTATTAATTTTTTACTTCAGAAATAAAACGTGTACTGTTTACTTTTATTCATTCGGGTAAAGAGAAAGAAGAGACAGAAAGACAAAGGGAGGGCATATAAGAAACTCTGAGTAAGGACATAAGGATTCTAGCTTTACCCCTATATCTAAATGCCATTAGACAAAGCATGTAAGTTCATTAATTCTCCTTTGTTTTATCTGTAAAATGGTCATATCCCACTAGATATATTTCCAGCTTCAAATATATGATTGACATACATTTATTGTTTGTTTATGCTAAGTGTTATATTATTAAACTATTCTTTTTTAAAAGGAAGAGTTCCTCTTGATTTCCTTATATAATATTCTCAAAGATATATTTATGATTATGGCCAATGAGGAAGTTTTAAAAATAAGCATCTCTATTTGTGTGTTCCTGTGTATGTGTACTTTAAATTCTTCTCAAAGTAGTATTCATATTTACTCAAGAACACCATTTCCAAGGTCTCCATACATGATATTTACAAAATAGCTCTAAAATTACAAATTACAATAGCTAAAATAAATACAACTGGTATTAAGAATATAATACATTAAACAGTGCCACTTCTGTCATTCTTTTATAACTCTAAATGATGTTTTTTTTCTTTTTGCTATGTGTACTATAAGATTGTCATTTATATAAAATGAGTGTCAGAGCTCTTCCTGTAGACTGAGAATATTCAAATGCCTGCATGAAATTTCTTAAATGGAATAGTTGGAGACTGTATTTCAAAATAGTCATATTCATTTACTCATGAAGTATGCAAAGGGTAGCAGAATATGTCACCCCAAAAAAGCCACACTGGCATTTTGATTATTTTAAGCTTTAGGCATTTGAAAAACAGCAATGTGAGGAAAAGCCTTCTCTGAACTCCCTTATCTGCCTAAAGACAGATCCTCCAAAAGGGATTCCGGTTGTCATAGGTCATAGATTATCTCCCTGGGAACTTCATCAGCCAGGCAAGATCGACTCCTCACATGAGAGGAAACTAGAAGTCAATACCCAGCCCAACAAAGTTTGTCACAAACTACCATACCTCCCATTTGTTCATCTAAGGGGCCATTCATCTTTCCTAAATATTATTTATTTTCTCATAAGTAGCCTATATCTCCCTTCCCTTTCCCTATTATTATGGTATTTAAGTCTGAAATATAAGGCATCTCCATGAGTTACTTATTTTTCACTGGGACTCTCCCATGTATACATTAAATATACATGTTAATACATTAGTTATAAATACTTGTGTTTTTTTCTGTGAATCTCTTTTATTACAGGAGTCTTAGTTAATAATTCAGAAGTGTTGATGGAAAATTATAAGCATTGGAAAACACATATGCATTGTGTTCCTTTGCTGTCCATACAAGCTTAGAAGATAGAGAGAGCACAAATAGTACAGGTCATGGTTCATGATGTCTAAAGAATTGAAATCTATTTGTAAAGATAAACATGAATAAAAAAAAATTTAATGCTGCAAGCAACGTGCTGAATAATTTACCACTTTAAGGGTTCTGAGATGGGAAAGCAATTTGAACAAGTTGCTTTTTTGGCTCAGGATGTGTAATTAAGGACGACAGAGAGGGAATCAAGTTGATAAGAAGAGAGTGAAGGAGTCAGAAAAGCATATACCTAAATTAAATAAATTTAAGAAAGATGCTGAACAGCAGTAAGCAAATAAATAGGCACCTGGCAACCCATGAAAATAAGTCAGAATTATCAGAAGGCAAGCCTTACATGCTAAATTGATTGAAAATCACGTTCTACTCTATTGCTACTGGGCAGCTGCATCTGGGGAGGTCTCTCCCTGCACACTGGGTGAGACCGCAACCTGGACAGGTGTGAAAGAATCCACAGGCAGGTCTGATGAGTGTAGGTGAGAAAGGAAATCATTAAGGTGATAGTGGTAGTGGACGGCAGCAGCCCTGCAGGCGGCAGAGAACAAGGAAGGATGAGGAGGAAAGGGAAGCTCACTGAGCTCCTGCTCAGCACAGGGCGAATCCCTTGCCAACTCCTGAAGCCAGGGTCACCTGGAGTCCTGTGTCGGCTTGCATCTGCACAGTGTGTGAACAGAGTCCCCACCATCCCAGGGTTTGGGAGAGCCAAGGAGCTCTGGATGGAATGCGATTATGTGCTGAGGGCTTCCCAAAGGCAAAGAAAGGAGAGTTTCAGGCAGGCTACTAAAGAGCATGATCGCACAGCTGCAGTCCCATCAGGGTCACCCAGGCAAAGGGAACTGGCAGCCCAAACCAGATATCTAAGCAGCCCCTCCCTCCTGGTCTGAAGTAGAGCAGGGAGAATACCTGTGCTTAAGTCCAGAAAATTGAATGAAATAGCAAAGTAACAAAGACACTTACCACTGGGTAAGAGGTCTCTTTATTAACCTCCAGAGAGGCTTGGAAGAGCACAGGAAAAAATACACAGTAAGTTGAGCAGCAAGAAGGTTTTATTTAAGGCAAAGTACGCATGCAAAGAAAGGGGAGATGGGCAGCCTCGGAGAGGAGAAATGCTTAAAGGCTTAGCATTCATGTCTTTTAAGGATTTCAAGGATGGGGCAAAGGGCCAGGAGGGCATAGGCTTGACTTGTGGTCTCATGATGTCTGTCTCTGGTGAGAGATATTGTGTCATCATCCATAGTCAGTCCTCTAGATATTCGGTCAGATAAACTAAACACAAGGAATTTACTGATACTGTTCTTTTCCAAGATAGTAGTTGCCCCCAAGCAGTGGGAACATATCATTTAGGACTGTGTGCCTTGCCTTAAGATAGGCTAGGTTACTGTCTGATTACCATAAAAGAGATCAGGAATCTTACCTCTTAATTCTCTGGCTAAAATGGAATGACAGCCTTGAGATGGAGTCCCTCCTTTTCTTTCCATACTATTTATATCTTGTAATGTTTCATCATAGGCAAGAAAAACTAATCACGATGCTTGTCCCAGGTCTCTTCGCTACCTTACTATGACAAAGTGCAAAATGACATGTCACTGGTAAAGACATTCAGTAGCTGAGCTCCTAAGCAGTGATCTGGAAGACACCAGGGAAGACTGAAGTGCATTCTAAGTGCTGTACGATGCACTTTAAAGTTAATGACATGGAAGCAGAAAATGCCCTTTGACTGTTGATTACTGCCCATCTCTCCCACTCTTTCCCTTTGCTTCCACATCAGAGTAAATTTTTTTCATAATCTTGATTGAGTTTACATAGAAGTTTAACATGATGGAAAATCCTACATAAAGGGGAAAAATATCCAAACATTTGTAAACTATCTATGTATTAAAATCTGAACATAAAAATGAAAGTTAACTGGATCCCTTATCCCTGTACTTCATGCCGTTTGAATATATTAAAAAAATTATAGGTACTTCTAGAGAAAAGATTAAGGATTGTTAGCTTTATTTTCCATATTGTTATAATGAATATAACCTATTTTTAGTGATTCAAAAATTTTAAAAGTATTGAGAGTTCTGTAGTTGTATTACTTTATAGATATAGAAGCCACCTTGTTTGGCTATCATTTCTAATAATAAATTATGTGGGTTTCAAAGTATAAAAGAAGTAAAATTATTTCAGAGTAAGAAGCTCAGCAACAGAATATCTATTAAAAAAATATTGAAAAAGTGAACAATTTATATATATATGCAAAACAGTATTTGTAAATTGAAATCAATATTTTAGACCCAGAAAATACAGGAATTTAGGTTAAATCTGACTTCATTCTCTTAGGCATGGAATAGTAGCTTAGTTATAGAGAGAGGAGTTTAGAAGGTTTTCCAGTGTCTCCCACAACCAGAGTAAAAATTACAGCCAGTGTTGATACAGAGATCTCGAGCCAGGTGTGAGTTATCTCTGTTTTGCTAAGAACCATATCCCAACACCAGCACCCTGCCTGTAGGTTTCTAATGAATAAATGAATGAAGGCCCTAGAAAACAGAAAGAAGCCAAAGCACTTTTTCCACAAGACTCTCCTGTGTTTCTCTGCAGGCTTACGCCATTCCTCAATCCTTCCTAGAAGCTGATTCACTCTTACAGCCCATGGCTGAACATTTTAAAAACTGAGCACCTACTTTGTTTATGATTTTGTCCTTTTTTATTTTTTTTTATTTTGCTATTATTAGTATACAATTACATGAGCAACATTATGATTACTGGACTCCCCCTATTATCAAATCCCCACCACATACCCCATTGCAATCACTGTCCATCATTGTAGGAGGATGTTATAGAATCACTACTTGTCTTCTCTGTGTTATACTGCCTTCCCCACATACCCCCACCCCACCCTCACCCCTGCTACATTATGTGTGCTGATTGTAATAGCCCTTTTTCCCTCTTATACCTCCCTTCCCACCCATCCTCCCCAGTCCCTTTCGTAACTGTTAGCACATTCTTGGGTTCTGTGAGTCTGCTGCTGTTTTGTTCCTTCAGTTTTTCTTTGTTCTTATACTCCACACATGAGTGAAATCATTTGATACTTGTCTTTTTTGGCTTGGCTTATTTCACTGAGCATAATACCCTCTAGCTCCATCCATGTTGTTGCAAATGGTAGGATTTGCTTTTTTCTTATGGCTGAATAATATTCCATTGTGTATATGTACCACATCTTCTTTATCCATTCATCTACTGATGGACACTTATATTGCTTCCATTTCTTGCCTATTGTAAATAGTGCTGCAATAAACATAGGGGTGCATATGTCTCCATACTTCTTTCCACAATGGTTGAACTAATTTGCTTACCCACCAGCAGTGTAGGAGGGTTCCCCTTTTCTCCACATCCTCGCCAACATTTCTTATTGTTTGTCTTTTGGATGGCAGCCATCCTAACTGGTGTGAGGTGATATCTCATTGTGGTTTTAATTTGCATTTCTCTGATGACTAGTGATGTGGAGCATCTTTTCATGTGTCTGTTGGCCACCCACCTGAATTTCTTCTTTCGAGAAGTGTCTGTTCAGCTCCTCTGCTCATTTTTTAAATGGCCTATTTGCTTTTTGTTTGTTGAGGTACATGAGCTCTTTATATAATTTGGATGTCAACCCCTATGTCATTTATGAATATATTCTCCCATACTGTGGGATATCTTTTTGTTCTACTGATGGTATCCTTTGCTGTACAGAAGCTTTTTAGTTTGACATAGTCCCATTTGTTAATTTTCGCTTTTGTTTCCCTTGCTCGGGGAGATATGTTCATGAAGAAGTTGCTCATGTTTATGTCTAAGAGATTTTTCCCTATGTTTTTTTCTAAGAGTTTTATGGCTTTATGACTTTCATTCAGATCTTTGATCCATTTTGAGTTTACTTTTGTGTATGGGGTTAGACAGTAATCCAGTTTCATTCTCTTACATGTAGCTGTCCAGTTTTGCCAACAACAGCTGCTGAAGAGGCTGTCATTTCCACATAGTATATCCATGGCTCCTTTATCATATATTAATTGACCATATATGCTTGGGGTTATATCTGGGCTTTCTATTCTGTTCCACTGGTCTATGGGTCTGTTCTTGTGCCAGTCCAAATTGTCTGGATTACTGTGGCTTTGTAGTAGAGCTTGAAGTCAGGGAGCATAATTCCCACTGCTTTATTCTTCCTTCTCAGGATTGCTTTGGCTATTTGGGGTCTTTTGTGGTTCCATATGAATTTTAGAACTATTTGCTCTAGTTCATTGAAGAATGCTGTAGGTATTTTGATAGGGATTGCATTGAATCTGTAGATTGCTTTAGGCAGGATGGCCATTTTGACAATATTAATTCTTCCTAGCCAAGAGCATGGGATGAATTTCCACTTATTAGTGTCCTCTTTAATTTCTCTTGAGTGTCTTGTAGTTTTCAGGGTATAGGTCTTTCACTTCTTTGGTTAGGTTTATTTCTAGGTATTTTATTCTTTTGGATGCGATTGTGAATGGAATTGTTTTCCTGATTTCTCTTTCTGCTAGTTCAGTCATTAGTGTATAGGAATGTAACAGATTTATGTGTATTAATTTTGTATCCCACAACTTTGCTGAATTCAGATATTAGATCTAATAGTTTTGAAGTGGATTCTTTAGGGTTTTTTATGTACAATATCATGTCATCTGCAAACAGGGACAGTTTGACTTCTTCCTTGCTGATATGGATGCCTTTTATTTCTTTGTGTTGTCTCATTGCCATGGCTAGGACCTCCAGAACTTTGTTGCATAAAAGTGGGGAGAGTGGGCATCCTTGTCTTATTCCCGATCTTAAAGGAAAAGCTTTCAGCTTCTCGCTGTTAAGTACAACGTTGCCTGTGGGTTTGTTATATATGGCCTTTATGATGTTGAGGTACTTGCCCTCTAAACCCATTATGTTGAGAGTTTTTACCACGAATTTTGTTTAGTTTTGTCGAATGCTTTTTCAGCATCTATGGAGATGATCATGTGGTTTTTGTCCTTCTTTTTGTTGATGTAGTGGATGATGTTGACAGATTTTTGAATGTTGTACCATTCTTGCATCCCTGGGATGAATCCCACTTGATCATGATGGATGATCTTTTTGATGTATTTTTTAATTCGGTTTGCTAATATTTTGTTGATTATTTTTGCATCTATGCTCATCAGGGATATTGGTCTGTAATTTTCTTTTTTTATGGTGTCTTTGCCTGGTTTTGGTATTAGAGTGATGTTGGCCTCGTAGAATGAGTTTGGAAGTATTTCCTCCTCTTCTATTTTTTGGAAAACTTTAATGATGATGGGTATTAAGTCTTCACTAATGTCTGATAAAATTCAGCAGTGAAACCATCTAGTCCAGAAATTTTGTTCTTAGGTAGTTTCTTGATTACCATATCAATTTCTTTGCTGGTAATTGGTCTATTCAGATTTTTTGTTTCTTCTTGGTTCAGCCTTGGAAGGTTGTATTTTTCTAGAAAGTTGTCCATTTCTTCTAGGTTATCCAATTTTTTGCCATATAATTTTTCATAGTATTCTCTCAAAATTCTTTGTATTTCTGTAGTATACGTAGTGATTTTTCCTTTCTCATTTCTGATTCTGTTTATGTGCACAGACTCTTTTTTTCTTGATAAGTCTGGCTAGGGGTTTACCTATTTTGGTTTATTTTCTCAAAGAACCAACTCCTGCTTTCATTGATTCTTTGCATTGTTTTATACTTCTCAATTTTATTTATTTCTGCTTTAATCTTTATTGTGTCCCTCCTTCTACTTACTTTGGGCCTCATTTGTTCTTTATTTTCTAGTTTCATTAATTGTGAGTTTAGACTATTTATTTGGGATTGTTCTTCTTTCCTGAGGTAGGCCTATATTGCAATATATTTCCCTCTTAGCACGGCCTTCGCTGCATCCCACAGATTTTCTGGTGTTGAATTGTTGTGGTCATTTGTCTCCATATATTGCTTGATCTCTGTTTTTATTTGGTGATTGATCCATTGATTATTTAGGAGCATGTTGTTAAGCCTCCATGTGTTTTTGGGCTTTTTGTTTTCTTTGTGTAATTTATTTGTAGTTTCACACCTTTGTGTTCTGAGAAGCTAGTTGGTACAATTTCAATCTTTTTGAATTTATTGAAGTTCTTTTTGTGGCCTAATATATGATTTATTCTTGAAAATGTTCCATGTGCACTTGAAAAGAATGTGTATACTTTTGCTTTTGGATGGAGTGTTTTATAGATGTCCATTAGGTCCATCTGTTCTAATATGTTGTTCAGTGCCTCTGTGTCCTTACTTATTTTCTGTCTGGTTAATCTGTCTTTTGGAGTGAGTGGTGTGTTGAAGTCTCCAGAATGAATGCATTTCATTCTATTTCCCCCTTTAATTCTGTTAGTATTTGTTTCACATATGTAGGTGATCCTGTGTTCAGTGCATAGATATTTATAATAGTTATATCCTCTTGTTGGACTGACCCTTTTATCATTATTTAATGTCCTTCTTTGTCTCTTGTGACTTTCTTTGTTTTGAAGTCTATTTTGTCTGATACAAGTACTGCAACTTCTGCTTTTTTCTCACTATTAGTTGCATGAAATATCTTTTTCCATCCCTTTACTTTCAGTCTGTGTACGTCTTTGGGTTTGAAGTGAGTCTCTTGTAGGTAGCATATAGGTGGGTCTTGTTTTTTTATCCATTCAGTAACTTTATATCTTTTGATTGGTGCATTCAGACCATTTACATTTAGGGCGATTATCAATAAGTATGTACTTATTGCCATTGCAGGCTTTAGATTTGTGGTTACCAAAGGTTCAAGGGTAATTCCCTTACTCTCTAACAGTCTAATTTAACTTACTTCGTATACTATTACAAACACAACCTAAAGGTTCTTTTTTTTTCCCTCCTTTTTCTTCTTCCTCCATTCTTTGTATGTTATGAATCATATTCTGTACTCTTTGTCTTCCCTTGGGTGACATCTATTTAGCCTTAGGAATACTTTCATCTATAGGAGTCCCTCCAAAATGGACTGTAGAGGTGGTTTGTGGGAGGTAAATTCTCTCAGCTTTTGCTTATCTGAAAATGGTTTAATCCCTCCTTCAAATTTAAATGATAACCTTGCCAGGTAGAGTATTCTTGGTTCAAAGCCCTTCTGCTTCATTGCTTTAAAGATATCATGCCACTCCCTTCTGGCCTGTAAGGTTTCTGTTGAGAAGTCTGCTGATAGCCTGATGAGTGTTCCTTTGTATGTGATCTTTTTTCTCTCTCTAGCTGCTTTTAAAAAGTCTGTCTTTACCCTTGGTCTTTGTCATTTTAATTATTATATATATTGTGTTGTCTTACTTGGGTCCCTGTGTTGGGAGATCTCTGCACCTCCATGGCCTAAGAGACTATCTCCTTCCCCAGATTGGGGAATTTTTCACCAATTACCTCCTCAGTGAAACGTTCTATCCCTTTTTCTCTCTTTTCTTCTTCTGGTACCCCTATAATGTGAATATTGTTCCATTTGGATTGGTCACACAGTTCTCTCAATATTCTTTAATTCTTAGAGATCCTTTATTCTCTCTGTGCCCCAGCTTCTTTGCATTCCCTTCTCTAATTTTTATTCTATTTACCGTTTTTTCTACTACATCTAATCTGCTTTTAAATCCCTCCATTGTATGTTTCATTTTAGATATGGTATTTCTTAATGATTGAATCTCCAACTTAAATTCGTTCCTGAGTTCTTGAATATTTTTCTGTACCTCCATAAGCATGTTTATAATTTTTATTTTGAACTTTCAGGAAGATTGGTGAGTTCGGTTTCATTTGGCCCTCTTTCTGGGGTTTGCAAGATTTTGGTCTGAACCATGTTCTTTTGACGTTTCATATTTCTGTGTGGTGCCCATTAGTGCACAGAAACTCCAGTCTCTGGAGCTGCTCAGCCTCTAGAGTGAGGTTGGGAGTCATAGGGGAGCAGAGCTGGTGCCTGGGGGGAGGAACGATCTGTTTCCTGATTATCATCTGCAGTGCCTGTCTCCAGTGTCAAAGCCAGAGGGCCAAGCACACACGTGTAAACCTCTGTGCTTTGCGTCTCTAGCTGTTGTAGGCGGGGCCTCCCTCTGGCTGGCCTGACGCCTGTGCAGTGACTGCAGGTTTGCGAGCAGGTGCCTGCAGGCCAGTAGGAAGGCTCGGCAGGCTGTGTGTCACAGTGGGGGGCCTTGGAGCTGAATAGACAGCCATGGGGTTGGAGCACCTGAAGCTCCTCAAAGCTCCCAACCAGCTGGGCAGAGCACACCCAGACAACATTGTCCAGCTCTCCCTTCTCCCATACAGCAAGCTCCGTGCAACCCCACCCCTTCAGCAGCCCTCTTGCTGCTAGGAAGCCTCTCAGACTGCCTGCCTTTCCTCTGGCACAGAGCGGCCGGGTGTGGATCCCCTCCTCCACAAACGGCCATAATATCGATTTCTGAAGCACTCTGACTGTCTGAGCTTCCCAACATCCAGAGCACCACACACTATAGTATTCCGCTCTCAAAGCAGATGTCCAGGGCTAGGTGTTCAGTTCAGCAGTCCCAGGCTTCCACCCCCTCTTCCGCTACATCTCTCTTCCTCCTACTGGTGAGCTGGAGTGGGGGGTGGAAGGGTTCAGTTTCCCACAAGATTAAGGATTTCCTACGTTACCCTGTTTCATGAGGTCTGCTCTGTTTGTGAGGTGTGTGTGTGCAGTCTGGTTCAGCCTTATTTCTTGTTGCTGTTTTAAGGTTAGTTGTATTAATTAACTATATTTTTGTACTGTTTGTGGTTTTGGGAGGAGCTCTCCATCTCACCTCTCACGCCACCATCTTGAATTCTTATTTTGTGCTTTTAACAGGAGAAATACTTAAGCCTTGTATAGCTATTGGGCCTGAAACAATACAAGTCAGGACAGATGCAATACCTGGTGGAAATCAACAAATGTGAGAGAGAATAATGACCCAGTATTATTCACCTGGACTCACTAATATTTGAGAGAAGAACCAAAATTATGGTCCGGGCAGAAATTTAAGAATAAGAAATTAGAACAGGAGTCGCAAACTTTTTCTTAAATGGCCAGATAGTAAATATTTAAAATTTTGTACACCACATATGGTTCCTGTCACATATTCTTCTTTATTTTATTTTACAACCCTCTTAAAATGTAAACAATATTCTTAGTTCCAGAGCAGTGCAAAAATAGACTGCAAGTCAGATAGAGACAGGGCTTACTGACCTCTAATTTAGGTAGAATCTCAGGTCTTAAAAAGTCAAAAAGGAGAAAACTACTCTTCACACTGGGCCTCTGGAACTCCACCTGAGACTGCTGTGCTGGGAGATGTTTAACAACTGGCTTCAAAAACAAAGCAAAATGACAAAACCAAACAACAAACACAGGAAACAAAACAATAAAAAATTAATGGCTAATGTTTACCAGTTTTATTGCCTCTAGCATCAAAAATTTAGTGGTGTGTTACAGCCAACTTCAACCAGTTTACCAGAGGAAATGGTCACATTTTTAGGAATTTTACCAGCCAGTTAGCTGTTGTTGAGGTATGTATGCCACAGCTACTCACCAGTACTACAAATAAGGCCTTTTTTCTCCTAAAGAGCTGGTTGTTAAAAATTGACCAGTACACCACTAGGAAACTTTCACCATGGATGATTTCAAGCTACAAACTTGACTTCATTGAATGTGTAGTTGGGAAGCTCTGCACTGTAACATGTGGAAAGATATATATATATAGTATTTTTACTTCTGGGGAGGAAATTCCTCCTCTACCCTTCAAGATTGTTCTAGTTGGCCTAAGAATTAAACTGACATGGGAAGATTAGCAGGAGAAAAAACAAAGTTTAATTGATGTGTATCGAGGCCCAATAGTAAAATTGAGACCTAAAAAACAACCCAAGCATGCAACAGGCAGCTTTTATACTTTTTAACAAAGATACATAAAGCTATGAGGAATTGACAGGACAAAGAAAATGTATATTTGGGAACATTAGTTAGTAAGGAAACCTTAACAATTTCAGCTAGGATAATAAATTAGTAGAAGTTACAAGGTTTGTTTATGTAGACTTCTTCAGCCCTGAATTCCCTCTCTCTGACAATAAAGATGCCTCTCGACCTCCTGAGGCAGGAAAGTTACCTTTTATATGGGAGATTTATTTCCTGCCTCCTGGAGACAAAGGGAAGTCAGAATGTTCTTTTTTGCACTGTTTCTTAAGTAAACTTAATTCCAAATAACCAACATGCCACTGTGGCATATCTTGGAATGGCCTGCCCAGGGCTCCACAATACCATATACATGTAATAGGCACAAATAAACTCAACAGGATAGATGACAGTAACAAGGTACATTTTAGGAAGTTGTAAATTTTGAATATTTAATGCCCGTGTCTTCAATGTAATTTCATTTTTATGGTTGTTCATGTAATTTAATTTCTATTAATTCCCATGTTTAACCACTGGCTTCTAAAAGTCCTGAACATTTAAAAACTTCCGGAGAATTGACATGTACACCACAAAATTGTCCGTGTCTACAGAATGGGAAAAAGGGCTCTTTTTCCAAAGTTTTGTGAAGACTGGAGTCCAGGCAGAGTTATTTGGGACCAAGAGGCTGTGAAAAATTATTGTGGGTTGAGTTTGTTCTCCTGGGGTTCTTGTACCCTTGACAATAAAGAATTAAAAGGCAGAGACACAGCAGTGAAGCAGAGGGAAAGTTTCATTTTGGATACACTCCAAGGGAGGAGTAGGCCGGAGTCAAGTAGACAAAAGAAAGCTTCAGTCTGTTAGGCAGGAGGCTTATATATTGTTTTCTGGCTAGAAGGAGCCTCTTTGACTGACAAGGTGGGGTTATTTGATTTCCAGGTTCATCTATATAGCCATCCCTCTCAGTGAGCATGTCCTTTCCCCATGCTGAGGTGTGATTTGGGCAGTTCTTACTTCTGTTTGATTTTGCCCCTGTGGGATCGGGTTGGGAAGGAAGTTATCTGCCTGCAAAGGCTTTTGTGGGTAAAATTGCAGTATTTCCAGACTCTCTCACCTGGCCTTAGTTCATCTCGGTATCAGTAGGTGTCTCCAAGGGGTGAAGAGAAGTAGTCCATCTCCATATCAATAGGTAATTATGAGGGGGTGTGAGGGCATATTTGGACTGGAGAGGTTGGGTGGGGTCCCTTTCTGCAGCTGGGTAGTGAGAAACACGGGCGAGAGGTAGACGACTGCTTGTAAGAAATAAACGGGTTTCTCCCACTTTATTTCTCCCTTTGACAGATTTCGGTTTCACAGGTAGTTTGCCCTGGGCTGGGAAAATACTCTGACCCCAGAGTTACACCTTTGTTGTCTTCACATGGGTACCTCCTACCTGGGTAGAGTTTGGGCAGCTTTTTCTTTGAATTTTTCTTTGAATCTCCCCTTTTCCAGCTGCATCTTCCTAACAAAATGACATAAATGAAGCCATTTTTTAAACAGAGCTGGAATCACCATTTCAGAGGAACTGCCTTGCACGTCCTGTTTTTTCTAAACTTTGAATTGGGCCAGACCACAACATTCCAAGAAGTCAGTAAGAACAAGGAGACCCTTTTGAAAAGACTCATATAAGTGAACTTTTGCTAGTGACCACTTCACATGACCAATCAGTGAAGTACAAAACCAGCTGTGCTTGTCAGCACCCATGAACTCTTCTTAAAAACAACTTACCAAATCTGCCTTTTTTTCCCCATAAAAACCCTGATTCCACCTCCTGTAATCGTGACACTGTTGGGTTTCTACCTAAATCTGTGTACCCTTTGTTGTAATTATTAGATCCCAAATACACATTTTGCCTCTGAATTCATTTCCTGTTTTTAGGTTGAAGGGCTCAACTTTCTGCCAAAACAAAGCATGGCTTTAACAGCATTAAGTGGCAAGAGGGAATACTGGAAGGTGGCCACAGAGAAGAAGAAAAAGGAAAAAAACAGAGGATACTTTTCCTAAGGAATAATTAGAAGGGAAGGGGCTTGGGAAAGACAAAGGTTATGCGGAGGATCCTAACCATCTTTACTTGTGTAGTTGGGGGAGCAACCAGTGATATTAGGGTTTAAAATCTAATATGAATTAATTTTCATTACAAACTGCACAGGCCTACAGATACTTGGGTTCTATAGGAAGGGCACATTACAGTTCGTATAGGTCTTTCCCTTTCATATTTTTGATTCTTATTTATTAGGTGAAAATACAGTTCAGACGGCTAAGTGACTTGTGCATGCCACGGAAGTTATATCTTCTGGGAAACATAACTTCTTGTCAATTCTTCTTTTCATTTGTCTTCTTGAAATTTATTTTGAGGTATGGCAAATTTAAACCCATGTTATTAAAGTCTCTCAAGGCAATCTCAGCATTTTGCTTTTGGTTTTCCCCCTTGTTATCCTGAATACAAACTTGCAGCACAGTTCCTTGCAATATAAACAGATGAGTACAACAGAGTCGCTCTGAAAGCCAAGACGTTTCTGCAGCCCCCATGCCCAGCGCCATCAGAGTACTGCCACTGCCTGATTCAGTGTGATAAGGGGAACAGTTACAGCAACAAACTGGAGCAAGGAGCTGAAAAGGTGACATCAAAAGGCTCCTACTGTCTGATCATTTTTCCTATTAAAAACAGGCATAGCTGTTTTTAATTAAATTTTAATTAAATTTAATTATTAAATTTGACAGCATTTCCTGGAAAATTGGATATTAGACAATAACTAGAACATGGAAACAGATAGTACAGATATAATAGATTAACTATATCAGAAATGTATAATGCTGTTGGGGAGGAAAAAATTTCTTCTACCCTTTGAAGTTTCATCTGGTTGGTCTAAGAATTAAATCGATGTAAGATAGAACAGAAGAAAATCAAATTTAATTCCAGATGTACAGAAACGCCACATACATGAGAGGTTCGAGGATAAAAGCTTATATGCCGTCCTGAGTTATAGGATGGGGTAGGGACCTGGGACTTCAAAGTGGGGGAGGACAATTCATAGGACAATAAGAGCAGCTGTTTGGTAATTAGATGTTTGCCCTGCCTTATTGATGAGCCATTTCGAAAAAACGTATCTCTGGTAATAACTTATTTCATGAAAAACCCCAATTTAGATTTTTCTAGGTAGTTGAGGAAGGGGCAAAATTTCTTTCTAAGCCAGCAGGGTCTTGATTGCTGGAAGCTCAAAATAGCCCCCATGCTAAAGTGGCATATTTTGGGGACGTTTGCTCTGAATCCTTTAAAAAAATACAGAATGTTCTATATTTCATAGACTCCATGAAAAATTAGATTTACACGAATTTTAATCTCTATCTCATACCAGCTTTAAAAAAAATTTAGCTGCTTCTTGGGAAATTATTTTAAAACTCTGTAAAACATGTATTTAGACAATGTGTCAAGCACACAGCAAGTTCCAGTGTATTAAAATTCTACGTATTTTAATCTCTTGTAAACAATTGAAAAATAATGGTAGAAAATAATGCATTTATAAACAACCAATGCCATGTTTAAGTGAACTGAGGGGGCTGACATAAATCTTATAAGTAATCTTTTTATTTAATGAATATATCTTATGTAACTACAAATGTTAACCCTGGAAAATTGATTGTTGTATAGTGGCTGGGGCTTGAAAACTGATGGTAAAGGGAACTTTAGATATTTTGATCTATCTGTATCAGAAAGGGCACATATTTAAACTATCTTCAAAGTAAACTTCCTGAGTTGAAAATCACTCCGGTTTTTAGAAATGTGCTTATTTAAAGGTCTTCATGTTTTTCCCATTGGCTTTCTGACAACCCACAGAGCTTAAGAATCTATGGTTTTGTATGTCTTCCAAAACAAAAATAATAAAATTAAATGCATTATTTCTAATGCTCTTTACAGTATTTGTCCTCATAAGTTAGAATCTAAATACTCTTAATTATCTGGAAGAAGCTAAGATTTATTATATTACTTTTAAAACCAAAGGCTCAGCTATAATAAAATATGGAGCATAGAAATCATCAAATATACTAATAAAACTGAATGTGTTTTATTCAATTTCATTTATATAAATAGATTTCCTAGACCTAAATTATTCAAAGCATTGCATTCTTTTTCCTGTAAAGGCATATCTCTCCCAAATTACATCTGTGTAAAAGTATTCTATCTTCATTTTCATCTTAGATTCATGATAAATCTGTAGCTTTCATTAAGTAATTTGATTAAATTTTAATAGACCTATAGGGATCTATAACCAAATGCTGACACAGATAAATAGGTAATCAAATGAGTTAAGTTCCTTTTTCCATTTTAGTAAATATAGATAAAGTAGCTTTGTAAGGATCCTTTCATTAGGAAGTTACCTATTTAGAAAGAGAGAGAGAGTAATATTTTTCCTCCTATGATTCACAAAATCTAGCTATTCTTTAAGTTTTTTCTAAAACAATCATTTATTTCTTCCAATAGCCTTTGAAATTTTGAACTACGTAGGGACTGTTTCTTCTATTACAGCACATGTCTTTGAGTTGCCCCTAGCATGGAATTCTTTTTAAACTCATCGTGTGCATGGGAATCTGTGGCTAGAGGAAGGCATAGGGTGCATAGGGCATGTTCAGCGCTGGATCTGGTGACATGGTTGATGTAAGCACAAGTCTCAAAGCAGGTGGTGATCAAAGAGTTGCCATGTAAAAGAACAGAATAAAACCAAATTTTATTGAACACCAGTGGATTCATGCTGTCGGGGCTATTTTTGTCAGAGTGATATTGGTGGATAGAGATTAGGGCAGTCAAGCAAAGCTTATAGGACAAGGTGTGATTAAAGATGATACCCAAAAGACAAGTGGTATTTGTATCAGGGAAAGTGAGGAGAAAGACTTCCTGTATATGAGATCAATAATTCATTAACAGCTTTCAATAGACTGAGTATGAGATAAAAAGTGACCAACTTGAGTATTAAGAAACTTTATGAAGACAATGAAGTCTGTTAACTGTTCTCTTGTTTGGAAACTAAGGCTCAAGCAGACACTCAAGGATGAAAGGTCTTATTCATTGAAGGGCCATGTAGTCTGAGGCATAGAATAATGGAGGTTTATGATAGAGGCTTTAGGGTGCATTTAATCCAACCCTTTTGTTTGATAGGCATGGAAACTGAATTTAGAGAGATAACAGATTTACATTTCCCATAATAATCATGAATGGCTAGTGAAAGTCTGTACCACCTGAAGCAGTCCGGGGAGGTGCTTTAGGACACGGGCTAAGGAGTTACAGTGCCTGGGTTAGATTCTGCGGTAGGATGAATAATGCCTCCCAAAGGTGTTCCCACGGGAATCCCCAGAACCTGTGACTGCCTCACCTTACATGATAAATTTAAGATCTTGAGAAGAGAATATAATCCTCAAGTGTCCGTGGAGGCCTGATGTAGTCACAAGGGCCCTTACAAAAGGGTGGCAAGAGGATCATGTTAAGAGCAGGAAATATGATGCCAAGATTAGGAGATTGGCATGATGCCAGGAAGGGGCCACAAGCCAAGGGGTACAGGTGCACATGTCCTCTAGAAACAGAAACGCAAGGAAATGGATTCTTTCATGAAGATTCCAGAAGACACACAATCTTTCCAACACCTTGATTTTAGACTTCTGACCTACAGAACTATAAGAGAACAAATTTGTCTTTTGAGCCATTAGATTTGTGGTAATTGGTTATAGCAGCAATGGAAACAAATTCAGTACCTCAGGTCAGCATCTACCCAGCTGGGTCATCTTGACAAATTACTTAACCATTTTGTGTTTCAATTTCCTCACCTATAAGGTAATTTAAAAAAATTGGATGAGTTGCTCTTTGTAGTTCTTAGAAGTATGCTTGGCATATAGTGAGACCTATATAGACTTTTATAAAATATATTGACATTTCCTAATCACTTGAGGGCTCATGTCATTGTTTAAATATACATCTATATGTATAATACCACAAACTTACTGCTTTCTTAGCCTTGCTTCAAGCTAGTGAATTGCTATTTTATGTCATCATCCATATCTACAGAATGTCAGAATATACCAGTATTGTAAGTTTTTTAAGCATAGAAATGATAAAGTGTGGTTATAAACATTTTAACATTTTATAAATAGATGCACTGCCTAAATTTTGCCTTAAAAGGGAAATAAATATAAAAGAATGATTTTTGATAATTGTACATTAGGGGGACCCAGATATTATATCCCTCCCTTTCTTCCTACCTGTTTGTGCGCTTCCTGCCTGCCGTTCGTCTTCTCTCCTAGGGAGGTTTTACTCTAGCCTGCCTGCATTCCTTCTTTCTTCCCCTTTCCCCTCCTTCCTTCTTTTCATTCCTTCCTTTCTTTGTTCCAACATACAAGCATTTGTACCTGGCACATAAACAGCATGTAAGTCATAGTTTGGCAGTTTGATAACATCTGGGATATTTCCGAAGTGGTTAGAAAAGTATTCACTGATCCTATTGGAATGATTATTTCAAAACAGTAAAGGAAATATTATCCAGAAATAGTTGAGAAAATTCTATTGAAGCTAGAGGGTCAGGTGAGAAGTGATACCAGGAAAATATGGAGGAGAAATAAATGAAACACAGTGGTGAAATAAGTTTTTGCAATAAATTTGTCACAAACATATTTATCAGTGTAATGAATGTATTTATTGTCATATTATATCTCATGTATACAAAAGAATGTAGTATCCTTATCTTGTGAAGGAGTTGTCCTTTTGGTAGATCAATCATTTTCAACCTACCTAAATAGTAACTATTTGATAAATCACTGAAGAGATGCTTCCTGAATCAAACTTTAATTATTCTCTACAAAGGAAGAAGAAAATCACACTTTCATTACATCCTGATCTGTCAATCAGTTGCAAAAATAATCGCCTTCATTGATTTACCCAATTACTGCATGATTTTTAATCAATGAGAATTTTTACTCTAGTAGATAAAATTTTAGCCTGCATTTATTTTTAAAAATCCAAAAAACTATATGCTGGTTTTTTTTAAGGTTTTGATTGCTAGTTGTTTTTATGTTTCTGAATGTGTTGCATTTTACTATTTTTAACTAGCTGTACTGGGATGCATTGAGACGGAAATCACAAGTACACCATGTACTCATTCTGAGTGCACAGTCCACTGGATTTAGTTATACAACCATCACTAAAATCAAGTGCAGAAACTTTCATTAGCCCCCAAAGAAACCCCGTGCCCTTTAGGGGTGCTGCCCATTTCCTTCAACCTAACCAATCCAATCCTTCAGCCCTAGGCAAACACTAATTTAGTTTCCATCTGTATAGTTTCTCTCCTTTTAGAATATTTCATATAAATACATTCATGGACTCTGGGTTCTTTTGCTTTTGGCTTCTTCACTTAGTATAACTTCACCAGAACACTGGTTTTTCATGTTGATTCATATGTTGTCTTTCTTCATTAGCTTTCAGTCTGAGTAACTTGCTTACTATTTCTTATAAGGTGGTCTGACAGAAACAAATTCTCTCAGTTTTTGTTTACCTGGGAGTATCTTCATTTGCCTCCATTTTTGAAAGATAGTTTTGCTGGATGTAAGATTCTTAATTACAGATTTTTATATTTTTTCAGCTCTTTGAACATGTCAGTCTGTTGCCTTTTGGTTCCATTCTTCCTGGTGTGAAGTCAAATCTTAATTTTACTGGGGATCCCTTTTCTATGAAGACAATTTTTTTGTCTTTCTGCTTTCTAGATTTTGCTTTTGGCCTTGACTTTCAAAATCTTTATTGGGTTGTGTCTTGTTAAGAATCTTTTTGTTTTTGCCATGTTTAGAGTTTGTTAAGCTTCCTGGATGTGGTGACTAATGTTTTCCAGTTATTTGGGGAAGTTTGCAGCCATTATTTATTTGATGATTTTTTTCTGCTCCTGTCTCTGTATCCTCTCTTGTTACTCTCATTACATGCAGATTGGTGTGCTCAGTGGGGTCCCACATTGCTCTAAGGCTCTGCTTGTTCTTCATTATTATTTTTCTCTGTTCTTCAAATTACATAAGCTCTTTCAATTTTTTATTAAGTTAATTCATTCTTTCTTCTGTCAGTTTAAATCTGGTGTTGAAACCCTCTAGTGAATATTTTACTTCAATGATTTTACTTTCAATTACTGTATTTTTATTTGATTCATTTTTATAACTTTGATATTATTATATTCTCTATTTGATAAGAAATTTTTATCATATTTTCCCTTACTTCTTTGAACATGGTTTCCTTTAGTTCTTTGAGCATATTTGTAATAGATAATTTGCAATCTTTGATATGTGCACCATCTTGGCCCCTTCATAGGCAGTTTCTGCTTCTTTCATTCTTCTTTCTTTCTTTCTTTCTCTTTTTCTTTCTTTTCTTTCTCTCTTTCTCTCTTTATTTCTTTCTTTCTCTCTTCTTCTTCTTTCTTTTCTTTCTTTCTTTCTTTCTCTCTTTTTCTTTCTTTCTTTCTCTCTCATTCTTTCTCTCTCTCATTCTTTCTTCTTTCTTTCTTTCTTTTTCTTTCTTTTTCTTTCTGTCTTTTTTCCTTTGTATGTCTGACATTTTCTTTTATTTTGCATGTCTTATACTTTTGGTTGAAAACTGAACATTTTAGGTAATATATTGTAGAAACTCCAGATATAGATTTCCCCTTTAGGCTTACTGTTGTTTATTTGACTAGACTATTTTAAAGAAGCCTCTTCCCGTGCAGTCTGCAGCTTCTGCAGCAGAGACTGCTGCCTTGGGAGAATGCACTCTGGAGTTGCAGTGGAGTTAGCAGGGCTTTTTTGTGTCATTTTGTGTTCTTTCTGTTAAGATGTCTTCCTCTATTGCTATCACAGCCAGCTGTTGCCAGCTAACTGCTCTTTTGTTTTCAACAGTGACCTGAGGCATAAATTGTTGTATAGTCTTATCCAATTTTATTTGGTTCCCTATGCAAGGTTAGTCTCGAGGCAAGTCTTTGGGTTTTTTTATGACAAGAGGGTCTTTCTTTCTTTCTTAGCTATCTCTTTCTTTTTTCTTGCTGGTAAACTGAATGGCTTAGTGTTTAACTTGTTACTCCCATGGAGCTACCAGCCTCCTCTTAAAAATTGCTTACCACCATAACCTCCATTACTCTCAAAAGTGCCCTTAGGCTTGGATTTCCCCACATTCTACTCAAAATTAAGTCAGTTCTCTTGGGGAGAACTTTGAAAGTCTTTCTTTTGATGACCAGGCTTTCTGTTTGGAAAAACTACTGCTCCACTGCTTTAGACCTGGGGGTGAGAATAGTTACACACTTTCCTAACAGTGATAGCTCTGCTTTATAAGCAGGCCCCTGAATAGGAGAAGTACTTTCTGGGCTTCTTGTCTTGACTCTCTGTCGTAAAATGTCCACCTTATGAGTAAAATGGAGCAAGGGCAGTCAGGACCCCAGTATTCCCCAAATGCTTTGCCTGGACTAAACTTTCTGCCCTTCCAGTGTGGTTTGGACAGAGGAAGAGGCCAAGACATCACTGAAATTCTTGCTGAAATCCACCTTCTGCCACACAGAGCCTTAAGAGGATGAGAAATTCTGGTGGCCTGCTTCAATCAGAGAGATAACATAGACATTGATTGGGAGTACAGGGAATAGAATCTCTTTTCTTGAATGTTCATACCCAGAGTAGAACGTTTATCAGTCTTAGCTGGAGTGGTGGGTAGCAAATGGGCCATGGTTCAAGTGCCACAGATTTTTTTTACTGAGATTTAGTGGATTATCTTGCATAAATATCTAAACACTTGCCTTATGCTATTAGGAAAATTTCTAGAGACTTTTAGCTTTTTAAAAATAATTTTTACCTATTATGAATATTTTGATGGAGAGAAGGTAGAATTCCTCGTGTCAGCATTCTAGAAGTCATCTTGCATTTTTTCAAATAAATTCATTTTATACATTTATTAAAATTATGGATGTAAATCTCAGCTTTATGTACATTAGAAATTAAAACACATTAGCTCAGGTAAAATGTATAATTTTAGTTCAGAACTAATTGGTAATTTGACAATGGAAATACAAAAACATATCAAAGAAGGGCAAAAAAAGCTCTAGGTAGAAATAATGAAGAAAATAACAGATTTAACTACTATAGATATAAAAACTTACTTTAAATCTGTCATGTAAAAATATTTTCAATCTGGTCAGCATATAACAATCTCTATTTTGCTATTCCAAATAAAAAATGGTGTAGAGACATTCAGGAACACACAAGGGATATATTCTCAAACAATGTTTGGTCTACATTTTAATATTTTAGTTTTTAATCTTGTGTTCATTGCCTATTTCCTCTTGTAGGAGCAGCTCTCTGTATTGTTCAAAAAAAGTAAATTAAGTTAGATGGCCAAAGGTTAATTCAGATTTAATATGATTAGCTGAGACTATATTAATCTAATTGTTCTAATAGTTTTCTAGATTAATAGTTTAAATCAAATAAAAATATATTAATTTGAGAGATAATGAATATGTTTGTTAATTATGTAGAATATGTAGAAGACTAGGAAAATGCAGGAAGCAGGAGGTATATTCAAAGAATTTTCCTGAAGTCCATCCCCAAACTGTTTCATACTCATGAGACATAAAAATGATACATTGAAAATTGTCATAGAATACTATACTAGAGATTTATTATTTTAATAAATATTTTATTCTACTTATATATCCCTGTTTCTTTATTCAAATTTTGTTTTCTTAATATGTGCCTTATAAAAGTTTAATGTTCTCATTTTCTCTGACCTACCCAATTAACCTTGTGCATATTGTACTGCAGTGTTTCCTGAGTCCTCTTTTATCTTCAACATAGACTACATTAATTATTCTCTAAAACAAGGCCAATATTTTCAATTCCTCATAGCCCCTTGAATAGCACATATTACCGAAATAGTTGTTCTACACATTATTTCTGGTGTTCTCGCACTATAGATTGCAAATAGTGGATAACTTTTCTCATGGTGAGCATGTGAGGTTTTTGTTCTTCTATTTCTAAAGTTTTCATTCTCAAGACAATTATTTTTTTTGGTAAATGTGTATTTTGGGGAAATTGCTCTACTCTTTACATTATAAGTGAACTGTGACATAATCTAACCAATTTATCTTAGCAATGTGGTTAAGAAGAAAAGCAAACAATGAGGCATTTTTTAAACACTTTAAATTGATATTCTAATCCTAATTAGTTGCTTGAAAGGATTTTTTCTTTCGAAGGGCTTTGAAATGAAACCCATTAAGTATGTTTATAATCCTATAAATACCTACCTTATTATAAATCTTAATGTAAAGTGAGTTTACATTTGATAGCAAACATTATTGAGTGCTTAATATATGTCAAACAGTACAAACTTCTTTATGCACATTAACTAAAAAATCTTCACAGCAACTTTGTAAGGTATTTCTATTTTTGAAAAGAATCCTTTAAGGTGTATATAGCGATTATATAAATTACCCTAAGACATACAGTTAGGGGAGAAATCAGAATGTAGTATAAGATGATGACTGTGAATTCAACATTATATTTTATTAACATAGTTTAGCAAAGATCGTAATAACAATTATCAGTGATCTCCTTTTTTGGAAAACAGTTTGTATGTCATTGATAAAGCACGTTTAAAAAATCAAATTCAAACTTTTAAAAGATTTTGTAGGGATCTCTGAATTGAGAATTTAAAGGAAGGATCTTTAAGAGAATATGAGAATCCTTTGAGTCACTAGCAGGAATCGTAATTCAAGGGGAAGCCTGGGAACTGACAAGGAATTCATTTTCACCAGCTGGCAAGAGACCTTCCTCCTCCTGTAAAGGAAAACTCTTCCTTTGAGATAGGCAGCTCATTTGATCCTCATAACTAAATAACTAGGAATTTGGCTTTAAATTCTATCATTCCTGCTCAAATGGGACATTTATTTCTTAAGGATAACATAAAGTGTCCCCCATGTCAACGCCCTGCCGTAAATCAGGGCCCTAGAAAATAAGACCTTGAAAGACAAAATATATAATATCTACCCAAGCTGTTGGTCATTATGAAAATATGGGGAAAACTTACAGTGAGATCGTAAGTTCTACTTCTCTTCTTTGAAATCAATACCATATCCTTATTCATCATATGTTAGACTTTTTTTAGCTTCTTGTTGACCAAACCTGACATTAAAACTTGAGAACCAATTAAATGAGATTTTCAAAGAGAAGTTAAAGTAGGAAACAAGCATCCAGTGTGGTGTTAGCACTGCTGAGTCTCTCTCATCCTTTTCAGACCTGAGAGGCCTGCCCAGGACAACTGTTTTATCCTAGATCTGTACACCCTTCCCAGATTTCTATTCTCTTGGTTAACAGTTGATCCTAGCCATAAATAATGATTTGTCAGACTGCAAGTATCTCTTGTAGGTAAATGGGCTAAGCCATCTCCCATAAGACCATTTTGATTTAAGCTAACTTCACATGATCATAAGGGCATGAATCTATTACAAAAGAGAAAATTTCCCATATTTGGTATGCAAGGACATAAAATATAGTCATACTTGATAAAAATTCAAAATTGAAATTAAAGGAACAATAGGTAATAGTATTGGCTTATTAATAAGTAAATAAGTTTGGGAAAATAAATTAGAGAAGAAAAGCTAGGACACATTTTTAGTGGCAGTAAACATCGCTACAATAATTCTGGAAATCATTTCACAATGTCAGAAATCGCTAATGGGCCTTTAATAGTTACACTGATGTTCTAATTTTGAGACTTTGTATTTAGGAAAATATGAAAGAAAGAAGTGGTAATATGTCAAAATGTTCATTCTAGAAGGTTTATAATCCAAATATTAGCAAGTATTTATTGAGTACTTAACTATATGCCAGACACTGTGCCAATGTGTTGCATGTATTATTTAACTCTACATACAACTCTGAAAGCTACACATTATTATAATTATTTTTGAATGATAATATGGAGAATGTAAATAACTTCACAAGTCAATCCAAGAAAATATCTGTCATTAAAATCCATACCTTTGATAACCTTTTTAAGAACTACTCTATTTTCTCTTTGAAATGAGCAAAATTAGGGAAATAATTAATATGTTATTTCTAATACTAGTAGAATATTATGTAGTAATTTAAGGTTATACTTATGAGCTATGACAATCTAAAATATATTTATGCTTTTAAGCAAACATACAACGTATTTGTCTTTTATATATGTAAACAAGACCAAAAAAAGACTAATAGTATAAATGATAATATTTAGATGATGTTATTTCTGATTTTTTTTGGTTCTACACAACATTCTTAAATAGTTTAGCATTATTTTTCCTTTGCCCTTATTACAAATGTGTGGTCCTCTACATTAGAAGATGTTAGATGGTAGTCTGCCTCTTGAGGGGCTTTCACACACACCAGCCAGGGTGAACTTTCAATATTTCTCTGACTACCTATTAGTGCAATGCTCAGATTATTCCAGCCCATGAGATACACATATTCACAAGTAAAGGGGACAGATGACTGTACCACTTGTAAAATACTTCTGATAGCTCTTTATTATGTATAGGAATTGCATATTTTCAGTGTCTCTATTAAAGAATGAACAAACAAACAAAAACAAAGCAGAAACGTATAAACAAGGCTTTTGAGTATCTCCAATTGGGAGAAAAAGGGAGAGTTTTAATTAGATTTTATTACAGTTATTTAAATTTTTAGAAAAGGAAAACAATAGCCAGAGATGCCATCTGCTTGGTAGCTCTTACCAGACCATAACCATAGAGCTCAACTTGGAACCAAACCTTCCAGTGCCCTCAAGCTCTTTGGCTGTATAGAATACAAGCAGAATCCTCACCACGACAGCAATGATATATCGAAGAGTATAATATCTGCTTATTTTATAATATATTGGGAAAATAATAGGGTTTGTAGTAAAAGTCTTTTGACAGATATCTATCTGCCTGTGGAATTTGGTCTCACTATTTTTAAAAAGAGTCAAATAACGAATTGGAATATAATGAAAGGAAGACAGTTGCATTTTGTTTTTGAGAAGTCCTAAAATACCAGTATTCTCAGAAGAGAACAAATGTAGGTTAAAATCAGTGTCTGTTACTGGTCGGTAACCCTAAATACAATTCTTGGTTTTCTCATGTTGCTATAGGTGAGATAATTCTACACTCACCATGTTCTATAAGGATAACAGAATCCATGCACTCAAAGCATTTAGCAGAATCTCAGTAAGGCTTCAGTGAGGGAGAGGAGAAGGAAGAGGAAAAATAAAGTCCCATGTGACCATGAATTAGTAATTTTCTTACTTAACAAACACTACATCAATCTTCCCAGTAAAATTCTAAAATACAAAAAATAGTAAAGAAAATATAGTGTTTACTTAAAACTATCATATATTTCATCAAGAAAATGATCATTCAAAATAATCTTACTTTCCTTAGTGTTACTAGAAAAATTGATCCAGTAGTGCGTAAAATAATTTGTTGTGTTGATTGACTTAAACATTTGTAAGATGGATGACATCCAGACAATACCGATTGCTGGAGTTTATCTCTGCTTAGCAGAGTGCCATCTACAAGGGTCAAGTTTTACATTGCCTTCAGCCCTGAATGCACAACCATTTGATTGACTATTTGAATGAAAATGTAGAGCTTATACTAATAAAATTATAAAGATACAAAATTGGAAAACACAGCTAAAACAGAAGAGAGTAAGATTCCCTAATATTGATCAGCAAAATGAAATAGTAGTTAAGGGGTAAGTTATAAAAATAATAAAGATAAGTGTATAGTTTTGAAATTAGGCATACACAAAGGGTTATTTTAGCAAATAGAGGTGAAAAACTGAATTGGCAGCTATTGACATGAAAAAAAATTGCTCTCTGAAAATTTTAAGGAGGTTGCATCAGATGGGCTCCACTAAACACAGATGCAAACTGCATTAGCAAAAAATGTAGGTAATGCTCTCATCAAGTTATGTGTGAACACATCTGTACACTATTTCCCTTTTGAATGAGACTTTCATAGATGATTAACCAGAGTATAAACAAAGAAGATTGGCCAGTATACACAAAGAAGATTATTTAAATCATAAATAAAAAAACATTAAGGGCCCCGAAGTAACACAGGACAATCTCTAATTATCACCTGATGCTATTAAGTTGGATATTGGAAGATCAACCAAGGAATATAATTATGTTAGTTAAATATTTGAAGGCTTGACTAAGTGTCAGAAATTCAATATTGACTCTTTTGCTAGAGACACAAAAAGGAAATACACAGAAATAAAAATGATTTCGGGGTGGTGGAAGAATTTTTTTTAATATCCGCAAAATATTCTTTGACTTTACTACTAATAAAATATGAGAATGATTAAGATAGGGGCATCTGTTCTGAAAAATTAATCAGTAAAAATAAATGGGATAAAATACTTAATTTGCATTGATACATACATTAACACTCCTTCTCTAGGAGATTAATTAACATTACCTTATTGCTTTAATGTAAAAGGGAAATTGTAATAATTAGTGTGACTTAGATATGGAAAATACTGTCATGCTAACAATAAGATTCCTGCAACTGGAATGTTTAAGCAGAGACTGAAGAATCATTTGTGAATAAATTTTTGAAGAGATTTCCGTACAAAGCAACTACCTTTAAGGAGCCTTCAGTATTAAGCATTTATGATTATTTAAATCTCATTGTCATTCCTTTTATCCATCCCTGTACTAGTTACTGAACAGTGAGTCTCAGTGCTTGAAGTTCCCAACTACAAACAGAAACGCCTTTGATAAATTGAGTTACAAATCAAATGTTGGTTGGCATACATGTATTACTTCCTTAGAAGACATCAGATTACTACTTGGACATGAGTCTGCTACAAGAAAATATCTCAAGTTGTTTACATTGTCCAAGTACAAAAAGAATCAAAAAGGCATTGTGCAAAAAGGAGGCAATAAAAAACAAAAGAGGTCTGCAGAAAGTCCAACTATAGTTTAGTAAACAAAACTATTATAGAAAATTGATTTTAGAAAGAAAAGTCTATTTCTGAAAGAAATAGTAATAAAGTTACTGCAAACCTCAATGATACCTTTTTATTTTAATATATTTCAAATGATATCTGGGACACAGAAGTACCTACTTACAGATAATGCTTCTTTTATTGTTTGACACTGAAGGTTAAATGGAAGATTTTTCCCCTTGTTTCATACTTAGAAAAGCTCCAAATCATCTGTGGTGAAGTAAAAATGAAATTGTAAATAGGTTATCTTTGGCTTGCAAGAAAAGTCCTTTTATCTTCAAACAGGCTAGTATTCCATGAACCCCCCCACTGGTTTATCAACTTAGAAAGAGCCCCTCAGGGCAGTGCCAGACTCTTCAATTAAAAATAGCTTTCTAGTTACACAAAACCCTCTGGCAAAATATTCTGCTTGCATCAGACTTTGTAATTTTGCTTCAAACTATCCCCAGGAAACAATAATGTGGAGCAATAACACATTAGCTAGAAAGTAAACATTATATAAAATATTGCATGTTTTGAAGGTAGAAACTACATACAATAAAGAATGGATGAATTAAACAGATAACACACTTCAGACTTTCAATGTTCTTTCATGCCATGGACTAGAAAGACCAATACCGAACACTGTGATTTCAGATCTAATTATTTGTTAAGTATATCATCGGGAGTGATATCAACACATTTCCTTGAGTTTTCTTTCATTATTATGTGCACTAGTATCTATGAGAATATATTTCCTGATTGTTAGTATACATGAATGTTATACTATTTTATTTTAGGTATATACCTTGCCATAAAAATTGGAAATGCATCTTTCTACAGGTTTCTATGAACAAAGTATTTCTTTCATTATGTATATATCAGTTTGTCATCTGTACCTAAATGTGTCTATCTGCCAAGGATGAGAAAGGTGGATACAGGGGACTGTGAGTAAATTAGGAAGTTCTAGAAAAGTAGAATCTGAATTAGGAATGGAAAGAACTGATCAGCATTGGAATCATCTAAAAACCTAGTAGAAAATGGTCCAATTCTATATTCCTCAAGAGCAGAGATGCTGAGATTTCATCTCCCTACTCCTATAAATAAAGCCTATCAAAGAGTCTATATACAGTGACACTGTAAGAAAATGTGATGGGGATATAATAAATTGGATGTCATATCTCTCCCCCCAAAAATATAATTGACATGGTGGTATAGAGACACTAAAAGAGAATGTGGAGTTGGGGAGCAGAGACATAACTGAAGGTTGCTATTGCATATCAGCAAGATACACAACGATATCTTAACATCTGTCACATTGCAACTGGTTCCTGGCTTACAAAGAGGTAAGCACCCTTTTAATATGTGGGCCCAGAAGTATTCATGGAAAAGATGTCAGACCTTGTGTTTGGTGATTAGACAAAGGTCTTCTGAAAAATTCTTTCTGGTACTAATGATATGGTGCATTTCAATGCTTGAAGTGCTTGGCCTAATATTACTAGAAAAGGTTCCAGTCAGAGAGGGGTCAAAGCCTTGTTCAGCATAGGCCTGATTTCACTTTCAAGTAACAATATTGCTGGCAAAATCATCTTAGACTGAAAGTGCTCTGCCCATCTCTGCAGTTTCTTAGGCAGTATGTGTCACAGATGTAAGAGTATTTTGAGAGTCGATTATACATGGTAACATTGTAATACAAGTTCAGAACTACATCTGTGAAAAATGAAATATATGACAATTTTCCCTTATGTTATTTGTTCTGCTGTGTGTTATTTCATTCCTATTTATAAGCACACACACCACATACACACATACACATGCAAAGTCTGCCTATTTGAGGATCGACATAATTAATTAATACTTATGTAAACCATAGCCAAAGTCTGAAGATCACTTAATAATACTTTAATTATGGAATCAACATTTTCTCAAATGTAGCAAGGTAATGACTGTATTTGGACCAATGCATCAGCCCTGGACTTTTTTTCTCAGTGTCTGTAAATAATTCCCAAACTTTATTTTGCTGTGAACTTATTTAACTTATCTAATAAGTTAACTTGTTTCTCCGCTTGCACACCAATTCAATGAGAAAAATGCTGACAGTGCTATTTGATCTCCTTAAAATGAATTAACATCAGTGTTAATAGAGAATGAACCTAAATGATTCATCTGCAGATGAACTTATTTGAAAATTAAGTGATTTTCAATTGTTTGAGTGGAATGTGTCTAAAGTTTAGTGGCTGGATTTTAAAAAGTTTATTATGAATTGCTGTCTACAGGGAAAACACACTGCTTCTTCTTTACCCTCACACTACTACATTTATTAATGCTTTTCTGATGCCAAATGTGTGGATTTTTTCCCACACCAAGCAATTCTCTGTGACACCTGCTGAGTGTCTGCAGGGAAGTCCCAACACCCCCACTTTGCCTCCTGTTCTGTGAGGACAGCTGTCCACTGCTTCACCCCAAATATGACCTTGTATAGAGCCAGATATGTCTGGCCTTGAGAAACCTGAAAACACCAGCATGTTGTACCCATGGGAAAGGAGCTAGAAAAAGGCTTTGAAGGCCAGACACCCGGCCATGAAGGCCACATGCATGCACATCTTCAACATTTATACAACCATGAATTAGCACTGTAGCAGTATAAGAAGTACAGCTTTATGCTGAATAAATTGGCCTCTTCTGAGCACCCTCCATGATGACACCCACTGCCTTCTTTGCTCTTCGCAGTGCCCCAAAACCTCAAAGGCAACCCCCAGACCCCAACAGTGTTCTACAATTCAGTTCAATTCTGACACTAACCAGAGTTAGCAAAGACCCCACAGAGTAAGGGTTCAGAAGACTGCCCCCCATCCCAACACAGATGCCAGTTGTAAGCCCAGGTTCCCACAACCCCTTTCAGGGTCAGTTATTACATAGAACAGCTCACAGACTCAGGGAAATACTTACATTTGAAGGTTTCTTACATAATAAAAGATGTAATAAAGGATACAGATAAACAGCCAGATTAAGAGATACATAGGATGAGGTCTAGGAAGGTCCCCAAAAGCAGATTTGGTCCCTGTAGAGTTGGGATGCTATTCTCCGAGCACATGAATGTGTTTACCAACCTGGAAATTCTCCAAACCCCATCCTTTGGAGATTTTTATGGAGGCTTCATCACACAGGCATAATCAATCATTCAGTCCATCCCCAGCCCCGGTCCCCTTCCCAGAGGATGGTGAGTGGGGCTGAAAGTTCCAAGCTTCTAATCATGGCTTGGTGTTTCTGAGGACCAGCCTCCATCCAGAAACTATCCAGGAAACCACCAAGAATCACCTCACCGAAACAAAAGCAACTCCTACTTCACCCAGGATTTTGTTGCTCAGGAACCAGGGGCAAAGACCAAATATTAGAGGAAAAGACTCTCCTAGTGATTTCATCACTTAGAAAGTTATAAGGGTTTTAGGAGCTCTGTGCCAGGAGCCAGGGCAAAGTCACATATATACTTATTATTTCACAATTCACAATTCCATACCCTTTCTAAAAAGTTATCTGAATGCAGCCCGTGATTAAACACCAGAGCATCTATAAAGATATGATTACGGTGAAGTTCTGGTGAATAGGAGATGGAAGGGGTTTTGGATCTCTCTTTCCAATGACAAAAAATTGAATGTGTACCCATGCTTAGCATAATGAAGCAGAAGCGGTTCATCTACTGAAAGAATGTAAAAAGATGATTTGCCTGCCAACCATCCCTTACTCTTCAGTTCCGAGTCCCTTGTTCTCTGTCTCCAGAAACACTCAGAAGTATCCAGGAAACACTGCACCCCTGCTTGTGTGCCACTTTTTCAAGGTGCAGTTTCAAAGTGTATTTGTTCATCTTTTTTATCCCCCACCACACTCGTGCTCCCTAAGCGAACTTTCAAAATTTATTTTAACTTTCAAACATCAGACAAGTAGAAACACAGAAAGTGAAATTGGTAGTGAGACATTGCAATCTGAAAAGCAAAATTTTCATGAATCCATGCACTCTTATTTAAGGAATAAACTATGGATATGTCTGCACGGGTGCACATGTGTGCACACACCCACAAATAGATACCGAGTGGAAAATATGCTTTTCAATCAGGAAAAAAAGTGTTTTAAAGATTAAAAGAAGGAACATGACTATAAAAATGTTCTATGGTAAGAAATAGAAGAAAATATTAGAAAACCATATGCATCTCATTTGTCAATTGCGACATAACAAAGCAGCCCAAAACTTAGGTGTTAAAACAAAAAGTGTTTATTATCTCTGATGAGATTTGGCTGGCTTGGATGAGCTGTGAATCTTTCTGCTCCACGTGGCTTTGTCTGGGACTGTATTCAACTGAAGGCTTGACTGGGGCTGAAATATTCAAAACAACTGTCTGGCATGGCTAACCATTGTGATGGGTGTAGGCTGGGGGCTTAACTGGGGCTGGACAGTATGGCTTTGCAGCTCTCATATGACCTCTTTTCTAGCTCACTTGGGTTTTTCATAGCATGGTGGTTTTAAAGGGAAATATTGTCAAAGACAGAAGCTAAAGTTCTCAAGACTTTGCCTCAGCAATTACACAGTATCTCTTCTGCTAGATTCTATTAATAAAAACCAGTCACAAGGCTAACTAGACCCAAGGGAAGGGGAAGTAATCTGTTTTTCTCAGTAGAAGAAATGGCAAAGAATTTTTGGCCATTTTTTATCAATCACAGGTATCTTTACTAGGACGGAAGTAGATATTCTTTATACAATTGGTGTACAAGGTGATAAGGGAAAACATTTAGGTCAAACAGTAATAGGGAAAAACAAAAAATAAGAATGGAGGGTCAAAAAATGAGTATGTTTCTGTCCATTTCATATTTTTAAAATTACCTGTGTGCAGGGTCTTTTTCAAATATTTATGTGTTTTTAAATATTACTAATGAAACCTAAAAATGTTTAACATTTTTGTAGATTGCTTGATTTACTTGTAGCTATTTTTGTTTCTAGATAGCTTCTCTGCTGTGTATCTGGGTGAAACTGTCTGTAAGATTAATGAATTTCAATCAATTCAGGATGGAAGCAAAATTGCTACAATACATGACTTAAATTTCAAGTTTGCAAAATACTGACATGCTAAATACAAAAATTAAGGATCATGTTCTTTCCTTCCCAGAGTCCAAGATTTCTATCTAGCCATGGCTAAATATGCCCCACACCTTTATTTAATCAAACACAAAAGTATTAAGCCCTTCCCTCCAACAAAGATATGATTTTCAAGTCTCAGAGCTTTCAGCACAACATTGGAAAGCCCTTTTTGTATAATTTATAAATGGATTTCATTATGTTGCATATTTGTTAGTCTCTTTGTCTCTCTCCCTAGACAGTGAGCTTTCATTATTCTATAAAATCACCCTGAGGGTTAGAACAATTCTTGGCCTAGGTTTGCTGAAAAGTGAATGAATGTATTTAAGCATTAAGGAGGAGACAAAGATTCTTTCTATCCCAGAGTCTTGATTTTATTTATTTATTACATAGCAACAGAATTAATACACACAGTCACAGTTTGGAAAGGAAAATCCAACTGCTTTGTATATCTCATTTCAGTAACAACTCTCAAGATAACATCAGCTGTATGATAGCTGTATGAAACTATGCTTTATTCGATAAAAGTTTTACCCTGAGAACATATTCATAATATTAAAAATTAAAAACATAAAATTACGGTTTATACTTCATGTGCACTAAGTTAAATTTATTATTTAGTTATATTTGACCTCAACATTGAAAATCTGGTATCTATTTTAGCTCTATCTCTACATTTATCCATTCAGCCATTCACTTAATGTTGTCCCAGGAATCTGTTGGATATTGGATCTATGCAAAGGAGTGTAGCCAGTTTGGGAGAGAGTTTGGTAGTTTCTTAACAAGACTTAAGTATTTAAAACTGGTACATCTAGACATAGTTGTGAATGATAATGGAATATGATTCACTGCTAAAAAGAACTGAGCTGTCAAGTGAAAAAGCATGGAGGAAACTGAAATGCACATTACTAAGTGAAATGTGCATTACTAAGTGAAAGAAACTAATCTGAAAAAGACTAAATACTATATGATTCCAATTTTATGACCTTCTAGAAAATGGAAAAGTATGTAGACAATAAAAATACGTACCAGTTGTTGTTAGCGATGGGGAGGGAAGAGATGAATAGGCAGAACACATGAGATTTTTAGGGCAGTGAAAATACTCTGTGTGATGTGATAAAGATGGATACAGGTCATTATACATACATCCAAACCCAGAGAATGCACAATACTAAGAGTGATTTATAATGTAAACTACGGGTGCTGGGTGGTTATGATGTATCAATACAGGCTCATTCTTGGTTAAAAAAAGAAGTACCATTCTAGCGAATGATGTTGATAATGGAGAAGGCTATGCGTGGGTGGGAGCAGGGAGTATATGGGAAATCTTTGTACCTTCCTACCTCTCAATTTTATTGTTAATCTAAAACTGTTGTAATAATAAATTCTTAAACAATATTGTGTTTTAAATATGTAAACCACAGTAGATTAATTCCAGGAATCATTAAAACGATTTGTAATTAAGTCTCAGTTAAGGATTTTTATGACTCCATGTTTTGATCACACACACACACACACACACCACAAATCCTTAATATCATTCAAATAAGGACATTGGAAACATTCTAAGCATGAGATATAGTTTTTTTCTTTTCTCTCATCCCCATACAGAGAATTTTATCTCTCATTTAGCTTTGTGTAAGCTAATTCTCCATCTAGATTTGAAAAAGTAGACAAGAACTGACTATAATAAGTAGACTATGAATACTGAATCCAGGCTAACTAGACAAAATGTCAGTGCGTGGTATAAATGTAAAATGTGTATATATACACACACATATATATGATAACAATGATGTTAGGACATTCAGTAGAGAGATAACTCAGTTGTTCATATTTGCGTTTTACTTAGTTATATCTATCAGCTACGATCTTTTTTTTTTTTCTTAAAAATGAAATACATACTAAAGTAGTATGCATGGTACTCCTACATTCATCTAAATGTCAGCTAAATAACTGTGATTGCTTTCTTTTTTAAAATAACCCAGCAATTTTGAGAATAAAGTTCTACATTTTAACTAGTATTTGAGACTTACTAGTTCCATTCTTCTTGTTCTATGGAATGTTGGTATCTTTCAGCATTTTAGAGTTACATTTTACCAAGATTACATATTTTTGTTCATAAATTTCTCCCTGGTTTCTTTCATTTCATGTTAACAATGGAGTTCTAAAATAAGATATTGTGTGTTTTTCATGTTCTTATCTTGGGGAGTGAAACTTGTACATTTTAAACTTTATATATTAAATTCTTTTGAAACAATTTTTATTTAACAAATACTCCTCTCTGCTTACTTGGATAGCCTTCACATATAATACTAAAGTATATTCTTGATAAAAGGGTTTATAAGCTTACATATAAATATTTTTATATATGATATATATGGCTATACTATAAATTAACTTTTTAGGAAACCAGATCTTTAAAGAATTATTTAATGTTATCCCTGTTTGGTTTTGAATTTTTAATTTTATGTTAACTGTAGAAAATGAGAAATACAGAAACATTATTAATATGGTCACCATTCAGAGATAGTTTCCTGAAGATTTTGCATCAGTCATGATGGTTATTTTTCATTGCTATGCTTATATGTTTATATCATGGTTATATAAAATATCTATAATATTAATCTATATTAATTTATAGACTACATCAATTATTACTTCATCTAGCTGATAAACCTATATCTCTCTTATCTATGACTGTCTATCTGTCTAATTTTGAGGCTGAAAAGGTGCCAACCAAGGTGATAATTATAAGGTTTGAGTGGAATGAGGAGGTTTATATTTTTCAAAATATGCATCCAAATAACTTTGTTCTAAATTTAAAAAATACAAAGAATCCATTAATATAAGAAAATTTGACTTCCCTTGTTAAATACAGCATTAAAATGTAAGCATTAAGCATTAATGTTTCTGAAAGTATCTTGAACTTTTCTGTATATTATTTCATTGTATTGGTTTAACATAAAAGACATCAGTGTCACTTAAATTTTGAGGCTTTTGAAAAATGGAAAAATGACCACTTTCCTAAAATTTTTTGTTATGGAAACATATATTATGCTAGTAGTATGTTTTGTTTTTTGTATGATATAGATTTTCCATCACTTTAACCCTATCTCTCTTTGTATTTAAAGGGGATTTCATTTTTAAAACATCTTTATTGACATATAATTTATATACCATAACATTTACCCTTTAATACACATTTCAGTGAACTTTAGTACACTTGTAACAATCTTTCTTACAAAGGAAATTCCAGGCAATGGTAATTTCTCTGGTCAATGAAATAATTGAAAATGTAAATACTTTATGAAAATAAAGGGGAAGGGCCATGTCACTAACTAGTTTTATGAGGTTGGTATTACCCTGATATTAAAATTTGACAAAGATATTTCAAATATATATATGTATTTGAAATAAATCATAAACCTAAAATGATAGCTTTATTAAGATTGTTAAAGCAAAGTTAGGAGAATATCATTCACCTAGAGTACACAAAAGTTTTTTGGACAGGCTAATTAAAGCACAAACCATTAACTTATTCATCAACAGGAGATCTGATAAACACATTGTGATATATTCCCTACCGTGGACTACTACCTACTAACAGAAGAGAATTAACTATGAAGCATATGACAATATGGATGAACCTTATAGATATTATTTCTGTGTGGAAGAATTTGGACACAAATAAATGCATATTGTAGGTTTAAATTTGTAAAAAGTCAAAGAGCAGACAAACTTATCTTTAATTATAGAAAAGATAAAGTGGTCGCCTGGGCAGGTGGGGGTGGATTGAGTGCAACAGCTCAAAAGGACATTTTCTAGAGTAACTATATATATATATATATATATATATACACACACATACATATATACACACACATATATATTTAGAGAGAGAGAGGTGTTAATACATTAATATATGCAATTGTCAGCATTCATTGGACTGACCACTTGATACCTGTGCATTTATTTTTATGTAAGTAATTCAATAAAAAGGAATCTCTTTTGAAACTAAAAATCTGACAATTGACACTTTTCTTCTGGATTCCATTGTGGACATCCTACTTTCAGATACCCAGACCATCTTGCTCCTTAATTTCACACAGAAAAAAAAATTCTGTGGATGAAGCACATTTATTTGTCCAGAAATAGTCATTCATTATACTGAAAAATGAAATAAATATGGTAATAAAATTATACCACATCATCAAGGTAGAATTCTAGCAAAATTATAAATATGAGGGAAAACAAATGTGTGTGTGCATGTGTGTATCTGGTTTCCATTCCACCCCTAAGCCGTATACTTACTTTATAATTATCTCTATGTTAGATAGATATACTGAAGTCTTCTACTCATATTTACAGTGGCTTTACCTAGGATGCTACTGCAATATAATCCGACTCACAAAGTTCGATGACCCTTATATATTCACTGTGAAGTGGAATTGTCAGTGCTACAACATGATCTCTCCTGCCCTGCTGAGTGGCTCCTCATATACACAAGAGAATAAGAAGTCAAACAATGTCAGCTACTCTGCCAACTAAGAAAGACACTTGGCCCCTTCTTGACTAATTAGGTTGTTGACAAATATTGATGTAACACTAATAAGCCTTGAAACATGGGCTCTAATTTCTTCTCCTGGGGATTTTCAACCAAAGGGTTGACTTCTAAAGTCCTTCACTTAATTTGGATCAGGCAATTTGGAAGGCTTAGGTACTTGAGAATTTGGGGTCATTTAAAGCTACTAATAATATACAATATTCAGCCATAGGAGGATCCACTCTTCCAGGTTCCAGAAAAGTGATGTGCATATCCTGATGTGATGATACTGGGAAACAAAGAGTCTCACTTAGCTGGGGTGTATGCACTGCTTAAAATAATTGACATTAGTTGGTAAAGGATGAGGGTCACAAAATTATACATGCATGTACACACACACACACACACACACACACACACAGAAATGGGCAATTAACATATCAACAAAATACATAACACCCTCAATTAAATTGAAAATCAATTCTAAGTCTCATTTATTTCCTTGATCTTAATATGCATATACCTTTTTTAAACAATGTACCTGAATCTGACTTTGTTTTGGTTTCTGATTTATTTTAAATAGAACTTTAATTATAATCTAAATAAACTTTTTCTTAAATTCCATTCTAAAACTTTCCACAACATGCAATTTTCAATACAAATGAAGATTGCAATAATACTATTGCTCTTAATTCTTTCAAAGAGCAAACATTCAGGGGAAATATTCAGGTCACATCATTATGTCTACCGACAGTTATAATCCTTTCCACACTTGCACAATATAGCACAACCCTCCATGATATTTCTTGTAGTAATAGTGAAGTCACCTAAAGATAAAATAAGTTTAAAAATGCAAATCTTTATTATACTATATGTACAAAAGATAGTTTTCTTCCTTTATTTTAAAGATGTTTGTATTTTTCTTGAACAATTAATTTGTTCTTTTCTTTAAAAGAATAATATATGATCCAGCAGACATCATTAATTGATCATCTAACATCTATCTTCTCTTTGATGTCATTCACTGAGATATGTAATGAATCCTTAACTATAAGGAAAATATGGGACTTGGCATCAAAGGACAAAGAATGAAGGTTGTTAAAATAGGAGATCAACCCTCTGTGTTGACAGCTTCTGCTTCACTCTCTGAGATAAGATGATGTGAGTAGCTGTAATTTTCTACCAAGTGCAAATTGAAATTGGGAAGAGTGTGTCAGGCTATACTGAAGGAGTGTCTTTCTTAGGGTCTACATTGCTGATGCTATATGTATGTATTGCAGATTATATAGAGATTAGTATCTTCCTAGGCTTGTAGTCTATGTATAAGGTAATATATTTGGCATGAAAATACAATGAGCAAAACCAGTTTCTGCTTTAACAGAGCTTACAGTATATTGAAGGACTGAGAAACTTTATTAACCCAATAATCATACAAATAAATATTTAAAACAACCAGAATAAGTGCTATCAAGTAGACATCTATGACAGTATAACATCCTATAACTGGGGGATTAGTTCTATTCAGATATGTTTCAAGAACCAGTTAGCCAAGGCTAGTTTTTTAAGTAGCAATTTTTAAAGCAATAAACAAAATGTCACATTTAGTAAGCATTTCCATGAATTAATATTCTAGTCATTCTAAAAAGCAGTATAAAACAATATGAATGTATTTGTACACCAACGTTCTTAACATTATTCACAAAAAGGTGGAAACAACCCAAATGTTTATTGACAGCTGAGTGGATAAACAAAATGTAATATTATATATATATATATATATGTATGTGTGTATATATATATATATATATATGTATGTATGTATGTATATATATATATATGGTATGGGATATTATTCAGATTTAAAAAGGAATGAAAGTCTGATGCAAGCAAACCTATGGATGAACCAGGAAAACATGCTAAGAGAAATGAACCAGACACACAAAAGGATAAACTGCATAATTCTCTATATATATGAGGTGCCTAGAGGACTCATATTCACAGAGACAGTAAGTAGAATGGTGATTGCCGGGGGCTTGCGGGAAAGGAGAACAGGGAATTATTGTTTAACAGGCGCAGAGCTGAAACTCTGGTGTAATGAAAAAGTTCCGGAGATGGATGGAGATCATGGTTGCACGAAAGAGAGAACAAACTTAATGTTCCTGAATTATACATTTACAAATGTTTAAAATCTTAAATTTTATGTCCTTTCTATTTTACCACAATAAGGTAAATAGTGTGAATCACATATGTTGAGGCGGAATCGAGACTATGTTGTGTGTTTACAAACCATGTTAGAATTTTCCATAATAATTTCTTTAGAGGCAATCTTAGGGGTATTAATTTTAAGATAACCACTATAGTATGCATTAAAAACCTAAATACCATCTTCGACACATAATTGGAGATGTAATTAGACCTGTCAGCTTACTTATGTTTGCAATTATGAAAGTAATGCTTCAAATAAAAGACAATAAACACTAAACCTATTTCTAAATAACATGAATGCTTCTGACTGCTTCTAAAACAAAAACATACCTGTCAGGAGAGTACAAACAAATAAATACAGAAAATATATGGACCACATGTCCACCAATATATGGGCTGGGGTTTGATCTGCATAACTCTGTTTTAATTTGTGTATGTGTCGGTGTCTCCAACTGTTCAATCCTTTGTCCTTAAATACATGTCACTTCATGTTTTAGGCAAGAGGTTCTCAACCTTTCCAGTTTCTGGCATCCTTAGAGTTCAGCAATCACTTCAAATTATCTTGAGAACAAAAGAAATACCTAAGAATTGCATTTTTTTAAAGTAGTTACATCCAAACTAAGTACTTATATCCAAACACTTAGTAGCTGTATAAAACAAGAATACATATTAATTGAAGACAAACTTTTATTTCATTCTAATACAAGTTCTTCCTAATGGAATGTGTATGCATGTTGGGCCATGCACATATGCTTAAACCTTAGAATCAGATTACAAACAACTACTAATTTCCTATTCTACATTGACGATTGCACCTGCTTTATAGTTGCAACAGCAAAAACCCTACTGTGAAAAAATATGATATCATCAAAACTTATGTAGCATGATGTAATGAAACCAAGAAGTACATTGAGCTAGTAGTTCACCTGGTGTATGAGAGACGGCAAGAATCACTGGTAACCCCAAAACCTTAAAATATCTGGGACACTTCTGAGAATTCGCTGCATGAGCCTGGGGCATCTCAACACACAGTTTGAGAGCTGTGATTTCAGACCTAACTTTAGAGATCTTTTATTAACAAACTTGTTTAAATATTAAAGAAATATCCTCTGCATCCAAGGCCACCAGGGGCTTAATGTATAATTTTGACAAATATCTGCTCTTCTTTATTTAAAAAAGCAAAATAAAAAGTATTTTTTAAAAAGGATTTCTATCTTATAACACACTACTTTAACGGCTTTGCAACGTGGCAAAATCAAAGAAAGCAGGACTGGTTGTGGCTCTGTCACTGTCACATTGCCTTCGTCTTCACCTGCGTGAGAGGTTACTGCCCAACTGGTCAAGATCGTCTGTGTTAGAACAACAAATCTTCGCCATCAAATACTAATTTTCATGAATAAAAATGCTCAAGTGGGCATTGTGTTTTCATAATTGTTGTATTTTCATAATAATTCATTGCTTTTCCATAATAATCCATAAATTATTCCAAATCTCTCCTAACTCACCTAAAGTTTTGGTATGAAATTCTCATACCACATTAGTTATTCATTATGTATCAGAATTCCTGCAGCCTCCATTGTATTATATAAGCAATAAAATAAAATAAAAGAAGATAAAAATAACGTGTGAAGCAACTTCCCTAAAAATGGCTTCACCTTGTTTCTTTTCACTTCGGAAAACAGAAATTTTCTATATAACAATGTTTATTTGGAAATATTTCCCCAATACTAGCTATACTATCTTCCTTTGGACTCATCACTATGTGCTGTTAAAAATTATAAAGATTATAAAGATTGTTTTGTGAAGAATTTGGAAATTGTGACTGTCTTTGCAACAGCAAAAGCTGAGAAAACTGAAAATCAACAATTTTCTTGAAACTATTATAGAATTTAGATGTGAAACAAATCATAATCCACAAATCCAAAGAGACGGGCCTGTCCAGAGAAGCCACAGCAAGCTCTTTAGACCTGGCCCAGAGCCACTGCTGAGAGCACATAATAACTTTTGATGGATTTCTTCAGGCTACATGCAGACTAGAGTGAAAGTAATATTTTGGGGTGGGGGCACAGTCTTAGAGGGGCCACCACACCTTCCTGAGTTCCACCTCCAGGAACCTCACTAGTTCTCATAGCGAGATATGAGAAAGATCACCTAGTGGCTCTGGCAGAGAAAGGGGAAGAATAATTACTGTGAAATAAGTGCAGAGACTTCTCCGTAGCAAAGGTTTACTTTCTGTGGGGAAAGGGCATTCCTCACACTCTAGCCCACGTTAGTTTTTTTTGTCTCACTGAAGGCGGACACAGCATCCCAAATGTCATATAATTAGAATCATAATATCTAGCCTTTTTGGACTGGCTTCTTTCACTTAGCAGTTTAAGGTTCATCTATTTTTTTTGTCCCTTGAGAGCTGATTTTCTTTTATTGATAAATAATATTCCATTGTATGGATGCAACACAGTTTGTTTTTCTATTCGCTTATCTACTCACATTTAGGTTGCTTCCTGTTTTGGGTGATTATGATGAGCATTCACGCACAGGTTTTTATGTGGACATGTTTTCAAATGATCTAGGTAAACATCTAGGGCTGTATCATATGTTTGCTGTATCATATCGTAAGATTAGGTTCAGCCTTGGAAGAAACTGACAAACTGTCCTGCAAGGTGGCTGCACAATTTTGTGACCCCCCTGGAAATGAATGAGAGTCCCTAATGCTCCACATACCTGACAGCATTTGATGGTGTCAGTGTTTTGTATTTTAGTCCTTTTAATAGATATGTAGTGAATTGAATCTGAATTTCATCAATGACAAATAATGTTAAACACCTTTACAAATGTTTCCTTGCCATCTGTATATATATATTTGATAAGGTGTTTATTTAGACCTTTTCCCCATTTTTAAAATTGGGTTTTTTTTTCTTACTACTGTTTTAAATGTTATTTGCATATTTTGGACACAAACACTTTATCAAATATGATTCTGAAATAATTTCTCTGATTCTTTGGTTTCTCATTGCATTCTCTTAATACTTGGTGGGTTTCTTTTTCTTTTTTGTTTGTTTTGTTGTAGAAGTTTTTAATTTGAATAAAGCCCAATTTATCCATTTTCCTTTCATGGATCATGCTGTTAGTGTTGTATGTAAAATTTATCACTAAATCCAAGGTCACAAATTTTTATCTTATGTTTTTCTCTGGAACCTTATAGTTTTATACCTTATATTTAGCTCTATAATAAATTTTAAGCTAACTTTTGCAAATGATGTCAGGGCTGTGTCTAGATTCATATTTTTGAATATGGAAATCCAACTGTATCCATACCACTCATTGAAGACTCCTTTCTCCACTGAATTGCTTTGCTCTTTTATCAAGATCTCAAGATCTGTTGGCTGTATTTGTATGGATTTATTTCCATATTCTCTATTCTGTTCCACTGGTCTATGTATCTGTTCTTTCACCAGTACCACACTGCTTTAATTAACACAGTTTTAAAAAGTCTTAAAATTGAGTAGTGCAAGTTGAATTTTGAACTAGCCTTCATTACCAAGAATGAATCCCATTTGGTAATGATGTATAATTATCCATTGTTGGACTCCATTTGCTGATATATTTTGAGGGCATTTACACCTACATTTATGACAGATATTCATTTGATTTTTTCTTTTCTTGTTAATATTTATCAAGATTTGCTATTCCCATAATGCATAAAATGAGTTATAAAGTGTTCTGATTTTATTTTACACAAGAGATTGTGGAGAATTGCTATAATTTATTTAAATGTTTGAGAGAATGCAGCAGTTAATGCAACTCTCTGTTCTTGGTGCTTTCTGCTTTGGAAGATTATTAATTCATGATTCAATTTCTATACTAAATATGGCCCTATTTAGATTATCCATTTCCTCTCGTGTGAGTTTGGTAGTTCGCACATTTCAAAGAATTTGCCTATGACACCTAAGTTACCATTTTGTGCATATACAATAGTTCAAGTGTTCTTTTATTATGGTAATGTCCATGGGATCAGTAGTGATGACTCCTTTACATTTGTGATATTGATTTTGTTTATGAATTGGTAAGTTTGCCCTGTAGCTCCCCATATATATTTTTAACTCATGTATGTCCTCCTTCAAATAATTATATTGTTTCACACTTGGTACAAGCAATTTAAAAAAGAGAGTATTCCTAAATCCTTCTTTCTGTCACTTTATGACATTGCTGTCATTCACTTCTCTTATCTATATGTTAGATTTGACCAACCAATATGTTGCTATTATTATTCTAACAGTTACCTTTTATGTCAAGATTAAGATAAAACAATTTATTTTTATCTTTTTTTCTTATTCTCTGATGGTTTTCTTTTTATATGTAGGACCAGGTTTCCAATTTATATAATTTTCCTCAGAAAGAGATTATTTTGATGCCTTTATAAGGCATGTGTGCTTATGATGAATTCTCTTAGTTTTTGTTTGCCAGAGAAAGTCCTTTTTTATCTAAAAATTTTGAAGGACAATTCTGCTGGATACAGAATTCTACATTTCTGGGGTTCTTCCCCAACATTTTAAATATTTCACTTCATTCTCTTCCTGTTTGCATGGTTTCTGACATGAACTCCATTGTCGTCCTCATCCTTTTCCTCTTTAGTAAGGTGCTGACCATCTTTTAAGATTTTCTTTTCTTCTTTTCTGCAGTTTTTAATATGACATGTCTAGGTATAGTATTTTTGGTATTTATCCTGATTGGCGTTCTCAGAGCTTTTCTAGATCTGTGGTTTGATTTTTGTCATTAATTTGGAAAATTCTTGATCTTGACTATTATTACTGAAAATATTGCTTCTGCTTCCTTCTCTCTTTTCCTTTTGGTATTCCAGTGATGCGTATGTTTTGTCATTTGAAATTTCTCAGCATTCTTGCATAGTCTGTTCACTTTTTTATTCATTCATTTTTCTGTTTTCTTTTCAGTATGGGAAGTTTTCATTTATCTGTCTTCAAGTTCAGTGATTAATTCATCAGCCATGTCATCTACTAATGGGATTATTGAAGGCATTATTCATTTACTGTGTTTTGATAACTAGCATTTCTTTCTTAGAGTTTCTCTCTCTCAGCTGTACTTTCATGTGGTTTACCTTTCCCCAACTATTATTTTATATTGTCTGCTTTTTCCACTAGTGCTCTTAAGTTTATTAATCATAATATTTCACTCTCTTTTCTATAATTCTAACATTTTTTTCATTTTAACATGTCATTCTGGCTTTTCCTCATTAGGCTTTGTTTTTTTGTTGCTTTGTTTTCACTCTTGTTTTGTTATTTGTTTGTTTGTGTTTGTCTTTGACATGCCTTGCAATTTTTTGTTGAATGCAGGACATGTCTAACAGCATAATAAAAACTGAGGTAAATAGGCCTTTAGTTGGTTTATAGTAATCTGGGTAGAATTGGGCTGTGCTTTATGTCTGCTATAATTGTGCCTCAGGGTTAAATTTTTTCTAGTCCTTGCTTTTTTGTTTTCCTCTTGACTTTCTTTTTGTTTTGACTTCCTCCCCAAGACAGTAGTAAGAGAAGGGAAGAGAAAAGGTACATTTTCAGTGGAGAAACCTGACAACCCTACCTCAGCCAGGTGATCAAAATGAATATTAACAGTGAAAAGTCATATTAGTACTATATGATGGAAGTGTCACTTTACCTCTATGGTCTTTCCTGGAAACTCAAAAACTCAGAAAAAGCATGAGACAAATCTCAATAGAGTGACATTGTACCAAATATGTGACCAAATACCAAATATCTGACTAATACTTCTCAAAACCATCAAGGTCATCACAAATAATGAAAGTTTGAGAAGTTGACTCAGCTAATAGTTGCCTAAGGAGACATGATTATTAAAGCTAATGTGGTAACCCGGATTGATTCATTGGATAGAAGAAGACTATTGGGTAAAAATTAAGTAAATATGAACAAAGTGTGACTATTGTTAACAATAATGTATCAATATAGATTCATTAGTTATGACAAATGTACCATACTACTATGGTAACAATAAGATAAACAGTGTGGGGTGAATAGGAACTCTGTACAATCTTAGCAGCTTTGTTTTAATCTAAAGTGTTCTAAAATAAAATGTTTAATTAAAAACAATAGTGATTTGCTATCTGAATAAAACACATGGTTAATATTGCCTTTGAATGATGGGGAAATAAACTAGCACAAGATAATACAAGTTAATGAGATAAAGAGAAGCCAACATAAGCAGGCAGAATGAAAACACATTTTTTACAATATGTATAACCACTAAACATTGACTAAGAAGTGTTATTTTTAATGATAGGAATTTAGAATTGAAATTCCCATTTGATAAGCCCTTCCTTGAGGTTCATATTTTCTACTCCATTTTCTGCAGTGAAACAATAGCTTATGAAATAAATTCTTTTCCTAGTGACTGAGAAGTTAATTTTAAATGGACAAAACCTACAAAATCTACAATTGGAAAGCAGAGTTATCCTCACTCATAATATTCTTCTATATGGTTTTTTATATTGTGGTTCAGAGGATGAACAGAAACTGCTCATATAATTGTGTCCTAAATGTCAGCAAGGAAAATAACAAAAATAAGTTCCAGTAACAGCATTCATTTTTCATAGCCCCAGAGAAACTGAACATAAAAATAATAAGATATTCTCAAAGGTTCTAACCAAGGGGTCATTAAGATAAAGCTGCTCCTAAAATATGTGCTCTTGAACTTGAATTCTTCTGTAAATTGGCAGCATCTGAAAATTACACATTATTTTTAAAGCATCATCAATTTAGTGAATATATTTAAGTTATAATGATAAAATTTTACTTGACCAGAGCATGGAATAAATTGGTATCTCCACAGAGTTAAAAATTTAATAATGGTGCATATGCTATTAACCTCTCTAATCTGAGTAAATTATAGAAGTGCCAGTATTGACATATGTATTTTAACTTTTATAGTGAATTACTGAATTATTTTGTCATGTAGTCCTGGAGCCCAGGGACTGTTCATTGGTTTTAGTTTATAATAACTCAGTCTGACTCTTTATTGATTTTCTTCATTCCCAATATTTTTTCTACTACCTTCAAAATCCTAGAGCTACTGAGGACATTGTGTACTTCAAATGGAGGTGTCCTGGTTTCTCCTTCAGTGACATTCATACATGCAGCACTGGCAAATGGCCAAGCAGCAAAAGTCTGTATCAAATTATTTTCTAATTCTCTTTTAGGTTTGCACACTGGGACCAGGGAAGGGCCTGTGCAGGACAATGCAGGAAATGGGTACTTTGAAAAGCATCAATTTCAGGAATTATGGTCTGAGGACAAACTGAAGTTCAAGTTATTTACATTCTATTGATTCTAATTCTGTTTGATAAAGTTTTGAAAATACTCTTTCATTTTAAGCCCTGGCATGAAGAATAACTGCAAAGGAAAAATAGAGAAAAAGGAGGGTTAATTTTGCCTTTTTCCTTACCACTGGAGTGACCTTTAGGAAACTCACTCAATTTCTATAAAGCACATTTAGTTCATCTATAAAATGAGCCTAATTATAATGATTATTCCACAATGGTATTCATGATTATTATATAGAAAGAAGTGGGGTAGCAACTCACAGTGTGTCTAGCATAAAATAAATCCTCTCCTTTAGTGAGATTAGATCTGAATGAATCCACTACCAAAATTCAGCAGCATTCCTCAGTTTGGTAACGAATTTTTATTTTCTAACTGTTGGCCTTCTGAAGTTCACCCACCTAAGTACAGGTTTTGCTTGCAAAAAGTATAGCACTAATTGAATGCCCACCACTCTCTTAGCCTCAGTTCCCAAGGTTCTTGATTACATTTCTGGGAAATGGTGGTAGTGAGGAGTTATAAGATGCTAATTTCTTATTATACTAAGGAAATACTCACCCCTCCCACCCTACCCCATCCCCTCAAAAATGAAATTCTCGTTTCTACATATTTGAATTTGTTTTTTGGTAAGTCTGTTTCCTTTTTAACATATATGGCTATTTTCTCATTCCCTGACTCTGAAGTCATTTAGGTCCAATGAAGTCATCACTGTTCCCTGGCCCTCAGTCCTTGGAGCAGAATATGTTTTATTTGGGAAAACAACTTCAACTTCTGTGGTAGGGTACCTCCCAGGAACATCCTCTTCCCTACCCCATATATTTCTGCATATATCAGTGGATCAATGGGATGGTGGCAAAATCCCTGTTTATTTTGGTTCCTAATTGAACCACCTGTATGTCTGTGTGCACTTGTATGTGTGGTGCAAACACAGGTTAGAATGAGTCCTCGTTTTGACATTTAAGCTCTAAATGTCCGTGGTTATGGTGGAGAAGAGAAAACTTAATTCTGCCTATTGCAAATCAAAATTATGTACCCTCTATGTACAAATACATAAGCAGTAAACATATAGAACACAGTTAAAAATTACAGTTTTTATAATAATTTACGAGTGTTCATGACTTTTTAAAAAATACTTTTTCAGATAAAAAGGTAGAAATTTTAATTACTCCCTGTCAACCATACAGGATATATGATACAAATATCACCTCATTTTGCTTTGACAATTTAGAAAGCAGCTTAATGGATCAAAATCCTAAATAATCTTAGCAATCTTTGATAAATTCATTTTAATGGTTAAGCCAGAAGAGTTCTTGAGATGTTTTTCAGGTTATAAAATCCAAGTTCCATCCCAAAAAGGAATATTAGCAGCATTGTTGTTCCTGTCTTTTAGAAAACTGGCACAAGAAATATCATAATTTACATTCAATGCCTATGTAAATAATAGCTTTTTATTGCAACCTATAAATATGTTTCTTATATACAATAATATGACATAAAGCAAACAACATCTGGGTTCTTTTTCTGATCTCCTGAAATGAAATTTTATTAGAGATTAGATAGGAAACTACTACTTAAGAGGAACATATTTCTTTAGAGAATATTATTGGCCCATGTTTAATGCATTAGATTATAAATATTACAGATGTGTTAAAAGTAAGACATTTGTTCTTGACAAAGTCAGAAAACACAAAATTTCAGAACTAATATTTTTATACTCAAGATGAGGTCTAGAGATGTCAGAATTCAAGTTGCTTAACCATAGTCACACAGTGAACTGTGACTTGCTAGAATCCCAGTCCACTCTTTTCCAGTTCTGTGAATTTTCTATTTTTCCAGGTTCTTGTAAAAGTTTTGTTTCAAACAAAAAAATGAGGAGAAAAAAAAAAGGGCAATGTATGCTGTAGATTTTGCATTTCCAACACCCCTTTCCAGAAGTCCCTAATGCCTTAAATTCCATCAGTCAGTAATTCTCGTCCTGGGCAATTTTAGACATCAAAAGTTCGACAATGTCTGGAGACATTTTTTATTGTTGCAAATTTGGGGTTGTGGGGGAGAAGGGAAGCATTGCAATGGGCAACTACTGGATGCTAAACATCTTACAATCCACAGGACAACCCTTACAACAAAGAAATTTCCAGCTTTCCATGTCAATAGTATGAGGTTGGGACACTCTGCACTGTTTTCCTCCACTTGAATTCTCAGTCTTGCATGACAAATAGATTCCATCTCCTATGCCAACTCCAGTGACTCAGTAAAAACTACCTGGAGCCTGTGTTGGAAACAGAATAGCAGGCATGTGTTCAGCCAGCTCAGAGAAGAATGGCTCTACTATGCATTTGTAACAACTCTTTTTTTAAAAACATGTAATGTGATTCTTGTTTCACGATGTTGAAGTTAGAGATTATCATTGTTTGCCATTTTTTAAGAGCCTTAATATTAGCATTAATATAACTCTTCTGGCATATGCAGCTTTATGTAGATTAGGCATGGTGCATATTAATAATCCACACCATTTTTCTCAAATTCTCAGTGATGAAGGAGGAGTTTTATTTTTCAGATGTACTTCTAATCTGTCATAAATTGACACCTTAAGAAAATAATAAAAGTGAATATGAATAACCAGAGCAATAATTGTTTTAAAGACACTGATAAAACAAATTTTTTAGTTATTAGATTCAATAAACTTAAAAAACTGCCTTGTCAATTTCTTATAAAATTTCTAAAGCAGTCTCATTTATTGTGTTTTTCTCAATGACATTGGATGACATCCTTTATGCACCAGCAACTTTAAAAAGAGTCTGGTTGGAGTATCATACACTGTTTTTTAAAAGATCTGTTTCTGTTCTTTGCTAAAGCAAGCATTTATTCCAGGCCCAAAAGGGTCATGCACTCCTCTGAGAAGGCAGAAATAAAAGGCAGTCTTGATCTTTGGGGAATTCTGTCTAGTAGAGGACATGCAATGTAATTACTGTGTGTGTGTGTATATATATATATATATACATACACAGATGGCAAGTAAACATTTGTAATGGTGTTTAACATTATTTGTCGTTGATGAAATTCACCAATCTTTTTATACTGGTTTTCTTATCTTGCTGTTTATTTGGTGGTTGTTCTTTTCATCTCAATCTTTCTTAGCATTCTTGTCCTCCCTCCCATTTTTTTCAAATTTTGCATTTATTTTATTCACATTTTAAATCTATTCAATCATTTTTGCCCTAGCTTTTACTTCTTATCTGTATAATTCTAGGACCACACTAAGATGCATTAATATTTGGGAAAATAGTGTGTTGTTATCTTCACCTGCTTGCAACAACTTGCACATCACTGTATATCCTAAATAACATTTGTGATATGAATAATAGATAACTCATCATTGCATTTAAATAAATATTTTGACATATATAATTATTAATCTTTCTGTCAAATATATTTCGTGATTTCTGGAATGTTTTCCATACCAACTAGTATGCACCATGTCAAAAATTCATAGGTCTAAATTATATTAAAATATACAATTATAATAGAAGAGGTATTCGGTAAAAGATATTAGTCATTACAAGTAACAAGGGAGTGTACAGGATGCTGAGAGGATCCCGGAGTTGAAAAGATTTGGTCACAAGTATTTCTCTGGGGTACAAGCCATCAGGTGGTTTAGGGACAGTGTCTTTGGGAGAGTGCTTCTTGCACCACCTTCACGTTCTAGAAATATTTGCTGAATACGCATGTTACTGAACTAAGAAGGTGAAAAGTACTCTTGGGTTTACGATATGACAAAATAATAACTGGTAATGAGTGCTACTTGACTCATTTGTTCCTCTTTAATTACATTCTAAGCTGTTTAAATGTATTCGAAGCCCAGCGATTATGGGAAATGGCACAATAGCAATGGAACTTTTAGAGAACAATGTGTTTCCAATCAATCGGTCTTTGCTATAGCCAATGGTAGTCCGTCTGACATTGTCACCAGGCTTGGTACGCATGACAGGCAAGATGCTTAAAGCACTAGATGCTTAAACTCTGTTAGAAGTATTGCAAAATGATTATTCACATATTTTTAAATGCTTATTATCTTCCTCAAAATGGGGACCATTTATCATTTCTCTATTGATTTAACAGTGATAGAAAGAAATGTATGTTTTTCTTGCTTCCAATTACCTCGCCTTATCTTTAACAGCTATGTTCTCCATTCATCTTTTTGACGACTTGTCATTTGAACAGTGAAATAATACCACTCAGACTCATTTTCCTTGTAAATTCATGTTTGTTTTAAATTACATATGTCTGTTAGAGGCTAAATAGCCTTTGAAAAGTGTTTACTAGATTTGGGATATCACAGGATTACCGTAGTTACTGAGATCCTTCCACCTTGTAATTCTGAATCAAATGCTGTTAATTGCCATTGTTTTGTATATTAATTGTAGGTTAACTTAATGTGGCATCTAATGCGATATACTTAGGAAACTGGGATAGTAAAATTATTTTTTTAAATTTATAAACTGGTCCTTACTTCTACTCTCACTACTTTCAACTACATTATACCAAGTGAGAAATATTACATGTAAGAGGAACATACCATATAGATAAAATAGAATTATATATGGAGTGATTATTATTCATGTTGGTAGTGATTAAATAAATCATAGTCTACTTTCTCTAATGTCACATCAAATGTACAAAAATAATGTGGACAATGGGAAATGAAAAAGTACTCATTTGAATAACTGATTACAAAAGAGCAGATGGTATACTTTTGCTTGATCTCTAACTTCTGCGATGCGTCTGCAGAATTATTTACACGGAGAGTTAAAATACAGGGTTTGTGTCTATTTATGGCATACTATGAACTACGTGGAACTATGAACCAAAAGTCACTTCCTCTCTTCCCCAGGTTTGTGACCCTAGCTCTGAAACTAGTCTTTGCCCCAGGTAGAGATAAATTAGAAGCCAAATGGTAATAAATCTGATGACTATGCTTTGTCAGATATGATGGTTAAGAACTTAGCTGCAGAAATGGAACACTGTTATCCATCTTTGAGGGTTTGTCCTGATATGCCACCAAGATATGTTGTGCCTTGTTGTGATTACCAGTGAGGAATGGAAGCTTGATTCAATTTCAGGCTCCCCACTAGGACCCCACTTCTTATTGCCTGATAACAGATTCTCCAGGATGACTGCTCCTCACCTAGCACATCACCCTGCTCAGCCCCTTCCTCTTTTGAACATAGCTAGAACAATAAATGCCCACAGATGTGTCCTTTCTCCAAACACAGATTATGAGCTGGGCTGTTGACTGTGGTCCTGACTGTGCATTGGAAAAATGATGTTTTGCTCCTCTTACAATTGATAGCATTTCTTTTAGGCTAAAACTTTTCTTCTTTTTCCTGTATTCTAACTTTTTTTCTTAAACTAAGTCACAAGCAATTAGAAAATTGTACAGGTTCACATGTACTCTTTACCTAACTTCCCCTAAAGATAATATCTAACATAACCACAATACATTGTCAAAACCAGGATACTGACCATTAACTACTATTAACCTAAGTATAGAACTTATGCAGATTTCACCAGCTTTTGCATGCACTTTTTAAATGTTTAGTTCTGTGAAAATCTATTACACATGTGGATTTGTGTAACTATCACCACCATCAGAATATAGTTGTTCCATCACCACCAGCAAGCTCCCTTAGGCAACTCCTTAAGAATCACAGCCTTCCCCAAACCAACCCCCTAGCAAGCAATAATCTATTTTCCATCACTATTATTTTGTCACTCTAAGAGTATTACATAAATGGAACCATACAATATATAACCCTTTGAGATTCACATATTTTATTAAGCATAACAGTGCCTGTGAGTTCCATCCAAATAGTAGCATATATCAATAGATTATTCCTTGTTATCAAAATATAGTATACCATGTTATGGATGTAACACCTACTGAAGGACATTAGGTTGTGTCCAATATGGGACTATTACAAAAAAAAGATGTGTATACCACTACAAAGACTGATATACAGGTTTTGTATATACATAAGTTTACATTTATGTAGGATAAATATCAAGGAGGGCAATTACTAGGTCTTGTGGCATGTTTACTCTTATAAGAAACTGAAACATTATTTTCCCAAGTGCTATTACTATTCTATCTTCTCACCAGCAATATTCATGAGAACCAGCTGCTCCGTGTCTTCATCAGCACTTGGTATTGTCAGTAATTTTATTTTAGCCATTCTAATAGGTATGTTGTGGTATGTAATTGGAACGTTAATTGTATTTCTTAATGGTTAATAATGTTGAACATTTTAGCATGTTCTCTTTTATGAAGAGGCTTTTCAATTTTTTTTCTCATTTTCTCATTGGACTTGTTTTCTTACTATTGAATTTAGAGAGTTCTTTATATATTCTTGGTACAAGGGTTTTGTTGGATATGTTTGCAAATATTTTCTCCCCATTTGTGGCTTGTATTTCATCTGTGTCACAGAGTCAGTTTCAGAGAAACAGATTTTAATTTCGATAAAGTCCAATGTATTCATATTTTTCTTTTATGGATCATGTCTTTGGTGGTATGCCTGAAAATGCCTCTTCTAATATCAAGTCATAAACATTATCTCCTAAGCTTTCTCTAAAAGTTCTATTGCTTTATGTTTTACATTCAATAGATGTACAGCATTTTGAGTACTGTTAGTTCTGTGGAATTTTATTCCTAAGATTGTTTTTCAGTGTATCACCAAAGAATGAATTCCATGGGAATGAAAATAAATGTAAGTCTTATTCTTCTTTATCAAAAAATACAAAATTTATGTTCAAATCTGATAATTTTGTTTTTATCTCTGTAATAACATAAAATATCATGAATCTGGAAATTAATCTTTTTTGACAAAGTAACAATCTTTAAGATTATAGACTATTCATATAATTAAGTATGAATAATTTAAAATGTTTTGATAAACATATATAAATGAATTCCAAGATAATTACATTGTGTTACCTTGTTTACATTTCTATGGTAATGTAATGTAGATTTGCTTCCACAGAGTTAATTTATTTTGGATAGTAAAAGTTCAAAATTCAAAGAAGAATATGTTTAGCTTGCTTACCATATGTTATTGAAATCTTTATTGACTTGGGATTTTCTGTGACTTATTATCTTAAGAAATTCTCATCTAGCCCTACTAACTGAAATGGCTAGAAGATTTAACTATGACTTGTCAGTTAAAAAATAATTAATTACATATTAATTTATTTCTTTATTTTACCTGTGGTTTCAATTGGACTTATATTACTTAGCCTTTATTATTTATTCTACCTTTTCAGTAGCAAGGGATAAAAGAATTGAAGCTAAAACAACCTAGTATTCCTGCATCATAAATGAAAATCTCTGGCTCCCTTCTCCATACAAACCACAATGACATTTCTCTTCAAAATAACTTAAGGGTTTGGACTCACTTTTTAAAATGAGGAAATTAATTTGCAGAAAGATTAAGTAAATTGCTAAGGAATATCAGTAGGTAGCATCATCAAGAGTTCAAAAGAGTTTTGTGTAATTCTTGAACCCTTTGCTACTCACTTAAGACTATTTAATATTTTAGATCATTTAAAATTCTAGTTGAGGTAATAGAGTAAAATGACATTAATTTTAATTGTGCTAGGATATTTCAGGAAAGTACAATATGAAAAATAATTTATTGTCAATTTTCTTGCTCTGTTTTCTTTATAAATTGCTGACCACCAACCACACTCAGTTGAGAACTGGTATTTTATTATTCTAAAAAATGGCTTCTGCAAAAAAAATAACATAAATACAAACAACACAATAAAAACTGGTAAAAAATCTGAACAGACACTTATAATGGAAGGTATACAATTGTACAATAAGCACATGAAATGTATTTAACATTTTTAGTCTTTAGAGAAATTAAAATAAAATTCACACTGAAATGAAATGGTGCTACACACTTTCTAGAAAAGTTTAAATTGAAAGATTAACAAAACCAAGAGTTGGTGAAATGTGGAACTGGAATTCACCTATATAAATGAAGAAATAACTTTCACAACCACTATGGAAAATGGATTGACAGAGTCTTATAAAAAACTAACCCTATGTTTATCACATGAAATGACAATTACACTGCTAGGTTTTTACTGATGAAGGATGGAAATAGACATCCATATAAAGATGTGCATGTGAATGTTCACAACAACTTTATTTATTACAACTCAGAACTGGCAACCATCTATATGTCTGTCAACCACAGAGAAGCCAAACCAAGTGTGGCATATTCATACAATGGACGCCTCCCGAAGAATGAATAGGAGACAACTATCAATGTATTTGGAAAGGATGAATTGTTAAATGCACTGCTGAGCAATGAAAGCCATGGAAACAAGAATACATGCTCTGTTGTTCAGTTTATAAGAAACACTAGAAATGACAAAATCAAATATAGTGTCAGAGAGCAGACTGATAGTTGCCTGAAACTAGGGTTAAGGAGAAATTGAATATATGGGGCCATGCGGGAATTTGTAGAAATACCTTGATTGTGATGATGGTTATGCCATTGTATGTACTTGTCAGAGTGTACGAAATACATGCTAAAAATGGGTGCATTTTATTTTCTAAAAATTATTTCCCAATACTGTTGATATGAAAACCTATCATCCATATGAAAACTTTTAAATGGAGGCGTGTGAGTTGTAGTAAAATGGAAGGACAATAGATTATGATGTAAGCATGAGGAGAAAGGTGATAATTAAGTCCATACTCAACACACTAAAAGTAGAACTAAACACAGAATAAAATGGAATTATTCTTGTAGAGCTACAGTTACATTTGAATTTTCCAAGGATATAGATAGGAATAAAAATGGCATGAAAATAATAAGTATGAAATTGACAAATGCAGAGATCAGAGAATTTTAACCTTCACAATAAATAGTAGACTTTTGCTGATAAGAAATGGAAAATAATTGAACTGGAGCAATAATGAAAAGAAATTACAAAAAGAAAATTTCTGAGCACCTAGATCTGACTTTTAACATTTACTATATGTGAGCCTCTGAACGAATATGTTAACTAAGCTCTTTATGATTCAGTTTTCACAAGTGAAATTAAGAAAAAAATAGGAAAAATTGAGGTTCTAAGATCATGCTATTGGATTACTGTAATTATTAAATTAGATCTGTCTATGAACTTTGGCATGGTGCCTGGAATTCTTTGACCCTAAAAATTTTGTAGAATATAAGATTAGCTTCACTTCACTAATGGGCATTATAAATACAGTTTTAATGAATGTTAAAATTTTAGGTTATATTCACTATGAAAATAAAATAAAATAATTTTAAAATTATATATTCTATAATAAGATTTCCTAAACCACATACTAGTTGTTATGGAAAACATTCCAGAAATCATGAAATATATTTGACAGAAAGTTTAATAATTATGTATGTCAAAATATTTACTTAAATGCAATGATGAGTTATCTATTATTCATATCACAGATGTTATTTAGGATATACAGTGATGTGCAAGTTGTTGCAAGCAGGTGAAGATGAGAACACACTATTTTCCCAAATATTAATGCATCTTAGTGTGGTCCTAGAATTATACAGATAAGAAGTACAAGCTAGGGCAAAACTGATTGAATAGATTTAAAATGTGAATAAAATAAATGCAAAATTTGAAAAAAATGGGAGGGAGGAAAAGAATGCTAAGAAAGATTGAAATGAAAAGAACAACCACCAAATAAACAGCAAGATAAGAAAACCAGTGTAAAAAGATTGGTGAATTAAGTGAAACTGCAAAACAAAACTGATATTCCCCCATGCTAATTCTGGTTTATCATATAATTCATCCCTCTGTTGAGAGATGAGGAGTAAAGGAGAGAGGGAAGGAGGGAAACAGAGAGAGAGAGAATGGAGAAAAAATGAGACAGAGAGAGACAAGACTGACAGGACTGAAGTGTCCAGTTCTACAACAAATGCTACACAAACAGAAAGAGATTCACAAGGGGAAAAGAAAACATTCTCACCAAAGATAAGGGCTATCGGGCATAAGAAGACTGAGATGAAAATTTATCTCAGGAGAGAAGCAGGAGAAAGATGGGACAGATACAATACTTGAAAATCAGCTTGTTGATAAAGATTTAAAGAAAATCTGAATACCATTTCAAAAAAATTCCGAATTCAGACTTTTGAATAACTTAGAGGAAGACCTGCTGAGGAAATGAAGCTGTCAGAAATAGGAAGTCACACATAATAAACAATGGCTTATAGCAGAAAGTAAGGGAACTTCAGCCCAAATCCTCCTCCTAACTGGAATCAAAAGCCATTCAAAACTGATATCCTTCATCATTTTAACAAATAAATCACATACAGCCACGTGACATGGGCCAATAGACTAAAATGCTGCAGAGACATAGGTTCCCTTCCTCATCTGCATCACTACCACTTCCTACAACAAAGGCACCTTAGACCTAAGGGAGATCTAGGATAGAATGCATGCATGGTTGGCTGCAAAGGTCAAAGCTCATTCAGGTCTCAGTATTCTTCCAAATCTCTGCTCCCTCTGCATTCTTTAAAACCAAGAATTAATAGAAGAATTTGTGAACAAGTTCCCCATAAATGTGGGTAGAAGAGAACAAGCTTTTAAAATGCAGTTTGCCTTGCTGTACACAATAAATGAATGTTCAGCGTTCAGTGGTGTTGTATTTCTTAAACATCTACTGGTTTAAGTTTTAATAGACTTAATTTTTATTAAATAATATCTTCTATGCACTATGAAGTCAAAGATCTCTAATATTCACTTATATGAAAAGCTGCTATTTTCAAATATATCTTCTTTATACATCTAGGTTTTCATATATTTATTAGAATTCCTAGAGTGGAATATATGTTGGTTGAGAAAAATTATGATAAATCAACAATTGTAAAATTTTCCTTGGCTAAGAATCATAAAAACATTCATTGTTGATTCAATCAGTGTCTGAAATATGAGTTTCCCCTGGGTCTTATGTCTTTGAACAACAGCTTTCCTCTAGGTTCCTCATTCTGAAACCCAGTTTCCTGCATCACCCTGGCTGATGAGCAGCCATGGCATCTAAAGAATTAAATCCATCACCACAGTTACCTATGGAGGTGAGGCCGGTTATGTTGGAGGCACAACAAGGTAAAGGGGAACTCTATGAGGTATTTCTATGTTAATACACGGGAAGTTGTATCTCATTTTCAGTTCTAAAGAGTTGTATGGATGTAACCAGATTAATGTAACAGTTTCCTTATTACCATGCAATTATATTCTCTACCAAATATTACTTATTTCAAATGATGTTTCAAAACATTTGTACATGATTCTTCATGCTCATTTTGAATGTTCTTAGAATATTTATTTAAATGTAGAAGTATTTTTAATCTCCAGAATATATATTCCTTTCAAATGCTGTATATACTTGACTTCCATCAAGAGTGTGTGAGCGAATTGTTACAGCCTCCCCATACACTAGATTATATGGTATTTCTATATGAATCATTTTTGTATTAATGTATATATACTTGACCTTACTGTTTCCAGAGATCTTTTATTTATTTGTGAAAAAAAATCCTTTGATGATTGTATGTTATAAATACTCTTTCCCACTTTGTAATTTATTTTTTAATTTTATTGTAGGGCATTTGATAACAAATAAAGTTATTTGTCGGTAAAGGATAAGAAGCTTTGAGTTTGCTTTAATTTTATGTAGAATGCTTCCATAAAAATTTTTCTCTTACGGCTCTTTGGAGTTTTCATTCTGGCTTAAAAATGTTCAAAGGTTTAAAAAAAATATGAAGTACTTCTATTAAAAATACTACTTCATGTGGTGTGTATTTAGCAATAAATGGGAAAAGAGTTTTTGAACTTCGGGACTCATATACTATGTCACATACTATGCAGGCAAAACAATGGACCCATAAATGCATCTCCTAATCCCAGGAAACTATGTTACCTTAGATGGCAAAAGAGGCTTTGCAGAAATAATAAAGATCTTGAGCAAGGGGGATAATACTGGATTATCTGGATGGGTCCAATTTAATCAAAAAGGTCCTTCTAAGAAAGATGTCAGAAACAGAAAAGAATATGTAGAGATGTGACTCCTTAAACAGAAGTTAAAGTGATGAGATTGCAGGTTTCAAAGATGGGATGGGGCCATGAGTTAAGGAATGAAGCTAGAAAAGGCATGAAACAGAAACAGAACTATCCCTTGAGCCACCAAAAGAAATATAGCCTCATGGACAACTTAATTTTAGCCCAGTGAGACCTATTTCACATTTCTGACCTTCAAACTGTAAGACAATGAATTTGTGTTGTTTTAAGGCACTAATTTTTGATAATTTGTTACAAGTGTGGTAGGAAAATAATACACATACTACAATAGGCAAGCAAACAAATACTTAATCTTGGTGGGTGTGTGCTTGAGAAAAAAGAAAATGGATAAATTCATAGGGCAGGACTATGCAATACAGTAGCCATCAGCCATGTACTGTAGCAAAAAGGAGGAAAGGACTTTTGTAGACAGCTGCCCATTTCCACCGTGATAATACTAATGTTAATAATATTTGTTTAGGAGGGCAATATGACCAAAAAAGATCCAAGGTCAAAAGCATAAAATGAGATAAAAAGTGACATGAAATTTAATAAAACGTGTTCCACTTGAGATTAAAATGATTCTGTGACTCTCTTGTCCCCTTCTGGCGTGAGCCGGAAGCTCTGTCCTTTCACTTTATTTCTAAATAAAAGCCTGTACCTTGCTCTCCTAAAAAAAAAAAAAAAAAGATTCTAAACTCTGGTGAACATAACATGATTTTCTTTGGAAACAAACCAACAAAATCCTACCTAAAAGCCCGACAAATTCAATATATTTGTATGATAAAAGATGTCATAAGCAAAAATAGTAAGTGAGACTGTGGGAGAAAATATTTGCAACATATGCTACAGTTAAAATATTTTATCCACAATATGCCAGGGTTCTTATAAATGGAAATTGAAACAAAAGAAAACAAAAAGAGACAAGTAAAGAACAAAAGGGTTGCAAATGAATGGACATTTTACTAAAGAATAACAATTGACCAATAAATGCATGAAAAGTTGGTCAATTCTAAGAGTGTTCCTAATTCTACATCTAAAACTAATCCTTAACCTAATTTTATGATTAGTCTAGTTTGAAAGAGAAGGCATATTGTACAGAATAAAGATTAAAAACAGGAGAAGCAGACATCACTTTCTGAGAATTTTCATCATTTGGAATCTGTAAAGACTTGGAAGATAAAATTAAGCTAAACTGCTACTTCACAGCTCTTATCTTTAGCACTGAGCAGAAAGATGAAGCTCAAATCCATCAAACTGCTGGGTGATAAGTCTAAGATCAGTAATAGTTCACTTGTATTATTTTCCTTTTTTATAGATAGGATATACTAGATATGTATTTGGAAGCTCTATTATAAGCCACTTTTTCAATTTATATTTTCATTGTAGAATATTTCTGCTGATAATATAAACTATTCCACTTAGCACTCTTGAATTATTCTTACGTTGAATTCTATTTTTCTTGAATACCATGCTACCAGAGTATGACATCGGAGTGACATCATATTAACAGAATCTGAGAATACAAGAGAATTGCTCAATAGTATCTTTTCCTCACTAAGATGTTAAGAAGTATGAAATGAGTATTTTTTTCAAAAAATAAGTGTGACCATTCTCATAGAGTTCTGGATATTAAGCTAGGCTGACTCTGTTAGCTATATGACATTCTTCTGTTTAACATTTTCTAGAAGATTTTGTTCATAATGTAGGTGTGCATGTTATTTAAAGTATTTTGTATCACCATACATTTTTCATCAATATAGGTCATAACCTTCATTATTGTAAGGAAAGAAGGGAAGAATTAAAAAAACTGAAAATGTATATGGGTTAAAAGCTTAGTTCAGAGAGTTAAAGAATCTGAATATACAGTGTTTAACTTTCAAACCTGTTATAATATAGTCTTTTTAAAATGTCAAATTCCCTTTGCCTCAATTTAGAGTCTTTAATTTTATTTCTTATGAGCAGATGTCTGGGATCAATTAAAGATGGTGGCATGAGAGGTGAGACAGAGAACTCCTCCCAAAACCACATACAATATGAAAATATGGTTAATACAACTAATACTAAAAGAGTAACAGGAAAGAGGACTGCACCAGACGGCATACACCTGGAGAACAGAGCAGACCTCATGAAACAGGGCACCATACCAAAGCCTTGATCTGATGGGACCCAAGCCCTTCCCCCACCCAAGCTCACTGGCAGGAGGAAGAGAAATGGAACAGGGAGTGGGAGGAAGCCTAGGACTGCTAAACACCAAGCCCTGGAGATCTGCTTTGGGAGCACAAACCTACATTGCATGGTGCTCTGGAGATTAGTGGTGTTGGAAAGCTAAACCAGGTGGAATACTTGAGAGACAGATTACAGAAGTTTGTTGAGGACAGGGATCCACATCCAGCAGCTCTGGGACAAAGGAAGGGTGAGCCATCTGAGAGGCTTCTTAGCAGTGAGAGGGCTGCTGAGGGGCGGGGATTGCATGGAGTTGCACACTGGAGAAGGGATAGGTGGACAAGATTGTCTGGGCATGCTCTGCCCAGCAGATTGTGAACTTTGAGGAGCTTCACACACATCATCCCTCTGGCTGGCTACTCATTTCCGAGGCCCCACACTGATACGCAGCCTGCTGTGCCTTCCTCCTGGCCTGCGAGCACTGGCTTGCAAAGCAACAATCACTGCACTGGCATCAGCCTATGATAGCTGCAGACACAAAGCACAGAGGATTATTACACCTGTGTGCTCAGCTCACTGGCTTTGCCACTGGAGATAAGCATTGCAGCTGAGAAGCAGGAAGCAACTCGTTCTACCCCACAGGCACCAGTGCTGCTCCCCTGTGGCCCCTGACTGCACTCCAGAGTCTGAGAAGCTCCAGAGACCAGAGATTCTAGGCACTAGAGGCTGCCACATAGAAATATGAAACATCAGTGGAACCTGGTTCTGACCAAAATCTCACAACCCCCAGAAAAAGGGCCAAATTAAACTGCACTCACCAATCTCCCTGAAAGAGAGTTCAAAATAAAAATCAAAAACATGCTCATGGAGGTACAGAAAAATATTCAAGAACTCAGGGAAGAATTTAGGATGGAGATTCAATCATTAAGAAATTCCATATCTGAAATGCAACATACAATGGAGGGATTAAAAAAAAGATTAGATGTAGTAGAAAAGATGGTAAATAGAATAAAAATTGGAGAAGGGGAATGCAAAGAAGCTGAGGCACAGAGAGGAAAAGGGATCTATAAGAATGAAAGAATATTGAGAGAACTGTGTGACCAATCCAAAAGGAACAATATTCGCATTATAGGGGTACCAGAAGAAGAAGAGAGAGAAAAAGGGACAGAAAATGTTATTGAGAAGATAATTGCTGAGAACTTCCCCAAACTGTGAAAGGAGATTGTCTCTGAGGCCATGGAGGTGTACAGATGTCCCAACACAAGGGACCCAAGGAAGACAACACCAAGATATATAATAATTAAAATGACTTTTAAAAGAAGCTAGAGAGAGGAAAAAGATCACCTACAAAGGAAAACCCATCAGGCTATCATCAGACTTCTCAACAGAAACCTTATGGGCCAGAAGGGAGTGGCATGATATCTTTAATGCAATGAAGCAGAAGGGCCTTGAACCAAGAATACTCTACCCAGCAAGGTTATCATTTAAATTTGAAGGAGGGATTAAACAATTTTCAAATAAGCAAAAGCTGAGAGAATTTACCTCCCACAAACCAGGTGTACAGTGCATTTTGGAGGGACTACTCTAGACGGAAGTATTTCTAAGGCTAAATAGCTGTCACCATGGGAAATAGAACCACAGCAAAGTAGAACAATTAATTACTAAGGAGATGCAAAATCAAATCAACTACCCCCAAAGTCAATCAAGGGATAGACATAGAGTACAGAATATCATACCTAATATACAAACAATGGAGGAGGAATAAAAATGAGGAAAAAAATAAAAGAACCTTTAGGTTGTATTTGTAATAACATACTAAGTGAGTTAAATTAGACTGTGAGATAGTAAGGGAATTACCCTTGAACCTTTGGTAACCAAAGATCTAAAGCTTGCAATGGCAATAAGTACATACCTATTGATAATCACCCTAAATGTAAATGGTCTGAATGCACCAATCAAAAGATATAGAGTCACTGAATGGACAAAAAAATAAGATGTGTCTATATGCTTCTAAGAGACTCACTTCAAACCCAAAGATGTACATAGACTGATGGAAAAAGATATTTCATGCAACTAGTAGGGAGAAAAAAGCAGGAGTTGCAGTACTTGTATCAGAAAAAATAGTCTTCAGAGCAAAGAAAGTAATAAGAGACAAGGAAGGACATTAAATAATGATAAAGGGGTTAGTGCAACATGAGGATATAACTATTATAAATATCTATGCACCCAACACAGGATCATCTACATATGTGAAACAAATACTAACAGGATTAAAGGGGCAAATAGAATGCAATGCATTCATTTTAGGAGAATTCAACACAACACTCACTCCAAAGGAGAGACCAACCAGACAGAAAATAAGTAAGGACACAGAGGCACTGAACACCATATTAGAACAAATGGACCTAACAGATATCTATAGAACACTCCATCCAAAAGCAACAGAATACACATTATTCTCAAGAGCACATGGAACATTTAAAGAATAGATATACTAGGCCAAAAAAAGAGCCTCAGTAAATTTAGAAGAATTCAAACTGTACCAACCAGCTTCTCAGGTCACAAAGGTTTGAAACTAGAAATAAATTACACAAGAAAATGAAAAAGCCCACAAACACATGAAGGCTTAATAACATGCTCCTAAATAATCAATGGATAAATGACCAAATAAAAGCAGAGATCAAACAATATATGGAGATAAATGACCACAATATTCAACACTACAAAATATGTGGTACACATAAAGGCTGTGCTAATAGGGAAGTATATTGCAATTCCT
>JAQQAC010020790.1:13830910-14039519 GCA_029783875.1 Phataginus tricuspis
GAAGAAATGAGACCCAAAGTCAGTAGAAGGAGGGTCATAATAAAGATTAGAGCAGAAATAAATAAAATTGGGAAGAATATAACAATAGAAAGAATCAATGAAAGCAAGAGCTGCTTTTTCAGGAAAATAAACAAAATAGATAAGCCAGACTTATCAAGAAGAAAAGAGAGTCTACACACATAAACAGAATCAGAACTGAGAAAGGAAAAATCACTACGGACACAACAGAAATACACAGATTTATTAGAGAACACTATGAAAAATTATATGCTAACAAACTGGATAACCTAGAAGAAATGGGCAACTTTCTTGAAAAATAAACCTTCCAAAGCTGATCCAACAAAACAGAAAATCTGAACAGACCAATTACTAGCAAGGAAATTAAATTGGTAATCAAAAAATTACATAAGAACAAACTGCTTGAACCAGAAGGTTTCACTGCTGAATTTTATCAGACATTGAATGAAGACATAATACCCATCCTCCTTAGTTTTCCAAAAAGTAGAAGAGGGAATAGTTCCAAACTGATTCTATGAGACCAGCATCACTCTAATACTAAAACCAGGCAAATATACCACAAAAAAAGAAAATTACAGACCAATATCCCTGATGAACATAGAAGCAAAAATTTCAACAAAATATTCGCAAAACAAATTCAAACATACATTAAAAAATCATCCATCATGATCAAGTAAGATTTATTCCAGGGGTGCAAGGATGGTTCAACATTCGAAAATCCATCAACATCACCCCACATCAACAAAAAGGACAAAAAACACATGATCAGTTCCACAGATGTCAGAAAAACATTTGACAATATTCAACATCCATTCATAATAAAAAATCTCAACAAAATGGGTATAGAGGGCAATTATCTCAACATAATAAAGGCCATATATGACAAACCCACAGCCAACATTACACTTAACAGTGAGAAGCTGAAAGCTTTTCCTTTAAGATTGGGAACAAGACAAGGATGCCCACTCCCCCAACTTTTATTCTACATAGTACTGGAAATCCTATCCATGGCAATCAGACAACACAAAGATATAAAAGGCATCCAGATTGGTAGGGAAGAAGTCAAACTGTCACTGTTTTCAGATGACATGACATTGTACATAAAAAGCCCTAAAGAATCCACTCTAAAATTACTAGATCTAATATCTGAATTTAGCAAAGTTGCGGCATACAAAGTTAATATACACAAACCTGTTGCATTCCTACACACTAACAATGAACTAGCAGAAATAGAAATCAGGAAATCAGTTCCATTCATAATTGCATCAAAAAGAACAAAATACCTAGGAATAAACCTAACCAAGGAAGTGAAAACCTATACTCTGAAAAATACAAGACACTCATGGGGAAATTAAAATAGATACAATAAATGGAAACACATCCTCTGCTCATGGATAGGAATAATTAATATTGTCAAAATGGTCATACTTCCTAAAGCAATATAAAAATTCAATGCAATCCCAATCAAAATACCAACAGCATTCTTCAACGAACTAGAGTAAATATTTCTAAAATTCATATGGAACCAGAACAAACCCCAAATAGCCAAAGCAATCCTGAGATAAAGAATAAAGTGGAGAGGATTATGCTCCCTGACTTCAAGTTCTACTACAAAGCCACAGTAATCAAGACAATTTGGTACTGGCACAAGAACAGACCCACAGACCAATGGAACAGACTAGAGAGCTCAGATGTAAACCCAAGCATATATGATCAATTAATATATGATAAAGGAGCCATGGATATACAATGGGGAAATGACAGCCTCTTCAACAACTGGTGCTGGCAAAACTGGATAGCTACATGTAAGAGAATGAAACTGGATTATTGTCTAACCCCATACACAAAAGTAAACTCAAAATGGATCAAAGATCTGAATGTAAGTCATGAAACCATAAAACTGTTAGAGGAAAACATAGGCAAGAATCTCTTGAAGATAAACATGAGCAACTTTTTCCTGAAGGCATCTCCTCGGGCATGGGAAACAAAATAAAAAAGGAACAAATGGGACTACATCATACTAAAAAGCTTCTGTACAGCAAAGGACACCATCAGTAGAACAAAAAGGCATCATACAGTATGGGAGAATATATTTGTAAATGACATATCCAACAAGGGGTTAACATCCAAAATATATAAAGAGCTCACACACCTCAACACCTGAAAGCAAATAACCTGATGAAAAAATGGGCAGAGTATATGAACAGACACTTCTCCACAGAAGAAATTCAGATGGCCAACAGGCACATGAAAAGATGCTCCACATTGCTAATTATCAGAGAAATGCAAATTAAAACCACAATGAGATATCACCTCACACCAGTGAGGATGGTGAATATCCAAAACACAAACAACAACAAATGTTGGCAAGGATGTGGAGAAAGGGAACCCTCCTACACTGCTGGTGGGAATGTAAACTAGTTCAACCATTGTGGAAAGCAGTATGGAGATTCCTCAAAAAACTCAAAATAGAAATACCATTTGACCCAGGAATCCCACTCCTTGGAATTTACCCAAAGAAAATGACTTCTCAGATTCAAAAAGACATATGCACCCCTATCTTTATTGCAGCACTATTTACAATACCCAAGAAATGGAAGCAACCTAAGCATCCGAAGCAACCTAAGTGTCCATCTGTTGATGAATGGATAAAGAAGATGTGGTACATATACACAATGGAATATTATTCAGCCATAAGAAGAAAACATATCCTACCATTTGCAACAATATGGATGGAGCTAGAGGGTATTATGCTCAGTGAAATAAGCCAGGTTGAGAAAGACAAGTACCAAATGATTTCACTCATCTGTGGAGTATAAGAACAAAGAAAAAACTGAAGGAACAAAACAGCAGCAGACTCACAGAACCCAAGAATTGTCTAACAGTTGCCAAAGGGAAACGGAATGTGGGGGTGGGTGGGAAGGGTGGGCGAAGGGGAATATTGTGCATTATGATTAGCACACATAATGTAGGGCAGGACACGGGGAAGGCGGTATAGCACAGAGAAGATAAGTAGTGACTCTATAGCATCTTAGTATGCTGATGGACAGTGACTGTAATGGGGTGTGTGGTGGGGACTTGATAATGGGGACAATCTAGTAACCACAGTGTTGCTCATGTAATTGTATATTAATGATACCAAAAAAAATCAGATGTCTACCTTAAAGGTCTAGCCAATTGCAATATCATGTATGTCCAATCTCATCTTAGAAACATACCTTATCTCTGAGCCTCAGTGGCTCCTTTAACTTGTTTTCTTTTCTAAATCTTTGCCCTGGGTCTCATGTTGACAATTACTTTGCTGCAATCACTTCTGTATCATTTTTCCCCATCAGTGCTGCAGAAATTACCCATGTCCTAGTCTCCATATCCCAAGACTAATTATCTTACAGTAATCTAAATTGAATTAATTTTTTATCTCAGCACAACTACTAAAAAAGATAATTATGTGAAAATTTTACTATTACTAGTGGATATAACATTAAAAAGGGGAGAAAAAAAGCAAATTTCTTAAAATTAAATTTGAAATGCGCCATGGCAAGTATACAGACACACAAGACCAAAAAAGTAATATAAATAAATAAAATAAATAAATAAATGAATAAATAAACACTTATTTTATTTAAGTAGCATTTTTATATCTCATGATTCTTTTCACCTATAAAGTAACCTGCAATGTTAGGCATTATAAACTATCACCCTGATTTTATACAAATCATTCTTGGATTGATTTGCATTGTCTACTTGTATCATCCCTCAGAATAGCATGTTACAAATATACCCTGGGGAAACAATCTATCTTTATTTGACCCTAAGCATTTCAGAGGAGTCACTGTGCCTTCATATATTCTACTCTATTGATTTAACTTTCATTACACTAAGTCAATATCTATCAATGTGTAATTTATAGAGTATTTATAAAGAATCACCTGGGGAGTTTTCCAAATTTAGCTATCTCATTTAACACCTGCCCACCTTCCAATGATTCTTCTTCAGTACATCTTGAGCAGGGCTTCAGAATGTGCATTTCAAAGCATCCCAGGTACTTCTTGCATACACTGATATTTGAAAACCATTGAATTACCAATAAATTCATTCATTCACATTAATGAGTTGTTTCCAAGACACAAAATAAAGCACTGTGGCATGAGGGGTAAATATTAGGCCTTCGATTGCTTTTTTTTTAACCTAAAAATAAGATTGAACTTAGCTTTGTTAATATTTAATTTACAGGCTGGAACTAGTCTGCTTAGTCGTCACATGGCCTATTGGTAGTCAGATATCCTTAAGGAAGGGTTGGGTTTCCACAAGTCAGAGAAGGTGAGAAGTCCATCTTCCCCCATTTTCTGTATGTTGCATTACAATACATTCTCTGTGAATACAATTAAGTTGGTTATGTTTTCTACTCTTAAATTAACCAAAATTTAGAAAAATGAAAATTGACTTAATGGCAACATTTCAGAAAAATAATGATGTTTCTTTTCATGTTTCTTACTCATCATTGCTTATGACACTGATGAAACATTCGCTCTACTGAAGCAGTGAAATTAGAACACTACACAGAAAATGGAAACAAATAAAAATGCATTCTTTTGTCAGTATGCATTGTTGGCAGGTGCTAGAATGTATTCTGATGATTTAAAGAAACAAGTTTTCAGAAAATATGCACTGGGGAGGTTTATTGTAGAGTTGAATGAAAGTCCAAGTTAGTTTGAATATGTCTCTTTTTATTTTCGAGATTTTGTTTCACAAACTAATACATTAGAAAGTGCTAAAGGAAAGGTGCACTGGAAAATATATGTCTTTTAAAATAAAAGTACTTTAAAAATATTTGGGAGAAAAGCTAAATGTCTCAGAGTAGGTGTACAAAGATTATACTAGACATGAATTTCAGTCACAATACTTTTTCAGAGAAAAGCTAGTGTTCCTTTACACAAGCAGAAATTAAAGGTGCACAAATTATACATGCCAACATCCATGTCATTAATTTCATGAAATTAGATCTTAAAATGTATAGTAGGCTTTTATAATATTTTATAAAGACATGGAGAACAGCTGTGAAAATCTTTTTAACCATGGAGAAGTAGGCTGGTTATCTTTTAGCAAAATAGTTAAAATAATTGAATAAAATGAGTGGCACTTTTTTTAAAACAAATAAAAGCATTCCAAATTTGTTAACTTTTTTGATAATAATTGTCTGTCCATAGTACAATACTTAGTAGGTACTTTTGAAAATATAAACACAATCCATCTCTGAAGTGTAAAGGTCATTATTTGAAAATGAGTGAGAAAAAAATGGTTTATGAAAGAAATTTCAGTTAATTAGAAGCACTTTTGAAATATGAACATTTGAATATTTCCTAACATTTTATGTTTTTGTTACTTAAAATAATTTTTATGTCTTAAATCAATATGTGTAAATGTATATTCTTAAAAAAGTGGAAAACATTCTAATCTCTTTAAAATGTTTCAGAATTAACATTTTCAATAGACTTTGAAGCCTCTTATTATTTATATTAGACACATATTTTCACATTAGCTTATAAGAGCAACATCAAAGAAAATAAGATTTCAACCTTTCAATTTTAAGAAAAATCTTTACATACTTTTAAACACAGATTGAAAAAGTGATACTTTAAAGATTAGCCAATACTCGGATACTATGTGTGTAAATTTGTATATATTATATATCTCCATGAAGTCTCATCTTCAGGTATCACAACAATATAGCCAAGTATCAAAATAAACTAAACTTAAAAACAAACCTTCAAATTACTTTTCCAATGTGCTAAACCTAAATATTCCGTTATATAGGGCAAATAAAAGTGCATTGCTATATAAAATAGTAAATTATCTAGAATGTTGAAAAAATCAAAAGGTTTTTTAAAGTTAATACACAAAAATAAAAATAAAATTAATTAGAAATATTATTTATTTGAACCCATTCTTATAAACCCTGATTTTTGCTTTTATGCATGTAATAAAAAATTATTAAATAGATTGTTATAATATATATCCCCTTGAAATTGTAATTAAGTATACATATATTAGAGAATATGCAACTTTATTTTTTCATTGAAAAATGCATGTTTAAAAAGTTTGGAGGTCGCTGACATAACTACATGTTCATGAAGAAACCTCTTTTGGCAGCCACAATGTGCATTAAACTCATTCATTAGTGTTAGAGGAGCATGGATAAGACAGGTGAATATGTTGTTATTAAAATGAAAAGAAAAAATCAGTGATACTGGATGGGGATGGGAGGAAGCTCTGATTTATAGATTTTGCTGAAAATCTTAATGAAAATACTCCCACCACAGCTGACTTCAGACAACTGAAAGGACGTCATGTGGGGTTGGGAACTGATGCACACAATCAGCTCTTGCAAACTGGCACATGCCAGTCTAAATGCTACCAAATAAAGTCCACACCCTAGTGGCTAGAGATTATTCCACTTTTATTTGTCAGAAATTATGTGAAATTCCAGCAAAAAATTCGTGACTCCTACTTTCTTGTCTTCTAAATTTTTTTCCTTACAACTTGAATAAGTACTCCATGTAGATTTGAGCAGTATAAATGGTAGAATTATAATTCTAATCATTTTCACTTTCTTCAATTTAATAATCTAATCTGTAGGTTTGCATTTCTCTATGTACGTTTGATAGGAAAGAGTGGGATATGGTGAGTGAAGAAAAAAGGAAGGAAAGACATATTTTGCAGTAAAAAGAGATTTTAATGCTATGTAAAGATGTTTTTCAAAAGAATTAGCTTAGATTCGGATTAAAGATGGTGGCGTGAGAGGTCAGACAGAGGCTTCCTTCTAAAACCGCATATAATATGAAAATATAACTAATACAACTACTCTTGAAAGAGCAACAGGAAAGAGGACTGCACCAAACTGCATACACCTGGAGACAAGAGCAGACCTCACAGACAAGGGTAACGGACTAAAGCTGTGGTCCTGCGGGATCCTAGCTCTTCCCCCACTCCAGCTCACCGGCAGGAGGAAGAGGAACGGAGCAGGGAGGGAATGGAGATCTGCAACTCCTGAATACCTAACTCTGGAGATATGCTCTGGGAGCACAAACCTACATTTCATGGTGCTTGCATAATACTCTCATAATTAGGGGTTTGGAAAGCTAAGACAGGCAGAATTCCTGGAGAGACTAAGATTCCAGCCACTTGTGGAAAGCAGGGATCCATATCCAGCTGCTATGGGACAAAAGAAAGGTGGGCAGTCTGAGAGACTTCCTAACAAAGAAGCCCTTAGCAAGAGGGCTGCTAAAGGGGCAAGGATTGCACAGAGTGTACTGCTCAGGAGAAAGGACACATAGACAAAATTGTCCGGTGTGTACTCTGCCCAGCAGGTTGGGAGCTTTCACAATCTTCAGGTGCTCCAGCTCCCTGGCTGCCTACACAGCTCCAAGAACCCCTTCTGTGACAGGCAGACTAGTGCACCTTTCTCCTGGCCAGCCCCACCGGGCTTGCAAACCGGGAAACCCTACCCTGGCATTAGGCCAGCCAGAGGGAAGATCTGTCTACAGCAACTAAAAATGCAAAGTACAGAGACTTATACCTGTGTGCTCGGCCCACTGGTTCAGGCAGTGGAGACAGGCATAGCAGCCAGGAACCAGGAAACAGCTCTTTCCTCCCCTGAGGCACCAATACCACTTCCCTACAATCCCCGACATTGCTCCAGGGGCTGAGCAGCTCCAGAGAGTAGAGCTTCTGGGCACTAGAGGGCACCATACACAAATATGAAACATCAAAGGAACCTGGTCCAGAGTAAAATTATGAACACAACTCCTGAGAAAGATTTAAATGATATGGACCTCATGACTCTCACTGAAAGGGAGTTCAAAATAAAAATCATTAACATGTTCATGGAGGTACAGAAAGATATTCAAGAACTCAGGAATGAATTACAGTTGGAGAGCCAATCATTGAAGAGCACAATGGATGGTATTAAAAGCAGATTGGATACGGTAGAGGAGATGATAAATGAAATACAAACTAGAGAAAAGGAATACAAAGAAGCTGAGGCACAGAGAGAAAAAAGGATCTCTAAGAATGAAAGAATATTGAGAGAACTGTGTGACCAATCCAAAAGGAAAAATATTCGCATTATAGGGGTACCAGAAGAAGAAGAGAGAGAAAGAGGGATAGAAAGTGTCTTTGAGGAGGTGATGGCTGTAAACTTCCCCAATCTGGGGAAGGAGATAGTCTCTCAGGCCATGGAGGAGCGCAGATCTCCCAACACAAGGGAACCAAGGAAGACAACATCAAGACATATAGTAATTAAAATGGCAAAGATCAAGGATAAGGACAGAGTATTAAAAGCAGTGAGAGAGAGAAATAAGATCACATACAAAGGAAAACCCATGAGGCTATCATCAGACTTCTCAGCAGAAACTTTACAGGCCAGAAGGGAGTGGCATGATGTATTTAATGCAATGAAGCAGAAGGGCTTTGAACAAAGATTACTTTATCCGGCAAGATTATCATTTAAATTTGAAGGAGGGATTAAACAATTCCCAGATAAGCAAAAGCTGAGAGAATATACCTCCCACAAACCATCTCTACAGTGTATTTTGGAGGGACTGCTATAGATGGAAGTGTTCCTACGGTTTAATAGCTGTCACCAGAGGTAACAAAACCACAGTTAAGAAAGTAGAACAGTTAATTACTAATAAGAAGCAAAATTAAATTAACTATACCCAAAGTCAATCAAGGGATAGACAAACACTAGAGAATATGATACCTAATATATAAAGAATAGAGGAGGAAGAAAAAGGAGGAGGGAAAAACAAGCAAACAAACAAAAAAAGACCCTTCAGATTGTGTTTGTATTAGCATATTAAGTGAGTTGTTAGACTCTTAGATAGTAGGGAAGTTAACCTTGAATTTTGGTAACCATGAATCTGAAGCATGCAATGCCAATAAGTACATACCTATCGATAATCACCCTAAATATAAATGGACTTAATGCACCAGTCAAAAGACATAGAGTCAATGAATGGATAAAAAAACAAGACCCATCTATATGCTGCCTTCAAGAGACTCACTTTAAACCCAAAGACATACACAGACTAAAAGTGAAGGGATGGAGAAAGACATTTCCTGCAACTAATAGGGAGGAAAAAGCAGGATTTACAGTACTTATATCAGACAAAATGGACCTCAAACAAAGAAAGTCACAAGAGACAAAGAAGGATATTACATAATGATAAAAGGGTCAATTCAACAAGAACATATAACCATTATAAATATCTATGCACCCAACACAGGAGCAATGCATTCATTCTAGGAGACTTCAAGACACCACTGACTATGGACAGATCAACCAGACAGAAAATAAGTAAGGAGACAGAGGCACTGAACAACACATTAGAACAGATGGACCTAACAGACATCTACAGAACTCTACACCCAAAAGCAGCAGAATACACATTTTTCTCAAGTGCACATGGAACATTTTCAAGAATAGATCATACATTAGGCCACAAAAAGAGCCTCAGTAAATTCAAAAAGATTGAAATTGTACCAACCGCTTCTCAGACCACAAAGGAATGAAACTAGAAATGAATTACGCAAAGAAAATGAAAAATCCCACAAACAAATGGAGGCTTAATAACATGCTCCTAAATAATCAATGAATCAATGACCAAATAAAAACAGAGATCGAGCAACATATGGAGACAAATGACAACAATAATTCAACACTGCAAAATCTGTGGGATGCAGTGAAGGCCGTGCTAAGAGGAAAGTATATTGCAATACAGGCCTACCTCAGGAAAGAACAACATTCCCATATGAGCAGTCTGAACTCACAATTAACAAAACTAGAAAAAGAAGAACAAATGAGACCCAAAGTCAGTAGAAGGGGGGACATAATAAAGATTAGAGCAGAAATAAAAAAAAAATCGAGAAGAATAAAACAATAGAAAAGATCAATGAAAGCAAGAGCTGGTTCTTCGAGAAAATAAACAAAATAGAAAACCACTAGCCAGACTTATCAAGAAAAAAAAAGAGTCTACTCACATAAACAGAATCAGAAATAAGAAAGGAAAAATCACTATGGACCCCACAGAAATACAAAGAATTATGAGAGAATACTATGAAAAATTATATGCTAACAAACTGGATAACCTAGAAGAAATGGAAAACTTCCTAGAAAAATACAACCTTCCAAGGCTGACCCAGAAATAAACAGAAAATCTGAACAGACCAATTACCAGCAACGAAATTGAACTGGTAATCAAAAACTTACCTAAGAACAAAACCCCTGGACTAGATGGCTTCACCGTTGAATTTTATCAAACATTTAGTAAAGAGCTAATACCCATCCTCCTTAAAGTTTTCCAAGGAGTAGAAGAAGAGGGAATACTTCCAAACTCATTCTATGAGGCCAGCATTACTCAAATACCAAAACTAGGCAAAGACACCACAAAAAAAGAAAACTACAGACCAATATCCCTGATGAACATAGATGCAAAAATACTCAACAAAATACTAGCAAACCGAATCCAAAAGTACATCAAAAGGATCAAACACCATGATCAAGTAGGATTTATTCCAGGGATGCAAGGATGGTTCAACATTCGAAAATCCATCAACATCATCCACCACATCAACAAAAACAAGGACAAAAACCACATGATCATCTCCATAGATGCTGAAAAAGCATTTGACAAAATTCAACATCCATTCATGATAAAAACTCTCAACAAAGCGGGTATAGAGGGCAAGTACCTCAACATAATAAAGGCCATATATGACAAACCCACGGCCAACATTATACTTAAGAGCAAGAAGCTGAAAGCTTTTCCTTTAAGATCGGGAACAAGACAAGGATGCCCACTCTCCCCACTTCTATTCAACATAGTACTGGAGGTCTTAGCCACAGCAATCATACAACACAAGGAAATAAAAGGCATCCAAACTGGCAGGGAAGAAGTTAAAATGTCCCTGTTTTCAGATGACATGATATTGTACATAAAAAAACCCTAAAGAATCTACTCCCAAACTACTAGATCTAATATCTAAATTCAGCAAAGTTGTGGGATACAAAATTAATGTGCAGAAATCTATGGCATTCCTATACACTAACAATGACCTAGCAGAGAGAGAAATCAGGAAAACAATTCTATTCACAACTGCATCAAAAAGAATAAAATACCTAGGAGTAAACCTAACCAAGGAAGTGAAAGACCTATACTTTGAAAACTACAAGACACTCATGAGAGAAATTAAAGAAGATACCAATAAATGGAAACACATCCCGTGCTCATGGATAGGAAGAATTAATATTGTCAAAATGGTCATCCTGCCTAAATCAATCTACAGATTCAACGCAATTCCTATCAAAATATCAAAAGCATTTTTCAACGAACTAGAGAAAATCATTCTAAAATTCATATGGAACCACAAAAGACCCCGAATAGCCAAAGCAATCCTGAGAAGGAAGAATTAAGCTGGGGGGATTATGCTCCCCAACTTCAGCTTTACTACAAAGCCACAGTACTCAAGACAATTTGGTACTGGCACAAGAACAGACCCATAGACCAATGGAACAGACTAGAGGGCCCTGATATAAACTCAATCATATATGGTCAATTAATATATGATAAAGGAGCCATGGATATACAATGGGGAAATGACAGCCTCTTCACCAGCTGGTATTGGCAAAACTAGACAGCTACATGCAGGAGAATGAAACTGCATTATTGTTTAACCCCATTACACAAAAGTAAACTTGAAATGGATCAGGACGTGAATGTAAGTCATGAAACCATAAAACTCTTGGAAGACAACATAGGCAAAAATCTTCTGAATATAAGCATGAATGACTTCTTCCTGAATGCATCTCCTTGAGCAAGGGAAACAAAAGCAAAAATGAACTCATGGGACTACATCAAACTAAAAAGTTTCTGTACAGCAAAGGACACCATCAACAGAAGAAAAGGCACCCAACAGTATGGGAAAATATATTTGTAAATGACATATCCGACAAGGGCTTAACATCCAAAATATATAAAGAACTTACACCTCTCTACACCCAAAAAGCAAATAACCTGATTAAAAAATGGGCGGAGGATATGAAGAGACAGTTCGCCAAAGAAGAAATTCAGATGACCAACAGATACGTGAAAAGATGCTCCACATCACTAATCATTAGAGAAATGCAAATTAAAACCACAATGAGGTATCACCTCACACCAGTATGGATGGCCACCATCCAAAACACTAAGAACAACAAATGCTGGCAAGGATGCGGAGAAAGAAAAACCCTCCTATACTGCTGGTGGGAATGTAAGTTGGTTCAACCATTGTGGAAAGCAATATGGAGGTTCTTCAAAAAACGAAAAATACAAATACCATTTGACCCAGAAATCCCACTCCTTGGAATTTACCAAAGAATACAACTTCTCAGATTCAAAAAGACATATGCACCCTATGTTTATTGCAACACTTTTTACAATAGTCAAGATATGGAAGCAACCTAAGTGTCCATCAGTAGATGAATGGATAAAGAAGAGGTGGTACATATACACAGTGGAATACTATTCAGCCATAAGAAGGAAACAAATCCTGCAATTTGCAACAACATGGATATAGCTGGAGGATATGCTCAGTGAAATAAGCAGGCAGAGAAAGACAAGTGCCAAATGATTTCCCTCATTTGTGGAGTATAACAACGAAGCAAAACTGAAAGAACAAAATAGTAGAAGACTCAGAGACTCCAAGAAGGAACTAGTGGTTACCAAAGGGGAGCGGTGTGGGAGGGTGGGTGTGGAGGGTGGGAGATGGAATTGTGGGGTATTATGTTTAGTACACATGGTGTGGGGAATCACGGGGAAAACAGTGTAGCACAGAGAAGGCAAACAGTGAATCTGTGTCATCTTCTACACTGATGGACAATGACTGAATTGGGGTATGAGTGGGGACTTGATAATATGGGTAGATGTAGTAACCACATTGTTTTATCATGTGAAACCTTCATAAGAGTGTATATCAATAATACCTTAATTTAAAAAAAAGAATTAGCTTAAATGGTCAAATCAGAATCACTAAGAAAACCAAGTCTAACATACAGTAGCTTTCCATCATGAGAATTTTACAAGAATACATATGAAAATAACACACACCACCAACCCATATACTAGGAGAGCAGCTATTAAGTGTCCTAAATAAGTTCCTTCAGAGGAAATCAAACACTGAAGGCACTTTAATTTCATGTGAATTAATTTCTATTCTAGAATTTTTCCACTAAGTAAATTATGATTTTCCTTTCTCATTAAGATTAATTTAGAAAAGAACAGACTGTTTGACTGCTGGTCGATCCCTTTTCAATACACTGCTCGCATATGAGAATCAATTACACTTGGCTTATCCAATTCTTAAAAATGGTTTTAAATTGCTTTATAACTCCAATCTATTTGTCAAATTACTCTGCCATTATCTTTGTGTTCACTAAAGGTAGGACAAAATTATGTTTAAATAATGGTTTACTTTAATATCCTAAAGTTCAAAAAAAGGTAATTGAACAAACACTGTGCAAATATGAACCTAGAAATTAGCATCCCTGCATATTTCATAGTGGAATCTAATTCTACTTACATAAAATAACACTCTTTATATAATGGGATCAAGCCATAGATTACATTACATTTTCTCAAATATTTTAAATGAAAAGTCATGAAACCTTAATCTTACTAACTAAAACTGCTGTCAACAATGATAACTAAATTATAATACCAACCAACTTTATTTGGCAGGAGAAAACACAGTAATTCATGGATAACTGCATAAACCTCAGTGGACGGTTTGCCTCCAAGTTAACCTTCCTTTACTCCATTGTCTACATTACTGTCAAGTTAAATTTCCTTTTATAGCAATGGATTCCTTATTTGCTTTCATGGACAGAATTTCTATCAAATAAATTCCATGAGCAGATTGTCAAGCTCTTCAACAATATATCTTGATACAAATCATTCCTTGAATCATTTACTCATACATTCATTCATTCAAACATATTTTTGAACTTTATTTACTGTTCACCAAATACTTGTGATCTTTTAAAAGACCTAGTTTCAGAGCAAAACTGAGAAGCAGATATATATTTCACATATTCTCCCTTCGCCACGCATGTTTTGCCTCCCCTATTATCAGTTCTCCACCAGAGGGGTACATTTGTTACAAGTGATGAACCTACAATGACACATAATCACCCAAAATCCATAGCTTACCTTCGGGTTCACTCTTGGTGTTATGCATTTTATTAGCTGGGATATATATATAATGATATGTATCCCTCATTATAATATCATACAGAGTATTTTCACTACCCTAAAATTCCTCTGCACTCCACCCATTAATCCTTCTCCACCAACCCACTGGTAAACAGTGATCCTTTTACTGTCTCCTGTTTCACCTTTGTCTCTGATAGCTGGAATCACGCAGTATATAGGCTATATTTCTTTTCATCGCTTGCAAGCTCATTTCTGTTTAGTGCTCAAAAATATTCTATTGTCTAAATGGAATTTTCCCATAATTCAACGCAGAGTTTTGATCCGTTGTTGTAAATTTCAAATACATTGCTAGGTAGGAAAGCTGTGTACCTGACAACCTTTCACCTAGGTATTAACTTAAAGCCCATTTAAGGCAGGAACTCACCAACAGTTTGACCTTCTAGTAAATTTCCTAAAGTCATGGAGGTGTAAGATCTATGACCTTGATTTACAAGAAGCAAAATAAAACAAAACAATAATTTTGAGCTGTTTCAATAACAAATACCAAGTTTTGTCAAATTATGAATTCAGAGTGGAGATCAGGTGAATCCTCATTATTCTGTATCTTACCCCTGCTCATTTCATATTTTAATGTCCATCTTTTGCAATAGCCCACCTTAAACTACATACTTTATATTCATTATAGTTATGACTATAAGCAGAGAAACGATTTCATTCTAAATCAAACATCCCAAAACACATTAGGCATGTAAAAGTAAATTTAAAATATGGGATAAATCACAGAATGAAGAGAACAACCAGGCCATTGGAAGTGTAGGAACTGGGACAGTCTTAGGATCTCAGAATCAGGATGTTATGAATAATTCTCATAAAATGCTGCCATCAGATGGCTCATCTCCAAACTGTGACTTTTCATTCATTTGACAGGGAACGGGGTTCTATAGCTGACAAGGTCACATGAATTGTGTGAGGGAAGAAGGGATGGGCGTGAAGAGAAAACACAAGAAATCAACTTTTACTAGAATTTTAGTGAAACAATTTTTGGAGAATTACAAAAGAGACATTTATATGTCAATCCTAGCATAAAGAACAATTTTTTAGTTTCTTAAATTAAAAAATAAAGGATGAGAGCAGAGAAGTCATATAGCTCTACCTTTTTTTTTTCTTTTTATAAATTAAATAGTTTTATCATCAGTGCTACACAGAAGGCACACATTCACTACTGGTGCCTGTTCTCCACTCGTCCCCCACCAGTGTTCTCACTCTCAGAAAATGATCCTATTTAAATTTCTTGAGTAAAGAAGCCATGCATCATAAAATCTATGACCATTCACATCACTTTTTCTCTTTATGTTCGCTGTCCCTTAGATTAACATGGTGTATCCTGTTGTTATTGCCAATCTCTCCACTTGTGGCTTAGATTTTTATCTTCTGTCTTCACACAGATCATATCTTGTCTTTGCTACATCTACCATTTATCCCATCTCTAGTCTCTTCTATCCATTGGTATATTAAACGATTTAGATCTTTCCCATCATTCACGCTCACGAACATGTGAATGCACACGCACTAGCCAATACATATCTTCTGCAAATCACTGCTTTGTCTCTCTCATCTCTCACCTCTGTCACAATTAAATGTCCTGGAAGGTTTATACCAACAGCTTCCACATCCCCAACTTTTTTTTATTTCTCTGTTGACTGCAAACTGGCTTCTGTTCTGCCACTACAGTGAAGCATTTTTTTAGCTTATGAATTCTTATGTCTCTTTGCTTTCCCAAAACAATATACTCTCCCTCCCCAAAAAATTTTATTCCACTTTCTGTGTTCTCTGTGTGTGTGAATGACTTTTCATCCATGCTATTAGTTACTCTGCATTGAAGACTGGGCATCATTTTTAATCTCTATTTCCATCACCCTGACACCCAATTAATTACCAACTTCTATTTACACTATTCTTAAAGAGTATCTAAAATATTTGTGTACTCTAGAAAATGTATATAAAACTTGGCAATGGACAAAAGAATGACATGAAGTTTCAATGTCATATAAGGACATTTTAACTGGCTTACCCAAGGCATTTAATTATCTAGGAGAATATGCCTGCATTTGGAACCCAGGCACTATGAGCCTGTGTAACTTAATGATATCTATCTGGAAAAAAATGATGGCAACTGTTTGGGGATTTTATCACCCTGTCATCTATTAACCAGTTTTGCATCCCACCTGACAATCAGATTTTCACATTCTTTTTTCTAAAAATGCCTATAAATAGCCAGTTCCTTAAGATGTTTCTGTTTCACTTTACTTTTATCATCTCAATGCTTCCCCAGCAATGAAATAAATAAAAACTCTGTCCCTCTTTCCTTATTAGTATGAAAGTCATGTTGTAACGTTTTGAGAGTTATACTTGAGCAGTACCTCTCTGTTTTCAAACCACTACCTAAACTTAAGCCACCACTTTATCTCTCCTGAACTACTGTAAGTATTTCCTAACTGGTCCTGCTACCCAGGTTTATCCAACCCATTGTTTGCAGAATGGGTTCAAAAACACATACCTGAATACGTCACCTTCTGTTCAAAGCATTCAGTATTTCCATATGACTCATAAAATGGCTCACAGGTCCTGATGACCCGGCTCCTGCCGACTTCTGCAGCCAGTCTCCACCCCAGCAGGCCTGCTGCTCACCAGTCAAGTTTCTCTATTTTCGTTCTCTATATCATGCCGTGCCTCTGTTTTCCATGGATGTTTCCTCACGAGCCACTTTATAACTGGAATGGTCTTCCAACTCTCCATCCAGCATCACTCAAGACCATACAAAGTCTCCCTTTCTAAGTCACTTCTTGAAAATAATGTCTCAAGCATAGGTTGAGAGAACTTGTCCATGTGCTTGACTGTGTTTGCTTTTCACGGCACTCAGAGCAATATGATATATTTACTTATCCCTGTCCTCCTTTAGTGTCTAAAACTTTTAATGTCAGGAATTTGTCTATATTATATACCACTTTACCCACAAAACCTAATACAGTAACTGATACATAGTATACCCAAATACATATTGAACATTAAATTATTAAATATTATTAATAATAGTAACATTGACACTTCAAAAGTTTTAGGGTCATATTTATTGTTACACATCTAGTTTTTTGCATGTCTGATAACAGAATATGAAAGACCCAATAGCAATAGACTTCTGCTCTACTGCTTTTACCAATAGGTCAAATGCGTCTATATTCCATTATTTGTCTGAATTCAAATAAGTTTTTAGTCATTGAGTACACACTGACAATGGTGATATCTACCCTCAGTAAATCACCTAGTACCCATATTTACATATTTAATTTCATTCTTGAAGCAAGGTACGAGTTCAATATCATCAGCTCTGTTTTGCTGGGAAGAAAGTGTGGCTTAGAATATTGTAACATTAGTGCCAAATGCTAGAATCAAGATTGGAACTAAGAATTTTACTACTGTGAGCAGATCCTAGTGTCTGACTCGTGACATTTTGAGTTATATTTGATTGTTCAATTAATTTTACTTAGTATACTTAAACTCTACCTTCTACATTAATTAATTTTATTAAGTAAACACACTCTATATATCAGCTTTATCCCAAATATTATGCTAAGCAAATAATAATGGAGATACAATAATGGAAAAATGTAGTCCCTCTGCTGAAGAAATCTACAGGGAGATTAAAGCAAGAGGAAACTAAGATGGGTGTAAGCACCGTGTATATGGAATTCCCTCAGAGGCCGTTTGGCCCAGATTTGTGAGGAGATTGAAAACTCAAGGAAACGACATCTTGGCTGTATCCTAAAGATGATGTGGACATGTACAGGTTGCAGAGTAGGTAATATACTCTGCTTAGGAACCAGGTTTTAAGGAAGCAAAATTTGAGGTGGGAAAAATAATCAGGGATCAGATAGTAAAGGGCTTATTTTATATGCTTAGGCATATGGAATTTATGTTCAGGGGAACTAAGAGCTTTTGATGTACTTAAGGGAGTGATTTGAGAATTTTTTTTATATTACAGAGATTACTGTGACTTAGGTGTAAAGAATGGATGGTGGGGATACTGGAACGGAGACAAAGGGGTTGAAGTAAACTAGCAGCTCCTGGGTAATTTGTAAAATGATATGTAGGCAAATGACTCTGACAAGTACGGTTCAGCAGCGATCTTGGATAGAAATAAAGATATTATACCAAAAGCTTAGAACATAACTTAGGGAATAAGGGACACAGCCCAAATTTTGACTACAGTATTTGCAATGAATGATGTCGCGCATTGACTGAAAGGGGACACTGAAAATGTAAGGTAAGCAACACTAGGTAATGTAGTAGATAATTGCTGAATTCTAAGTGGCTAAACACAGTATGTATTTATTTCTAGTTCACACCACAGTCCAGTGTGAGTGCTTCTGGTTGAGAGGGATTCTGTGTGTTCATTCAGGTGCCGTGAGAACTGATCAACCAGCAGAAAGGTTAACAGAGAAGCTGGAAGATTACTCGCAGGGGGTTTACGTTAGTCAGCCCTGTACGGGCCACGGCTTCCATCATTTCTGATATTGTTTATTTATCTATAACATAGACATACAACTACATCCATGGGAATATAGTCTAGCTACATGTCTGGAAGAGAGGAACACAGTTTTTGCATAAGACTACTAGTCTAAGCCTCTGGAGAGAAGTGGGTTTATACACAAAAATGTGAATTCCATTTTAGAAAGTTTGAAAGGTTTGGAAAACCTAAGTGATGTCTGAGCAGAGATTTTCAGCAGTATATTCAGCATATAATTTGGGAGCTCATGAGATGAATCTACTCTAGGGAGATAACTTGCCATCTGTATATTTTAACTAATTGAATTTATATTTTACAGAATATTGAAATGAGAAGCAGACTTCTCCAGACTGCTGAGAAACATTGCACTCCCAATTAAGGTACAGTTCCAGAAAATGAGTAAAACAGACCATTTTGAAAGAACTGCCAGTTAAATATCAGGGAAAAGTAAAACAGGAAGTTTTGTGAATGAAAAAAAGAAGAGAATATCTTAAATTAAGATTGAACAATAATGTCATGGTTCATTTTTAGACAGATCTGAGGATAGAAAGCAGAGAGATAAAATCAGTGAAGAGAAGTCTAAAAAAAGTCACCATTTTTTTGTTTTTAGGTTACCATCACTGAATCTTTCTCTTTGTATTAGGGAATATATGAGAAATAGAACCTCTTTAGATCAGAAAGAGAGTCACCAACCAGGTTTACTTCAGATTTATAAGATTCCACCTCCATTCTATTCCTCATAGAGATATACACAAGTCAGCTTTATTAAGCTCTCGGAAGGGAGGAAACTTAAATCTTCTCAAAGTATGTCAGCATCCATTCCATGAATGACTGATTAAATCAGAACAGGATGGATTTAGAGAAAGATTTTACTGTATACCAAGAAATAGTTCTGAGTATAATTATCTGAAATGAATGTAAAGTGATAAAAAATGCAAATGCATATACCATATCTGTATATGATATTGCTACATTTTCTTGTTTATTTCCATTAAATGCTAGTAGCATAACTGTGTCTTATAATACTTACTTAATATTAATATATGATTAAAATAATCTAAAATATTTAATTAAAAAATTGAAAAGATTGACACAGATCTTTAACCTTTAGTTTTCATTATAATTATTCAGATATAATAAAGAAGTATATTCTTAAAAAGATGTATCTTTAGAGGGAATCTAAGGTCAACTTGTTGAGCTGGCTTGGGAATGCAATAAGAAAATTAATGCCTGAAACTCCCTGTATTTAAATGCCTGACCTCTTATTAAATTTATGATTTTCATTGGTTTGCTTTGGAAAAAATTGCAATAATAAAACATTTAGTGCGCTAGGTTAGTTGTGATGGAAATTGAAGAGGTTTTTTAACATAGTACTACTTCAAATACATGTTAATTACATGTTTAGTTCTACAATTTTGCTACTTGATGACTGCATAAATACAGCTCATTAAAGAACACATATAATGTACATTTGGAAAGGCAGTCATATTTTGCTTTTAGTTTCCTTTCCAAAGAATTTTTATCATGGAACCCAATAGTCAAAGTATAGGCATATGATAAGTATCTATCAACTGCTTGTCTGATTTTGAGTCACTTCTAAATTTGAGGACTATTTTCTGAAAGAGAACAAATAGGCAGTTAATCTACCTGGAAATATTTCCATTTTTCAACTAAAATTAGAAGTATCAAATTTTGTTTGAATGGCATTATACTGATCAGGGCAACTTATGCAAAAAACTTATACTTTTGTTTCAAGATTCAAAATTTTCCTGATATTTGACAAACTCTTTTCATGGAAATGTACATAGCTGCCTCCTTCAATAGCATTTCATCTGGCAAGCCTACACAAAAACTCTTTTCTTCAATTTTATTTTTTTCTTCCAGCTGCTTTGAAAAGGATGAAAGAAGAGAGAAAATGGAAGAAATGTCATCATTTTACTATGGAAAGGTTTGAGTAGTTCTTTGTATTAAAAGGTAAGGCCCTATACTTTTTAACTGGCTTTCATTTCTTTTTGAAAGAATCTGTGAACTACACAATGTATCTAGTAATCTGACACACACACACACACACACACACACACACACAATTCCTTGAATTTTTAGAGTCTCATTTATCATATCTGTGATTTATTTCCAGCAATGTTATTGGTCTTAGATTTATTCTTTCATTTTATTATTTAAAACTTCATTAAACATTTCCAGCTTTTCTTCAGCTGTAAGGTGAAAGTGTATACTTCTCCAATTTTTTATCCCACGGCCCCTGGGGCATTCTTCACTTCTTTTCCCTCCCAGACTCATGGACCTCTAAAATATATAGTAAAGGGGAGAAAGAGGAAAATAAGAGTTGAGGGAAGAAGGTAGGAAAAGGGAAGCAAAAAGGGGAAATCATATTCAAATGAAGGGAATGAAAAGGAAAAGGAAAAGAAAATTCCCAAAGAAGAACCTACTTCATTTAATTTCATTTGTGGATATAGCCTAAGACTTCAAACCATCCTACCTTTTACTTCTAGTTTCTTCTCTAAAATGAATTCAGTAAGTAAAAATACATGTTACTGTTATTTTTCTGAGAAGTTGCTAACATTAGGGTGTTATGATTTAATAACAGTTTGTTAGTTGTATTTCCAAAGCAGTTTGAGGCACTCCCCTTGCCCCTCACTTTTCCCCACATGTGCTGTGCCTAGTTGGTAACAAAGTTCAGAAACATGCAGGTGTCAGATACCAAATGAAAAGCAAATGAGTGTTCATTAGCCTTTTAAAAGACAGAGGGAGGGATAGATAGGTAATCAAGGTCTGTAACATTTTATTCATAACCAAATTATTTTATAAAGGAAATTATAAATAATCTAGTGATTTATATTGTATTATACTTTATGGTATGCACAGATTTTATGTCTTTATATTTATATATCCTGAATATGCATATGTAAACATGCTACATATTATTCTTGTGTTTTTCAATATGTGAATGGTATCATAATGTCACACTATAATACATAATGTTCTGCAACTTGTTTTGCTGGTTGCCATATATAGATCTTATTCCTTTCCTTACATATTTTATTACATAACCAGTGCAATCTTTTCCTTCAAAACTGTAGGAAACTACTGCAAGGAAATATGGTATTTTATACACAGTGGTTTCCTTAGGTGGCAGAGTTATTGGTCATTTTCTATTTCTTTATAATTTACTGTTATTTCTATCTTTGCAATAAATATGCATCTTTATAATAATAGAAACAGCTTTTTTTAGACTTACTACTAGAGGTTAATCAAAATAATTTTTAAATTAATAAAAATCTAAACAATTTTTTAAGTAATTTTGATCATATATAGTCATATTTTCTCCATGTAGGGATTCTTATTAGAGACCATTCTCATGTCAATATATTTCCCCTTTATCCTTAAATTCCTGAAATAGCTAGAGCAAGATTTGGAAAGGGAAACTCAATACCTAACAGTGATTGCCTTATGCAAAACCCATCTGGGATATTAAGAAGATGTGGATCACTGAAATAATTTCAGACTTAAGCCCACAATATTATTTATGCCTAAAATATTTCCGAATGATATCAACCTTCCAAGTAGCGCCGGATTCACCATTTGTGCCATCTTGGCATTTGAAGCAGCACGCTTGGAACTAGATACATTCTTCTCTCTCCTGGATGGCTAGAGAGGTTTACAGTATCCCTGAGAGTTTCACTCCTTCTGTTCTATATGTTTCATGCCCCTGTCAGATGATCCTCTACTGAGCCAGGTGAAGAAGGCCAAATCTGAACTTCTGTTCCTGAGTTGATAAGTATACCTCTTATAAACATTCTTAAAGTATAATCAAGCTGTCATTTTTGTACGATACTCTTCCTCCCAGTTTACAACCTGAGAAGAGTTCAGTTCTTTTCCCAACCTGCTAAATTCAGGGTTCCCAGCATCAAACACTCTCTAATTCTCAGCCAGGCTTTAGTCCTTTCGAAAGTGATAGAGTGCTTCCTGCCTCTGTTGAGATTCACTTGGTGTCCTTGGTGTGTTTCATATGTAATGTCATTGTAGGGTATCAGGGCGTTATGAAGCAGAGGTCACGGACGCGGTGACCTGCTGCATTTCGGAAACTTTGTCGTTAATAATCCCAACCCTTGTTAGCTATGAACAGTGAGGTGCAGATAAAGAAACAGACATGATGCCTCTCCATCATATAAACTAGAAAACAAAGTAAACCACAGATCCCAGGGAAGGAGAGTAATTAGAATAATGCTTTTTATGGCCAAGATATGGGACTCCTCAGAATTGCAGTTGCCAGGAGAGTTCTCCCAACTCTGTCAGCAACCGATTAAGCGGAAGGGACTTGCAGTAGATGGAAAATTAACCTATCCCAGGGGGTTCATAGGGAGTGTCAGGTCATCTGAGAATTAAAATCACACAAACTTCTCGGCTCTAATCAAGTCATCGGAGGTTTCTTGATGATGGGTGAAGATGACCCCTCAGTGTCGTGGATTTATTGCGCGTTCTGCCAGCCCGAATCACTGAAAACAAGAGGCGATTCTGCCCACAAAACCTGCTTTGTTCTGAGATACCAGGAATAAAATGCTTGAAAACAACCACTTGGCAGCTTACTTCTTCTGCCACCATAGAAAACATCTCTGGAATTCATGCTCTTCACCTTTGGTTTGACTCTTAGGGACACACACCTTCAAGTAGAACGTCTTGGTTTGGAAATTTCCCTCCTCTGTATTCCTTGTCTCCTCCTTTCACAGTTTCCTCCATCTCCCAGAGGCATTCTTAGGAAGGAGCAGGAGCTTCATGCATCTTCTGGACAAGGTCAAGTTGATTTTCTCAAAATTCTGAGGCCATGCTAGTTAATCAGAAAGATAGAGTTTTTTTTTTCATATAGGAAAAATAAAGTGCATCAGGTTACATGCCCCATACACAGAAAAATAATCCAAAGACTGGAATTGTTTGTCAGGAAGATAAAATTCACAATTAAATAGTGGACATCTTAAAGTTGAAACTCCTTTTAGTATCTTCCATCATCCTCTGGGTGAGAGTTTTTACTGTTAATGTTGATTCACTAACGTTAAGCAATGGTTTCTCTTTCCTTGTTTTTAATGGGAACAGAATGTTTCAGTATGCTTTGTTCAGAATGGAATAATTGGCTTTGGAAAATACAGGAATTCTAATAAACATAAATTACCATTTTCATTAGATCCATTACTGAATAGAAATGAATGATCACTTTGTACCATGTTTTCTTTCTCCTAAGGTCGGCTCTGGTTTGTAGACTTGTCTGTTACATGTCTTACTGTATCAAAGACAATGACTTTCTGCAAGTGGATGCGATACAGGAGTCAAGAGTTGTATTGACCTGTATGTTTTTCCTGCACAGACATGGAACTTACTTCGAGTATGTGTGAAGGTTCATATAAGGAGAAGAACAATTTCAAAAAAGAATTCAAATAAAAGGAAATCAATTTTACTGTTATACCTACTAGAACCTGACCCTCATCAGCATTCATCTTTCTTAAATGAGCATTGTTGATAGCTCATTTTTTCCTATAATGAAGACAGTTCTACTTATATTAAATCTACTGGCCATAAAATGCCCTCATCCCCCTCACTTTCAACCTCCTTTCCTCCTCCCTCCTCCCCTGCCAATAAGCTGATTTGAATTTAAAATTAAATATTCAAAATTCGCTTCAAGGCATTATGTGAAAAATTGTTAAAACAAGAACACAATAAATTTTGGGTTACTAGTCCTCCTCCATTCATTTTAAAATTTAAATTCACTTGGCCATTTATCTTAGGTTCATTTAGAAAGCAGCTAGATTAGGTATATAAGATGTATTAAGTTTTCCTTACACCTTTCTGCAGAAAATCACATAACGTTGGATCACAAAGAATTTGCAGATGTTAAATGTTAAATGGGCTCCTCTATGATTTTTTCCACAAGGCTTTTCCTTCAATATTCCATTTAGCATCACAGATGAAAAAAGCTTTCATGGTGAACATTACTACTTTATCAGTTTTTACCATAATAAGAACTTTCCAGGAAAAGAATGAACCTCTTTACTCTCCTAAATTGGTATCACCGTTTATGAGAGAAGCATACTCTCCAAGAAAGGCAATTTCTCCTTCAAATTTCCATTTACCGCTATTGTGCCTGTCCTGATATTTTATACTAGTTAACAACAATGCAACAAGCAAAAATTTGAAACTATTATATTTTAAATGTTAGCTTCCTTAAAAAATGAATATTGATGTTAAGTGCTTAAATAGCTGGTGGTTTTGCATGATTTTTTTCCTTGACTTCAAACTAGAACCGTGGATATAAATCCCTCAGGATTTATTTTGACACTTCTTTCATGGTATAACAGTTTCATTTTGTTACAGAGGCTGCAATCTAAAAAATATATATATATTTTTTAAAGGACAAACGTTATGAAGGCATTGTGGAATAAAAGAAAATAAACTCCATATCGTGTGTGTTGAGGTCTAACTCAACCACAAGGGAATCAAGAGGTGTGGCATTGCAGCATGCCCCAAGAGAAGAGAACAAATATTTGTTGAAATTCAATACGACTGGCACAAATGGTTGTGGTAAACATCATGATGGCTTTGTTGGGAGAATTACGATTTAGCAACAGGAAGAAATCTGAACACTGACTTTGTTTCTGTTAGTTCCTGTTCTAATTTGAGACCTGACAGATGGGTTTCACTGAAAAAAGTCCATTTATGTGAAGCTACTGGATGTTAAGTACAGTTCATATGAAAACTGTAGAAGACTTAATCACTTATGAGGTTGGAAGGTGTGAATTAAATAGGTAGTGTTTTAAATTAATATAAATAAAGTCTTTTCCATTTCTGTTAATTGCTTAAGTTTATTATCTATTACAAACACAACTGAAGATAATACACTTTACATTCTGAAATAGTCTGTCTTTTTTTATATAATAAGTACTTTTTTTGGAAAAAAAGAAATGAGATAAGCATGTAAATAATATACATTGACAATGGTGCTTAAGACAGAAAATAATTATTGTGCTATTTTTTTAAAGATTGAAAATACTAATCACTTATGATAAACAACATTGCCATTCTATCTACTGTACTATCGATTCCTCTCTAGATTTTAAAGTCGTAAAAGTCCTTACTGTATTAAATATCTATTATTCTAAGATCACATTATGCCAAGAATGATTTTCAAAATGTTTTTCTTTCATAATCCTGTTGCAAACTTCTTTTCACTATGATCATATAATCATCAATTCACCTCTACTTCATCTTTCTACATAATAGTTAATAACCTGATTTCAAAAACAATGCTGATCTCTAATACTATTACAAAAGTCTAAGAAATATACAGATGAAAACAAATTGGGCCATTTAAATTATACCAGTCCTTCAGGGCAGATTCTGTTACTTGATTGACTTAATTCTGAACTAGTACTGAGTTAAAGAATGAAGAACACAGTGCAAAATACATACAGAAACCACAGTCCATGCTTGAATAAAGGAAGAAAAAATTAGAATGATAATATAAATGCAGCTATTCTCCCTTTTTCCCTTTTTTTGCCTTACAACTGTCTGTTTTTAATGTAATGCTTTTTTAATGGAAGTACTCTTCTCAGTAGCTTGCTATTTATCCCCTAGAAGGGAAGTATAATAGGTATAATCAAGACTATAAAGGAGTTATAATAGAAGGGGGAGAAAAGTGATGAGATAAGAAGTTGTAAAGTGGATGAAATTTTTCAAATGCTATGCTTTTAAATGGTATAGAGAAAAAAATTAAAGCCAATAGTTTAGAATTGATTTGAGACTTAAGTATACTGGGAATAGTACTAACAATTGTGTTTTCATCATTCTAAATACACGCACTACACCCAGCAGTGATTTCCAGCTAAAAGAAGCTATGCTTTAGAGGTCTAAAAGAAAATGAGAGAAAGAAAATGAACCATTTCAGAGTTAACTGAAAATAATGACTAAAGACAAAGCAATTAATTTAAGAGTAAGCTAAAAACTCAGATTTTTATTATATTTCTCAATTTAAAAGATTCTATTAATACACACATTATCATGCAATTAAAAGGGTATGGGAACAAGGGCAATGAATTCAATTATGTTCATTATCCTCATCTTTAACAGTGAGTCAAATTAACTCTAGGTAAACTTGTTAGCTATGGATATATTTTGATATCCCAGATTAATTTATTTCAGTTTGCCTTAATTTACATTTTAAGCTATGAATAGTGTAGGATTCCAGAGATTTTGTCTGCAAGAGTAATGATCTTATATGATAAACTGAATCTTTTTTTAATGACAACAATGTTGGTGAAAATTCAAAATGTTAGATTCTTTTTTAGAGTAAAGGGTAAGAAGACACTGGCCATCAAAAGGTTCATTTTTTAATTTTAATGCATAGATTTTTCCTTGGATATATTTACTGTGGTGTCCTGTTTTGTTTACATACTTGATTTTACTTTCCAGTTTTATGATATTAGGTTTTTCAACTGCTTAAATTTATAGATTGGTATAAGAATGAGTTCAATTATACTTTACATGGAATTTTTTTGCTTATTTTTATAGTGTCTGTCCATATTATTCATTCACTAATCTTTAGTTAAATTACTGATATCTTAAGTTGGTACTTCATTTGGTAACTTTTACTGATACAAATGCCTTGCAGGGTTATGTGCAATGAGATGTAAAAATCAAATTAAAGTATTCTGTGATTTACTTCTGAATTATTGTTGGACCAGTGTTCATTATAAAAAATAAAAAGACTGAATCCTGGGGAAGGAGTATTTTGACACAAAATAATAAGATGATTGATTACTATTACATAGCAATTGGAGAGAAAAAGCACACAACTATTTATGTTTGGTATTGTCTTAATATTAACCATCTTTCCTAAGAATTAAGTATTCAGCAGATGAAATTTCTATTATTGTATTTCTATTTAGTATTACAGTTTCTTAATTTTGGAAAAAAGAAAAAGTACACAAAGCCAGGAATTTTAGAAATATATTGCTTTTCTCTATCCACTTTTCTTTTGAAGTCCTGTGTTTTAAATTTATTTATTTTTAAAAGTTTTATTGAAATATAATTTATATGCCATAATATTTTTGAGTAGTTCTACCTATTCAAAGTGCACAACTAAATAATGCACATGGGCCCCAATTTTCCAACATCTTTAGCAGCACTTTCTAATTGTCTTTCTATTTTATTATACCCATCTTCCTGGATGTGAAGTCGTGTCAGTGTGATTTTGATTTGTATTTTCTAAGAATTAGTGATGTTGGACATCTTTTTTATCAGAATATTGGCCATTTATATGATAACTATTGAATTTTAAAAAGAGAGAGAGAGCTTGAAGAAAGCCCCAGAGTTAGCAACTGGGAAGCAGATTCTAACTCCACGATATCCTATAAGCTGATCTTTAGCAAAACGTTTAACTGTCAGCACCTGAGTATCGTGACTTTAAAATTGGGTTAATATTAGTGTCTTTCTACAAGATTGTTTGTGCGGATTAGATGAGGTAATATCTGAATGTTTTGGACATTGCCTGAAATCTAGACTATTTTCAATAAATATTAATTTTTATAATCATCACTGTCGGTATTAATATCAACTCGTCAACATCATTTTCCTAAAAAAATTAAAATAAAATCATAAAGACATCTGATTTAGACAAGAGTGTTTTCTAAGAAAATTTCAGATAATCAGAACATTTCTAAAACAGAAGACAAAGTAATTTTATAATTAAAAAAATTTATTATTTAAATTACCAGTAAACATAGATAAGTAATTTTTGTTAGCATTACAAAGTAGTACTATATAAACACACACAAACATTTCAATAGTGATTAATTAAAACAGTTTTTCAATTAAATTATATACATTCAAACAGAAGTCAAAATTATCTTGGATTTTTTAAAATTTTCTACTACTCAATTTTAGATTGAAAGAGTAAATAAATAGTCCATTTTCTATTATAATTTTCAGTTAATTGCTTCTTTTATACTATGAACCAAGATCTCTGAGACTCAAGGCATTTTTGATATCACGTCCTAGGTACTAAATCAATTATAATATGTGTGATATGTTAGTGACATGCAAGTGATTCTATTGTTTCTTGACCTTACGTTTATCATTATCTTGTCTCATTTACATTAAAAATGACTTTTTAACAAAGCAAATAAAAATTTAGAGTGAAATGGTTCAAATATTACAGATGATTAAACTGTAGTCTTGAGAGGTAACGGGACCAGGTAGAATTGATGCTGGCATAACATATACCTGATTTAACTCAACACATAGTACATCAACCGTGAACAGGTTTTCCATGGCTTGGAAGAAACTGGACATTTAACATTAGGCTCTTGAAAGCTACATTGGGTTGGACTCAGGCAAGATCAGCATTAATTATCTGATTCTATGGAAAGTACAAGTCTATAGATAAAGTATGCATCTTTTTTAATGGCTTTGTTCAAATACATAGAAAGTTATGTGTCATATGAATCTTTATATTTGTAGTGTTCCCATTGGACCCCAGTTTAAAGGCTTCACAAATAAAGTGAAACAAACTTTGAAGCATCTCTCAAATATACAAACCACCTGAAATATATGGTGCCATGTTTTGCCAAAAAATAACTGATTAAAGAATCTCTCAAAGATATATATGGCTTAGATTATATGGAGGAGATAATTTGTGAAAAGCTATTAATTAGAAGGAAAAACCACAAGAATGTAAACCACAGTCTTTGTACTTATCCATGAGAAAGATTATGTCTCTGTTAAAAACTCCACAAACATTGTGGCTAAATATAATGAATTAAATTCTATGTTGTTGAATCATGTAATCAGGGTGATTTTGCAATGTGCACATACAAGGGAAACAAAATTTAATGGTTCTTCCCACAGGTGAGAGTCTGTGATACTCTAATAGCTTCATGTTTACAGTCACGTCCGGAACATCTTAAAAGAAACTAATTACATCTCTATCTCTCAGCCAGAGGCATCATGTGGCTGCAAAGCCTGATACAGTTTGCAATGTTTACAAGCAACTCCACCAATAAAATTTATACTATTGGGACTTTTGTATGAAGCACAATACTTATTTTAATACTAAATTCCACTATTTCATATTTTCATGCAACTAAAAACCATCTGTTCCCCCTATGTCAGAAAAAAGACAGGGAAAATTAGATACCTGCTATCAATAAAACTCAAGATTCAAAGGTGAGTTATTTATTACTGTGAACATAAATCATAACTGCTTCCTCTGCCTGGGCTAGCATTCTCCAACACCCCTTACTGAAGTAAATTAGAAAGAAACACCTTAGGTTTCTTACTATAAGTAATGAAGAACAAAATATAGAATCCAGAAAGTCAATATAGTTGGGAAATAGGAGTACCAGGGTCCCTAAACTAGTCTTGCACTGAAAATATCAGTTTGAACAAGTCACTTTATCCTTTCAAATTGATTAGTGTATGGATGGAACATGTAAAACAAGAATACTATAGTTATCCCAGTAAGATGTAAATTAATTGCTAGACGACATCATTAGGAAAATCTGTTCCAGGTTTCCTATTTTATATCGAGCAGTATGGTTGATGAAAAAAATTAGAAGTAAATCATCCACATAAAGAGCTGCTGCTCCCTGAAATGTCCCTATACACTTGGAAAGGCAACCCTAAATAAGGAGCTGATTACCTCAATGCCACTCCTCCCACCGAACATAAATCAGTGATTCCAACCAGTGAGAGGGTAACAACTTACCTAAGATTTGGGGTCTCTGCCCACAAAGGGTACAAACCCAAGTTCCAGGATTTCTAGAGTAACCATCTCCACAAAGGAAGTTTTATTTTCCAGATAGCTTTATGCAGAATAATTTTTCGTAATTAAACAAAAGAGAGAGAGAGTTTGTGTGCGTGTTGATTGTGGTAACTGTGTAGGGAGAAGTGTAGCATAGCTCTTGTTTCCAGAGTGGAAAGCCAGACTGTAAGGCTAAGTCTAAGGGCAGAGGTCAGAATTTCAGATCACCGAATGGACTGAGAGGATAGAACGAAATTTGTGACTATTTGCTGGGGGATTTAGACCCATATATGACATGATGTAAAGAATATTAAATTGAAAATCAAATATATTTCTTTCTCTTACCAAGCACTCATGTCATAGTCTGAGCTACTTTATACATGTATAAAGAAGAATGATTCACTTTTCATACTCTATCAAAGTTATCCCTTTAGCAGGAAAACAAACTTTCTATTCATTTTAAAACATATTAAAGATAGAATGCATGATACATATCTATAGGCACAGAAGAGTGTAACTTGTGAGATCAGAAAAATTTTTCTAAGATGATACCCTTTATGCTGAATCTGGAATTGTGAATAAGCTTCATCCAGGCAAACAAGAAGAATTTGGGTATTATGCTTTAATAACATCTTAGGAGATCAATCGATAGAGTGTGATTCAAATAGGAGTAATGATAGCTCCATAGGGAATGATTCTGAGGTACTAAGGGAGAGAGAGTGTATAGTATAGATAAACAAACACACCATGTGTTAGTTTGAAATTAGACTTTTTGGCTTGGTGACTGTAGCTCATTAATATGATCCATATTGTTTTTTTATATTTTGGGGGTGGTGCGTTTTATGGAATATTTTATGTTGAATGAAGGTGCTTAAACTAGATGACCTAGAGCTAGATTGTTTTCCAATTTCCTCCAGCTGGGAAAGCAGAAATGCAACAAGGAGTTGAACTAGCCAAAAGTGATTAGACTTGAACAGAAAAAAAACAGAAAAATTAACTTCCTGTCCTACAAGAGTACCCCTGTCAGTCTGCCACATTTTATACTTAAAAGCTAGCTTTGGGTTAGATGTTGGATTTTCAGAAAAATCCTATCATGATCCAAAACAGAAGTTTACGTATCAACACACTTAACACTGTAGCATGGTCTGGTAGTTCAGTTTGAAATCAGGGACATTTTACTGACTCTAAATCTTATGAAGAAAGAAGAAATGACTAATAAGAACTTTGAGCAATCAGGATCTTTCAGTTTGTAGGTTTCTTTGATAAGTTAATGTTATGACATATTTGGAAGATGAAACGACACAGAAAATTTTTCATATTCTTTCTTTGAAATAGGGTCACCAAAGAAAGCAGCAGGCACATTCAATTTTTGAGCTTTGAAATGATAACCTTCCAAATTACGAGTATAATCAGCTGAATACTTTTTCATAAAAGCATTCATAGTGAGAAGTGTGCAGACAGGAGTCGATACAGGCCTCTCTTGACAAGAATAATACATTTTCTAGTATGTGGTGAGAGAGTGATGAGAAGAAATAGCAAAGTAGTAGTTAAAGCAATGTAAATGCTAATAGGAAAAAATCTGTGAATATATTAAGGAAGAAAATAAAATAATGGCATTGATTTTACAAATAAAGAAATCAAGCTACTGCAATACTACCCATGCAAGTTAGATTCAATAATTTTGCTATTGAGAAGTGAATTTTTGTTCTTTTTTTAAAGGAAACATCAGGAATTTAGCCTATTGTTGACTGTGGTTGTAATAAAAAATCGATATTCATTTAAAATATTTATTTTAAAATTACAGTTTGTCATTTTTTGGAAATCAATTACTGCTTTTACTAGTATGTTCATGTTAGAAGAGTATGGAAACTGGCTATTTTACATATCAATTGTGAAAGGACGAGATAAGAGTAGTTTATTATGTTTATACATGATATTTTTAGCTGTTGAGAGGATAAGAATTATTTTATAAGATAGATTCTCATGTTTGGAGAAATAAAAAGAAATGTGACCAATATTGTTAGAGTTTGGAGGAAGGGGGGACACTGCAGAGAAGTACAAAAATGTGGAATAAATAGCTCTTATGTTAATACAATTAATGAGAGGCTTTAGATGCTTAAACTAGATGACCTAGAGCTAGATTGTTTTCCACCAATTTCCTCCATATTCTGTATTAAAAAATGGTAAAACACACATATGTATATATGTAAGAAAAATTAGAGGCAATGTTACAAGTTATTAGAGCGCCCAGAATAAATATTCTAACACATCTAAAATGTCTCATTCACATTATTTATAATCCATTACTGTTTCACAATAACTTGATGAGAAAAGGTGAAATTAATGACAGGTTTAAATCATGGTAGGAGTTAGGGTCTTTACTGGGGGAAAAGTATGCTTATCGAGCTTGGAGAATTTTTAAGTTATCAGAGTATACTCAAGGCTTGCCTACCTGCATAAACATACTAACTTTATGTGTCACAGTTGTCTTCTAAGGAAGAATAATGACATCTGCACTTCAACATCGGGAAAGCTGTCGAGTCCATAAAAGAATCCACCATGCATGTGTAAAAAGTGAAGGACAAAAAACATTGCCTGAAAAATGCTGAAATAATCCAATCAAAACTGTTATCAAACAGCTTGTATCAGCAGCTTTAAGGAAGTCAACTTACAGACTTTCTCTAGAGATGAGACAACTATTATAATATAGTGTGTGGCCTTGGAAAGCTTAGAAGCTGCTAAAACTTCATCCAAGGATGTGGTTAATAAGATACAAGTAGCTACTAGAAATACAATAGTGTTTATTAACTTGCTTAGCAGGTGCTTTTCTGCATAATACAGAGAGACCTAAGAAAATGCTTCTTGGGAAGAGGGAGTAGAGTAGGGGGTACAGAGGACGGCAAATATTTGCAATCCAGCTGGAGTTCTTACAAGAAGATACTCATCTATGCAAAGTCTTCATTCCCACTTTCATGTGATGAGGTTAGTCATATCTTTTTGGATTCCTGCAGGATTTGAGGAGATGTAGAAAGTGAAGTGTTACAGCATGTAAGGATTATACTTTTTAGAAATGATCATTCTCTCATTTAAGTCTTTTCTCAAAAATTATCTTCTCAGGGATGCTTCCAGTAGCATCCCATCTAAATTTTTACCTCCTGTCTTGATACTTCACATCATCAGCCATGCTTTTATTCTCCTGGGAACTTTTCACAATATATATATTATTAATATTCATGTATTGCTTTTTCCAGCTCTATAATACAAGATAAGTGAAAACAGAGCCCTCTGCTTGTTTTGCCCCCTGCTGAGACCCAGCACCTAGGGTAGAGTCTCCACCACCTTTATGTAATGAATGAACAACACATAAAGGAATGAGTGAATGGGTGAGTGAAATGAACTGTCTGTAGCATTAAAGTAATTTTCAATTCCTGCTGAGCATTATTTAACATTATTATTATAGTGTATTTTCTAGCCTTCATGCTTTCCATAATTGTCACCCCCATCTCCAACAAGAGAAACCGGTTCCTAACTTCAGTATAGTTACTCATTTCTCAATGATAAACTAATAGAAGTAAATTTTGAACCCAGGGCTTTGATTGATAACCTCAGTCTGAAGAAAAATTGAATTGTAAACAAATAGTGAATTTTGGTTGTTAAATTAATTTTCACAAGTGTATGGAATAGCATTTCTGTAACTACTTTGTGCATATTCTAGAACTGATGAGATGAACATGTTTACATTTAAATATTGAGGAGGTTTACCTGTAGCATGCTTCATTCAACTAAATGATTCAGAGATCATGTTTTCCTGATCATCACACCCTGGCCCTAAAAGATGATTTTATTCCTAAATATCCCAAAATCTGCTCCCTCAAAGGAAGATGGGGCGAGATTGTCAAACCCACCTCTTCTCTGAAGGAGGCTTAGATAAAATTAAGCCTTCATTGCTGACAAACAACCTTGAAGTAAAAGACTATGAGAAACAAACGGGCTTCTGATGGACAATTGGTGACCTGTGCAAAGGAGAGGCTGCAGGCCCCATAAAAGGACTGGCTTCCTATTGAGAGACAGCACTTCAACTGGTATGTACTTCCTGAATCAAGCCTGGTTCATGATAAATGTTAAGTAAACAACTTTTGAATGAATGAATAACAATGACCTATGACATACAATCTATTCTTTCCATTGGCTCCAAAAATTAAATTTTGCCTTTGTGGTCAAAGGAATGTCTCTAAATTTGCATTCCCAGTCATGTGATCTGAGCAGACGCATGCCACCATCGCAGCAGATCATCTCATACCAGATTTAGGGGTAGACGTGGAAGGGATAAGTAGTGGGACATCTTCTTTCTTGTTTTTTTTCTGTACCCAGTGTACAAGACTCATTTATTTGCTTAAATGTCTGGTGTCCATTTCAGTCCATACACGTGGAGATTAAAATAGGCTCTATTGAATTTATCTATTTTTGAAACCATTTTTCAACTATCTCTGTACTGCATTTCTCACAATAGCTTTTAAATTAATATAATAAAATTAAATGACACTTCTAAAGCAAATGTAATGACAGTTGTCACAGAAGCCCATGAGTACTGTTATAATATTATATCAAAAGCATGTATATTTTTAGAAACTTTATGACATAATAAGAAAGAGAAAAATAGCCTGAGTTCTGAATTTGTTTGCCAGCGTTTAAGAATCAAAGACATTTTATTTTACTGGATAAAAAAGCTTATAGTGACAGCATTTATTTATCTATTAGTGTGTATTTTATGGATTTTTACTGTTTTCCAGACATCGTTGAAATGGATCTTATTTCATCTTTATAGTTAATGTTTTACTGTATGGTCCCTATAGGAAGACATGCCATTCTTCACTCTGGACCTGAGAGAGTGGAAAGGAAGCCACCAATATTTGGCAAATATATCATTTCCTGCAGAACCAGAGCAGGTAGTCCATCTGGATCACAGTGAGGATATTTCCTTTAGTGCTTCAAATGAAGGATCCCACTATTTGAAAGGGCTCACAGTGGTTTCTTTCCTTATCCAATTTTTCCAATTGCTTATGTCTTGCTTTACTGTTCTCCATAAAATGCATAGTGCCATTTGAATATTTTAATTATCAGAGATGCACTGACTAGACCACTCTAGAAATTTCTTGGAATGAATCAATATGCAAGCTTTGCTTAAAATTTTCTGAAAAAAATTTACATGGCTACATAAAAATTAATCATCAGCAAAAATACTAATTGTAGACTTAGCCAAACATGTGTTCTGAGTTGAGCCTGCTTTTCAGATGGCCATTATAACAAATGGACTTCTGTTTCCATAGATGTGAAGTATTAGATGTTTTTATGAATTTAATGAAATTAAAAATAAATTTAATAAAATAAAAAATAAATAAATTTAATAAAATAAAAAATCCCTGACATTTCCACTCAATGTCTCCTGTCAGCATGAAAATCAACAGTTTTTGATCTCTAAATATTGTTTCAACTCTGTTGAGAAGCATATCTAAATATATTTTATAGGAAAAAAGAAAAAAAGCAGTTTTGATAAAATACAGGGTTTTTATGTTTTTAAAAATCCCCTTATTCAGCAAAATCTAAATTCAAGGTTTAGCAACTATTTAAACAGCTTGATTTGCTACTGTGAAGGACAATTCAGTTTACTCCTATCAATTATATTTAAATCACATTTAATTCTATTAAAATGTCAATTGAAATTACATCACTGGGAAGAAAATTTATATCCAGATTCATTTCATAAAAACAATATAATGTTAGCGAAAGATATTCTCTGGGATTTATATCCAGTTAGAAGTGGAAATTATTATTCAATATTGTGCTACTTTTATTTAAATAATGGAATTTCTGATACAGCGTATGGGTCTACAAAATGCCAATGTCTAATAAAAATGGAAATACTAGAAATATAATTTTATGGCCAATTAAACATTATTGGAATATTTTAGACTTACATTCAGAACTAATAAAAAATTTATTTCATGTGTATCACATAAAAATTCATTATACCTAAAAATTGTAACCTTAATTTTCACATAAACTAATTGAATATATGTGCTTGAGGAAAAGTCTTTTAAAGTAAGAATTTTATTTTGCATTAGCAAATGTTTCGCCATTTGCCATGTTAAATGGACTCGATCATGCTGGTCATGGATTTGTCTTTATCTTCTTTTTTCTATACATTTTTCTTTGCATTATTTTATTGTTCATTTAAGTAAAAATAAGGAATAAGGAGACGCTTCAATTGCCTTTTAATTAATATTATTTTCTGATTATAAAAATTAAATGATCAATTATGGGAAAAATATAGAAAGTTTGAAGAATAAAAATGTATCTATAGTTCTAAAACCAGGCATAACCATTGTTAAATTTTCATTTCATTTCAGAACTACATGGAGCAATTTTATATACAAATATTTGACAACACCTATGGAAATTCCACCAATTAGATTCTTGAAATGAGACTACTGTCTCAAAGGAAATGTTCACCTATAAAGCTCTATCCATCCTCCCAAAAAGTTTCCAAAGAGGTTGCGCCAATTTACTGCGCCTATTAGCAGGATGTGAGAGTGGTCATTCTGGTCTACCTTGCCAACTTAAGTTCAAATATTATAGTTCTGACCGTTGATGTAGTAAATAAAATGTGCTACATTCAAACATCTGTTTCTTTCACTGCTAACTTTTTCTTGGGTATGATTGAGATTACATTTGTTCTGCATTTGTAATTATTTTTAGTAAGTTAAGAATACTAACGTCTTGTCACATTCACTCAAGCCTTTATAATTAAATAAGTAGCGTGATTTTATTAACCATTGATCATTTTACCGCTCTTTTAGCAAATTCATTTAGGGTCAGCTATGTTTACAGCTATTAAGTAGAAAGTTCAAGGGTTAAAACAGAGAGGTATTATATCAAAATGATTTTTCCTTTATTGAGAATACCAAAATTCTCAATAAAATGTTTGAGGGAAGCAAAAATAGATTAATTTTAACTGTGTGGGTGTTGGGAGTATCCCTGTTAGACATGCCACTTGAAATAATTTAATGAAGAGTAAGCAGAGATTTAAAAGTAGAGGTTGGAGTGTATTTAGAAAAGAATATAGGAAAGTGAAGAGGAGGAGATGGTCTGCTTTGGGCATTAACTCTTGAGAAATCCCCGCTGGTAATCAACTTTAGCAATATCTATTCAAAAGTCACCAGTGTAGAACTGGTGTTTCCCAAAATAATAATTCTCTTTAGAATTTGGGAAAAAATGAAATAAAAGTAAATCACAAATTTCTTGTGTAACTTTTAAATAATTTTTATTCTTAAGGTCATATAAAAACAATATAATAAATAAAACAAAACAATTCATATATAATATAATCAAAATAAAGCAATATAACAAACTGAAAACTCACGATGATCAAATAAATACATTTAAAAGGGATCTCAGGGAAATCTTTAACTGACTTGGTCAGATAAGTCTACTCATCACTGAAGCAGAAAAATGTGATTGCATTTTCTGGAATATGTGGATAAAAATTCAGCTGCTTTGTTTTGTTTTATCTAAAATTCATTTCTGCTAATAATCTTTCCACCAAAAGCATAGTATATTATGCAGTAACTGGAAATATTGCAGGACACCTGTATGGGAAGTTTTTCTTTTTCAGTGCTGAAAAATAGTGTTTTATTTTAAAAGAAATCCTCACATTTTTGTTAAATCTGCTTCTCCAAACCCAGCAAACATTGCACACTTTGTGACTCTATTGCACAGACATGAATTTTGCGCATAAATAATTTTAAAAACCTTCTAAAACTTACCTCATTGCTCCTTTTGTTTTTACAGAGCGAATGCATTCTGGAAAACCAGAAATGTAGCATAATGTTAGAGACACCAGATGTTTACATCTATATAGGCAAAAATCTACTTAAAACTGTTTTGTAGGATAGAAAAATCTATGCAGCAACCAATTCTTAAAAGCCATGACAGAAAATTGGAAAGTTTTTGAGAAGATGCTACATAGTACAGTCATGTACATACACAAAATCAGTAATGCAAACAAAGCTTACTGTAGCTTATTTTGCAAAACTAACTTGACCTAAGTCATTTTTTTCTCATGCCTCTGGAAATCATAAAAGTTGAACTGTTTCGCAGGGTTAATACACAGTAACCACCAACCAAGTCCCTATCATTCAAGAAAATTCTAATATAACCAATCACTGTGAAGAATAAACAGTCACTGCCCTCTCATTATATAAACTGCTTTATAACAATACACCCCGAGCCTCACTCCATGTTTGGGTTTGAGCGCAGCAGTTTGCAAACTGTCCTTTTGGTGTGTGCGCAATAATCTTTCAAGAATTTTCACTTTGGTGATTCTTTGGTTTTACTTCTATCATTTCTGAACTTTTGATATATTATAGTATTAAAAGTGAGATCCAAAGAAGACTCCCCCCCCAACAATTCCAAGGCTGGTGAACAAATGCTGGATCCACAATATCCACTGAGCTCCCAGCTTTCTCACACTGTAATTCCAGGGTAAATCTGTCTTGAACCCAAACTTCACTCGCCTTGCATGTTGAGCTGTCCAACTTTATTGTGCACACCTATATTTTGTTTGCTGAAGCTTCGTGGTAAGTTACCTTATTCTATTCAGAATGGGGGAAAACGTGATTCCCTGTGTTTGGGAACAGCTGATGGAAAACAAGGCTCCTCATAGTTAAGACATCTTAAGAAATCTAAAAGCAAAGATGGATTCCATCTTGTCTATAGACCAGGATCTTGTGCCTTTTTGGAAAATAAGTGAACTCTTAGAAATATAGAAATTAACCCAAATATTTTTCAAGTTCATGTGATCTGGGGTAATTTTTGATAAATAAAAGCTAGCTTAAGTTTGTTGGTCTAATAAAAGAAGGCATATCTTCAAAATCTGTCAACAAGAAAAATAAGGTGATGGTGAGGTGTTTAGTATTTAATCCAAGTATAACTATTAAAACAAATAATTTGAATAAATCAAAATAAGATGAAAGGTTATATGAAGCAAAATTAAATAATGGGTTTTTCAAGTAAGATAAATCATTTCCAAATAAGATAAATATTAGATGCTAAACACAAGTTTATTTACTTTTGGCCTTTTTTTACAAAGAGACAAAAGTATTTCAGTCTATTAATAAACAGGTTTTGTGCCACATTGAAATACTACTATGAGAAAGAATATACTTCTAGAAGTTACAAAATGTATTAGTAAATTTGCTAATCGATAGGATGCTGATTATTATAGGCAGTTCATAAATACCTGTCTATAAATAAAGAAATTGTAAAAAAGGTTTCTCTTTACTTTTGATGTAATCTGCTTAGGAAACAAACATGCTCTGTTTCATTTTTCTTCATCAGGTTTCTGATAATGGGGGGAAAAACAGAGTCTTTTTTAATATCTAAGAGCTAAGGTGTTTTTGGGTTTTTTTTACTACTATATACCCTTAAAATCTTTTAATTATCATTGTATGTATTGTGTCACAGTGACCTATGGTCATATTTGATCAAATGTTTTAAGTCTTTTGCCATTTTTAACAACTTTCCCAAATCAAATCTGAATGAAGTAAAAAGAGATATGTTGATTTGTTTAGGCTTATTTGATATTTTGATATGCTAAATTCCATGGAAACATTGGCATATAGAAAGTAATGTTTAACCTTATTAGATCATATTTATATGATATACATATCATTAAAATAAGTAGTTTAGAAATTATATGATACACCTGTTGTGTTCATATGATGTTATCAGTCTTAATTTCAGCAATTACCTTAAAATATTGTATATCACAAAACCAAATTTGTCAATTGCATTTGTGTGTGTGTGTGTGAACTCTTAAACTAGATCTTTAACCATGGCCATTTTTAAGTTTGTCACTTACAGACCGTTGTTATATTCTGATAACTTTTATAAAAGTGTTTCTGCAAAAATACTTCATCTTCAAAGAGATTCTTTGAAAAGACTCTGACAAGTACTTTTGTAAACTAAAGGTTTCTGATAACTTTAAGATCACAAAACTGAACTCAGTAAGAATTTCTAAAACTTTAATGGAAAACCTACTGAGTCATAAAGCTTCTAACCCAAGATGAATCAAAACAAGAATACCTAACACTCTGAACTGGTGAAGATGATAATAATTTTTATGACTTCATTTAAAATATTGATGGTTCTTTCCGAGTTTAAAGGGCACCTTTTTCTCCTTTCTTTAAACCTATCCATGACTTACAGCAATTTGTTTAAATACATCTTTGCACAAAGTCAAAACATTTGTCTCTTTCTTCTTACCAGGTCTTTCCAGAAATCTGAAACTTTTAGTGCTTCTTATTTTTCACAATGTATGTATTTGAACAAGTTCAATAGAATCTCTTCTCTTTGTGACAGGACCCAATCGGACAAGTTCTTGAGTTGGCTTCCTTGCCTCCACAGGCTTTTGAAAATCCAATCTAAGAATCCTTTTGAAAAGTTCTAGCAAAGCAGATTATAAAAAGCCTATGTGGTCAGTTACTATTCTTGCCGCACTTATGTACACAGTCAAGCCAAGTTTATTGAAACGGACTTAATTTGCAAACAAAACAGTCTTATTGTGGTTATGTTTGATAGGAAAGGGGATGATTTTTAGTGAAAAGATTATATTTCAACAATACTATCTTTGTGATCAGATTCTAGTGCTATTAATTATCTTTTGAGGTTTTGTTTTCCTCCTGTAAATTGGACTGGTTTCTGAATTCTTCTAGTTTCCTCCAGTATTTGGCCAGAACTCTGCAGACTAACACTTACAATTTTCTCCCATTCTTCTGACTTGGAATCACTATGGAATTAGAATTGTGCTTTATCTAAAGCCATGCACGCTAAAGCTGAATAACTAGCTATAAACTTCAGAGAAATCGCAATAGCTCATGTGCCTGTTGCTGTGTGGCCACACAAAAAGATTACCAGAGGCATTTGCACTGCAAACCAGGATAAATGATTAGATTACCACCACCAGCCCTCACATCTGAAGATGCTTCAAGCTTGACATAGGGAAAATTTCTCAACTGGTTACTCTCCAAATTCAGAAATGGAATTTATAATTTGCTTGAACGATTAACCTTTGTTTTTCTTTTGTTTCCATAGAAATGCTTCTCATTCAATTACCCGATTGCCCACATCATATAGAGACCTAATTTAGGTGAAAGTTAACCTGCAGCACTACCTCCTGAAATAAAACATCCTTAATTCATCCTGCTCTAAATAAAGAGAATATATATTTTCTAATACATCATTATGTCACCTGTGTAATTAACTCAGAAAAAAAATTGTGACTCAATTATACAGTATCCAAGAAAAATTGTAGATTGTCTTAGAAAAGTAAAACTTGAATCTGATTATAACCCATTTGACTCATTTAATTGGTTCAATCTTGGCTCCTGGGAATCTCTGCTCCAGGAAATTTTTCAGTCTTTGTCTGTTGTTGTTCTTATAGTCATCATATAAGTGTCTATAGTACATTGTTACTCTCAAGGGTTTTAAATGTCTGTTGGTGGTCATTCACATGACAAATGGTATCCATCAGGATGAGACAACTCGATGAAAGTAATAACCACAGAAATGATGGAGACAGTAATGAGACGGCCCTCTGGCCTGATGACCCAACAAATGGAAACAGCAAAAAGGTGGTTCTTCGGCCCGACTACACATGGTGGTAACCAAGAATGCCACAATACTAGTTGGTTGTACTTTCAGCCTGTTGAGAGAATGATCAAAGGGGGAAATTGTTAAAATCAAAAACAGTGACCAGCCTTGAAAATTCCCTGACCAGACAAAATCAGTTTAGTCACAAATGAAACTTACTGTTGCTCATTTTGCAAGACTAACATGACCTGGGCCGTTTCTTGCTGGTGACTCTAGAAATCATAAGCAAAACTTGACTGGTTCCCAGGGTTAATATGAGGTAACCACTGACCAAGTCCCTATCATTTAAGAAAAGTCTCATATAAAGAATTACTGTGAAGAATAAACAGTCAGTGCCCACTCACTATATAAGCTGCTTTACAACAATATACCCTTAGCCTCATTCCATGTTTTGGTTTGAGGGTTACTGGTTTGCAAACTGTCTTTTTGGTGTGTGCACAATAACCTTTTACAAATTACCACTTCAGGGCTTGGCACAATACACATTAAAAATAGGTTAATTTATTTTCCCTTCCTCTCTTTTGTGTTAGTGAATTTCAGTTACGTTTACATAAATTTCAAGGTTTATGCAAACCACCATTTTTATGCAAGCCTGGAAAACGATTTTTAATACTAATTAATTTACTTTTGTACTCGAACACTTACTAGGTTTTCTGGTTTTTATAGCCCTAAATATGAAGAACAGATACAAATTTGCACTTGTCTAGCTGTTTTTCTTCTTCGTTGGTTCCAAGTCAATTAAAAGTGCTCAAAGCTTCTGAGGGCCTCATGTAGCAATAATCCAGTTCTTACTTTAATCCAATTTCAATGACTTTTCCTGCAGTTGACAGTAATATAGCCCTCATGATGACCAATTAGGTATTCCACATAAAAAATCGCAGCTGCTTCAGTGGAGAAAATGATTACTGTAACATCTGGTAGTGTACTGATAAGGTTATCAAATGGGAAACTAAATCTTGAAAATCAGCTGCTCTTTATTCTAGCTTCTTTCAACTCCCACAGAACTGTTAACTCTAGGACACATAGAGGATGAGTCAGCTCAAAGCAAAGGAAAAAAATCAAGCTGCTCAATAGTAGTTCATTTTAAATGTATCTATGAGTCAGGCAAGACATAATTCAAACATGAACTAAACTTTTCACACTTCCCAAAAATCATTGCATTATTCAGAAATGTATAGGATAATTATATTGGGTACTTCCCTTGGAATGCACTGTACACTATATATGAATTGGTGTTTAATGTGTGCTTGAAGAGCGGTAATAAAGATATCATAAAAATAAATGAAAACAATTAGGGATATATAGATAGATAGATATGTCCATTCATGTTTAATTTCCATGGGGGCATTTACATCTCAGAAACAAGGGAAGACAACTTAAAAAAAATAGATTCCCTCCATTATACCATGCAGGATAAAAATAGATATATTAATGTGCTAAATGTGAAAATGTGAAAAATTCTATAGGGCAATAAAAATATTAACAGAAAATATACAATAATGTGTTCATGTTTATGGAGAACATGAACATATTTCTAATCAATGTAAATAAAGCATATAACATAAACAATTGGAAATCCTGATCATGCTAAATTAAAATATTTCACCTTCTGAAAAACGGCACAAAGGATAATTGAAAAATCAAGAGAATATGCAGTGTATTCATATTACGAACTAAGGATTAATATCTTGATTTAAAATTAAATTGCAAAATGTCATACAAAATGACAATCCATAGTCAAAAGATATGTATAGGCAATTCACAAGAGTACGAATAGTCAGTGATCATACCAAAAGGAGCTCATCCTGAGAAAAAATAGAGAAGATTCTAGCGATCTAGATTTATAGTTAGACAGGTGATGATAGATTTATTTCTCCTTAAACTGGCAATTTTAAAAAAATAAAATTAAACTCAAGGGCCCTTGGGATTGTAGTAAAATGGGTAATTTCGTACAAGCTGGTGATATTTTAATTTTTTTGGAACAAATTTGACAGTGCCCAATGGAATTAAAATGTGAATACTCAATAACCCAGCAATTTTATTTCTTACTGTCTTCCACAGAGAAAATTCACACCTGTGCTAAATGAGGAATGTACAGCATTATTCATAATTGAAAACCACTTAAAGGTCTTCTTAAAGGATTATGGCTAAAGAGGACATATAGTAGTCATATATATCATATATATCATCATAATAAAATATATAAAATAAAATACATCGTATGTACCATATATATATATATATATCATAATAAAATATTAGATAGATTTATATAGATTTTATCCTCCAGATACACCACTGAACTTTTTAAAGTCACAGAATTCTATGTATGGTTGCCATTTATGTTTCAAATGCACATAAATCACTGAATATTTTCCATTGGAGCACATATAAATGTGAAGAGGCAATAAAAACCTGGAATAATGACTGGTCTGATAACTTCTAAGCAATGAGAAAAGTGGAGTAGGAAGTAGGGGAAACCAAGACCTGGGTGTTGATGAACAGGGTCACCAGCTTTAGCGGCAATGATTTTTGTTTATTTAAGGAGAATGCATCTGTTTGTGCAATATCACATATTTTTTACATAACATTTTAAAATACAATTATGAGAAATTTCAACAAAATACAAGAGCACTAGTACCTGTAAAATTATAGATTAAAGGAGAACAATATCAGCTAAGGAAGGAAGAGAGGAAAGGAGGGAGGGAGGGAGGAAGAGAGAGACCCAGAGGGATGGAGGGAGGATAAAGAGAAGAAATAGATACTGGCAAGCAGCAGAAATTTCCTACTTTTAATATTTATAATGTAAGTTTGACCTTCCTTGTAGCTATGGCGAATGAAAACTCCATCAGCTTATTTGACTGACACAGAAAAGAATACAAATAAGTTAAATTATTTTTGGAAATGTTTCCCACTCCCAAACAAAACTTATGATGTTGCTTATTATGTTGTTTTTCATCAAAGGAACATTAGTAAACATGTAGTGTCTTCAAATGCAGTTTTAGCAGAAAGAAAAATGAGTGTTTCTTATATCTGTCTTCTACAAATTTAGATTATATTATAACACATATAAATACAACTGTCACAGTGACCAAGGAAAAAAAAATATGGGGAATCTGGCTAAATGATATATGTGACCTCCATAACAGACTGGGAGGTACCAGACCTTCTAGCTGAGCCTGGCTGACCACTGCCTCAGAGGCAATGTGTGTTTCAGTTGCTGATTAAAAGCCTTATATTATAGATTTTCTTGGCTAAAATGAAAGCATTTGTTTTAGAGACTATATGCAGAGAAGAGATTTGCCATGTTGTTACTAGAAGTCAGGAATCTGGCATAACTTTTTTTCAAAATCGAACGTCACCCTACTTCAGTAAAGATTAGACAGGAGAAGCAATTTTAGGTAAACTCAGTGTCATACACTTTATTTCCTCAAATATTTGCCCAAAAAATTAATTTTGTATTTCACAACATAAAGGAAACAAGAACTACTTAAACTAGTTGTTAATAGTTAAACATCTTATACTAAAAACTTGTCACACAAATCTATAATATCCTTCATGTAGATTTATTGTAAGCGCATTTTATATGTTTTAGTATTGTATTCATATGGACTTACAAGCCAGAGCCAATGGAAAAATATAGCCCCAAACATAGCTAAGTAAAATAATGTTTTATTTTACCTGGGCAATCATGAACATTAAGTGACAAGCTTTAAAAATAAAATTCTATTTTCAGGTTCTGGTTGGATGGTGGAGTCATTGTTTTTTTTATGCTCCCTGGATGACTCTAACACGTAGCCAGGTTGAGAACCATTCCAAATTAACACGTCGAGTGTGATACTAATGTTTGAATATCAGTTGGTGTCCACCTAAATGATAAAAAAGTTACAAATAAAATATTTTACTTTAAGATGAAATGAGGTTGAGTATCTAGTTCTTCTTCTAATACCTGAATAATAGACACAGGTTGCAGCAACCCTGTCAGGGATGTATGATTGTCCCTAGGAAAATGAAATTTAGCAAGGTTCAGTTATATGTCCAAGACCACATACTAAAACACTGGAAACTTAGAGAAACCTGCCTGTCACGTCACCATGTCTACAATATACTACTTTTAATAATGTATGACACTGAAACTTTCAAAATCAAATCAATACTTTTCAGAATCAAAATTGATTTTTTAAGCCTCCAAGACTCGATATTTTTTAAGACATAGGGGCAGTGTCTCCTTCATTTCCTATCTTAGAATATTTTTCAAATTCACTGAATCATTCCTGCCTCACTGCTCTCCCTTCACATGTGCTCTCATAATAATATTTATGCACAATTCTTGCAACAATAATCATATTATTTGATTATGTAAGTCCTTATGTTAGAAAAATATTGACTGTGTCTCAAGCATGCATATATAAATGTGCATGCTAAATTATCTCAAGCCAAACGGAGCCTTCCATAAGCCAATGTCAGTTTCTGGAGTCTCTTTTCTTAAATGAAGAGCCTTTCTTTAGTTTAGTAAGTAAAATACACCAGTGATTTTAATTCAAGCTTTTCATTTCAAAATTATTGTAGATTCGCATGCAGTTCTGAGAAGCCCCATGTGCCTTTTACCCAGATTGCCCAGTGGTGACATATTGACAAAGTACAGTACAAAAATCATAACCAGCATATTGACAGTGATATAGTCAAACATAGGTCAGTTCTGTCCCAAGGGTCCTTCATGCATGTCCTTTAGAGCCACACCCAATCCTCTTCCATCTCTTTTCAGCATTTTCCCCCTGACCACCATGGAACTGGGCTCCATTTCTATATTTTTGACATTTTAAGAGCATTTCAAGAATGGTTTTTTACTTGAAAAAAAAAAAGGTATATTCCTGTGGTTCAGTGGAGTATTTATAGGCATCAATTAGAAACTTAGTTTTCAGTTGTTGTGTCACACCTTTCACTTTTAAAAGCACTTTCATAAGCTCAAAGCAGGGCAGTGAACACTCAATGGCTTTTGGAGTCAGGCAGATCTGAATTTGAGTTTTGGCTCAAACTTTATTATTAGCTTTTAGCTCTGTGTCTTTGGGTACATTTGTGAAGTTTAATTTTCCTCAGTTAGAAAATAAAGGAAATTGTATCACTGACTGACAGCATGATGCCTCTGGATATGATGATTCTAAGGAAAATGTACAATAAAGCAGCAATACAGGATACTTTAACTTAAAAGTTCCTAAACTCCATATTGTATTGGGTAACAAAGAATGTCAAAAATACCCCAAGTTCTAATTGTGAGCCATATGCAGACACTTTATCCATGCTCAGAGAAGCTTGGTAGTGTTGACACCAGCTCCTGCAGGCTGGGTCCCTAATGAGGCTCTTCCATGCTTAATAAGCCCTGTCACGTGCCACGGGACACTGTGGTGCTTTGGGTGCCACACTGCTTCCTCTCAATCCAGGGGGCAATGTGATATTCAGGGTACAGGCTCTAGGGACTCACATGTTACACTTTCAGGGTGACAATATGGCAATGCATTCTCTCCAGATCTCAGTTCAGTGGTGTCCAGCTGAGTTATGGAAGAAATGAGGAAATTCTACTCCTTGATCCAGTCTGGAAACCAATAATATAGGCTGCTCTCACCAGTTTTTTTCCTTTCTCATCTCTGGCCACCATCCCATGGCACACTTTGAAACTTTCTTCTCCAGGACCTTGTCTCCTTTATGCAAATCACAAATATCCTCAACTGCAGCGCCTCAGGAACCCTAGCAATACAATCCTCCATTTAGGAAGAATGAAAATGAAATTCCATGATGACTTATTTGAGGTCACACATTACAAGCAATTGTTTATTTGAAGTTCAGGTTCTTATTACCACGCCATAGCTATAAGATCTTCCAAATCTGGAGTTTTGTCTTTTCCTAGTTGTTTTCATCATCAATATTAGAACCCCTTACCGTGGAGAACATACTAAGAGACTGGCAAAGTATGACTCGACTAAGTACACTGTACATTTTCTTGTTAACCCTATGACAAAACCACAGAGTAGGTATGATGGTTACACCTCTTGAATAAATAAGAAAATGAAAATTTTGAGTGGTCAAGTGACACACAGGAGTAAGGGGTCACGGAACAATTTTGCATGCAGACAGTCCTTCTGCATGCCAGGAGCTTACTCTGCAGAGCTCAGCCAGTGTGCTAAACCGATTCCTAGCATGACACTATACTCTTGAGGACTCTCATTAGTTGTGATAGATTGTGATGATGTAGCCAACCCAGTGACTTTACCAAGAAGTTTCAAGTATGTTTTAATTTGCCCTTCTTTCCATTTGATCCCATATGCCTTCATAAAAGAATCTAACATTCACAGCATATTCATAAGTAATTTCAGTGCCCACATGTGCTTTCTTCTTACTGAAAACAGTATTTTGCTTATTAAAGAACACTCTTATGGATTATTATAAACCATAATACACAACATAAGAAACAGAAAGTGAAGCAGATGGTGAAACTCAAGTTTTCATAAAATACAAAATACCTTTCACACAATTTTTAAAAATCAGGATGAATAACTCTCCACAAATAACTTCTACTTCCTCCATGTTCTCTAAGTATAATAAAATATTTACCTTAGAAATTTATACCTAGGAGGTTACATAAAAAATGACAAATTACCAAATATTTACATAATATTTTACACCAGTTTTCCTACATTAGCATGATTGCACAAACATGTTGAAATTTTTTTGATTTTATTCCCAGAAAGAAAAATAATAAAAGCATATTTTAATTATTCAAAAAGAAAGACATTGAAGTTTCACATTTATGTAAAAATATGACTTTTTCTTTGTTCCATGAATTTTGTACTTTGAAATGGAAGAATGACATTTAGACATTGCAGAGATTCTACACTTTTTTTAAAAGCATATCCCCCACAGGTGCATTTGCAAAAATTCTGCATTGCATGTAGTAAATAATGAATGAGCTTTGGGGATGTGAGATTACAATACCAAAGGTAAAGGAAGAAACAAATAAAATATCAGTAATGAAAACAAACCTCTAATACAGATGATAGAAAATAATAGCCTTTTAATTTAGCAAGTACATCAATGGACTTTCTTTAAAAATCATACCAAACCTGTTATAAAGCTGGATGGAATTTTGCAACACTAGATTATTGTTCAGCATTTCCAAGTATACTATCTGTATCATTTGGCCATAAAATTCCCTCTTCTTGAAATTATTTCCATTTCATTTAATTTTTATTGCACTTTATTTACCTGGTTCTTCTCTTAATCTGTTCTACTTTTTTTTTTTAGCTCATCTGGCTTCTTCAGTGACTGAGCTTATCCTCTAATAGCCAATAGGAACATCTTCAATATAGTACTTCTCAATGTTGAAAGCACAATCCTCATATCCTTTCACGAGTCTACCATGCTTCCTGTGATAATTTTCCCCACTCTCACCAGAGGGGCTATAGTCTCTGGAGTATGATACCAAAGTCTGGTCTCTTTTTAGAGCTCAGTGTTATCTCTAACAAGTTATTCATCTTTTTCCTAAGATTTCCTTCTATTTTTATCCTTGTCCCACTTAATGATGAAAAATACTTTCAATAAAACTTTGAAAAACAGAAATGAAACTTTGATAACAATGTTCAATTTCTCCATATCTCCAAACCAAAACCTTAACTTCTACCTCTGAAAAGCTCTTCTGAATATTTAGCTTCTCTTTTCACTGCTTATTTGGATGATTAAAATGTTATTGTTTGCCCTTGCTTGTCTCAAAACATTTGTTCATGTGGGCACTGATAACTTGCTAAAGCACAGAGATGATAGAATTACTGTCTAGATAAAACACCCTTTGATTACCTATTGTGAAACCTCTTATCATAGTATTCAGTGCCCTCCAAATTTCAATACCATTTCAGAGCATGAGTTTTGATTTTTTAAGGATTCCCATCCTCCATACTTGTTCCCATAATACTAATGATATGAACCCTAATGCTCCGTGACTTCCTTCCATTCTTGTCTTCCCTGACGTTGATTCCATTCCTGAAATGACATGTATGCATCCTTAAAGTTCCAGGGAAGATGTCTTCTTCCCTGTGAAGAATTATTTAACTCAAGTTACATTTATTTTCTCCTTTTCCATGCTCTTAAAAAACTTCTGTTTAAGCACTCTTCATACAGTCTAGACTTGAATATGTAACTTGAGTTACACCACTATTTATATAAAAATTTAATAAATCATCAATATATTTATCTTAGTTTTACTCTAAATATAAATGATATAAAACAGAATAGTTTTCCCTATAACTCATCAAAAAGAAGACTTTTTAAACATAATGGATGCTATTTTGGTGTAACTCCAGAGGGGAAATCTGAAACAAAATACCTTTGAAACCGAAATCAGTCAAAGGCAGAAATAAAGTGGGAGAAACATGTTTATTGACTTCTGCTTGCCTGTGTCTCTCAGGACTTGGGTGCAAAAAGAGACCCCACCCAATCTCAAGTATAGATATGCCCTCCTTCCCTGTGGAATTACCTATTGATATGGAGATGGACTACTTCTCTCCACCTCATGGAAACACCTATTGATATGGATGGAGATGCACTAAAGCCGGGCGAGAGATTCTGGAAATATTGCAATTTTACCCACATTTGGATATAAGTGTTTTTCCCCAAATAGTTACCTTACGGAATTTCTTAAGTTTATTCTCTACAAGCAGTGATCAAGTTTACATAGATTTATAGGAATGAGAATATTTTCTATAAATCTAGATTACTTTATGCTATTTGGGAGTGAGGGAAATTATATATGATGTTTATATGTTTTGTCCTTTTCCCCTTTCTTTGTGAATAAGAACCATATAACATACACTTTTAAGTATAATCAAAAATATGAGCCAGGAAGTAATTTTTTGTTCTCATGATTTCAGAAGGCACAAATCTCCTATTTTCAGCTACAGGAAAACATACCAGTAAATGAAACCAAACCAAAATGTACTCTGTAAATGTACTACAACAAATACCTACTGTTAACTCAAATGCAAATGAATAATACAGCAGCTTTATGCAAATAACACAGCACACTGGTTAAATGCATGGACTTTGCAGTAGGCACCCTGATTTGCATCCTATATTCCCTACTGGAAGGTGACATGTGACTGCCAAATGAACCTCCTTTTTTGAGCACAACCTTACAGGATTGCTGTGTGTAAGGACTAAAAGGAATTATGTATACAAAGCCAGTCATGTGTCATACATCAAGGACAGATATTCTCCTGAATTTCACTGGCTGACACCATATAGAAGTACTATGCGGCATAAGGTGAGAGAAAAAAGATGGAGGAATTGTAGTAATGATTAGGTGTGTAAAATAAACATAGTGTTAGCAATTACTGTATACTGAGTGCAGTGGTTCCTCCCCTTACCCACTTTTCCTTTTTGCATAGTTGCAGTTGCCTTCAGTCAGTCATGGTCCAGAAGCAGATTATCTTCCTGTGACTTATGGTCCAAAGGACAGTAGTTGCTTAACACTACATTGCAATGCCTACATCATTCACCTTGCTTCAACTCATCACATAGGCATTTTATCATCTCACATACTGTACTCATAAGGGTGAGTACAGTACAGTAGGACATTTTAAGAGAGACCACATTTGCATAACTTGCATTACAGTATATTGTCAGAATTGTTATATTTTATTATTAGTTATTGTTGTTAATCTCTTATTATGCCTAATTTATAAACTAAACTTTATTATAGGTATATAGATGTGTGTATGTGTGTAGGAAAAATCATGGCATATGTAGGGTTCAGTACTATTGGTGGTTTCAGGCATCCACTGGAGGTCTTGGAACATATCCCCCATGGATAAGGGGTGACTACTATACCGCAAAAGCTTTCCATATGTTAAATTATTTAATACCTACCATAAATATACTATGAGGATAACCAGTTTTGCAGAAATGGAGTGGAAGACAGGGAGAATAATGTATACAGGTAGATAAATGGCAAATCATCAATTTGAACTCAGGGGTACCCAGTTCCAGAGATCACACTGTTATTAATCACTGAAGTCTGTGAGATTATCCCAATGTCAGAGTGGTTTGACACTTTCTGAGAAATTTCAAGTATTTATGTACTTTTTCTTGATAAAGGGCCTGCATATCCTTATTTTTTAAGGCTTCATTTTTAGAGCAGTTTTAGGTTTACAATAAAACTGAGAGGAAGGTACAGAGAATTCCCATCCACCTCTGTACATTCATAATCTCCCCTATTATCAAAATCACTTCACCAGAATGGTACCTTTTTGTTGTTGTTTTTCCAAGAATAAACCAACATTGATAATTAATAGTCACTTAAAGTCCATAGTTTACCTAAGGGTTCATTCACTCTTGGTGTTGTACATAAAATGGGGTTTGACAAATGTATAATGGCCTATATCTATCATTATAATATCATATGGAGTATTTCCACTGCTCTAAAAATCTTCCATGCTCTGCCTATTCACTTCTGTCCTACCCTCTCACCATATCTCTGATAAGCACTAGTCTTTTTAGTGTCTTCATAGTTTTGACCTTTTCTAGAATATCATATAGTTGGATCATACAGTATGTAACCTTCTAGATTGGTCCTTTCACTTAGTAATGTGCATTTAAGTTTCCTTTATGCCTGTCATGGTTTGACAACACATTTCCTTTTAGCACTAAATAATTATTCCCAAATCTGGATGTACCAGTTTATTTATCCATTCACCTATTGAAGAACATCTTGGTTGCTTCCAAGTTTGGGCAATTTGAATAAAGCCGCTATAAACATCTGTGCACAGGTTGTTATGTGGACATAGGTTTTCAGCTCCTTTGGGTAAATGCCAAATAGCATGGTTGCTGGACTACATGGTTAGATTATATTTCGTTTTTATTTTATTTCTTTTTTTTCTTCTAATATATGAATTCAATGCTATAAATTTTCCTCTAAACATTGTTTTCATAGCATCCCACAAATTTTGACCAATTGTGTTTTCATTTTTATTCAGCTCAAAATATTTTAAAGGTCCTCTTGATTTTTTTTTGACTTGTGTTATTTAGAAGTATATTTTATTTAAACCCCATGTATTGGGGGATTTTACAGTTATCTTTCTTTCACTGAGTTCTAGATTAATAATCTGAGAGCTGATATTTTGTGACTTCTTTTAAATTTGTTAAGTGTGTTTTATAGCCCAAAATGTGGTCTGTCTTGGCCAATGTTCCATGTGAGCTTGAGAGAATGTAAGTTGTGCTGCTGATGGATGAAATAGTCTATAGATATTAATTATATTTAATTGAATGATGGTGTTGCTGAGTTAGCTATGCCCCTACTGATGTTCTGTCTGCTGGATCTGTCCATTTCTGAGAGTGATGTTGAAAATATTTATTTCTTCTTCTAGTTCCATCATCTTTTGCCTCATGTAGCTTGATGCTTTGTTGTTAGGTTCACCAGTGTTACAAATTGTTTTCTTGGAGAACTGATCACTTTATCATTATGTAATGCCTTTATTTATCCATGAAAACTTTCCTTAGTTTTAAGTTTGCTCTGTCTGAAATTAATATAGCTACTTCTGTTTCTTTTGATTATTGTTAGCATGGTATATTTTTCTCCATCCATTTACTTTTAATTTATATGTGTCCTTATATTTAAATTGGGCTTCTTGTAGGAAACATAGTTGGGTGACTTTTTTTTTATTTTACTCTGGCAATGGTTTCTTTTCTTGTGAGTCTGCTCCAGTAAGCCATGACTTCCTGTATTCACCTGTCTGTCTCTTCAGTCTTGGAGGAAGCAGTTTGTGTTGTGTCTACCTCTCCGTCATGGACCCAAGAACCTATTCTTGATTTTTCGGTCTGTTAGGCTTTTTACCTATTGTTCATATAGAATGGTGACATCCCAGCCCCTTACATGCAGAAATGGAAATCAAAATATCCTTATTTTTGATCAAGAATATTAATTCCACAAATTTTGCTTTTTTTGGCCAGGGTGTGTCCTGATTTTGATGCAGAGAATATGGTTCTCAAAGGTTAAATATTACAGGGAAACACAGCCAATCATAAATTATAGTTCTATTATTATTGTTAGATAATACTTTATATTATACCAAATACATGATCTCATGTTGTAGAGAACTGAATCATTATCATAATCTGTTTTTACGCAAATAGGATTTTATTTTGAAAAAATGACAAAATTTTATTTACTTATTTAGCAGATATTTGTTGACTGTCTACTAAAAAGATCTTATATTTGGATCTATTAACTCATTAATTTTTTTTAAATTGAATGTCTCATAGTCACTGTTGAGACACAGGGAATAAAAAAGCTATTGGTCCTGCTTAATGAATACTACGTTTTAGTATGGTCTATTATTATAAACACTAAACACCTAATTACCAAGAGGGTCCTGGGCTTCTGTAGAAAGTTGAACAACTCAGTGCTCTAGGAAGTTTTTTCAGGAATGGAGAAATATGTTCTAGAAAGAAAAAACAGCATTAGATAAAGGCCAAAAGGCTGGATACATGGCTTGGTGTTTTAGAGGAACTGAATAAAATTTCATGTTGACAGAACTGGACAAAGGGAGGTGGGTCTGGGGACAACAGCTAGAGGAAAGCGTGAAGTGCACCAATGCGACCCTGAAGGAATTCAGGAGACAAGGTATATATTTTATAATTAACCTCAAGAGAAGACAGAAGGATTGCAAACAGTCTAGCCATATGTTGAGGTGTATGTTAATGTCACACATTATATATACACATATTAAATATACATTATATATACAATATATTATAATATCTAATAATATGCATTTAGAAGGTGGGGAAGAGGAAAGAGTAACCAGAGAGACAACTCAGGATTTTAGCTTGGGTAACTAGATGAATTTAAATAATAGTTAATATTTATTGACCACATACTGTTTGCTATGCAGTATACTAAGTGACTTACATGTATCAACTAACTTAATATTCACAACAATCATTTGAAGTTGTGAGAGCAAGAGAAACTCCATTTTAAAAAGGGCATCTTAAGAAGGAGGCCTCAACCCCGACCTAGTTCTAAGAAAACTTTGTTCCAGTTACTGGAAAAACCACCCATTGTTCCAGTGACCCTCACCCCAGATAGTTCCCTAGCAACAACCTCAAGGTCCAGACACTAAAGGTCCAGACTCTCCTGTTCCTTAAAGATAACATACCTTACATGTTACATCAGCTGGCAGCCAGTGAAGAATATACAAGATACACTTACTTTAAATCATCCAATTAGCATATGCCAAGTTAGAGTTCCCCTCTTCCTGCACCTTGTAATGCATAAGAACCTTGCCTAACCTAGGCTCAGGGTCCTCACTTAGGAACCGCTGCGTCGGTGACAAGTGTGAGCCCGGGCTCGAGCTTGAAATAAATGACCCTTGTGTGTTTGCATCGGAATCGGCTCCTTGGTGGTCTTTAGGGGACTTGTGACTTGGGCACAACAGAGTGTTGCTGTTATCTTTATTTTGCAGATAAGAGATGTGAGGCACAGAGTTGTACAAGATTACAATTAGTTTAAATAGCAGAACTTGAACACCTGGCTCCCTCAGAGTCCAACCATTTAATCATTTTGCTCTTCTGCCTAGATTGTTGTGATATTTACCTACACAGAGACTTTGAAGAAATATTCAATTTGGATCTGAAGAAGAAAAATGAATTCCATTTTAGACTTGTTGATTTTGAAGGGACTGTGATACAGCCAAATGGAGTTTTCCAGTGTCTACTCCTGTTATTTAAGTCTACAATTCAAGAGAGAAATGTAACTGGGAGATATAGATTGGAAAGTTTTCAGTGAACAGATAGATGCTGAAGTCACGGAAGTAAATGAAATTGTCAAAGTGAGAGGAGAAGATGGAAGTGGTGTATCATTCCCCCATTTATGGGTCTTAGAGGAGATATAAAGGTGTAAAACATTATCCCTTCACAGACTCCCATCTCATGGGAGAAATAGATGACTAAACAGACAATTGCAGTATGGAGTGATAAGTGATAAATCAGAAGGCAGAAGCACTAAGAATAATTTACCTTCTTAAAGGAAGGCCATGGTCCATGAAACTACTTCCTGGAGGCTGCAATACCTGAGCTGGGTCTGGAATGATGGCGTGGAGTAAATCAGAGGAAGAAGAAAAGTAAGTATCAGTTAACTTAGGCAGTAGATGTCCTGGTAGTTGAGGCAGCCCAAGAAAAAGCAGTGACAATAACCCAGGCATAGATGTCACTGAGCAGTGTAATTTCTGTAGTGTGGTTGAATTGTGAGTGTGTGGAAAGGAAATATTGGGTAGTAAAGCTGGCAGAAGGGGCCCAGCAACAGAATGCCTTGCAGGTTATAACTTCTGTTTATACTTTATCCAGTATATGTCTGGACAACACAAAGGAATGTCCTATGTAAATGTGAATATTCATGTTCAAATAAGCAAAGAAATAAGAAAGTCTATTTTTTCCACATTTTAAAGATATTTCACTCGCTATCCCTGAATTTTACTGCATAAAAATATTGTCATGGCAGAAAGAGTTTAAAGACCTGTGTATCAGGAAACATGATGTCAATTTATTTTTCATTCAATGAATATTAACATACTTCTTGCCCTCCCAAATTTTAAATTCTGTTGTCATAACATGCTTTATCTGGAGCCACTCCTGCCTAGTAATTGAAAATCCCTGAACGTACAAAGTAATCTGTTCACACATGTAATTGTGTAGAGTCCGGCCACAGCATTGCTGGCTACCTAACACTCTTCAAGTTAAATTCCAGGTATTGTCAAAACCTACATATATCATTCCTTTTAAAAATAGACTTCTCAAAATTGTAATTTAACATATTCTTAAACTTTGTTGCAACAAGCTTGCCAAACGAGTAAAGCTTACTTCCTAAATACCTGAAAGGAAATGTACATAATTTTTAAATTAATTTTCATCATATTATCTAATATTCTAAAATCATGATCCAGTTAAATGTCCCCAGTCAATTTGGCAATGGCATTTGAACAAGTGTGTTTTAACAGAACAAAAATTCTGGATAGAACATAAGAGAAAAATAAGGCATCTGTTTATGATTTTGAAAATTATGAATGTCATTAGCAAGCATAATATATGAGATTCTTTTTATTTATGCTAATGTCAGTATGTTTTCTACCTTCTCATTTGGGTTGTAATGGAGGATCTCAAGATGACTGACACACTTTCTTCTCCCTGTCAGATTAATTGTTTTTCTCCTGTGTGTGTGTGTTTCGCAGTATTCCCACAGAGCTATTAATGAGCCATCAATTATTTGTGCAAATTCGAAGCAGAAACTAAAAATCTCCCTACCCAAGGTGTTAGTACATGACTTTAAAACACTTGAATTTCAACACATGTATATTAACCTTTGTGCCCAGATGCATAAAATATTATTTTGTGCTTTAATGAAGGTATGTAATCATTGGGTTGGAGATTTCTTCATAGTGGGTGATTAGGCTGTATTTAATGAGGGAGTAGAGAGTCATATATTACATATGCATCACTTGAGGCAAAACATTGAAACCTTCTTCATTCCTTACTTTTAATCCAATATACTACATTAGAAAGTGATATAAATTTTAACAAAAATGATATATTTGACATGTTCCTGTTAATGAAAAGTTTTACAATAATGTGTCACTCCAAGTCAACAGTGAATAACTCAGACCATAAATATCACTGAAAAAGGGGCTCTCTTTTCTAGAACTCTTCCACACTGAAATTCACCCACTTTTTTTTCTGCATGGGCTCCTATATTTTGGAAGATATTAAAAGAATATTTTACACAGGTTTCCCGTATTTCTTTCCTCTGTAAATCTTGCTTCCCTTCTCATCTTCTTGGGAGAATCTGTTCACCAGTCAGCAGGAAAGGAAAAAAGGTACATAAGACCTAATACTTCTTAAGTACTTATTCTATGTTTAACTCTGTTTTAGCCCTGTCTGTTTGTAATAATCATTACAAAGGACACTTGCTGTATGTTGATATTATTATCCTGGCTTAAAGATGAGGAGATCTCAAAGCCTCAGAGTCATTCACAAAACTACCAAGTGGCAGAACCAGTTTTTTAACGTGGGCAGTTAAGCTCTAGGCCATAGTTTTCCATTTAGCCTTTACTCTATATTCTCTTCCTTTGGATAGGAGTCCAGGTGGGAAAGGGGTGAGTTTAATGAGCAAGGGTTTTTTGTAAGGTTTTGAGTAAAGATGACAGCAGCCATGTTGGATGTTTAAATGTACTGAATAGAAGAGGATTGGGGAAAAGGAGAGTTTTGAAAGATGCTGTGGTATTTTGAAACCCCTCACGATATTTTAGAGATGAAAATAAAAGAGACTGTCATTGTTTTAACATGACTCTGGTTCCATGGTCTTTGCTGTAAATCATGCAGGTGCTCCCAGAATAAGTAATGAGAGTTATGGCTTAGTAAGCATTATATTCTCATGGATCATGACGTCTTCATCACCGGAGGCGTCGAGGCTCTTACTGAGCACATCCTCCATCTCAAAAGGGGAGTTATTTCAAGCCGATAAAATCTTGTCTCCCTGTAAGAAAAAAACAAAAGTATTTTTTTCCAGAGCACTTTTTGTCTTTTTTTTCCCCCCTTTGTTCACAATAAAACATTTTAATCATTACGAGCACCAAGTAAAATGGCTGCTAGCTGCCATATATGCAGCCCTGAAGGAAGTTGTAATAAGTACTCAACTTGCAGAGAGAGAGAAAGCGCTAGAGTTCAGGCCCCAAACATATGCAAAGGCTCACATGGTTTAAGCCAGCAGCACCTACAAAACCGTCGGAGGAACAAATTAAAAAGGGGCTCATAGAGCTAGACAAGAATTCTATTCCCATTAAAGAATCTGGTGATCAATGCTATCATTTCTCCCAATTCTTCTACTTCAGTAATGATCAGCATTCGATCGCCACCACTCGGCCCACCTTTTATTATCCTCACCCTAGGCAGTGTGGCAATAAATGTTTAATAACCATCTCTAATATATCTTGATAAATAAATATAATAGGAATATACATTTTTATTATTAACTTTACTCATATAAAGGGGGTATAGCACACATTTATAATTAATAATAAAACACCTTCATCATCATTATAAATTCTATATCGCCTTTGATTCTTGCAGAACGTGTCTGTTGACTTTGCTGAACTTTTGTATCTCTAGCCAAGTATGTTTGCAACTGACGCAGGAGTGAAGTTGCCAAATGTATGTTGGATCTTGATTGATATTTTTATTTGCACTAATAAGTAGGACAAAAATGAAACAAGGACAGACATGCCAGAACTGTACTCATTTGTAATACATGTGACTTCTTTGCTAAACTGAATAATGGCTTTCAGAAAGTGGAAAAATACTTTAAAAATTTTTGTGATATTTACAATTTAATGGCCACACATGCAACAAACTTTTAAGTTTAATGTATTTTAGTAGTGGTTTTTCTAACACTTGTATGAGCTCAGAAAATCAACAAAAACAAGGAAAGCCTTGACATGTAGAATTTCACATTTTCTGTGGGATAAATACTCTTAGCATCATCAGTTTTTAAATTATTAATAGAATGTTAGTGAATGCAGAATTAGGAAGAGATATAACAAACCATTATGAAATTTTTAAATAAACTTTATGGTACAATAGAGTTAACCTGAAGGGCAGAAGTAATAGTAAAATGCAGTACAATAATTAGAAATTGATGATGATGAGTTTTAGTATTTATTAGCCTTATTTTAAAATAATTATTTAAAGTACAAGTTCATATAATTTAATTTTGAATAATGGTTGTTTAATCACTGACTTCAAAAATCCTTGAAAATTTAGCTCTCGCTCCCCTGAGCCATCATGAGCCTGCCCCACTGCTGTCACACTCAGCAAATGGATTGTCACCGACACTGACTGATGAGACTGTCCTCCAAGTGCAAGTAACCAGTATAAAGTAACACCAATATAGACCTTGTTCGTTTTTTCAAGATGAAGTAAAGAATAAATCAGTTTTCTAGGGACTCATTTAAGAAACCTAGAAACAAGTTTTCTAAACTAATAAGTAAGTCAGCAAAATAAGGTCGATGTATAAAAAAATTTTATTTCTAAATAATAGCAAGGGAATTTGTAAATAAAATTTAAAAAATTCCATTACTGTCACATCAAACATATAAAATGCATAGGAATTAAGAAAAATGTGTGTAGGACCTGGACACTTTAAACTACAAAGCATTACTGAGAGAAACGAAAGGTGATTTAAATAATGGCAATGCATAGATGTTCATAAAAGAAAAGAATCAATAGTGTTAAATGTCAGTTCTCCTGAAATTTACCTATATATTCTAAGTAACAATCACAGTCAAATTTAATTTCACCTTTTTTATCATTTCTAAAATTTGTATGGAAATACAAAATATCTGAAATATTTTTTCAATAATTTAAAAAAATGGACAAAGTTTAAAGACATGTACTACTTGATTTCAACACTTATTCTGAGCTACTTTATTAAGATTGCGTAGTATTGGCATAGCATATAAATACCTTATTTAAGATTCTGTATTATAGTCAGCCCATATAAATCACCAGGTTTGAATGATGATTTCTGAAATGGAAACGCTCCAATATGGACAATTGATTTTCATTAAAAGTTCTGATGACATTCAATTAGGAGAGGATTTAATATCCATATGTAAAAAACAAATGAAATTCTATCCTTACCTTTCACTATATAATCCACATTAAATAGATCGTAGAACTAAATTTGAAAGCTAAACTACAAAAGTTCTGGAAGAAAGCATAGCAGAACTCTTTTTACCCAAGGATAAGAAGAGATTTCTTAGAAAACAAACCACTGAACAATAAAAATTGGAAATTGGTAATTCAATAATTTTTTAATTAAATTTCATCAAAATTTAAAACATTTGCTTTTCAAACTCACTGTGAAGAAAATAAAAAAGGCATGTCCATAGATTGGGAGAAAGCATTTGCAAAAACCATATCTAGTAAGGAACTTTTGCGACTGAATGACAAATAACTCAATTTTTTAAATTAACAAATGATTGGAAGAGCTATCTCACCATATATCTGAATAGCTATATGAATGGGCAGTAAGCCCTGAAAAAAATCGGTATCATTAATCATTAGGAAAACACAAATTAAAAGCCCAGTAAGATACCATTTTACACTCACTAAAATGGTGAAAAACAAAAAAAGACTGAAAGTGTCAATTGTCCTTGAGGATGTGGAGGAACTAGAACTCACATTTGCTGGAAGAAATGTAAAGTGGTACAACTGCTTTGAAAAACAATTTGGCATTTCCACATGAAGTCGAATATATACTTACCATATGACCTAGAAATCCTGCTCCTAGGTGTTTAATCAAGAGAAATGAAATGTGTTCAAAGAAAGGACTGTAGTAAGATGTTTAGACTAATTTTATTTATAACAGACAAAATAAATGGAAACAGCATGAACATCAACAGGTGAATAAGTAAATAAACTGTGGACTTTCCAAAGCATGGAATACTACTTAGACATAAAAATAAATGAACTACTGACATATACAACATGAACAATTCATAAAAGCATTATGTCAAATGAAAGAAGCAGATACAAAAGACAACCTGATTCCATCATACAATCTGATTTCATCAGAATATGAATGTTGATGAAGTAAATGCTCTTTAGCTTGACTGTGGTGTTGTTTATATGACTATACACATTTTAAAACACTAATCAAATCGTACTTGTATTTGGTGAATTTTTAAAGTATAAATGAAATTTCAATAAGACTGATTGAAGTATGTTTCTCAAAGTAATTCTGAAGGAATATATAGAAATAATAATAGTTACTATGTTATCCTTTTGTGATTATAGGTTTTTTTCACATTTTATAAGTCTTCAAATGTGTCTGATACTTGTTACCTAAACTTAAAAAAATCAACAATGTTATTATTTAAATAAAAATGATATGGTGTACCCTAGATAACTTTATTCAGAAATTCTACATGTTTAGCTTAACTATATTCTTAGAAAACAACCAGCAAAATTTGAGTCATAAGAGCTACAAGTGCATACTTGATTAATGCCTATTGAAATAATTCAATACGCACATGCACATACTGCTTTCAAGGCATATCACCTTGGAACAGATTTATGTGTGAGAGAACTGCATACATTTGAGCATTTATTAAGCAGCGTTGATCTTGGCAGATTTATTTTTAAATATACCACTTATATCCAAGCTTATATCCCTTAATGAGTCACCAGAATATGACTGCCACTTCTATAAAGTCTTTGAAAAATTTTAACATTTAGATATTAAACATATATTCATGTTGTCCTCCTGAGAAAGCAAAATGACAAAATACAGTAAGAAAATAAAATAACAAGGCATGAATAGCTTTAGTCAATATTTTGAACAATATACATGCATATTATATATATACATACATGTGTTCATGCACACAGATATACACAAATATATTTGATATATAGCATTTATCTAGTGCCTAAAGTTATCCACGTTCAGGAATTACATTGAATATCATATGAAGATATCATTTTAATAACTGCATTATACCCCATCAATGGAGGCAACTTAATGCAACCATAGTCATACCATATATTCTGTTATTATAATTAATTTTTCCACAAACCCATTTTCACAAAAATCGCCTGAATTTTTGATGTTGCATTTATAAAACAATGACTCCTGCCTTATCTTCCAGTCCATCTGGGTTCTGGAAGCATGACCCGAAAAATTAATTTCATTTTTACTAATTTATCTCTCAAGTCTTAAGGGGAAAGGGGAAAGAGTCACTCTTATCCATGATAAAGCTTATTATACTGATATGAGTTTCCATTTTTTTAGTTCCTCTAAATTACCAGCAGTCTCTCCTTTTTGTATTTCGTCAACTACACAATTCTCCTAGATCAGAATAATGTTAAACAGTGTTTCTCAATCTATCCTGCATATTAGAATCTCTGAGGAACTTCTCAAAATATTCAAATTCCTAGATCCTGACCGCAAAGATTCTAACTGAATTGGTCTTGGGTGTGTCCCAGGCACCGGCAGTTTTCAAAGCCCTCCAGAGGATTCTGACATGAATGTACATCTGAGTTAAAAACCACTGCTGCACAGGGTTCCCCAGACTGAGATTGGAGCTCTGTTTATTTCTTCCAGCTGGGTCTACAGTTCTTGGGCTACATTTAATCATATCTCTAACTTTTATAGTGTCCCCAAATCACCTCAGTGTCTCGATTTTGAGTTTTGCAGTGAATTTTCATTGTTAAGCAACAGATTTTCCTCCTTTCCCTTGTGCAGTTGTTAGGCAGAAAGCCAGAAATGAGCGGGATGAAGGAGAAAGGGCCCCCCAAGATGACTCAGGGAGTTGATCAAATAGAGCCAGAAAGCCAGAAATGACTCAGAGAGTCAATCAGATGAAGCTACAGGGTCCAAGAGAGACTCAGGAAATGTCCAGGGTTCCCCCAGATAACAAACATAAGAGGCGCAGGCACAGCACAGCCCCTGTCCCCATGTCACCAATCAGAACAAGCCTAGAGAGCTGACAGCTGTCAATCAAGGACCTCTCTGCCCTGCCGAAGCCACACAAAAGAAGCCTCAGAAGGAGCATCGACGCCTACCTACCGTCCTCACCTTAGGCAGGTCCGCTCTGTGACTGTGCAGAGTGTATTAAAACCTACTTAGCTTTCTTGACTTTAATCTCTCGTCTCACTCTGTCTGACTTCCTGTGACACTGAGCTGAGTTCCTTCCTTCCTAACACAGTCACAGGCTCAATAACTAAAGAGTTGTCATTGGGTCCTAAAATATTTTCAATTTATATTATCAGTACATAAATGCAGTTTTATGAAATTTTACATACTTCTGAGCCCCTCTGACAGGTATGCTTAAACTGGGCTACTTTCCGAGAGGCTCTGAGTACCATCCGTTTCAGGGGAATGCATTTCCAGGTCCGCTTGTATACGCGCTTTCTCCTAAGATTTTGTTTCCTTTTCCCGCCTTCCCCTTCACCTCAGCCCTCTTGCACTTTACAAACAAAAAGAACAGCCTCTCTCTCCCAAATCTGACAGAATCGCATGCCCCTGGGCATAAAGCCTCCAGTCCTCTAAACCACAGGATGGATGACGACTTCTTTAGAGAGTAATCAGAGCACCATAAACCAACACAGGGCCTTCTGTCTTCTACATTATGAAATATATGTAATAAGCATGACCCATGCTATGAGAAAAGATATTATAGCCCATACTGTGAGGAACTGAAATAAAAGATTTGTAGAATATGGCCAATGGGAATGACAGCGATTTCCTTTCACCTACCTCACTTCTTCTGTCCCTTGACCATTGAGAATAAGAACACAAGATTGGCAAGGGACATTTCTGTAAAAGTCTTCGGAGAGATGCTAATATTGGCTTTTCATATATTAAAACACAAGCAATTTGTATCAGCTCTTCCAATATTCACTTAGGACTTGCCATTAGCTGGAAAGCAAAGAGTCTTTAATCAGCTAAAGAAATACAGTTTAGTGATGTTGATTTTAAAAGTAGAACTGGAATGTTTTTTGAAATTACCAGTATTCCCAAGTTATAGTGGATAGAATTCAGTCCTCTCAAAATATTATGTGACTTCTTTAGATTAAGTGGATATTTAAATGTATTTAAGCCATATTTTATGCCATTGTATTTTATACTCATTGAGTTCATCTTACACAATTTTAATAATTTCTGGATCCTTTTAAAAAGGTCAAATGATAGACTAACTGCTCTTTGGTTAGTGTAGCAGAATATACACCTTCTTTTATTACAGTAACATTTCTTGGCCCCTATGATGGCAAGCTTTGAAAGAGCTCTGAAGAATCTTCTAACCAATACTCCAATGTCCGTTGTCGCATTCACAGCAGGACACTGCACTTGCTGTCTCCTTCGGAGTTTTAGGCACTCAGCAGTGTATGGGTGGTTCTACATCCTGGTGGTTCCAGCACCACCACTGTAACATAAAGGCTCCGGAGCATCTTGGCTGCTCTGGTGAATGAGAGCAGAGCCTGGAATGAGCCTGTAGCCACCAACCTTCTCTCTCCTCCAGGAAAACGTTGATTTCTTGAGGAATTGCTTTTTTCCTGAGGCTTTCTTTAGAAGGTGTTGCAGACTTCTTCAGTCTGCTGGGCTCCACCAGCACAGCTGCTTCTGTCTGGATTTCAGGTGGCCCACTCCATCCTCTACCAACCAGTATCCCCCACCCTTAAATTTCACCACCCTTGCTGGGGCCCCATTATGTTTATTTTGGATTTCCGTGATGCTCCAGGAGCCATTTCAGCTTAGGATGTGTCAATTTTTATCCTTCACCCTGAAGGAACTAATGTGGCAAGCTTATTCAAATTCACTCTTAGTTATAGGCTGATGCTTATCCTCTGTTTCCTTAGATTGTTATCCAGAAAAGGGACTACAGGACTAAAAGAGAGGGACACTTTTAAGATTCTTGAGGTGATAGACTGATACAATTTAATGCAGAGAACTAAAGCCATAAAGGAAGCCAAAGGCAGGCCCACCCTCTCCATCTCTGTGGAGCTCACGCTTGACTAGATGCCAACACCATGCCCTCAGATTGCACTTTGGGCTTCTAAAATCTTCATTTCTATGACCCCAGGGAAAGAAGCAGCTTTGTTATTTGGCAAACATTTCTGGTACAGGACTATTTACAGAATTGCTGAGTTAACCTTCCAGTCTCCCTCATGCTTCAGGTGTCTGAATTTCAGAAATTAGCCAGTGCTGGCTGAAATGGGGGAATAAAGGATTATCTCAGTTCTGAACAGAGAGGAGGGCAGCAAATTTCCTCAAGTGAAATGGCGTGATCCTTAGTGGAGCTTTGTCGGCCAGCGACCTCACAGAGCAGCAACGTCCCCCAAGGGAGGCAAACATATCAACCCCATGGCCCCTCTGACCTCACACTGCCAACCAGGACTGCTGATTTCACTCTATAGACATTCAGGGATGTGACATATCAAAGATGCAACATATTACTGTGACTGTAATAAAATAATACTGCTTTGTCTCCAATGCAATGAAGAATAGTGTAATTAAAAAATACATGTCTGCCTGCTTAAAATATTCATAAATTAAAAACAGAAACATAATTCCCATTTAACTCTCCCACCAAGTTATCTGTGATGTCATTTACTAATATCTTAGGATCAAACAGCTTGAAATATCTACTTTGTTATTGTTTGCAAATTGGAGAGGAAGAAAGTGGTAATTTGTGACTTTTAGCATGTATTTGCTAATGAAATTTTTCAGACCTTCATATTCACTGGTATCCATGTGAATTGTCTTTTTATAATTGATCTTTAGGGGTTTTTTAAACTGGTTTATCTGATTTTTTTAAATTATTAATTTGGTTAGTTGCTTCTTTGCTTCACTAATATTTTCATGTAGCTTGTGAATTTAGTTCTACTGTTTGTTAATTTCTCTTAAATTGCTAATTTAGAATTTTTTCTGCAATTCTTAGGCATATTTTGTTGTATTTCTTAAAATATTTAGGGTTCAAATCTTAATAACATTATGTTTAAACTATATGACTTAATGATATAGACAATGAAGTCTGAATTTTTCTCTAGACACTGTTTCTATAATACATTTAATGTCTTGGTGTCTAGTATTATGAGAATTTTCAAGCTACTCAGTAATTTGTTTTTGATGTTTCCTTTTCCTTAGTTAAGTGTGATTTTCTATTTGCTATTTAATATCCAGATATTATATCTTTCTCTTTTCTGTAATAAATTTCTAGTTCTTTTGAATGGCGATCTGAAAATATTATAGTAGAAAGAAGAAATAAAATTTAAATTATAATTTAATTAAAAAACAGAAATAATAATAAAGAAAAAAAACAGGATGCCAATGTGGCTGGAAAACTAATTTACTCAAGAAAAAGGGAGAAAACACAATTACATAAAATAAGAAATATTAAGGGAAAAATAATCAGTTACCAAAGAAACTACACAAGATTAAATTTTGTTCACCTCCAGTTCCTCATTGTAACTCCGGGGGGTAAATCTGTACCCAGCCTGGGGCAAAATACTTTTGAAACCAAATCAGTCAAAGGGAGAATAAAGTGGGAGAAACCTATTTATTGATGACAAATAGTCATCCACTTCTGCTTGCCCATGTCTCTCACAACCAGGCTGCAGAAGAAAAGGTCCAGTTATGCCCTTGCTCCCCCTTGTAATTATCTATTGATGTGGAGATGGCCTACTCCTCTCCACCCCTTGGAAACACTTACTGATATGGAAATGCACTTTGACCAGGAAAGAAATTCTGGAAATATTGCAATATTACCCACACTCATGAAGTTAAAATGAAAAAAGAAAAGACTAGATTCATTGGCTATGTTATAAAAATGTAATTCCCCTAAAGCAACTATAAATTATAAAGAAAATAAAAATATTATTATAGAAGAAATATAGAATATTTTCATAAACACTATTCCCTTAGAAATACTGAATCCAATAAATCCACAAAGTTGTTCTACCAAAACCAAACCTTGAAAATACAGATAAGTAAAATGTCATGTAAAAATGTCCAGAATATATTTTAAAAAGGAAGAGAAAGTCTCCTAATTATTATTTTTAAAAAGTTTGTCAAATCGGAAAATATATATAAATCAAACTCAAACAATATTCAAAAACACTTTAAAATATCAGCAAAAAAAAATACTAAGGAGACACTAGATATATTCTCAATAAAGTGGGAATAAAAATAAAAGATGTGTACAGTTTAACATTTTTTCTGAAAGTGCCGACCACCATACTTAGAAAAAGAAAGATTTTAGAGAATTAAAAAGTGTAAAGATGGATTGACAAAACTGGTTTTGGACATTATATACTTAAGTATTAGGAAATCCAAGATACTTGGGGAATGGAGATAATGTTGGTAGCTAAACAGTGCTAAGTTGATAAAAAAGATTCACAGTACCCAAAACAGCAATATTTATGATTCTATCTTTTAGCAAAAAAAAAAGATACAGTACAGCAACAGAAATACAGTAAGGATATTCATAGCAGGTACAGACTCACATTATCTTCACTCTGGAAAGGCCAGAGGAAAGCACTTCATTTCTCAGATCATCACTACTGGCTTGTGCACAAAACATCTCAACACCGAAAACATAAAGACATTACATCTATTTAAATCTGACTGGTACACACATAATAAAGTTTAATCAATGAATTATAAAGAAATAGTTGACATGGCATTGTCAATCGCACATTGTGTGAATGTAGATGAGATATATATTATTAAACATATGTAAAGTAAAAATCAAATACCAAAGGCACTCAGGTTCAAATTTTAAAGTGTTTTTTTCTAAAAAATAATAGAAAATCTTAATATGACATAAAATGTGAAATAACCTTAAAGGGCTTCTTTTCAACTTTTTAGTATTCCATTGGAGAAAATTCAGGTCTAAAACTCAAAATTTACCCATGTGGAAAATGCCAGGATTATAGCTGGGACCATGACGCCTAGCAGGGTATGGATGTACAGAGAAGACACATTGAAATTGCTTTAGAAAAAAAGCATATATATCGATTCTCTTCATAATAAAATGTTTATTTCATAATGAAGGACTTTGTCTCATTATTTCTAATCTCTTTAAATCTCCTTTAATTCCATGATATCTATTTTAAAGAAACAAAGGAATGTACTCAAAACTATATGTTTCTAAATTCAGAGTTTCTAGGTCATTAAATAACTTATAATACCTTTGTTTATGATAGGTAATAGAGTGTGAAGCAATGACAAATAATTTACAATTATTATTACTTACAATACAAATAATGACATGCTTTTTACCTGATATGTTTAGTCAAATATTCCACTCGTTTGTGAAAGGATACATCCTTTCCTAAGTATATTTTCTTTGAGATTTGGAAAAAAGGAATAAACAATTAAGTAGGGGAAGCTTATGAAAAAGCTTATAAATCAAGATAGATTTAAAAAAGAATCATATGGTAGAATAATTAGAAGAATGAGGAATGATTGCCAGTTGAAATCATCATATATGTATCATTTCAATGTTTGGGCCATTTCAAATCACAGCAAATTTAGCTCCACATTCCCTTCACATTCTAAGCTAAACTCAGTAATTGGAACAAGTTGTCTTTATTGCTTCTGTTAGAACCCAGAACTGCCTCTGGGCATAGTAACCCCCCCCTCACCTGCAGCTAAGTCCAGGTACTGGAAAAACCCATGCATTGTTCCAGTGACCCGCACCCTAGATAGTTCCCCTACCAATGACTGGCCACCCAACCATAAAGGGCAAAGGTAACCTACATTTACCATAAAAGGTACCTACAATCCCTTTACCTACATACCTTATATGTTACATCAGCTGGCAACTCGGCGCCAACTGAGCTCAACCTATAGAAAGTGTACAAGACATACTTGTTTTAAACCATCCAATCAGCACCCCCTCTTCCTGAACCCTGTAATGCAAAGAAGTAATGCGACCAACTTCCCACTCAATCTCCTTTATAAGCAGCTCCCCCCTTGCTGCCCCTGCTGCTCTCTCCTTTAGGGACAGCCATTCTGTCTTTCAGGCAATAAACTTCGCTGCTGGAGTTCTCGTGTCCTCTTTTCTTGAATGAGTGAATTGGGTAGCTGAAGAACCCCCCTTTCAGCTTCCCTTTTCTTTCCAATTTTCTTTATATATGTCATAGCTCCTTCAGGATGAGAAAGTTTTAAAAACATTTATTAACTCTAGATTTAAACTTCTTTTCCACATAATTTTATTTGATGTCTATCAAGACTGCTTTAGTTAATGACATTACTGCATTGATAAAGAATATTAACTCTTTATCAGAGGTGATGGTAATAATTTCTTAATTGCACATGAGTCAAATTCAATAGATAAATGTCTTGCTTTCCTGCCTGGGAAGTGAAAACATAAATGACCTTCCCAAATTTGACTTTTAAATGCAAATGCATATAAAATCAGTAAATATGACTATACAGATTGCTTGCTGTTCACTTGGTATACTCATTCTTTCAGTGACCAGTGGTCCACATTAAGTAAAGGATGTTTGTATATAATGATCTACTAAAAGGAGTTTCCATATCAATATGAGAAACTAAGAAGAAAGGCGCTGTTGCTTTCACTTTTAGAAAAGAGATAATCTATTTCTTCACTTTATTTCTCCTTCTGAGAAATAGAACAGCTGCCTTCATCATATGCACTGCCATTTCCACCTTCCCAACCTCTGGGGGAAATAAAAATTCTTTTCAAACTTTTAGTTCCATCTGTATACTTTCTAGTTTACATAAATAGGGAGAAAATGCCTCTTGTTTTTAGCATTCTATTCATCCCAAGATGGTAGTTTTTTTCTGTTGCTTGGTTGGTTGTTTTTAACTATTTGTTTTATGTGTGACTACAAGTATTTCCATGTCATTCAGTTGAGTGAGTTTCATCTTAATAATTAGGTCACCTTTATTCCTTCTTCCTGCAAGGGTTTAATTTCTGAATCAGTTGGTCAGTCAGTCAGCAATATTCATTCATTTAATAATACTTACAATATGGTAGGTACTCTACTGGGTCCTAGTTATAGAGAGTAAACACAAAGACAGTTGTGCAGCTTTGAGGGAGTCAAACTATGCACTGAAGTAGAAAATAGTGCATGTGTCTCTTCTTTAAGTAGGCAGGTAGATAGACAAACATCATCCTAAAGAGGTAGCATTTAAGCTAAAATTTAAAGAAAAGAATAACGATGTACCATTTAAAGGTTGAGAGAACATGAAGGAAAAAGGTAATTCCAAGAAAATATAAGAGTATGTTCAAAGACCACGAGAAAAAGAAAAAGGAATATTCAAGAAACTCAAAGAACGTAGTAATAGCTGGAGCTTGGTATTATTTGGAGAATATGGTACCAACTGAGATTGGAAAAATGGGCAAGGCTTGGATCACATAGGGCATTTGGGCTATGACTGAGCATTCCGCTTTAAGATGGGGTCTGAGGATATTCAATTAAATTAATCTAAAGTCTTTGAGAAGATTAACTTTTTAAGTACACTGTTTTTGCTTTAGATGGAGAATGGAGAATGGTTTGAAGGGGACAACAGTGGAAGAGGAGAGTCCAGGTAGAAGGATGGTTGTGACCACCCATAAAAGCAGAATGGACTCCCACCCAAAATTTGTTTTGGATGTTGACATTGATGATATCACTCATACACACCAAGGGGACATGAAAAGCTTTATGACTCACATAATGAGGATTTCTGGGAGAGCAGTAGAGATCATAAGCAGGTCTGAAAATGGCTTCTCAGTGTTGTATGTCCTATGATGTTTGTGCAATGTGTTAACTTTTTAAAAATTAGTAAATTGTGATTTCTGATCCTATCCAAAAGAGATATGTTCCATTTTGTATCTAAGTTTGTATTTGAAATTGGTTATATCGATATGTAAAGGAAACATTCAGTTCCCATAAAACCTGGGAACTACGGTATGATAGCCAAGATACGGGGAGGGCTAGGGGAGGTGTAGGGTGGAGATGAAAAGAAGGAAGGTGTCTGCTTTTAAATGCTATGTTCAGCACATCATGTACTGGTTAATGAGTTCTGTGTTCATCCAATCAGCAGAAATAAGATGACAATGTTCGTAAATGTGGTGCCACACACAAATACGGGAGCAGACGGAATTTTCAATTACGATTTGGAGTTAGAAAGTATAATCTCTTATTCACAGAATCTTATAAATCCTTTAAAGAAGTTGAAGGAATACCAGTAGAACCAATTTAGCCAACCTGGCAGGCACTGAGGAGAATACAATGAAAACAATAAATGGTGCTGATTGCAGCCCAGAAAATCAGCAAACCTAAATCTTAAGCCAATAGAAGAATTGAAGAAAGTGTTTGATGTTTTTATGTATGTGTTTCTTTTCTTAAATTGTCAGCAAGCAGCTGTTTTATTATACAGAAAGAAGCCAGATTCCAAATTTGACAAGAAAGTCAGCAAAAATAAAGTTGAGTTGATTTTCATGAATAAGGGTACACAAATCAAATATTCTGCATTCTAAAACTAACAAGAGCTGAAATATGAAAACAATGCCTAACTTGGGAAGTTGATCAGCTTATCTTCTGAGGTTTTTAAATGAGCTTTCTTTTTCTTTAAATCCTATTTACTTCACTTGACTAATAAAGCATCTGTAAAAGGAACAGGAGATGTATACACTTCCAACTGATGCTGAGGGAGACCATTCTGAGATTTTCAGTGCAGCTATCAAGTATAGGAAAGTATATTGTCAGTAACTCAGGACAAGCTCTGCCAAGATTAAAATCTCTTCTCATTTCAGAGAGAAATTTTAACATAACGTAAATCATGTTTTCTGGAATTTAAACAAGGCAGTAACTCTCTCTCTGTATATATATATCTTTAGATGGAAAGATGACTTATCTTTACCTAATTTTCTCATATATAATGGAACAAATAGGCCTTGAAATCTATTAAACTTCATGAAAACATGCGTACATAAATAGGATTTGACTTCCTGTAAATTATAATTATTTCAAAATAAAAATTTAAGATATGTATTTAATTTTGAAAACATGAAGGATGTCTCCTCTTTCTGTACACTCTGGAAGAGTTTAAATAGAAAAAGATTCTGCTTATTATTGGTCTATAAATATTCTATCCTTTCTTGTATTAGTTTCAGTAATTTATATTTATATAAAGAAATTATGCCATTCAGTTAAAGATTTAAATATAGTCCCATATATTTTTAAGTGGAATGTGAGTGATTATTTTCTTTTGAGGACAATGGGACATATTCTCAGAAAGTTGAATTCAACCTTCAGATCTTTAACCATATATGCAATAACATGAAGCATGTAGTAATTGAAGGTAAATAATAAGTAATGTCAAAGAAAGATATGATAAAATATGTATCTGTACTCATCAATAGAATCTGAATGTGCATTAATTTAAATTTGACAGTCACTGATACATATTCATGTGTGTGTATTCTTTTAAGTAGTTACCAAAGAACTTTTCTATTTAGTAAGTGGAAGTTGTCTTATAGTTCAGTATTTTGCATTCATTTTATTTTAATGAGAGAGAGAGGAAGAGAATCTCTAGTAATATATTGATTAAAAAATATAACAACTTTATAATAGGACAAGCCAGGGTATCAACAGGAGGAAAAAAAATCTCAAAATAAATATATAATATTTAGTGTTTCACTAGAAAATAATTGTAACCCTCTTCAACTATATATCCTCAGCACAGATTTCAAATATTCCTCTCTGCCAGTCCAAGTGTCCCTTGAGGCCTACTCCTTGCTGACTATAAGGCAATTCTGGTACGGGGGCAGGGTGAGGGGCGATCTTAGTCTTTGCTCAAGTATAAAACAGTATTAAACTTCTGAAAGAAAACAGGAAAACAGTCCCTGACAGGACTTTTTTCTCAATAAGAACTGGTTGAATGAGAAAAAAGATGATTTGATGGATATAACAAACCATATGATTATGAATGATAATATTTCTATTATCATAAATAATGAGGTTAATTTCAGAATGTAACTTTAAACAAGTCTACGGAAAAGGAAATTTGCTTACTGAACTCTTCTGAAATAAAAAAATGAAAACACAACCTGTTTGTTGGAGAGTCAAATACATTTTGAGCAGTGAAATATAAAGTGACATATACAATAGTTCACACAATGCATCTAACACTAATAAAAATCTTTACCCTAGTATGGGACACCATGCATGTAGCTTTCTTTTTTAATTAAATTAAATTAATTAATTAATTAATTAATTGATTATTAAGGTATCATTGATATATAATCTTATGAAGGTATCACAAGAAAAACAATGTGGTTACTACATTTACCTGTATTATTGAGTCCCCCCATACTCCATTGCAGTCACTGTCCATTAGTGTAATAAGATGCCACAGAGTCCCTACTTGTCTTCTCTGTGCTACACTAATTTCCCGGTGACCCCCCACATACCATGTGCACGAATCATGATATCCTTCAACCCCCTTCTCCCTCTCTCCACACCTGCCCTCTCTCACCCCTCCCCTTTGGTAACCACTAGTTCCTTCTTGGAGTCTCTGAGTCTGCTGCTATTTTGTTCCCTCAGTTTTTGCTTTGTTGTTATACTCCACAAATGAGGGAGATCATTTGGTACCTGTCTTTCTATGCCTGACTTATTTCACTGATCATAATACCCTCTAGCTCCATTCATATTGTTGCAAATACTGGGATTTGTTTCTTTCATATGGCTGAATAATATTCCATTGTGTATATGTACCACCTCTTCTTTATCCATTCACCTACTGATGGACACTTAGGTTGATTCCATATCTTGGCTATTGTAAATAGTGCTGTAATAAACATAAGGGTGATGTATTTTTGAATCTGAGAAATTGTTTTCTTTGAGTAAATTCCTAGGAGGGGAATTCCTGGGTCAAATGGTACTTCTATTATTGGTTTTTTGAGGAACCTCCATATTAATTTCCACAATGGTTGAACTAGGTTACATTCCCACAAGCAATGTAGGAGGGTTCCCCTTTCTCCACATCCTAGCCAGCATTTTTTGTTCCTAATATTTTCTATATTGGTGTGAGATGATATCTCATTGTACTTTAATTTGCATTTCCCTGATTAGCCATGTGCAGTATCTTTTCATGTGCCTGGCTGGCCATCTGAATTTCTTCTTTGGAGAATTGTCTGTTCATGTCCTCCACCCATTTTTTAATTGGGTTATTTGCTTTTTTGGGTGTTCAGGCACATCAGTTCTCCCTGTATTTTGGATGTTAACCCCTTGTTGCATATGTCATTTACAAATATATTCTCCTACACTGTAGGAAGGCTTTTTGTTCTGTTGATGGTGTCCTTTGCTGTACAGAAGTTTTTAGTTTGATGTAGTCCCATTTCTTCATTTTTGCGTTTGTTTCCCTTGCCTGCAGAGATGCATTCAGGAAAAAGTTGCTCATGTTTGTATTTAAGAGATTTTTGCCTATATTTTGTTCTAAGTCTTTTATGGTTTCATGACTTACATTCAGGTCTTTGATCCATTTTGAGTTCACGTTTGTGTATGGAGTTAGACAATAACCCAGTTTCATTCTCTTGCATGTAGTTGTCCAGTTTTGACAACACCAGTTGTTGAAAAGGCTGTCATTTCCCCATTGTATGTCCATGGCTCCTTTATTGTATATTAATTGACCATATATGCTTGGGTTTATATGTGGGCTCTGTAGTCTGTTCCATTGGTCTATGGATCACTTCTTGTGCCAGTACAAAATTGTCTTGAATACTGTGGCTTTGTAGTAGAGCTTGAAGTTGGGGAGCATAATCCCCCCAGCTTTATTTTTCCTTCTCAGGATTGCTTTGGCTCTTCAGGGGTTTTTGTAGTTCTATATAAATTTTAGAACTATTTGCTCTAGTTTGTTGAAGAATGGTATTTTGATAAGGATTGCATTGAATCTGTAGATTGCTTTAGGCAGGATGGTGATTTTCACAATATTAATTCTTCCTATCCATGAGCACTGGATGTGTTTCCATTTATTGGTATCTTTTTAAATTTATTTCATGAGTGTCTTGTAGTTTTCACGGTATAGGTGTTTCACATCTTTCATTAGGTTTATTCCTAGGTGTTTTATTCTTTTTGATGCAATTGTGAATGGAATTGTTTTTCTGATTTCTTTCTCTGCTAGTTCATCGTTAGTGTATAGGAATGCAAGAGATTTCTGTGTATTAATTTTATATCCTGCAACTTTGCTAAATTTCAATCTTTTAAAATTCAATTTGAGGTTCCTTGTATGACCTAGTACGTGATCTATTCTGGAAAATGTTCCAGGTACTCTTGAAAAGAATGTGTATCCTGCTGTTTTGGTGTGGAGTTTTCTGTAGTGTCTTTTTGGTCCACTCTGTTCTAATGTATTGTTCAGTGCCTATGTCTCCTTACTTATTTTCTGTCTGGTTGATCTTTTGTTGTAAGTTGTTTGCTGAAGTCTCCTAAAATGAATGGGTTGCATTTTATTTCCCCCATTTAATTCTCTTAGTACTAGTTTTACATATTTAGGTGCTCTTATATTGGATGAATAGATACTTATAATTGTTATATCCTCTTGTTGGACTGACCCCTTAATCATTATGTAATAGCCTTCTTTGTTTCTCATTACTTTGTTTCGAAGTCTATTTTGTCTAAGTACTGCAATGCCTACTTTTTTCTCCCTATTAGTTGCATGAAATATCTTTTTCCATCCCTTTACTTTCAGTCTTCATATGTCTTTGGGTTTGAAGTGAGTCTCTTGCAGGCAGCATATAGATGGGTCATGTATTTTTATTCATTCAGTGACACTATGTCTTTTCATTGGTGCATTCAGACCATTTGCATTTAGGGTGATAATCGATAGGCATGTACTTACTGCCATTGCAGGCTTTAGATTCGTGGTTACCAAAGGTTCAAGGGCAGCTTCCTTACTGTCGAATAGTCTGTCTTAACTCACTTATTCTGCTATTTCAAACACAATCTAAAGATTCTTTTTTTTCTCCCCTTCTTCTTCTTCCTCCTCTTCAATTTATATATTAGGTGTAATATTCTGTACTCTTTGTGTAGTCCTTGACTAACTTTGTCAGTAGTTGACTTGATTTTGCATTTTCTTAGTAAATAATCGGTCTACTTCCTTTACTGTGGTTTTATTTTCTCTGGTGCCAGATATTTAGCCTTAGGAGCACTTCCATAAAGAGGAGTCCCTTTAAGTAGGGACAGTTTGTGAGAGGCAAATTCCCTCAATTATTGCTTATATGGAAATTGTTGAATCTATGCTTTAAATTTATATGATAATCTTGCCAGTTAGAGTATTCTTAATTGGAGGCCCTTCTGTTTCATTGCATTAAATGTATCATGTCACTCTTTTCTGCCCTGTAAGATTTTTGCTGAGAAGTCTGCTGATAGCCTAATAGGTTTTCCTTCATAAGTGATCATTTTTCTCTCTCTAGTTGCTTTCAGTACTCTCCCTTGTCCTTGATCTTTGCCATTATAATTATTTATGTCTTGGTTTTGTTTCCCTTGGGTTCCTTGTGTTGGGATATCTCTGTACCTCCATGACTTGAGAGACTACTTTCTTCCAAGATTGGGAAAGATTCCAGCAATTATTTCCTCAAAGAGACTTATCCTTTTTTCTCTCTTCTTCTTCTTCTGGTACCCCTATAATGACAATATTGTTCTATTTGGATTGGTTGCACAGCTCTTTTATTATTCTTTCATTCCTAGAGATTCTTTTTTCTCTTTGTGCCTCAACTTCTTTGTTTTCCTGTTTCTATTTCATTTACCCTCTCCTCTATCTCACCTAATCTACTTTTAAATCCTTCTATTGTATGTTTTATTTCAGATACTGTATTTTTCAAAGTTTCTCTTTCTTGAAGTCCTCCCTGAGATCTTGACTATTTTTCTGTAGCTCTATGAGCATGTTTATGACTTTTATTTTGAAATCTTTATCAAGAAGACTGGTGATTTCAGTTTCACTAAGCCCTCTTTTTTTTTTCTGAATTTTTGTTCAGACCAAATTCCTCTGTCTCTTCATTTTTTCTTGTGTGTGTATGTGGTGTTTCTTATGGGATAGTAGGTTGTGTAGGAAGCACCCTATAGTGTCCAGAATCTCTGCTCTCTGGAGCTTCTGTGCACCTGCAACAATGGCAGAGGTTGTAGGAAAGAGAACTGGCCCTCGCTGGGAGGAAAGAGTCCAGCTGAGAGGGTTTTTTTCCTTCCCAGCTGTAATGCCTGCCTCCACTGCCAGGTCCAGTGAGCTGTGTATGCAGGGAGGAGCCTCTGTGCTATTCTTCTGTATAGCCACCTCCAGCTTTCCTGGCACCATGGCCAGGACAGCAGGTGAGCAGGACCAATGTCTTCTAGGAGGAAGGAGCAGCAGGCTGTGTATCACAGTGGTAGGCCACACGGCTGCATTGCCAGCCAGGGGGATAGAGCATCTGAAGCTCCTGAGAGTTCCCAACCTGCTGTCCTGAGATTTCCAGGATGATCTGTCCACCTGCCCTTTTTTCTGAGCAGTGAGCTCTGATTAATCTTTGTTCCTTTGGTGTCCCTCCCACTAATGAGAAGTTTTTCAAACTGCCTGCCTTTTTGTGGTCTCAGGGGTCTGGTTGTGCATGCCTATTCTCTAAGAGTGGCTGGACTCTCAGTCCCTTCAAGTATTCTGCCTGTCTTTGTTTTCTAACCCTACTAATCTCCAGAGCACCATGCAATGTAGGTTCATGCTCCTGGAGAAGATCTCCAGGGCTGGGTGTTCAGCAGTCCTGGACTTCTACTCCCTCCTACTCTATTTCTTTTCCTCCCACCTATTGACTGTGGTTAGGGAAGGTCTTGGGTCCCCCTGGATCATAGCTTTCTACTTTACCCTTTTCTGTGAGGTCTTCTCTTTTCCCCAGATGTAGGCAGTCTTTTCTGCAGTCTTTGGGTCACTTTTTCAGGATAGCTGTATTTTCACGTTTTATGTGATTTGGGGAGGAGGTTTCTGCCTCACTTCTCATGCTGCCATCTTTTCCACTTCTCAGATCTTATATTTGAACAGCAACATACGTTCATAAAATCAAAATGAAGGAGAATTTTGTAAAGCAGTAAATAATACCTTTCAACTCATTCAATCCCATACCTCTCACCTCAGTGCCCCAAAGTTAGCAATTTCGAAAGAACCCTTCTACTCATTTAGGTATCCATAGCTGGACTTGGTTTTGATTTAATGAAGGTAATCCTATTATATATATTTAGTGCAGTTTTTTTCAAGTAGGACAACAATAAATGTATCATGGAGTTAATTAAGCAAAGAGAATATTCTTAGCACTGTTTCTGGTCAGGAATTAGCAATAAGTATAGTCACTTTTATTTTTTTAATATGACCTTTATTATCAATATAATAAATGGGTTTTATGTATAGAATTTACCAATCTTATTTAAAGTGTATCAATACAATAAGTCAAGAATGTGTGAGACATTTGATGAAGTATGAAGTGATTCATTATTAGATAACTTTTGGTATAACATTATGTATAACAGTGGTATCATAAACATATTTTAAAAAATATCTCTTAAAATTTCATATTAATAAATATTGATGACTTATGGATGAAATGACATAAGTCTTGGACTTGTCTAGGCTCTGGAAGAGATGGGGGTGTGGCTTAGATTTGACTATGGGTGGAATATGTAACTGTTCACATTGATAATTGTTGAAGCTGGGTAATGGGTACAAAGAAATCTATTGCACTATTATTCATATTTTTGTAGAAATTTTATAATAAAAATTTAACAGACAAATCACTAGGGAATGGATGTATTATTTGGAAGATAATGCCCAGAAAAGCAACTCACCTTATGAAAAATACAAATGAATGTCATTTTATTCCCATATATATATATAAAATAAGTACATGTGTATGCCTATAAATATATATATATATATAAATTTCATTCACAGTAATGACTTAAATGTCAAAGGTAAATTTATCAACATAATATAAGGAAATAGGAATGTTTTAGTTACATATAGGTACAGAACATCCTAAAACGATCTAACAGTACAAGCTAAAAGAAAAAAAAGAAAGATGGTTTAAATATATCTAATTAAAGGATTTCATTTTAATTAAGAACAGTGAACAAAATTGAAAGATAAATGACCCTTCACATTGGTAACATATACAGCTAAGAATATATAAGAAAATAAAATAATTCTTGCAAATCATTAAGAAAAAAATTCATGAAAATCATAAAATTCAGATGTTATGAGTTAGGAAGTCTATAGATGAAAAAAAATGAGTGAAAAAAGGATGCAAATGAGAACAAATCCAAGTTATCACTTTATATTGCACTAGGCAAATTTTAATAATTTTGAGGGGAATGTAAAACAAAGAATACACAGCCAAAGGGAATGTGCATATGCATATAAACAGCATTTCTTATAATACATGGACTTGCATTGAGTGTTTAAGGATGGATAGAATATTAATAGTAACAGTTTACAATTCTAGGCAATGAGAATAACTGACAAACTCCCAGAAGTGAAAATTAACATGTTTGTGTGGGGGAGGAGGGAGGTGATGTGATTGGGCTTGTTTTATCACTTTATCAAATTATTTATAGCCTTGTGCAGGATATGGTGGAGAATAGATCCACCCAAAAAACAGCCAAAGACATAATCTCTACCTGGTAATATATTTAATGAAAAAAGCAGAGATAAATCTATTAAGAATAGTATGGAACCTCATAAAGTATGTCTGGTTATAGTCCAGGTTCCAAGTGCAAGGAAAGTTCTAGCAAGCAACAATGTTACCTTGACAACAAATTGACCATAGATAACCTCTGGCACCCTTTGCCATAGGGCAATATAAAGTATGCAGGCTTTTTTGGCCAAATATTCGAGGACCTGTCAGCATGTTAAGCAAGTTATGCAGTGCATTTCACTTTTTGTGAAACAGGACAAGTAAAGCTTTTATATCATGCCAATAATATGAATGAATTTTCTTTTCTTTTAGACTTCAGATGGTTTCTCATTTATTTCCTGTAACCTTATAATGCCTTTAATAATGCTTATGATGGTGTGCATGCATTTGAGGCCATTAAATTGAACACCTTCATTTTGGCACAGGAGAAAGCTGATTCCCAGACAGATTAAAAGACTCTTGCAAAATCACAATTCAGGTCAGTAGGAGCTCAGGATGAAGTCCTCAGCTAAGTTAGAATGAACAGAAGCCTTAACAAAATGGCTTTCCATGACCATGACGTACTTTATTGCCTCTTCTCTCTATAGCCCCAGTGGCAACTTAAGCCACTTGTGGGAGAATCACCATAGCTAGAGAAGTTTACAGTAGAAGCAGAAACTATAAGAGACTTCTTAAGATTGAATTAATTGCAAAATTATTCCCTGAATAATCTGAAATAGAGTAGCTAGTAGTATACCTTTTAGTTCCACAATAACTCATTTTGCTTCAGAACTGGTTTTCAGAAGCACAGTTATCTTGAAATAGCAAATACAAAGAATCCTCAAAATCGAGAAAACATTTAAAATACTATGTTAAGTTCAATATCTGAGTGAAAAACATGCCCTAAAATATGCATGTTATATTTACTAAAAGTTAAAGATATGTTGACGGCGTAAATTTTACTGTTGAAATTCCACAGGGGAGATTCTACGACCCCACAGAAATGAGAGATTTGAAAACCTTAGCCAGTTAAAAATGAGATATTTGGGCTTAAATTGTTTCTGCTCTGAAAAAGAACTCAACTGATAGTCCAGGGTTAGTAATTGCTTGGAAAGTCAATTGGGGATTACTGGCTTTTATAAAGAACAAAAGAACAGTGAAAGTTTAGCTGTTATAAGAAATGTAGAAAATAAAAAATTGCTGAATTCTAAATTATGATAGTGAAAGTAATCTTAGTTTCCACTTGGAATATTGCATGACAGAAAAGTCCTGTGTCGTGACTGTCAGTATAGAGGCAGTCTTATATTTCGTGCTTCCTGTTTATATAATTCTTTTGTTTATACCTTTTGTCTGTTACGCTTATATACAGGCAGTCTTCCCTTTGTATGGTAGTGTGAGAACATGATCAACCATAACTCGTGATATATAATGAATAATTTGCTACACCTTGACAAATTCTCATACTTCTTCGTAAGTTTGGAACAGAGCCTACCATTTCATCCTTTTTATTTTCGATGTCATGAAATACTTCTGAGAGATCCTTTAATGCAAAGTTTTTTGTTTGTTTGTTTTGTTTTATTTTCTCACTAGCATCACTCCCTCTAGGACGTTTTCCTTGTTTTGTTCCTCTGGCTACATATCTAGAAAATAAGTTTAGACCCCATGGCAGGGTCAACATGCCTACAGGCAACGGTTTCTTCTATACCTCTGTCTTCATTCAGTTAGAATTTCACTTATAACATTATCATTTTTAATTTCCTGGATGCACTTGAAGAGACTGATTCCATCTTCTGTTTAACCATTTTTACAAATGTCCCGTGATTTTTGTCATTGGTGACTAGGAGGCAATAACACTACATTCTTTGCTGTGTGTATATGATCTGAGGAGCAGATACACAATGGCCAATCCCTGGAAGATTTTCACTGAAGGGAAGTGATTGGCGTCTAATGTTGATGGACATCTAATTGACATAATGATTTGTGAAATGAAGAGCGAGCCGTGAATGACTCAGTCAAAGTACTCATAGTTGCTATACCGTGCTAACTGAATTTTGAATCATGTTGTTGGGGGACTGGTTGCCGGGGTCCAGCTCCAGCTAGTCCAGGGGTCCCTGAAGGATGGACGGCGTCGGCGGCTGAGTAAAATGAATGAGGACACAGACACAAGCAAAAGCTGAGCCTGGCCTGTTTTATTGAAGTTTAGCAAGGTTATATATGTTTTGAGTACGCAGTTTCACAAAGATTAGATCATTTGATTTTTTTCAGAAAAAATAATTACATAAAGGTCAATCTTTAAAGATTAAATTATTGGCGCCTTAGCAATCTAATTTTTTGCACTTATGCTTGCTTGGTTTCCCTGGCAGTTTCGGAACAAAAATGTTCCCTCCCACCTGGTTGGCCTGAGCCTTACTTGCAGTTTCCTTATTATTGATTCTAAAACAGCCATGGTTACTATTCATCTGATTAACAAGCATAGCTAAGTCTATTTTTCTAGGACTAAAGCATAACGTGCAAATTTAAAGAAAACCATCAAAACAGTGTATCATGAAAGCAGTGTAGCAAGACTAAGCTAACTACAACTGCGGGAACTGAAAAATCTGTACTCTTGGGTAGGTGCCCAGTTTCACAGAGATGAAAGCGTTGCACCTGAGTAAGGGGATAATAACCACTGAATCAGAAGGCATAGGGACCTAGTCGGGTCACTTCTCTTCCTAGTGGGGAGAAAAACAGGGTCATGTCTGCCTTATAGTTTCCTTAAATCATTTACAATAATATCTATAACAGTAATCTTTTCTATTGGGAGAGTTTCTGCAGTCATGCCAGGCCCTTTTGCATATAATCATTCATGCTGACTTTCCTTTATTGTTCTATTATTCCCGAGACCTAACAGGTCTAGGAGTCATTTGGAAATTCCTCACGGGCTGAGTCGGGTGGGGAGAGGGAACGGGAACCTACTCAAACAATTCTTATTTATTATAAATTTGATACTTGTTTCCAATATCTTCTCTGCATCTCCCTCCTAATATTCTTTAATAAAATGTTGAAGTAGTAGGTAAAAGTAATAAAGATTACAGTTTCTAATAGAGAGCTGTTTAAATCTTGATGTAAAAATAAAGATGGAAAGTAAAATTTAAAGCAGTAAGAAAGCAAGTGTACTGTCAGATCCATGCCTACAGGCTAAGTGTTGATTCAAACGAGACAAGGGCAACAGCCATGGGCGCAGGAGATTTCTCTCAGAACTTGGGGGGTGAGGTTCTGAGCCTCACCTCTGTTGACCCCCTATTGTTCACCTGATGGCCCCCCTATGACTGTGCCTGTCTTAGGTTGTTCCTCCCTTGAGGAATCTTACCCATACCTGGCTAACCAGCCATCTTCCAGGGCCACACAGGGAGATGTGCAGTTGGTAAGTGAGAGAAAAGCAATGTTCTCTGAAAAGGTCAGCTCTTCTTACTCCTTTGCAGATTTATGCCCCGTGGCTTTTATGCCAGCCGTTGTCTCGAGGTATCTTTGCCACCTGGAAGAATTATGGGGGCTCTTGCCTCTAGCATTTCTCCCAGGGTATATTAAATTTGGTTTTCAAATTTAGATGAAAGTGACCAATAACAACATTTCCAAACACCATAATAATAATGAGAGATAACGGGGACGTTCTTTTCAGAGGTCCGCATTGCGTTTCCTTCTTTTCCAGGCGTCTGGGCAGTGCTATCAGATGAGTGGATCGGACTGACTCCCAACAACTGGTGTTATTCAGTAAAACTGGTGAGGTGAAATTTGTGCACATCTGATTTAGAGTGCAAAGCAGCAACTGCCTTTGTGTGTGTGTGTTTATGTATTCTGACAGCAATCTAGATTAGAGAACAGAGTTGTTTCGTACTCACAGACTGACAGAGCTTCTTAGTGGCAGTTCCTCGAGTCTAATCCCCAGGGTGCCGTGTGGGGAAAGCCTGGGGTTACATGGTATGTTCAGCGTGGTTGCACTACAGGAAAGCAACCCAGAAATTCTCAGACTTGGAGCTTACGTGCAGGCATGACCGGCACATTCACCCACCCTTCCTTCTGGAGAGAGAGAGACCTTTACTCTGGAATATAAATAAATCTTCTTCTGGGGAGAGGAAGATCTCTAGCTTCACTGCTTTTGTATGCAAGCCAAGGACTCTGGGGAAGGTAAAGCTCTAAGGCAGGCATGGTCTCCACCTTCCAATGCATTTTTGCCATTTGTCCATCTTCAACCAACTTTGTCAGTATTCTTTGCTCTCAAAGCCTGGTTCACGTAGAAATGTGAAAACATTCATGAAGAATTGTATCCCAACATTGTGTTTTCTTATTCCTTAGTTAATTTATTTTTGAACAAACCTAATTTTCCAAAATACACAATGGAAAAAAAGACAATTATTTCTCTAAAGATCGGTGAACCCTGATTTGTTCATTCTGATAGTTACAAACACAACCAGAATTAAAAATTAGCATTGTAACTACTACTATTTATGAAGTGCATTACTTTTTGAAAAGCACATTAAAATATGTTGCCATCTAATCTGCACTAAATGTTTATAGAATATACAGAACAATGTCCTCATCTATAAATTATAAATGAAGAAAGGATGATTCAAGACTTAAACAACCTGCCAGTGATTATCGTAGCTCCTTAAGTGTTTTGGTTGGCTTGGGCTACCATAACAAATGACCACAGAGCAGGTGGCTTAAACAACAGAAATTTATTTTCTCTAAGTTCAGGAGTCTAGAATTTCAGGGTCCTGGCATGGTCAGGCTCTGGTGAGATCTTTCTTTCTGACTTGTACAGGGCCTCTTTCTCATGGTTTTGTCAAATGAAGGGGAGAGAGAGAAAGAGACAGCTCCCTGATGTCCCTTGTAAGAACACTAATCTTTTCAGAGCAAGGCCCTACCCCTACGACCTCATTTAACCTTAATTACTTCCATAACACTCCTGTCTGCCAATATAGTCACATCTGGGGTAAGGGCTTCACTATATGAATTTGTTTGAATTCCCCAAATACCACCAGATAGTCTCTTAGTAAACTAAGTTTAAATGTATTAGAAGGTTCTATAGTAAGACAGAACCCCACCTTGATAAAGTCTTAGCATCATCTCAGGAGGGAAAGGCATAAGTGGTATTTACACAGGGCTATGTGGTCTAGCCTCTAGAGGTTTGGGGACAGTCTGTCAAGCCAAGGCACTGTGTGACAGTGGGCAAGGCTCCTGGTAATGGTTTAGGATTGGTGGAAACAGAGAGATGAGGGTCTTGATGTGAGTCTCGGTAAGCAAACTGTTGTGTAATAAGTACACTGTTGGCTCTGGTAAGTAAATTGTTGTCTCCGATAAATTCAGCTGCAGGAATTTTTTAAACCAGTGTTGTTCATTAATTTATTCTCTTATCTTTCTTAGGAAGAGGTTTATTGGAAAAAACAACTAAGTTAGGTTGACATGGGTGGTCTATAATCTTATCTAAGTGCCCTTAACACAGATGGTCTTGGTTCTCATTTTGGTTTCAAATATGGATCCTTTCTTCTATACCATGCTTCTTCCTTAAAGGGCAAGGAACTTTGCAGCAGACCATCAATTCCATTAATTAGATACATAGATATGGGGAAAACAAAGAGCTATGAATGAATTCAATTTTCTTAATAGAGGGATATCTATCCATATAGCATCTCTTAAATATAAAACTTTTTACCTAAGATTCCTTTTCTTGGAAAGAAAATATGAAAAATTAACTTCCTTAACAGGGAGGAATCAATTTCAATAGTTTTCATGTTTTAATAATTCTGTTTATAAGCTCAAGAACCATAACATAAATACAAGACATTCAGTACATGTTTAAAAACCTTAAATCCTTCTATTGATATTTTAGTAACAATGCTGGTCTGCTGTTATCAGCATCCCTACAGCACTGATATTAGAAATAAGTGCTAAAAAGACAAAAAGGTTCACAAGCACTAATATATTTACCCAGAAGCTAATGTAAAATTTTAACACCATGCATTAAAAGGTAAGGCTTTGCTGGAGGAAACTGGAATGTCAAAGCCTAGAGAAACTGTGTTCAGACGGATTTGTAATTAGGGGGTTGAACTAATTGTGGATATCAATTAGCTGACCTCTACTAGTAAAAAGATGTAAACTACACCATTTTGATAGATGAATGCAAATCAGATGACACTCCTTATACACCTTAGTTAAATGTATGCTTTTCCACTTTATCAATACATCCATGTTTTGTCAAAACCTAAAAAAGAAAGTAACACCTTAATTACAGAAACAGGAAAGGCCACACAATCTTCTTCCGAGGATGCTCAAAAACAAAGCCCTTTCCTGCAGCTTCACCTGAGCAAGTTCATTTTATTTTTCCTTCCATGGGTCATAATCAGTATCATGTGGCAAGGGAACCATTCATTCAATGAGACACTTGCTTGGGAAGGAATTGTTGGAAACTCAAGCTATTTTGATTCTTAGTTTCCCTTTGATATGGAGCTTGTGATGGGATTAGTTACTTCCCTACAAATCATCCACTGAAGTCAGGCCAAGGCTAATAGAGAAAATTATAAGGGGCACTGCCCAAACCAGCATATCCCAATGAGTGACATGAGAACTTTTTTTTAGCAGTGTAAGGACAGTTCTTACATTTTTCAAAGCTTACTCATTCATTAGCCCCCACCCTTGCAACCAAGCAAGTCATTTTAAAATGCATTTAAGGAAAAATATTTAGGGGTATTAAGATACATTATGTAAGACAAAAATATTGACATTGATGAGGAAGTGAGCAACACTTGTATTACTGGCCTGAACATTGGAGAGCACAGAGGCAAAGCAGTGATATTATTACTGCCGTCTTCTAAACACAACTGTCTAAGGAAATGCAGTTGGAAAAATCCACTTACCAGAAGACTACAAGAAAGAGATTTTCAGTCCAATGTTGGCCTTCCTTGATGGATCAGCCTTCTCCCCAGGCCTCTAACCTCTGTCTCTGTCCTTTCCGGATTCCTGCGGGGAGGGACATCTCGCCTCTATTAAGCCTCACCACCTTTGAGCTTCAGGGTCTGTTACTTAAGGTTTGTCGTTCTTATACAAGGTAACACCCTCCCACCCATGAGCAAGCATCAGCTCTAAATTCTCTCTATAGAGAGGGCATCACCCCCAGTGAGTGATTTCCGAATGCTGCAAGGCCTTAAGGCATTAAGGAAATCTAAGAAATGGAACCATCTGGATTTCTTCTTCACAGAGGACCTGATTAGGTTACCCTTGTTTGAAGTTTATGGTTCTGTTAGCTCTTGGATAAACCTGACAGATTGCAACACTTGATTTTTCCTAGCTTTTTTTCAGCAGATATATAACGGCTTTCTATGAATGACCTACTTAAATTTGACGATAAAATAAATATGTATGAAGTCGTTTCAATCATATTGTATGTAGTATCTAAAAAATAATTTTTGGTAATATAATCCACTACATTTTTCTTTAATAAAACTCTGGAATACTATAACCTTGAAAATCTTTTCCTCTTTACTATGCCTGAATAATTTTTGAATTAAAGTCCTAGGGTTTAATAATATTTTTCCTCTTATAGTTCATCATCAATCATAATCATTCCTCCATTTCTCTACTTCATGAATTTAAATGCCACGTTAGCAATTGCTGTTTATCTTTCTTCCAAGATTTAGTTTCCTTTTTATTAGTAAGTGTGCATTTTATGAATAAGAATACATATTTAATTGCTCAGAAATCTAGACCTTAAACCACAGTAAACTATCAAATTTAAATTTAAGTGATGCTTTAATGAGGAGCTACTATATAGGCATATATGCCTGTATGATGCTATGTGAACTATATTTGGCATATATTTGCTAATATTTACCCTCTAAAAGCACCGGGACAAAGGACAGCTTAATTCTAAGAATAATTCTGCACCAAGTATATGTGCATGTTTTTCAATAGATTGGCAGGCATATATTTAAGAAATTCTAAACTAGATAAATGAATTATTTGACCACACTTTATTCTGTATATATTTATTTCTTCCCATTTCTTTCCCTTTTCTTCTACTGAAACAGAGATCTAATAGGGTTTTGCCTGACAAGTCACACATATTTTAAAATGCAGATTCAAATCTAATATAAGTATAACTGAGTTCACAGACATATTCTGCCTATTCAAATTTTATCTTTGGAGGGAAAATTCTTAGCAATATAAAGGAGAAAAATAAGGACTTTCTTTTTGCATAGAGAAAACATTTAGATAGTGACAATCTGGCCCTTGAAATCTGAGAAAGCTACATAATGAAAAAATGCAAATATCTTTGCAGACATAACCTGCTGCTAAAGTATGTCCCCTACCTTTGACTTTTAAGGGCTTATATAGTAAAAATGCACAACAGCCACAATATTGGTGTATCATTTTCACATAAATGTAAAACTCCTCTATTAAAAAATTTAAAAATCACACTTCCAATAGAGAGAACACTAATTTGTTACAAATAACTTAAATAATGGCAATTATTTTCTCATGTAGAATATGCCATCATTCATTAAAAATAGAAGCTATACCGGTTCATTTGTCTCTAAGCAGATGACAGATCATAGGTAGATAAATGTATGTGTGTATGATTTATAATGCACTGCCCAGAAGAATTGATAGATGCTAATGAACAAGAATATACAATGAACATACTTTTCATGAAAATCATAGGGTGTTTCCAGAGTATGTAACAATACCTCATATTTGAAATATAAGCTCAGTGAAGATCTGAGACACCCTTTCTACTAACCTGTTCATATTCTTGAGAGGAACAGTATTGATTATATTTCCAAAACTCAATAATTTGGTTATCTTAAGTCTCAAGTAACAGGTAGGCTCCTTGACTCCCCAAAAAAAGGTCTCATTTCCCTTCAGCACTCCTCAATTTCGCCACCCAGCTGGCAGTGCTGAAGCCTCAAAAGTAAAAATAATTACCATAAAAACAGCAAGGGCAGCCTGATGTCTGGGGTGACCTGACTCGTCTTGAGGGAATCTGTGAAGTTGGATAATGGCCCATGGGACAGACAGGTGAGCACAGAGGTAAAACCAGAGGTGTTGTTCACATACTTAATCAAATGAGATGAAGAATGGTTAAGCAGATGGTAAGCCAACTTCCTTTTGCAGTGTGCAGACCAGGGCCAGTTCTCAGACTCAGAGCACACTGATAGATTGAGACATCCCAGGTCCCTAAAAGGAAGGTCTCTGCAACACTTCAACAAGAATATACAGCAGAATTTACCTTAATCCTTCTACAAAGGGATTTCACGCCACTTTTATGTATTTATCTACTTAATTTGATAACCGTGCACAGGGAATGAAAAATGAATATTTTTACATAAATTTAACTGTGTTTTAAAATTAGGAAAGTAAAACAAAAATAGAGAAAATATGAAAGAGAGCAACAAGAAACTTCAATATGTTTTGTACAATATTTTTACTAATGACCTTTTTATTAATGATCTAATTAATGCTGCCTTTTTAGTAATGATCTTATTTCCCAAAAGCAGTATGAGATGGGATTCATGAATCTGCTACTTCTCGTGTCTCAATTTCCATGCACTTCTCATAGTATCAGCATCATTGTGCTGCTGTATGTTCATTAAAGATGTTTTTGGAATTGAGATACATTTTTCCTACAGCAATTTTTTGTATGCCTAAGCCACAGTTTTTTTTGTATTCAAATAAAGGAATAGTGATCTGATCCAGTGTTATTCTGGAGGAAAACTGGCTGTGTTGGGCTTTTGAGAGAGGTTTGTCTCTGACATAGCAGTTTTTGGGGGAAATGGAATAATATTCTCTATTCTTTGGGATGCTCGTCTGTATATTTTAGAACCTAACCATACAAACACATACATAGGAAGCTAACTACACATAAATATGTTAACAAAAGAGAATACTTAATTCTTAAGAGCAATGTAGTGAACAATAAGTAACAAACAAGAAGATCATTTCCCCTTAGAGACTTTCTGTGAAAGAAATCCAATGAAATACACAAATTCCAATAAAAAATGAAAATGAAATAAAAATTTTGGTTAGCATTCCGAAGGAAACAGGCAAAGTAGTGCGACAGAGTAGTTGGAAGGATGGCGTGGACATGGTTACTTTAAATGACGCAGTCAGATGAAGGGTTTCTGAGAGTCTCTAAACTGCTATCTCTAGATCAAGAAGGTGTGTGATCACAAGTCTGATCGTACACCCAGCTGGACGAGCTGTGATGGGAAAGGGCTCTAAAAACCAAAGGAAAGAGCTGGGACACCATATAAGACATGAGGGTTTATTGGGACTTAGGTACAGGGAGTCCAGGAGTGGCTGGCTGGATGAAGTTGCACAGTGGTGTCATAGACAGACAGGGAACTACTCATATGGGGTGAGAGGACAAAGACTACGGGCATGCTGGGGACCAGGAGACAAAGACTACGTATATGCCAAAGAGGGCACGTGACTTATGACGATACTACAACTTATGCTAGAAGGGATCATTGGTGTGCTTCCAGTGTGCCAAGGAAGGAAACCTGCAGCAGAAGGGGCTTCACTCCAATAAGACGTGTGCATCGATAAAGGTGAGTCTAGATTTGGCAGCCCCAGGCCATCAACATACCACATACTTAGCATACCTCAAAGGAAGGGCCCAAGTGAACACATGGTTATTTCAGAACAAAGATGACAAGCAGGTGTGATTGTCCCCACAGAAGGATGAAGCCTTGTGAGGGCCAGGAAAAGAGCGAAGGCTGAGTGAAGAGTAGGTCAGAAAAAGGAATAACCTATGCAAAGTTCCCGAGGCGAGAGGGAGCTTGACAAGCGGATAGGATAGGAAGGGCAACATGGCACTGGAACAAATGTGTGGAGATGGAAGGGAGAACAAGGACGGAGACCCACCACAAAACAAGATTGGAGGCCTTGGAGGAAATGTGGGATTTACTGAAGGGCAGCCTTTACTCAACAAACTGAAAAATGCATTCAGCTAGCTGAAGCAAATGTTGTCAGAAGTACAAGGTGCGTGTGACCAAATCCCAATAATAATGATAGATTAACATTCTTTTTTACATTTTGATAAATTATTGCCAAAATAAAAATTTAAAGAGTTTCATGTAAACATATCAAGAGGCACACCATAGATGAAGTCTTACTATTTAGACAAGATAGTTCTACAATAATCCCACCAGCAGCAGTTTTTAGGGGAATCACAATACCGCCTGTTGGCACCCACATTTCTTTTTCTTGGGCTTTTCAAACATCATCTACTCTCCTCAAATCTCCTCACTCCACTCCTGCTAGGAAATAACTTTGCTAATATTTGTTCACAGAGTAAATTTACAAAGCCATAAGAGAAAAATAAACCATCAGATGAGAACTGCCTGGTGTTTTAACTACAAAATACCCCAATTACTACATCTGCACCCTTTCTTGCCCCTCACAGATACAATGGGGGACCTGAATCTAACATCAGTCCTCCGAGCTGGGCTGAAAATCCCACATCATCCTGCCTCTCCAAAACCACTTAATTTCATTTATCCATTTTACCTCTTGTATATGCAACCTCTTTTTTAACAGGATCCTTTTAGACACATCAGTGTTCTCAATAAGACCAAAAAGAAAAAATTCCTCCACCCCATCCATGTCCTTGTCCACGAATCATCTGATCTTCTTCCCTATGTGACAGTGAGGCTTCTGTGAGCGTCGTCAGCACGCCTGTCTTATTTTCTTATCTCCTAGTCCCGCCCAAACACATTCCAGTTTTGTTCTGGTCCCTAATTCCACCAAAATAGCCTGATTTTGTCACCAGTGACTCCCATTTACCGGTACAGGAATAGGAATTTCCTGCCCTAATACGACTTTCCTGCTCCGCGGGCTAACACAGCGCCCCCTGCCCCTCCCGGACCGCTCTCCCCCGGGCTGAAACTCTGCCTGGACTTCCTCCCTCCTCTCTAGCTATTCTTTCTCGGCCTCATTTGCATTCTCATTCTTTTCTACCCAGTCATTTAATATTGGATATTTTAAGGCTCCGTTCTAAGGTCTCCTCTTTCCAGTCCTAATTTTCTTCCTAGGAGATACATATATATTTTAAAAATTCACAGATGGCCCATACATTTCTACTTCTGGCACAGACCTTTCTTTTGATTTTTAGTTGTCTAAGAAAGAAGTTTCCTTCTTCATACCGGAAAGATATCTTACTTTTACTATATCAACTGGCTGCGGCAAACGAACACTAGTGTGGCCTCGATAAGTCCTGCTTCCTGGTGTTTACATCCTGTGCAACCCATTCCCACTGAGTGGGGCACACCTGTGACTGGTTTCTAGCCAATAGAATACAGCAAAGCCGAGGGGATTTTGAAATTGAAATTAAGGATCCAAATCAGATGATATTGAGTTAATTGAAAGGGAAATCATCCCGGATGGGCCTGATGTAACTAGATGAAAGCCCTCTTCAAACAGGGACTGGACCATTTGCCTACAGAGGGAAGCGCCCGTCGGCTTGATGAAGGAAGCCCCCAGGGGAGGGCGTGCGCGGGTAAGGGACTGCGGACGGCCTCTGGGGACGGAAGGCGCCCTCCAGTGGGAACACTGCAAAAAGCCAGGCCCTCAGCCGTACAGTCAGAAGGAAATCAGTTCTGCACCACCTGAATGTGCCTGAAAATACATGGATTCTTCCCAAAGGGACTTCCGGCTGAAAATACATCACACCTGGCTGTTAATCTAGTGAGACACTGAGCAGAGGATGCAGGTAGGCTGTGCAGACTTCCGGCCCAAGGAAATTATGAGAAAATAAGTGGGTATCGTTTTAAGTTACACCCGTGGTAATTCGTTACTTAAATTTAAAAGCATTAAAAAAACGTTTACACTCTCGAACATTCCCTCAAGTCTTATCCTCTCCTGGAAACGTTTTAGTGTTCATCCCCACCATACCTGCAGTAGCACAGTCCACAAAACATGCTGCCTACGTCATTTGGGAAAAGAGAAAATTCCTTCTTACGGCTTAACGGGTCCCGCTCTGTTTGGGTCCATCCCAGGTCTCCCAACCCCTCCCTCCCCCGTGGTCAACCACAGTGGGCTGCCTTAGTTTCCCAAGCCTATTGAGTGTCTTCCTGTCTCAGTCCTCAGGAAGGCTGTTCTATCTTCCTGGAAGTTTCTTTCTTGCAACTTTAAAGTTTTCTCCTTGTATCAGTTCAGTCATCATTTCCTCAAAAATATTTTCCTACTTGCCTAAAATAATATTCGTGCAAATTTATGAAGATCATTTCCGAGCCTCACACTGTTCATACTGGGTATGCCCAGGAAATGAGCACCACCCACCATTCTAGGGCTGGGTTCCCAAGCCGATTCATGAACTTGTGTACAGGGCCCTGGGCCTACCTTAATGCTCTCCTTCAGCAAATTCTTCAGTGTTTTTGAATAAGGGGCCACACCTTTTCATTTTGCACAAGGCTTCACAGATTATCAAGCGAATCTTGATCTTATGCTCTCTTGTCTTTCTCCGTCCTCCTTGAAAAATCAGAATGAAACCTTTTGCTTGCATCTACATTCATGAAGTCTAAATTTGGAAAGGGATAAAATATTTTCCAAGATATTACTTATGCATTTTATTTTCAATTACAATTATTAGACAAAAAGGTATTCATATTTTTGAGAACCTAAAAAAAATCCTGTTGAATTTTGTCTTTTCCATGTAATTATTAAAATGCCTCCACTGAAAGACTTGTGTCAAATTTAATTTCTTTATGTAGACTGGGGTCAGGGATAGCTGAAAAATGGGTGTATGTGCTGAATAAATAAGAACTTATTTAGATGTTACCCATCTGTTATTTATAGATTCAGCTAATAGACTTCACTGCCCATATGTATGAGTTGTCAGATTTCAATCAAAAAGTTGAAGTTTATTTCCCAGAAACCAACAGCTGCATATTCACATAATAGAAAATTTCCTCCAAGTTCCCCCTTTTTTTTTTTTGGTCATTGTTCATTGTACCTTTATCCTTATGCACCATTTATATTCACTAAAATAGAATTTTGTATTCACAAATGCCACTCTCTCTTAAGTCACCTAGAGCATCCTATTCGTTTTATGAACATCATAGTTTCTTCTAATTTTTGTATATATTCCTTCTGAAAGATCATTATCAGATTTTGTTTTGCCTGTATTGAAACATGCCATGTTGGAGAGAAAAAAGCAATATTTCCTCAGGATAATTTGGTTACATAATTTGCTTTCACATTTTCAATTATTAATTCCATTTATGGAATTTTTCAAAGAACTAAATAAAAAGCATCCCCTAGCTTGAGCTTTATTCTTCTGTGTAATATGAAATTGCCTCAACTAAAGACCTGTATCAAATGCACTTTCCTTACTAATTAATTTGATAGTTACTTATTACATTGAAATTTAAATGTACTAATCAAAGTTTATTTTGTAATTGTACATTAACCCTGATTAAGGATGTATTTATCGCTTCAAGAATTACATTAAAATGCAAATGTTACAACTGTTGATTGATGTTAAATTATATCTATCAAACAAAGCAATTACTAGTGAACAACAGCAACTGATCTAAAGTGGTCTTTATGTTATGAATTTATGACTTCACATGTAAGTGAATATGCTGGCTTTCTTAAGAGTTTCAAACATCGAACATTTGATATCTATAACTTATACACCCTTGTATTTCTTTCACTCTAACACAAATCATTAAATTTAACACAAACTCAGTAAGTTTTAAAAACAGAATATTTACTGGAAATAGACACAGAACTATGGGCCAAAAAATCGAATTCCCAACACAAATATTCAGAATCTTTTTGTTTCTTTGGCAACAGGAATAAAGAGCAAAAATTATGAAGTGTTTGAAAAGGTTTTATCTTAGTTAAGAATGTATTAGGATGTTTAGTGAAAGAAAGATTTTCAAAAATACCTTCTAAAATCCAACCACATGAATCTTAAAATATCACTCTGGACAAATTTGTCCTATCTCTGCAGTTTAACTCTTTTGATAATAGTGTGTGAGATTTTTGTCTTTAGCCCTGGGTTCCTGTCCAACCTATAGTTCGAGCAATAAGTTGCCTGTGGAACATGAGTATGCCACACTAAGTCCCATTTGTTCATTATTTCATACATAAATAAAAGGGAACAAAGCTTTCTTTTCTTAAGCCAGAGCTAAATATTAAAATTGTATTACATTTGGTAGCCAAAATGTTCTCTTAAAATTATAAAAAAGTGTTGATAGCTCATGGTTATTTCTTGAGGCTAATAATTTCTTAGTTATTTTTCATATAACCAACTCTAATAGTTACATGAATAAATATTCCTTCTTTTAGACACCTTGGGTTCATCCTAGCCTCTTGTCTTTCTTAATTTGTAATTTCTTTACTGACAATGAAAAATAGTTCTCATCATTTATATTTACTTATTTTTAAACCATACTATATATATAAACTAGTTTCAGAATTGATAACCCTATGAAAACAAATTTCTTTAGCTAAAGTACGGTTCCTTTTGTGTTTAATCAAAAATAAATTTCCAAAACAAATTAGGTCTTCTACCACCTTTAAGGTAAGTGATACATTTGTAATACAATTAGATTCATTTATTCCAATTTTTACAACTCTATTTTCATTCCCCACATCATGCTTTTAAAAAATTTACACATGGTGAAATCCATTCATTTTGATATAAAAGAGTTCTATGAATTTTGAAAAATGCATAGTCACGAATCTACCTAAACAATCATAACATAAAACAGTTAAATCAACCCCAGATTTTGTCTTCTTTGCTGTTAACCTTCCCCCCTCCTCCTACCCCTACTGATGACTTCTGTTTTCCATCCCTGTAGTTTTGCTTTTCCCGAATATCATATATCAGTCAATATATTATGTAGCCTTTACTATGACAGCAATATTAAAGAATTCAGAATCAATTGTGGATTTTATTTTTTTCTCCTTTATGTTTTAACAGTTACGGTCTCATGGATTGTATAGCTTTGCTTTTAGATACATGTTTATTTAGATTTGCTTTTTTTCTTGAAAAAGTGAACCCTTAATGTTCCTCTCATATAATGGTTCACTGTTAGTAGTCCTTTTTCTGAAGATTATTTTGTTCATCAATATAGCTACTACAGCTAGTTTTTTGTTAGTGTTTGCATCATGATATATAGTTTTCCATCCTTTTGCTTTTAACCAATCTATGCCTTTATAATTGAATTGGGTTCCTTGTATAAATCATATAGCTGGAATTTCTTTTTTTACCTTTTTTTTGGTCAATTCTGACAATCTATTTTAAGTTGTCCCCTTAGATCTTTCATATTTAATGAGATAACTGATATGTTTGGATTAAAATCTACCACATTGCTAGCTGTTTTCTGTTTGTTTCATGTTTTTATTTTTTTTCTTTCCTCTACTTCTTCCTTCTCTATTTTTTATCTATAATAATTTTGATGTTAGTCTTCACTTTACACATTTTTTTATTAATAAGAACTATCTTTTAATAATATTATGCCTCTTTTGTAGTGCAAAGATGTTATAATAGTATATTCTCATTTTCTTCCTCTCTTCATTCGACCATTTTTATTATATATTCTATTTTTACATATTTAGCTATCCTAAAATTTAAATGCTTTTGAATAAAAGACCACACATTTTCATTTTCCACTGGGCTTCACAGGTTTTCCAGCCAGTTTCTTGGTCTTATACTCTTTTCTTTCCCCATCCTCTTTGAAAAATGCAGCACACATTATATTGTTACTATTCGAAGAGCCCACTAAAAACACTCCTCATTGAGTTTACTGGTTTTCCATCAGAGCATTTCCATTCGATTCTTTCCTACAGTTTTCCATTTTTCTGCTGAAATCACCCTTCTGTTCTTTCATGTTGTTCACCTTTTCCACTAGTTTTTGACATATTTATTAATGAATTATTTTGTACTCTGTCAGATAGTTTCAACATCTATCATGTGTATGCTTCTGTCGATTAACTTGTCTCCTGGGAGTGTGTTGGCTTTTCTTGCTTCTGCATTTGCCTCATAAATTTTTGTTGAACCTTGAACATTTTGTTTAAGGCAGTAGAAATTGAGGTGATGCATTTTATGCTTGGAAATGGTTCTATTTCTGCTACCCCTTTAGTGTGGGGGTTGCATTATTCTCCTATGGAGTTGGACTGTTCTGGAGGTCTGTTATTGCTATTCTTACCCTGAATATGCCACAGGCTTCAGGCTCCTTTGGGAGTAACCTGGGTTTAGGGTGAAACTGGTTTGCCCGAGGGTTTCTCTCAATGTCTGTTCTACCCTGAGCACCAGGTCTTTGCTTTGTACTTTGCCTCAGAGTCCTCCCACTGCAGCTATCATAGCAGTATTACAGCATTACTTTTACTTGACTCTTGCTTGCCTGGTTGGGGTGAGGGGGGGTAAGGGGGTTAGAAAGATGTATTCTCAGATTTTCTGATTAAGCTAAATTTTAAGCAGGCACGGAGCTCCTCATTCTTGGGAGTGTGGCTTTCTTAAGTGTCCCTCTTCGTCCTCTAGTTCTGTTTCTAGACCCAAAGGGTATTCCTGCCTCCTTTCCAAGGATTAGTGGCTTTTTTTGTGTTCCAACTCCCAGGATGCTGCCATTTTCCCAGCAGACTGGTGCTTTTCTGCTTTTGACAGATAAGGGAAAAGGGACAGGGAAGAATTTTTTGTTTCTCCCTCAGTCGCTGCTCTTCGCCTCTCCCAGGCCTTCACCTAGTTGGCACCTTTTCAGGAGTCATCTTCCCTGCGTGGGCCTGGTCACGGGAAGAGTAGTTTATAAGAAGGCATGCTTCTCTTTACATCGTCGGCACAGACTACCCTCAGATGCCAATTCTTCAGTTATTGTAACTCAATTTTCCTTCATGTCCAGCCACAGTATCTCAATTTAAGCAAATGTTTTGCATTCTGTCCTCACTGCAGGCACATTTCTCTCCAAGATTCCAGGTTAGCTCATTTCTCTGATGTAGTCAAAAAAAGCAATGACAACTTGCAGCTTATCTGATTTGTTTTTTGTTGCATGGCTTGGCTGTCTGCTGATCTTCCCAGCTCTTTACATCTCCCAGCAGAAACTGGAGATAATGTTGATTTTGAAAACCATATAATTCATTATTTAAAAACTGAAAATAGAGAAACGGAAGAACTATATTAATATTTACTGGCATCTGCAATATGTTAGACAGTCAGGCTAAGTCACTTGCATATGGCATCATGTTTAATGTTTATAACATTTCCATTTTACAAAATGGGCACTGAACTCTCTGATGGTGAGAATAATGCTAATACAGCTGAGAAGTAATTGTCTGGAGCCCTCATCTGTGTAACTGGGAAATGCTCTATTGTGTCCACAGCTGTTATCTTTCACAGATTACAAAGTAGAGGAGTCAAGAAAAGGCTTATTCAAAAAGATGTATTATTAAAGCATTTAAATATAGGAAAGAATATGCAGTTGCTAATTTTATTAGGGGATTTTCCACTATTATACTATCCATTAAAGCCAGAAATCATGTGAGATTCAGCACAAGGCCCAAAATACCATCTCAAAACTTAGGCTCTCATAAGACAGAAAAAATGAACAGCCAAAATGATACACATATTAATGCTTTCTCTTCACCTTCTTCTCCAACACAACCCATGCATAGTTATTAATTCTTTCCTCCAAGGTTAAAACAGAAGGTATATGAATTAAATCTTGTACATTAGAGATATTTAGGTATTTCCATAGTATGACATCAAAACATTTGTGAACCAGTGAAGCATATACTGACTTTCTAGTTACCTCCATTGAAAAGTCAACAGGGTTTTCAAAAGAAAAAGAACTTCATATTGAATGCTTTATCACTTGACTTTCAGCTCTAGTAGAGTGGTTTATGTAATGTGTATTTGAGAATACATTGATATATTTTCACCATTTTTGAGTTAGATAATTCTCAGAGATTTTCTCTAAAACTGATGCAATTTTTATAACTCAACAGTTACAGTGTTTCTGTTCTGAAGATGGACAAATTTAGAAATGTTCCAGCTGTCTATGAAGCTCAAATTGCTTATTGGAAAGAACTACATGCCTGGATTTTTCTTCAAATACATATTTAGGGAATCAGACACTGAGCTATCATAACACATAAAAATTTTCAGCATGCAGAAATATCTTGACATTATGTTGAGTGCTAACATTAAGAATAAAAAAGAAATCTTCAATATTTTCCAGAATCTAAGTTAACACATTAATCTAGAAGTAGTCTAAATTGAAGGAGTCAAAAATTCCAAGAATTTTCTCCATCACTATTTGTGGTGGCCTGAAAAATTGTCCCCCAAAATATCATGTTTTAATCCTTGAAACTGTACATGATCTTATAAGACAAAGTCCTTGCAGATGAGATAAAGTTAAGGATCTTGAAATGGGGATGCTATGGTCTGAATGTTTTTCTCTCCCCAAATTTATATGTTGGAATCCTAATGCCCAATGTGATGGTATCGGGAGGTGTGGCCTTTGGGAGGTGCTTAAGTCATGAGGGTGGAGCCCTCATGAATGGGTTTTCTGTTCTTAAAATGACCCACAGAGCTCCCTAGCCCCTTTCACCATGTAAAGACATAATGAGAAGGTACTATCTATGAACTAGGAAATGGGTCCTCACCAGCTGCTACACCAAATCTGTTGGCATCATATTCTGGCTTTCCAGCCACCAGAACTATGAGAAATAAATTTCTGCTGTTTATGAGCCCTCCAGTCCATGGTATTTCATTACAATAGCCCAAATGGACCAAGACAGGGGAGATTATCCTGAGTTATCCTGGTATATCCTAAATGCAATCACATATATCCTTATAATAAGGAGGCAAGGGGAAATAGCTCTCTCTCTAGCTCTCTCTCTTACCCTTTCTCTCTCTCTCTCTCTCTCACACACATATACAAATAAGAAGGACAGAACAAAAAGATTTGAAGATTCTGGCCTTGAAGATTAGAGTGATGTGGCCAGAAGCCAAGGAATCCTGGAAGACACCAGAAGATGGAGGAAGCGAAAAATGGATTCTCCTCTAGAATCTCAAGGGAGTGCAGCCCAGAGGAACTGATTTCAGACTTTTGGCCTCCAGAACTGTGAGAGACTAAATTTCAGTTGTTTTAAACTACAAAACTTGTGGTAGTTTGCTACCACAGCCTAACAGGGAACTAAAATACTATTTAAACACTAACTTATGTATTCAAAGCACACTCATCTATAAATATTTCAAAAAGTACCATTGGCCTGAATAGCCTATGATATTGGCCTGCGTTCATTCTGCTAAGGAGGATATATAAACTTAGAACACTGCTACAAGCATCCATATGGTTGATAGAGTAGTTGATGATTATCTAGACAAAGAAATTGCAGTTTACTTGGCTCAAGAACTTATTTGAATCACATCTCAGAAAAAAGAAATCCTAGTACCTTATTGTAAGTAAATGATTACATAGTCTCATATTGCTTCTCAAAATTTCATTCTATAAAATAAAACCCTTATCGTATGAATATTTTCTATTTCTCTTCACAGGGACATAAACTAAGTGTAAAAATATAATCAGTATGTTGCTTTCACTGATCTTGTCATCTTAAATATGGAAACAGAATAGTAATATTGGAGTAAGTAACAAACGGAGAGTATTATAGATTAAAGGCTCTGACAATATCATTAATGGCACAGATTCTAATGGCATTTATCTATAAGTCAGTTGGTGACAAGATATAAATAATGATCTTGAAAGGTGTGCAGAAAGGGTTAAAACAATCTACTTTATTTTTTAATATTATTCCAAATGAATAGAGGTAATTTAAAATTGACTACTTGCCATCTTGTGCTCAAAAATATTTTGCTTAGCTGTGTATCAGAAGAAACGCATACAAAATCAATTCTTATTTATTTATTAAATTTTCATTTATTAAAATGAACTATCATAGGCCATGAATACCTCAACCCAATGACTAGGCCCTTGTTGATGCTCCAGTAAAATGAAGCTTGCCTACGTTTACAGAAGGACCAAAAAGAAAAAAATACAGGGATGAGATTTAAGGATAAATATTTAACTTAAGATATTTCATAAATAATAACAAGTATTTATTTAAACCTGTATTGGAATCCAAGTTAAACAAAGCCTTAGCAAAATCCATAATGTTAAGAACACAGATTAAAAAGTATTTTGGTGCAACAACATGGATGGAGCTAGAGGGTATTATGCTCAGTGAAATAAGCCAGGCCGAAAAAGACAAGTACCAAATGATCTCACTCATATGTGGAGTATAAGAAAAAAGAAAAATAAATAAATAAAATAAATAAATAAATAAGTGAAGGAACAAAACAGCAGCAGACTCACAGAACCCACGAATGGACTAACAGTTACCAAAGGGAAAGGGACTGGGGAGATGGGTGGGAAGGGAGGGATAAGAGGGTAAAAGGGGCATTACGATTGGCAGACATAGGGTGGGGGGGCACGGGGGGGACTGTACAGCTCAGAGAAGACAAGCAGTGATTCTCATCTCACTACGCTGATGGACAGTGACTGTGGTGGGGTTGGTGGGGGGGACCTGGTGAAGGGGGGAGTTCAATCATCACGGTATTGCTCATGTAATTGTAGGTTAATGATACTAAAATAAAATAAATTATTAAAAAAAAAAAGTATTTTGGTGAGAATACCTTCTAAGTTTGTGAAACTGTCATGGTTATCTCTCAGTTCCACAAAATACTGTAGGAAACTAAAATGATAGCAAATAATTATGAAAATTAAATAAAATAGAACGATAACATGGTGGTGTTAGGAAATTGTGATGCAGTGAAACTCTGCCCTCTGAGAACCTTCTATTGAAATGCTTTGAGAGGTGAGTGTGCACTCAAATCTCCTGTGGATCCTGTTAAGGTGCATTTTCTAATTGAGTGGGACCTGGGATTCTGCCTTTCTAAGCAATCCCCAGATGCTGCTGGCTCTGTTGGCCTATGGCCTAGGCTTGCGCAAAGTGTTAAGGATATGAGAAAGAAGAGCCCTATAATCCCTTGTTACCTCATGATCTAAACTTAGTATGAAAATATCCTGTGTTTCAAATTAAATGGAACTGCAAGTGGAACAGCACATACCCGCGAAACTACATAACGTGTTAATTGACTCCCCATTCTCCTTATGTTAATTAAGATGAAAAGGTATTATTTAATTTTAAGAGAACTGCCCTCCCTAAAGCCTTCTGAGCCCTCACGGCCTGCGGTGAACTTTCAGTAAAAGTAAATTAAACTTTGAGGTGCTTCCTCCCTGATGTGTCGCTGAACTGGAATCATGAATCTCCCCGGAACTTAACAGGGTGTAGAGAGAAGGGGGACTCCAAACACACCTCGGTACATTGCAAACTACTTACATTACAAATGATTCTCCCAAACTGTTGTTTGTTTTAGCACTGACTCTCATTTGAGATTCCTAAACAGAAAGGGGAAAAGATAAGCGCCTCTACTCGGGATAAGACAGCCCAGCAACTTGGGTTACAATTATTTTTTTAATTTTTATTCTGAATTTGGCACGGATTACTATAGTCTGAGTTTAAAAAGCAAACCACATATTAGTTCACCTTCGTGAAAGTAAAATAAACTAATACATAGAATATCTTATTTTTAGCAAACATTTTGAAGTTAGATTATTGTCCTAGATACAAAGAATGTTAATGTCAGAGAAACTTAAGGAAGGTCCAGACCAGGATCTACTGGCCAGCAAGACTAATTCATTGATTGACCCACAGAAGACCAACTGAGAGTTGCAGAACCAGGAACACATCCAGTTCTTCTGCTAATTGCTCCCAAGTAGCTCATCTCTGAATTATACAAAACTCCACATTTGATTCTCTACTAGTCGGCAAACCTCTAAAATGAAACATGTCAAGCACACATGGAAATCTACGGTAGATATGCAGATTCCTAAGGCTCAGCTGATCATGCCGGCCCAGCACTCACTTGAGCTTTCCCATTCTATATAAAACCCTTCAGAAAGTACAGAAGGTAAAGATTAAAAATAAGATATTTACAATATTGGAATACAAAAAGAGGCACTTTGTCCAGAGTATTGGTGCACAAGAATTGAAAATTTTCCATCAAGTACTATAGGTAGATGGGATCAGTTTGAAGCAGGGAGACAAAATCACAGCACAAAACAGAGAAGAAACTGCTGCCACAAAACTGGGCTCATTCATGTAATATCTGACTAACACTTGCCCATTGTATTTTTCATAGTCAAATTTGAATAAAGGTCCTAATGCATTATAAAAATTTTCAGACATAATTTTACGGTACGATAGGACGAGACACACTAGAGTAACGAATTAACCCTGATATACGAGCAGCTTCATGCAGCAAGTTTATTTCTCACTTTTGCAAATTCTCATGTCAAATAAAAGAGAAAAAGGCTATCCTGGCTGTCTCTCAGATTTATTTTTAGATCTGTCATGCTTCGATTTGTGTTCACTGTAGCTGCATCTAACACATTAGTTGAAATTATGACAGATGGTTGAAGTATAAAGAGCGGATCTACTAACCCCATCCTGGCATATTTTATTACAATTAATAATATCATTACTTCATTAGGAAAACAAAAAAATCCACGACAAATGCTAAACCGAAAGATATGCCAAAAGAAAAGTTGCAAATTGGAACTGTTTTGGACAAACTAGGATGTTTAGTCCTCGATTCCAATCCATTAACAATGTTCTTATTTTAGTAATAGTAACACTAATCAAATGTCCATTTCTTACTCCTGGTAACCAGGATTGCTTTATCTTCAATTGTTATTATTATTACCCCTTCTCTCCACCTAATAAACATATTCCTTGTGATCACTTCTTGCTGTGTATGAGTCTCCATTCTCTCCTATTCTCTCCTTTCCCTGAGGGAAAGCATAGCCTTGGTATTCTTCAATGGTAAGAAAAAATTTAGACAGAGTGTAGAATGTGAGAAGATAGGAAGCATTCTTGCTTCCCCCAAGAGATGAATTATCCTCTTCTCTTTTTCCCAGTACCACAACACACACACACACACACACACAGACACACACACATACACACAATATACAAGCCCTTGTGTCTCCAGTCACTGGACCATACAACCTCTATTAAAAATTGCAAACTCTAGAGTGAAAGGCTCACAGTTTAGTTACAACTTAGATTGTTCCCTTCTGTAGAATGGCTTCTATAATAGCGGTAGTCCCCTCTTATCCATGGGGACATGTTCCAAACTCCCCAGTGGATGCCCGAAATTGTGAAGAGAACTGAATCCTGTATATACTATATTTTTTCTTGTACACACATACCTATGATAAAGTTTAATCTATAAATTAGGCACAGTGAGAGAGTAACAACAATAAATAATAACAAAATACAACAATTCTAACAATAAAAAGTTATGTGAAAGTGGTCTCTCCCACTCAAAATATCTTATTGTGCTGTACTTACCCTTCTTCTTGATGTGAGATGATAAGAGGCCTGTATTATGAGATAAGGTGAGGTGGGTGACACAGGCATGTGACGTAGTGTCAGGCTACTACTGACCTTCTGATGGACGGTCTTCTTCCAACCACGGTTGACTGCAGGTAACTAAAACCACAGAAAGCAAAACCACGGGTAAGGGAGAACTACTGTGTTTTAGTTTACCCCTTTCCCCAAATTGATAAAAGCTTACTTTAAACTTTGTCTAATTTTCTCAAATGAAAAACGGCACTACTCAGTGTAACAGCAAATTGGTGCTGCCGCTATGGAAAGCAGGATGGAGGGTTCTCAAAAAACTAAAAATAGAAATACCACTGACTGAGCAATTCCACTTCTGGGAATTACTGAAAGAAAACAAAATCACTAATTTGAAAAGATATATACATACCTTTCATTGCAGAATTATTTATAATAGCCAAAATATGGGAGCAACCTATGTGTGCATCAACAAATGAATGGATAAAAAGAAGTGGTACATATACACAATGGAATGTTAGCTATAAAAATAATGAAATCTTGCCATTTACAACAACATAGATCTAGAGGGTATTATTTTAAGTGAAATTAGCCAGAAAGAGAAAGAATAATACTATATTACTTCACTTGTATGTGGAATCTAAAAAAACAAAACAAATGAACAAATAGACTCATAGACCCAGAGAACAGAATGGTGGATACCATTGTGGAGGGAGTGGAGGATGGATGAAATAGGCGAAGGGGGTAAAAATTAGTGAGAATGTTCATATCTTGATCTGGGTGATGGTTACATGAGTGTATACGCCTGTCAAAATTCATTGATCTGTACACTAAGATTTGTGCATTTTATTGTAAAAGAAAATAGTACTACTCAGTGTAATAGTTTCTACCCTTTATTAAAAGGATCCTTAGATAAAAGAACAGGAAGATGTAAAGTTGAACAATGAACATCTAATTCCATTCTTACCAGATATATCTTTTCAAACACCCACTGTGGAAGGCATTCTATTAATGATATTAAAGTAAGATAAGAAGTCACAGTTTAGAACACTCCATTGAGAAATCATCCTTGAAAAATGATAAAGGCTCTTAAGAAATAACTTATTTTAGGTGTCTTTTACCCTGATTGCCATAGAAGTCCCATAAAGACTTTACTAACACAAGGTCTGGTCCAGCTCTCTTCTAAACTCAAGTTTCAGGGAAAGCTAAAGGAATTGGGCAAAATTAGAAAAACTTAAGAGTTTCTCAGTTCCCAGAGCCCAGAGAGGATTTAAAGACATTATCAGTACCAGGTCTACTAAATTATAATTTAGGCAGCTTTACCAAAACACATTTATGCAATTTCTCCTCCAGAAAAGTGTATACCAAATTACCAGTAATGTTAGTTTTAGAACATAAACATTGGAGAATTTACTTATACTTAACAATTCTAAAATATAGCCTGCTTTGGCGAATAGGGCTTATAAAAGTATTTTCCTACAAGCTCTTGATAGTGACTTTTACTCTTGCCCCAAAATTAAAGCTTTTCTGCCTTTTTTACAATCCATTCTGACATTGTATGTACATGCACATGGGGTGTGGTATGCAGTTTGATATTCTTTCCAGAAGTCATTGGGTTTTGTATCTGTGTCAAGAATGAATTCACTACCCCAAGCTCAAATTGCAAAAAGTCGTTTATTATTCTGCTCTACTAAAGACACCGATAAGAACATACCAGTTCTCCCATTGCCAGTCAGAATGTAAGTCACATTGCCAGTTCAAACACTTTGGAAACAATTTAGCAGTTTTCTTAAGTGGACCATATACCTGCCATATGATCCAGCCATTTTATTCCTCGTTTACTGAAGAGGAATGAAGCACGTACCTGGACAAAGACTTGTACATGGCTATTCAAAGTGGCTTTATTTTTAAGCTCCAAACTGGAAACAAATAAAACGTCCACTAACCTATAAATGGATGAACAAAAATGGACTACTGCTCAGCAACCAAAAAAAATAACTATTGACCTAGGAAACATGAATGCATCTCAAAGTCATTATGCTGAGTGGAAAGAGTCAGACTTCCCCCCCAAAAAGAACATACTAATCCAATTTATGTGAAATTCTAGACACATGCAAACTAATCTGTAGTAACAGAAAACAGGACAGTGGGTGTGGATGGTGGAGGCAGGGAGATAACAAAAGGAAAGATTAGAAAGAAACATGAAACTTTTGGGGCAATGGATATGTGTTTATTGTTTCAATTGTGGTGCTGGTTCTAGAGTTGTACACATATGTCAAAACTTATCAAGTTGTACACTTGAAGTGTATGCAGTTTACTTCATGTCAATTATATCTCAATGAAACTATTACCATGTCACTTATTATTTTCCCACCCAATAGGCCAAGGGAAAATCTAGTATCAATTATGAAAGCCACTGGGACCTTTATAGTATCATGTGATGGTTTTAAGGATATCATCCTAAGGGTAGGATACTTTTATGCTTCAGTCCAGTTTAATTAGATCTTGAACTGTCCGTGATCTGAATCACTTTTCTTCAAGGCTGCCATATTTTAAATCATACAGAAGTTATCATGAATATTTACATTTCTCATGCAAAGAGCTCATACAGTCAGTAGCAACTAACACAGTTATATGTAATTGAATACAAAGAGATTATATTGATTTTTTTCAACATTCATGACCTTGGTTAATCATATAACTATTTATAGAGGATTTTGCAAGGTATAAACTGATACACTGAAACTAAATGTAAGTAGCAGTAATAACATATGCCCAGTTAAAATTATGAAAGTAAATATACATGTTTATGTTTTCATGTATTAAATTTTTTTTGTAATAAACATAAATGTATAATTACCTGAATAGACAGTTACTTAAAACTCCTGTCCTCTTCACATGCCTTCAACTCCAAGCACAGCATCAACACACAGTAATTGTTCGGTAAAGGCCGTACTTCTCCATTTGATCTAAGCAGGAAGTTAGCAATTCCAGGGAAGTGACTTCATTGGGTGACTTGAATTTCTATTTGTACAAGTACCAAAAATTTCTTCATTCATGATTTATTTTAGAGTGTATCACCTAAAATGCATTGTTCACATTTTTACTTTGCATCCAAAGCATACGCAACTTAAATCTAGCTATTTACTGAGGGGACAAAAAATGAGTTCCAGAAACTGTGCTACGTATTGAGTGTACATTATCTCCAATCTTCACAATTTTAGTAATAAATCATTTGAGATATTCAGGAAGGTCAAGCAGCTGTCTGCAAAACTTTACACAGCCAAAATATGAAAGAGAGTGATCTGAACTTAGGGGTGTCAGACACAAAACTTTCAAATTTATCCTGCTCCTTCCACAAACTAAAAACAAGTTAGGTTCAATGATACCTAAGTTTCATTCTATTTGGAAAAAGGTAACACTAATTAAAAGAATGTTGAAGAATTATTCTTTCAAAAAAAACAAGATAATTCCATAATTATCTGTCTGTATAGGCAGAATTATTACACATATACACTCCACTCAAAACTAGAAATATGTATAATTGTCAAAAACATGTCTATCCTGTGAAATGTTTAAGCAATCAATGATTTAATAACATACATGCAGTATATATAGGAAATCAAGTACTAGTTATTTAAATATGGCTTCTTAATTATTTTGTAAGATCTCAGTTTGCTGATTCATTTCATTTTGATCAGCTTTTTGTTAATGACCTGAACTTTTTTTTTTTTAGAAATAAAGAAAGCTTTTGTTTTGCTGTCCTTCAACTTTCTTTTTTGAGTATTTTTTCAATAAATATCAAGGATCTACTTTGAATTAGGTGATGAGCTTTAGTTTACTATGAAATGCACATTACTAATACCTCCTCTCATTCCAACTTGAAATCCCTTAGGTCTGAAGCTTAAAATCATGATCCTTTTTATGAAACAACTTTTGGTTCACATTAGTTTACCAGGTTAAAAATAAAGTATCTTGTGAGAAAAGTTCTCTGCACTTGGCAAAGGATTTGAAGCTTTATTTGGAATCCTAGTAAATGTCTTTGAATTTGTGTTTATTGATTCCACATGATTAAGGCCCTATGTGGTCAAAATGCACCAAGATTACTGTTCCAAGGAAAAATCCTGCATTACTTTATACTTGAATATCTTCCCAGGTGAACTTTAGTTGGGCTTTCAAGAAAGTTTTTAAGCTTTTTTGGTCCTAGCTTGTTTTGACCTTTCATTTTTCTTATTCTTATCTGTACGAGTGTGTGTACATATGTGTATGTGTGTGCATGTATGTGTACATGTGTGTACACACAGCCATGTATTTTCCCAGTGGAAGTTTTGTATGATTCTTTACATATCTGTAGAGAATCTTTTATACTCACTCTTAAGTTAAACATATTTTACTTCAAATGTTAATATTTATGTTTGAGGACATTTATATGGATTCTAATAGTAAGCGACTCCCTGGTTTATTCATCTTTGAATTATTTTAACTTTTGCAACTCATCAGTGAATCATAACAGAGGAACCTGACAATAAAGGTCTATAACTGTTACTTTTGTCCATATAAAATTAGGAAGGTTTATTAATAAAAAGCATTTGTGAAAAAATCGTTCATGCTGGGCTAGAGTCAGTGTGGCAATAACAAGAAACAAAATTAAGCCACCACCAGAAAAATTTAAAACAATATATAGCAAAAGAAACACTCACTATGTCGTTCCAAAAAAAAAAAAAATGAAGTGATGGGATCAGGCAGAGTTCTCAATTTGAAGAAGACAGCTAAAGTCTATACAGGGAGGATCCTGCCTTTGAAGGCTGGAGACAGAGGTCATGGTTCTATGTTATGGGGCCATGTTGCAGCCATCCCTGCTGAGCTACAGGGATTACATCATTGAGATGTGAGTATAAATGACACTTGGTTCTGTTTTTGCTTTTGTGCGTGCCGTCGCAGGACAGGTGGAGTGAGGATGTCTCAACTGGGAAAAAAATGAGGCAGAAAAATAAAATAGTTACACTTAGAGTTTTTCACAAGAAAAGTAATAACAAGCAAGCTTCCAATATTTGAATTTTGTGCATCACATACATATAATCAGTGTCTAAAGACTATGTCCTCCTTTAATGACATTGCTTATGGCCAGTTGTATGAGGTAAATCTGGTATTGCAAACACACTGAAGAAAAGCAAAAGCATAGTCCAAAATAAATGAGGAAATCTATAATGCTGTAACCTCAAGTCTTGTGTACTCAAAAGTATAAGCCACTGTTAACTTTCTATAGCTGCTTATTTTCTTAAAAGATTATAAAACCTTTGATAGCATCAGAGATTGAAAGTGTATTGACTTTCCAAATAGATTATTTTCTCTTGAGCCAACTGGTTTGGTTTCTAATGTTTGTCACTGAATGCATCTAAGAGGGACAGGTCATAGTAAAATATTTCTTTGAAACAGCATCTTGGTTCATGTACTTACTCTATTAAAGCTTAATTGTGTGATTTTACCAATCACAACTTCCATAGTCAAACATAAAATGGATAACAAAACAATCTACTTTGCTCATGTATTCATTCAAAAAGTATGAGTTAAATGGCTAATTATTTATAGTTTGCCATGTTCCATAACAGACTTAAGGTGTCTTACAAAGATGCATGGCATATATCAGGATGAGGATTAGATCCATATGTGATGCTAAAAAAATACTTGATTTATTAAAGCGAAATTATGAAAAATGGAGCAAACAGGAAGAAGTGTGGAAAATTATTGTTGACCACTGAAGTGATTAACATATACAAAATGAGTCCAAATGCAAACATTAGTATACACCTGGTAGAGATGGAGTTAAAATTTGTTTTCAGGTTTCTAACAAAGAACAGATGAGAACAAAACAATTTAAGATTCACTAAATCTGGACTAAAAATTTCTTATCCGTAGCTTTGAAATACAGAAACTATATAATATGATCTATAATACCATTCTTACAGTAAGTACAGTAACAGTCTCATTGCATTGACTTTCTGAATCCTTCAGTTAGGTAATGGATTCTTACCAAAATACACTGCAAAGTTGACCTAGGAATGTCAATGAGAACCAGTCCAGATACCTGACTCTCTCATTGCTTGGATCAATCCTTAAAATGATTTCGAATTGTTTGAAAAAAATGATGGACTATCCTTTTAAAAACAGCTTTAGTAAAAATAAGATATAATTGATATACAAAAAATGGCACATACTTAATGCATACAATTTGGTGTTGGACAGATGTATCCACCTGTGATACCATCACCAAAATCAAGGTAATAGACATACCAAACAACTTCAGAAGTTCCCTTAGGTCCTTTTGTTTTTTGTTTATTTATTTATTTTTTTTGTTATTAATTTGGTAAAAGAACACAACATGAGATCTACCCTCTTAACAAATTCTTATGTGCATAATATAGTATAGCACTGGTATGCAGACAAACATTATAGCTTTGTAATGTAACTATTTCCATTACTACTTTTTTTGCAACAGTTTGAGGTACTGGCATTCATTACTTCAGTGGTAATTTTGCATTCCAGTTTTTGTTTAATACAAGGAGTCTATTAAATTTTCAGGTCATATCTTAAGAATGAAACTGATTTTTACTTATTACTGATATTTTTGTCACTACACCAATGTTTTATTATCTCTGTCTTTGGATTTTCATAACGATACTCCATTTTCTGTCTTTTGGTATAGGGTAAGGGCTGCTTTTCTCAGCCTATTCGAGTAATCTGGAGATGTTCTGTTTTAATCAAGTAGTGAAGGTATGTTTTCACATCATGAAAATACCAAACTAAAACATAACATGGAGATTTTATATTCAGCCAACGTTTTCTCTCCTTTCCTATTTGTTATAAAGGTATCTTTGTGTTACATATTTATTGTTATATTATCAATTTTATCATAATTAGTTTCCATTTTGAACACAGGTGTATAAAATCATATAATTTTTTTCTGTTAAACCTCAAATGCATCAAGTTGTGTTAATCATCAATCTCTGCAATGTATTACTCTTGTTTTGTTATTTTCCTTTCAGTCCCTATTATCATGTACCTCCATAGTTACTCGCTTATATTTGAAATATGTTTTTGATATGTATGTATCTGGTAAAATACCAGTTTAGGATAGAAATGTTCTTAACCTGCAAAATAAGTAATCTTTTTAACTATATTACTCAACTATATGTTTTAGTTTATCCACTCTGTTTTTTCTTGCTCCGTTTCTGTCTCATTTTAGATTAACTGCCTGTCTTACAGAATTTTAATTTATATATTATCATTTTGGCTCTAGCTCATGTATTTATTTATTTATTGTTTTAGTAGTTGATCGATATTTTTTATTAATTTTATAAAGTCTATTTAGCTTTAATATACATACACTATAAATCAAGAATAAAAGGTTCCAGTTTTTGCTTAAAAGTTATGTGTATTTCAAAGACATTGAAAAAACAAAATAAATTTTACATCTTTTCCCATGTTTATATTTCTGAACATTCTTTATTCCTTCATGAAAATGTGACATCACCTGGCATTGTTTCCTTTCAGCCCGAGGGTCATCTTCAATTCAAGAGTGTAGTTTTTCATCTAATGAGATGATATTTACTGAAGATAACTTTGTTTCTATTTCATTCAGCACTTCAAAGATGTTATTCTAGTCCTTCATTGTTTCTGGTGAGGTGACAGTAGTCATTTAAATAAACGTTTCTTTGTATAATATATTCTTTTTCTTTAGTTTTCAAATAAGTAACATAAGAATGGATTGAGATAAAACTTAAAATTAGAAAACCCACTAATATTGAATAATAAGAATGAATAAAATAATTCAACACTGCCACTAATTAACTAGATTAAATATCCAGCACAGAAATAAAACTAAAACTATGATAAGAAAGAAAATATTCACTATAAGAACTGAAATTTCACATTATTCAGTAATTAAGTTTAAAGCAAAATGTAAGACTATTTTCTAAAATAAATTCCTACCATCCAGTTCATAGTTTCTAAGAATTTTTTCTTTTTTATGTTTACACACTTTTAAATAGGTTTCCTGCATTTAGCTTCTGATATTGTTGATTTTCAAGAGTTCTTTTCATGCAATTATATGTTCAAAAATTACAAAATATTTTCTCTTGGTCTGTCTTCTCTTTGGTAATCACACTTATGGTGTCTTATGTTGAAAATAAATTCTTAATTTTGAACCCTTATATGTTCTTTGTTTAAATTTTACTTTAGAAGTCTTTTTTAAGAAAGTCATCTCTAGCTCTGTCGCACACACACACACACACACACACACACAAACACTATTTAAAGTTTCCATTTATGACTTTAATATACCTGGAATTCAATTTTTTATATAATAAACTATTGTTGATATTATATTTTTAGCTTTATCAAACTCTCTCTCTCTACCTATAATGCATACATGCATATAAATCAGTTGCTCATCTCTGTTCTTAAGTGATAGTTTATGGGTTCTCATATAGGGACTCCCCTGCATTTTTGCAGCATGTTTCAATATCTTAAGTGAACCATCTCTTGACTCCTTTATTGACCTATATTATTCCATAATTTTAGAATAAATACATCTTTCATTAATCATTTTATCCAAATATTTATTATAATTGTATTTAATTTGTACATTAGAGAGAATTTATCTTTTCACAATTTCTGCTTCACAAAAACTGTTTAACTTTTTATTCAGAACCTCTTTTTTGGCATTTTGGTATCAGATCTTTTCTCCATGACAGTTTTATAATTTGCTTTAAAATTAGTTACTAGATAATGTGAAATTTCAGTTCTAAGAAGGAGTATTTTCTATTTCTTATTATAGTTTTAGTTTTATTTCTGTTGTAGATATTTAATCTAGTAAGTAGTGGTGGTGCTGAATTATTTTATTAATTCTTACAATGAATTATTATTGGGCTTTCTATTTATACCAGTTTTATCTTGACTCATTCTTACATCACTTATTTCTTTTGTTATCTATAGAGTTGTTTTGGTTACTAATATTCATAAGATTAAACAAGTAATGAACAACTATATTTAGATTTTATTTATAGATCTTTTAGGCCAATTTTCTTACCAAAATATGGGCTCTTTTAAAAGAATTTCTTATCATGCAAAAATGAATTAAAGGCTGAAAATTAATTTTCCCTTTTCAGATATTTGGTGAGGAAAACTCCAAAATCACAAAATCCAAGATAAATCATCATATAAAGAGAATGGAGAAAATTAGGCATGCAAAAGCACATGCCTATTTTGTCCTCACTAGTCAAACTTCTAAACTACAGAATTTATAAGAATGCCTTTAAGATAACTCTTTATAATTTTTGACTCTATGTAGGCTAAAAATGTAAATAAAAGTTTGTCAATGTGATTACCAATGGTTGCCAAATATCAGTATTCAAAATGACAAATTTTGAGTTCTTCCCAAATTATAAATCCTGGGTACAAAATTCTATCTATACAATATGTTATGAAACACTTTCCAAATTTTATTTTGTTGTTCTCTAAGAATTTAGTGCTGTTATTAAGAATTTCTTTGCATATTTTTAAAATCAGAAAATTTGGAAATGAATAAATAGCCAGAAGCCTCTTCTACTTTGGCAATACAGAAGATTAATGATGGTTTCGACTATTCTTGTTTAACAAGACATTTCTGCATCTCCCACAACTATTGATATTTAGAAGTCTTTATAGAATGAAAATCAGTAGAGAAAAGTGAAATTCAATTGATGATAGTGAAAAGAAATAATGATGGCTGTAAGTGATTTAAATGAATCATATAGCACACTTTGCACTCTTCAGTTGTGTGCTCAGAATGTTATTTAGTATCTACAATATGATGTAACAGAACTTCTATCCATAAGCTGAAAGATAATAGGAGACTTTCATGGTTCCTCTTCACTCAAAAACAAACAATGACACACAACAGATTTTGGAATTGCTATTTCCCATCTCAGAAGAAACATTAGAACAATTTGGAATTTAAGATAATTCATTAAAAAATGTTGCTTGAGCAAAAGAAACACCATAGTTTGTCCATATCAATACATACATACTTAACAGATATAACTAACAACTATGGTTGTTTAAACAGAAAGTAATTCATACCCAAAGTTAAAAATCATTTTTAAGTAATTCTGTGAATTTCCAAGGACATGCAGAAATCATAGAAAATATATATACAGATATGTATACAAATGTATGTGCATTAATTTCTAATATTTGTGGATTTAAGCATATATATATATATACACAAATACATAAATATAATATATTTAATATATCTATGTATATATACACATATACACATAAGCAGGCAAAAATATATATGCACACATGTCAACAAAGGCAATAATTTTAAGAATGCTTTAGAAAATATTTATAAGTTATGTTCCATAAGCATATCTATTATTTTAGTGATATAGATAACCCTTCATTTAATACACATTTTAGTCTTAATATCTGATCTTGTAATTTACTCTTTCGAAGTAATTTAGTTCTAAATCCTTTCTTATGTGAATTTATTTTAATGTGATGGGTATTTTTTATCTACCATTTCAATATGACTTCTATTTCAATAGCATTCAGTATAATTCCTGTGAAAGTATATATGTTGAATGTAATTTTTACATTAATAGATATATAATATATATTCATACTGCTTATCTACACCTACCAGTTGGTGTTTTGAAAGTAAAATTCATGTTATCAGGTAGGTGCATACCTAATTGTTACATATTTTCTATTAATTCCTTGGGAAATATCAAAACATATCTCTATTCATTAACTTTTTGTTTTCCTGAGGTAACAAAAATGAAACATCTTTTAGAGTCAGTATAACAATTATCATAGATTAGCAACTTAAACAAAGTATATGGTTTATCTGTTATGACTGAATAGTATTTTCTTGAGTTAAAGTTTTTGTTATATTTTCTCTTACTTTATCCCAATCATTTATATCTCCTTAGTCAAATAATAGAATGCCATGCTGATTGTGCATCAAAGACTTTTCTTTCTTTATCCTTATATTTCAGTTGTCAAAACACAATTAATCATTATCACTCACAATTATCCTCAGTCTACAGACATGTATTTCAATTCCCTCTTAGCACTAAATTGCTTACTTGTTCCCTTTCCCAAAGCAGAGTAATCACAAACTTCCCTGGGAAAATTCCTTCACAAACAACTCTACTCTTATTTTAACATCATAAAAAAAGAGCTGAATTCATAACTATCACAATGATCTATTTAGTTGTGCCAAACACATTCATCTAAGTGAGTCTGTTTGGCTTCTGTGGGCACCCAGGTATTTCCGCTGGCTCTGGATAAATGTTAAAGACCTTAGGCTTAAAGACTGAAAAGAGAAAGTTCTTCTGTTTAAAGTAAAATTCCAAAGATATCTTTCTTACCTCCTCCAGAAAAAGAAAAGATAGAAAGTATTAGTTTGTAGGGTTGTTTTTTGCTTATTCTGCAAAAGCCTACTTATTAGGAAGGAAATTAGAAAACAGGCTTTGACTCTTATTTGACTCAATGGAATAATCATCATAATAATATTTGTGAGGTTACCAAAACAATATCTTTTCAGTTTTTTATATTCTGAGATATACAATTTGCTATATTATAGTTGAATATTTTCATTCCTAGTATCACCTGTTCTATAGAAAACCATTTAACTTAAAAACAAAAAGGAAAGTTATTTAATATATTTTACGTTTACTTGTGTGAATTTGTATATTGAGACTGAGGCCCTGACTTTAGTATTCTTTCTTTCAGTCTACTAACTTCACATAATATGCAGTATCTAGAGATTTCTAAAAAGAGTGTTTACAGGAAGTGAAATATAAGAAACTGTGATTCTTCATCATGAGTTTCCACAAATTATCCCCTTTGATCTCCATCTCAGTCCTGTGTGGTAAGAGGATACACACAGTAAGTGACTAATTTGCTAGGTAACGCCTATATTCTGAGCCCAAAAAACACTGGGCTTGTTGAGATCCTGATCTTTGGAATACTGCAAACATGTTTCAAGACACTTACCCACTGCTACAGAAAGACATGTGATTTCAAAATATATTCAAGGAAGTTCCTTCAAGCAATCCACTACAGATTTTGAATCTTACAAAAAAAGTCAGGAGCTTCGGTAACATAAATAAAGACGAAAACATTATTTTTAATCCATTTGGAAAGTCCTATTTCTGTAGAGTTGTGTAGGACAAGTCATCTAATCCATGATCTTGCCTCCAGATGAGATAATGTTCTAACCACTCAAGTTTCAGATCATCAGAAGAAAGAATAGAATAACAATATTATTCCAAATACCTTGGGTTTGGGGGTTAGGTGGGATTTAACTTAATGACCTACAGAGTGTCCATCAAGAATTCTGAAAGCTTTCAATTGCAGGAGAATGAAGATGGCAGCATGAGAGGTGAGACAGAGAATACCTCCCAAAGCCACATATAATACAAAAATATAGTTAATACAACTAATACTAAAAGAGCAACAGGAAAGAAGGCTGCACCAGACTGTACACACCTGGAGAAGAGAGAAAAGCTCATGAAACAGGGTAACGTACCAAAGCCTTGAACCGGCAGGACCCAAGCCCTTCTCCCACCCCAACTCACCAGTGAGGAAGAGAAATGGAGCAGGAGGGGGTGGAAGCCTAGGACTGCTGAACACCCAGCCCTAGAGATCTGCTTTGGGAGCACAAACCTACATTGCATGGTGATCTGGAGATTAGTGGGGTCGGAAAGCTAAGACAAGACAGAATACTTGGAGAGGCTGAGATTCCAGCCATTTGTGGAGGACAGGGATCCACATCCGGTTTCTCTGGGAGAAAGGAAAGGTGGGCGGTCTGAGAGGTGTCCTAGCAGAGGGAAGGCTGCTGAAGGGGCGTGGTTTGCACAGAGCTTGCTGCACGTGAGAAGGGATAGTTGGACAAGGTTGTCTCGGCGTACTCTGCCCAGCAGGTTGGGAACATTCAGGAGCTTCAGGCACTCCATCACCCTAGCTGGCTACTCAGCTCAGAGAACCCCACTGTGATACGAGCCTGCTGCGCATTTCTCCTGGCCTGCCGGCACAGACTCACAAACCGCAGTCCATGTGCTGGCCTCAGGCCAGCCAGGGGGAGGCACTGCCTACAGCAGCTATAAACACAAAGCACAGAAGCTTATACCTGTGTTCTCTTCCCACTGGTCCTGGCAGTGGAGACAGGTACAGCAGCCAGGAAGCAGAAAACAGATCTTTCCTGCCCCCAGGCACCAGTGCCACTCCCCTGAGACCACTGACATCACTTCAGAGACTAGACATTCTGGGCACTGGAGGGTGCCACATACAAATATGAAATGTTGAATGAACTGGTTCAAACCAAAATCTCACAAATACCAGAGAAAGGGCTAAATGATACTGAACTCACTAATCTTTCTGAAAGAGAGTTCAAAATAAAAATCATAAACATGCTCCTGGAGGTACAGAAAAATATTCAAGAACTCAGGCACAAATTTAGGTTGGAGATTCAATCATTGAGAAATTCCATATCTGAAATGAAACATACAATGGAGGGATTTAAAAGCAGATTACATTCAGTAGAAGAGATCGTAAATGGAATAGAAATTAGAGAAGAGGAATACAAAGGAGCTGAGGCACAGAGAGAAAAACGGATCCATAAGAATGAAAGAATATTGAGAGAACTGTGTGACCAATCCAAACGGAGTGATATTCACATTATAGGGGTACCAGAAGAAGAAGAGAGAGAAAAAGGGATAGAAAGTGTCATTGAGGAGGTAATTTCTGAAAACTTCCCCAATCTGGGGAAGGAGATAGCCTCTCAGGCCATGGAGGTGCACAACACAAGGGACCCAAGTAAGACAACACCAAGATATATAATAATTAAAAATAACAAAGATCAAAGATAAGGACAGGCTTTTAAAAATAACTAGAGAGAAAAAAGATCACATACAAAGGAAAACCCATCAGGCTATCATCAGACTTCTCAACAGAAACCTTACAGGCCAGAAGGGAGTGGCATGATATATTTAAGGCAATGAAACAGAAGGGCCTTGAACTAAGGATACTCACTGGGTAGGATTATCATTTGAATTTGAAGGAGGGATTAAACAATTTTCAGATACGCAAAAGTTGAGAGAATTTACCTCCCACAAAACACCTCTATAGTCCATTTTGGAGTGACTGCTTTAGATGGAAGTTTTACTGAGGCTAAATAGCTGTCACCAAGGGAAATAAAACCACAGTAAAGAAAGTAGAACAATTAATTACTAAGCAGATGCAAATTCAAATAAATGACCCCAAAGTCAATCAAGGGATAGACAAAGAGTACAGAATGTGATACCTAATATATAAAGAATAGAGGAGGAAAGAAAAGGAGAAAAAAAAAACCTTTAAGTTGTGCTTGTAATAGTGTACTAAATGAGTTAAATTAGACTGTTATATAGTAAGGGAATTACCGTTGAACCTTTGGTAACCACGAATCTAAAGCCTGCAGTGGAAGTAAGTACATGCCTATCGATAATCACCCTAAATGTAAATGGTCTGAATGCATCAATCAAAAGACATAGAGTCACTGAATGGATAAAAATACAAGGCCCATCTGTATGCTGCCTACAAGAGACTCACTTCAAACCCAAAGACATACACAGATTGAAAGTAAAGGGATGGAAAAAGATATTTCATGCAACTAATAGGGAAAAAAAAAGCAGAAGTTGCAGTACTTGTATCAGATAAAATAGACTTCAAAACAAAGAAAGTCACAAGAGACAAAAAAGGACATTACATAATGATAAATGGGTCAGCACAACAGGAGGATACAACGATTATAAATATCTATGCACCCAACACAGGATCACCTACATACATAAAACAAATTCTAACATAATTAAAGGAGGAAATAGAATGCAATGCATTCATTTTACGAGACTTCAACACACCACTCACTCCAAAGGACAGATCAACCAGACAGAAATAAGTAAGGAGACAGAGGCACTGAACAACGTATTAGAACAGATGGAACTAATGGACATCTACAGAACACTCCATCCAAAAGCAACAGGATTCTTCTCAAGTGCACATGGAACACTTTCAAGAATAGATCATATACTAGCCCACAAAAGGAGCCTCAGTAAATTTAAACAGATTGAAATTGTACCAACTCGCTTCTCAGACCACAAAGGTATGAAACTAGAAATAAATTACACAAAGAAAACGAAAAAGCCCACAAACACATGGAGGCTTAATAACATGTTCCTGAATAATAATTGGATGAACGACCAAATAAAAACAGATCAATCAATATATGGAGACAAATGACCACAATAATTCAACACCACAAAATATGTGGGACACACAAAGGATATGCTAAGGGGGAAGTATATTGCAATACAGGCCTAACTTAGGAAAGAACAATCCCGTATGAACAGTCTAAACTCACAATTAATGAAACTAGAAAAAGAAGAAGAAATGAGGCCCAAAGTCAGTACAAGGAGGAACGTCATAAAGATTAGAGTAGAAATAAATAAAATTGAGGAGAATAAAACAATAGAAAGAATCAATGAAAGCAAGAGCTTGTTCTTCAAGAAAATAAACAAAATAGATAAACCCTTAACCAAACTTATCAAGAAGGAAAGAGTTTACACACATAAACAGAATCAGAAATGAGAAAGAAAAAATCACTATGGACATCACAGAAATACAGAGAATTTTGAGAGAATACTATGAAAAATTATATGCTAACAAACTGGATAACCTGGAAGAAATGGACAAGTTTCTAGAAAAATACAACCTTCCAAGGCTGACCCAGAAAGAAACAGAAAATCTGAATAGACCAATTACCAGTAACAAAATTAAATTGGTCATCAAAAAATACCCAAGAACAAAAGTCCTGGACCACATGGTTTCACTGTTGAATTTTATCAAACATTTAATGAAGAACTAATACCCATTCTCCTTAAAGTTTTCCAGAAAGTAGAAGAGGAGGGAATACTTTCAAACTCATTCTCCAAGGCCAGTATCACTCTAATACTAAAACTAGGCAGACACCACATAAAAGAAAACTAAAGCCCAATATCCCTGATGAACAGTGATGCAAAAATACTCAACAAAATATCAGCAAACCAAATTAAAAAATACATCAAAAAGATAATCCATCATGATCAAGTAGGAAATATTCCAGGGATGCATGGATAGTACAACATTCGAAAATCCATCAACATCATCCACCACATCAACAAAAAGAAGGACAAAAACCACATGATGCTCTTCATAGATGCTGAAAACGCATTCAACAAAATTTAACATCCATTCATGAAAAAAACACTCAACAAAATGGGTATACAGAACAAGTACCTCAACAAAATAAAGACCATATATGACAAACCCACAGCCAACATCATACTTAACAGCGAGAAGCTGAAAGCTTTTCTTTTAAGATCTGGAACAAGACAAGGATTCCCACTCTACCCACTTTTATTCAACATTGTTCTGGGGGTCGTAGCCACAGTAATCAGAAAACACAAAGAAATAAAAGTTATCCAGATTGGTAAGGAAGAAGTTAAACTGTCCTTGTTTGCAGATGACATGATATTGTACATAAAAATGCCTAAGGAATCCATTCCAAAATACTAGATCTAATATCTGAATTCAGCAAAGTTGTGGGATACAAAATTAATACACAGAAATCTATTACACTCCTATACACTAACAATGAACAAGCAGAAAGAGAAATCAGGAAAACAATTCCATTTACAATTGTATCAAAAAGAATACAATACCTAGGAATAAACCTAAAGAAGGTAGTGAAAACCTATACTCTGAAAACTACAAGACGCTCATGAGAGAATAAAAAGAAGATACCAGTAAGTGGAAACACATCCCATGTTCATGGATAGGAAAAATTAATATTGTCAAAATGGCCATCCTGCCTAAAGCAATCTACAGATTCAATGCAATCCCTATCAAAACACCAACAGGATTCTTCAATGAACTACAGCAAATAGTTCTAAAATTCATGTGGAACCACAAAAGACCCTGAATAGCCAAAGCTATCCTGTGATGAAGAATAAAGCAGGGGGATTACACTCCCCGACTTCAAAGTCTACTACAAAGCCATGGTAATCAAGACAATTTGGTACTGGCAGAAGAACAGACCCATAAACCAATGGAACAGAATAGAGAGTCCAGATATAAACCCAAGCATATATGGTCAATTAATATATGATAAAGGAGCCATGGACATACAATGGGGAAATGACAGCCTCTTCAACAACTGGTATTGGCAAAACTGAATAGCTACATGCAAGAGAATAAAACTGGATTATTGTTTAACCCCATACACAAAAGTAAACTCAAAATGGATCAAAGACCTGCATGTAAGTCATGAAACCATACTACTCTTGGAAGAAAACATAGGCAAAAATCTCTTGAATATAAACATGAGCAACTTTTTCCTGATTGCATCTCCTCAGGCAAGGGAAACAAAATAAAAAATGAACAAATGGGACTAAATCATGCTAAAAAGCTTCTGTACAGCAAAGGACATCATCAACAGAACAAAAAGACATCCTACACTATGGGAGAGTATATTTGTAAATGACATGTCCGACAAGGGGTTAACATCCAAAATATTTAAAGAACTCACGTGCCTCAACATCCAAAAGCAAATAACCCTATTAAAAAATGGGTGGAGTATATGACCAGACACTTCTCCAAAGAAGAAATTCAGATGGCCACCAAGCACATGAAAAGATGCTCCACATTGCTAATTATCAGGAAAATGCAAATTAAAACCACAATGAGATATCACCTCACACCAGTTAGGATGGCCAACATAGAAAAAACTACAAACAACAAATGCTGGCAAGGATGTGGAGAAAGGGGAACCTTCCTACACTGCTGGTGGGAATGTAAACTAGTTGAACCATTGTGGAAGGCAATATGGATTTTCCTCAAAAAAACTAAAAATAGAAATACCATTTGACCCAGGAATCCCACTCCTAGGAATTTACCCAAAGAAAACAACTTCTCAGATTCAAGAAGACATATGCCCCCCTATGTTTATTGCAGCACTATTTACAATAGCCAAGAAATGGAAGCAACCTAAGTGTCAATCAGTAGATGAATGGATAAAGAAGAGGTGGTACATATTCACAGTGGAATTTTATTCAGCCATAGGAAGAAAACAAATCCTACCATTTGCAACAACATGGATGGAGCTAGAGGGTATTAAGCTCAGTGAAATAAGTCAGGCAGAGACAGACAAATATCAAATGATTTGCCATATTTGTGGAGTATAACAAAGGAAAACTGAAGGAACAAAATAGCAGCAGACTCAGAGACTCCAAGAAGGAACTAGTGGATATCAAATGGGCGGAGGTGTGGGAGGGCGGATGGGAAGGGTGGGAGAAGGGGATTGTGGCGTATTATGATTTGTGCACATGGTGTGTGGGGGGTCACGGGAAAGAGAGTGTAGCTCAGAGAAGGGAAATAGGAACTCTGTAGCATCTTACTACACTGATGGACAGTGACAGCAATGGGGTATGGGGGGAATTTGATAATAAGGGTGAATGTAATAACCACATTGTTTTTCTTGTGAACCCTTCATAAGACTGTATATCAATGATACCTTAATAAAAATAAAGAATTCTGAAAGCTTTTAGAAAAGGAACAGGTATATCTAAGACAGAATAGAGAGCTCACTTTTTAAAATGAAACAATTTTAGAGCATTAAAAATAAACAAAAAATATAAACAGTGATCTTGGAGTCCAGGTTAACCCTTATATATTTTACACTCTTCTAGTAATCTATGTGGATTTGCACAAAATTACCTGCTATAACAGCTTTGGTCCCATTTGTTTTCAGTTAAGTGACTGGGTTTGGAATCTGTGGTATCCTTAGTTTGATTTCTTTTATTTGATCAATTTAAGATTATAACAAAATATATGTGCAAATGAGCAATAGATGAATCATTCCATTTATATCTCTGCTCTACTGTCATATTTTCAGAACTATTCATTCTAAAATATTGCACTCTCATTCTTCAGTGCCATATAATTTTATTTATTTCAAAATACTTATCTGAATTTATGTACTTTTTTTCCATAACATCTGTCTTCTCTACTAGAAGGTAAATCCCACATGGACAGTGACTTTGCCTGTTTTGGTTGCTTCTATATTATCAATCCTTAAAAAGATACTTGTGAAGTAGTGATTCTCATCTCACTACACTGATAGACAGTGACTGTAATAGGGTTGGTGGGGGGGACCTGATGAAGGGGGTAGTTTAATCATCACAATATTGCTCATGTAACTGTAGGTTAATGATACTAAAATAAAATAAATTGTAAAAAAAAAAAAGATACTTGTGAGAGAGTACTAATTTAATACATACAGAATGAATGACTAAAATCATTGAGAAAAAGTATTTTCAATGGAATATTATTGTCTTCAATAGTATCTTCAAAAGGTGGTATTTATGTAAGGCATTCGATATAATCACAAGGTCATTTCCTGACTGATTGTTTTTGAAAGTTTATGAAAGCAAGCTTGACAAACCCCTTTCTGTTGTTTCTTTCATAAGAATTTTTAAAATTCTTCTGCCTGATGAAACTCCTTTCCCTCACTTCAGTGAAGACAAACTGCATTTTCATGAGATTATTGATTATATATTACCTCCTAAATTGAGACCATTTTTTCTTTTTATTATTAATCTAGTACAGTTTTTATTTAAAATAGTCTTACTCACAAATGTTTAACAGTTCTTAACTTTTTAACTTTAGTGTCTGCCAGGTGTTTCATGTTTCAGATACTTTCTGCAATACCTTTTAAAATAATTTTCAAGCTATGTCTTGATGGTTTAAGAATTTATAATTCACTTACCCTTTTTCCCATTTTCTGCTATGCTCTAATTAAACAGTAATTTTTTAAAAAGTTTTTCTAGGATGTGAAAGGCTACAGTGTATATTATAGGTTTGTCAGTCAGTTTTTGTCAGTCAGAGGTCCTTGGTAAGTTACCGAATCTTGGAGTTTCCATTTTCTACACTTACCATGTGCACAGTAAGGTACAAAGAGATGACAAGACGCTATGAGGTGATGTGCAAGTAACTGACACACAGCAAATGCTGCTCCATACAATTTGACCCTTTTGTTTTTCCTTTTTGGAGTGGTTTTAGATGATTATTGAGCAATTTTTAAGTAATAACCATTATTTTAAGAATATTTAAATGATCTCATGTTGTTCAGCTATTTTTATTTCCTTTATTATGATTATCTTTTTTATCTTGTTTAAAAACTACTTATAAAAGTGTAAACCTGGTTTATTGTAATGCATTACTAATGAGAACCTAAATATAAGCTGTTTTTCTTTCTGAGAGTATGAGCTGTTGGAGATCTGCAGACAAGCCATATTCATACTTTAACGGCTTCAGATCATTGACCAGAAGATACTAGAACAGGCTCAATAAACAATGAATTGAAATGTATATATGGAAAAATTTTAATATTTATTTTAATCTTAATTATTTGGGGATGGCTGTGTGTTAATAAGATTGTGGGAAGCAGTTATAGTTGCACTCCACATCTTCAGTTCTAGGTGAATCCCTTACGTCCTAATATTATAGTATTTTACAGTCCTTTTACATCAAGTCTACACCAGCCTTGCTTTTCAGGGACCTATGATATCTCTAATTGTTTGCTTCTTCCTCCTTTATCCCTCACACCTAAGTATGTGTATGATTGAACATCTCTCTCTCTTCTGCTCTTGTTGTTACTCCTGAAATACAAATTAGTCCACATAATCTCCAAACTCTGGCAAATTTTCAAGGCTCAGTCTCTAATATGGAGGTACCAGTTTACCATCTCTCTGCCTAGTCTTCTCTACCATTCACAGATGACCTAAAGCTGAAATAACAGGTTTTTTATTTTTACTCATATCCTGCTGCGAATTGGAATTTAACAAGTTTTTTGTGGGTATCCCATTTCTTGAGATTGTAAATTGTGGGGAGGGGACACCGCATGGGAACCAGGTCATCGGTGTCCATGACAACTGGCCAAATGTAAACCACCTACCTAGGAGTTATTTAATTATGCTGCTTTTCAATTGGTAGACTCCTCATCTTAAAATGTTTTTGAAAAGTAGTCTGAAGAAAGTATTATAAAAACATATTATTTGATGCAATTAAGTTTAGATAAAACCAGAAGCAGGAACAATAATGTGGCCATTAATGGAATTTGGACTATGTAGAAAATCAACATTAGCAATATAAAAACCATTTTACTTAATTATTACTGGTACTAATAATAAATATTTTGGAAAGTTAAAGAAAGTGGAGTGTTCATCATCACATGCTCTTATTTTATCGCAGAATAAAATTTAGATGATACCCTGAATAAAACTTAAACTGCTTAAAAGAAACTGTGCAAACATATCCTCATCAGATGTTTGTTAAATGTATAATTATGCAAAATTCTCTACAATTACAATAGATGCTGAATTGCTGTTATACACAAAGATGCTCTGAAAATACATTAAATAAGTACAAATACTAAACTAAAATTTAAAATAATGATGACATTTTTGTGTTACATAATAAAATTAGAACTAATTTGCCTCAGAGTACAGGGTAGTATTGCAGACATAACAGAGGTAAAACATATTATTTTTCACAGTATGTTTGCTTTGTTTTTAAAAACAGAAAATAATTGTTCTTGCTGAAAAACGTATATTGCTGGGTCACCTTCCTTTAGAAGTCTGCGCCTTCTGTCTCTCATTATGAACTTTGCCAGCGACTAGTTACTCCTTCTCTTCCTCTCTGCCCCTCTCTCCCTCCCTCTCTTCCTTCCTTTCCTTTTGAAAATTGTATTTTTTTGTACAGTTTGAATTCCATATTTTTCCCTGGTATTTCTTCTTGTTATTTGCTTATTTAATTTCATTTATACTTAGGTGGGCAATTATTATAGAATTTGTATTTGCCCTGCTATAGAATGAAGTCTTCTAGAGACTTCCTTTTCCTATTTTTCTAAGGACTGTTGGCCTCTCTGATTTGCAATTGAGGACCTGGGTGAAGTGCACTACCTCCTTTCCTAAGACTGAGTAATCAAGGATGTGTTCCTGGAGGCCAAGTGGTAAGTGGGGGCCCGGAGCTGATGCTATGTTGGCAAAACTTGGACACTCTAGGAAATATTTATTAAACACTCTTTACAGAGAAAAGTATTGAGGGAATAGCATTCACGTGTGCAAGATGCCCACGTTATGCTGCTTTTTTTTTTGTAGTTTGAGTCATGAGGCATTTTCTCCTTTCTTGTTTGTCTGATGTATATATATATACACATATTTTTTTCTCACACACTTCTCAGTATGTGATGTACAAAGCCCCACACCTCCATATGGCTTATGTAATGCTTAAAGCATAATGATGACTTAAATATATATATATGTATGCATATATATGCTTTCATTGTATAATAAAGATGCTATATATATGATATATTTTGCTCATTTTTTGTTGGAATAGGAAAAGGAGATTTTTGTGACTTACTTTGAGTCCACCATTTTCATCAAGAAGACAGCTGAAGCTTTTCTAACTTCCAGCTTCTAGTTATTGGCAACACATAATTAAATCCTGTCAGAGATTAGTAATTATATAGAATTTCTCTGACTGTGATTCTGTCTGTTGATATGATTTAGTCATCAGCTAGAGTTAATGGATTTAAAAGAGTACAATTCTAATATGAAATAGATTTTTAAACAATTATTATATAAATAAATATACTATTTTAGCTAGAATATTTGATATTCAAACAGTATAGTAGCAACAACCTAAATTGGTTAGATCCTGTATCTGAAAACAATAAGAAGAAAACATCTGTGTACTGCATACACATCATTTTAGTGGCAATATATATTTTTGTTAAAACTGCTTTGTTTCAATTATTATAGTCAGAATATGGCTGGATCTGCTCAAGTTGAGAGGACCCGGGTGATATATAGATCAATTTCTGCATGGAAGTAAGGTAGTGTTGCTGAGACAGGGACTGTGGGTTTAGGCAGAGTAGGGTGAGGACCTCTGGAAAAAAAGGCAATGCAAGATAATTACAGTCAGAACAATGTAACAATGTGCAAAGAACTCCCTATTGAAACTCTGTGTTAAGCATTATGCAAAGTCAGAGTCACACTAATTCTCTAGCGTAAAGGTACCAGAGTAGGAATATAGACATTCTTCGGTGAAATCAGTTAAATCTCAAAAGGCCAGGAGCAACTTGGCCTGGAATGTTTGAGTGTTCCACAGATAAAGAAAAGTATCTCAACATAACCCGTGACTTTATTGTATCAGTTAGATCATGACACTGTAAAATTCACCTTAGCCTCCTAAAAGGCCAGCTTATTTTTAACTCTACCTATATGCTGTTTCCTTCTCTAATCCTAATCAAGTAATCTGCAACCTAGGCAAAAGATTAATTTAGTAAGCAAGCCCAGCTATAAACATCCCAGAAAGTTAAGAAGTCAGATTCTGAATGCACTCTAGCAAACAGGCAATAGCCCAGCCCACTTTATGGGCAGGGCAGGCAATCTTCATTGATATGCTCCCAGAGGGAAGCTGCTATCCTGAGAAAAATCAGAACAGTAAATTTCTTCTATTCATCAAAAATGAGCATTCTACATGTCTGCACCCCTAGCCCCTTACCCCCATTCCTGAAAATCCTCAACCGCCTGTAAATCCCTTAGGCAATGCACCACCACAGACTCTCTTGTCCCCTCCTGGCCTGAACCAGGAGCTCTGTCCTCTCCCTTTATCTCTAAATAAAAGCCTCTACCTTTCTGTCCTATCTCGAGTGTTTGCAAAGGTTGTTTCTGGACCCCATGAACAAGAAACCCGGCATCAGTGTTAGGTACCGGGTATTCCAAATTATCTATATTCAGAATGGGTTTCAATTTGTCTACATTAAATTTCCCAATAATTTCTATTTTCCTCCAAAATATGTGCATACTCAAGCTAAATTCAAAGCTATAATTAGCCAAGATAAAGATTAATAAGATTTTAGAAAAACAAAGATTACTTGCAGTACAAACTGTCTGCAATATAATTATAGTTTAGCTTTTGGTCACTAGCGAGTTTTAAAACAACAATTTTGTTGCAAATCATAACTCTTATTCATTTTAGCTAGCACTGAGCCACAGAGCCGGCTTTCTAGCTTGAAAATGACAGGAACTTCCAGGAGAATAAAGCGTATTGATTTAGCACTGAAAATCCTCATTATTTTAATCACTGCCATGTGACTGGTTTGGAAGTATGGCCATGGTTTCCATCTGATACAAGTGCTGTTGATTAGATGCAAAGTAATGAAAGTTAAATAGAATGGCAGGCTGTCAGCACTTACTCCTTCCGCTTCCCAGTATGTATTGTATAAGGCCTCACAGCTCCAATATGGCTTACATAATGCTTACAGTATAATAATGATTTAAGTGCGGACACTCACTCTCACATTCAGATTTGATTTACTGCTTGAGCCAGAATAATTCCTTTTACAATTCTGAAACAGCAGGTTGTCCGCTAATATGCATAGCAATGAGTTCTATTTTTAAAGTTGCTGCTTCTCAGCAAGTGATATGTTTCTCTAAAGATTCACAACTGCAAGTATTGTCCTGCGGAAAAATCTTTCACACGTTGCTTTTGTATTAACTCACAAGCAAACTAAAGGGTTAGATGCTAAGATGATAGGATTCTGTTTCAAATTTACAATTATACCTTGAAAAGTTTCTCTTAAAAAGTAAGAAAGAATGAGACAGGGACCATGGGCTTAGACAGAGTAGGGTGAGGGCCTCCAGAAAAAACAAAGCAAGATAATCCATTGTGGGATTTGCTCTGGCCTGCTGGGAGGCCCAGTTTATTTTTATGACTTTACCCAGGTGCTGCTTTTCTTCCTCCAGCCCTAAACAAATGATTTGCAACCTGGGCGATGTACTCTAAATAAAAGCCTCTGCCTGGCTCTCCTACCTTGAGTGTTTGCGAAGTTCATTCTTCGACTCCTTCTACAAGAACCCCGGCATCAAGAACTCAAACTATGGTGATAAAATGAATGACAGGTTTGTTTTCCCTGCGAGGGACTGCTTAAATACTTACTGATCCAGTTAAGAGGGAAAACTCTTTAGTTGTACTGCACAGTCTTTCTATTTTTATTTAGTGGATAGTAACAAACACTACCTTTTTTAATAGTGGTCAGAATTTGTTTTTGGGGAAAGTTTTCCTTTATCAAACTTCCCATGCCTGAAAAAAGTCTCTCTGGTTTGATAATGGTGTATGCCACATTGCTAATGGAAGAAGTAGTTTTCATACAGTATGTCATACATACTTTCACACATATATATACACCAATATACACATAAAAACTCAGCTATAGAGATGAGTTATCACACTGCAGCTCATGACAAGTTTCATTGCTCTGTACTAGGAGAAATCTTGGTTCTACTTTGATTTTTCTTTTTCATCTTCAGTTCATGTTCTTATTCCCTTCATCTTTATATGTGCCCACTTTTATCTGATTAATATATGTCAGTGATTATGTACATGTTATTGTTAACTGAGTAGGGCTGGTTTGGGTACATGTACTTAACATGTATAATTGTGGGTTTTCCTCAAGATTATTTTCTGTTTCATGGCTTTTACAACACCATATTACATTCTAAAGATCTGCGCACTTTGTTATATGTCAGGCATAACATTCCACATACTTAACAATTTATAGCATGGGACCAAACAATCAAAACTGTTAACAATAGGGGAAGGCTTCTATCTAGGTGCCTACTGGCTAAATGTGCCAGGAGTATTCAGCTGGTCTTTTGAATGAGCAAAGTAGTGTGTAATTTCAGTAAAGACTGCCATATTGCACTACAAAAATTTGATTTTATATGCTGCAACTAGCTTGTCTCAATCTTTAAATTATCTTTTCACTCCCTTAATGAACATGTTGATGAATAGAATTTTCAAATGGTTCTTAGTGTTTCTATTATTTGAATTTTTGTGTTTCACTTAGAATATCTTTTCATAAGGATTCTAAGTTAATAAACTTAGGATCCTCATTTTCTCCAAAAAATCTGTAATTTTGCCTATCACATTGAAAACTTAATTGATTATACATTGATGAGATCATTGGGATAATATTTTAATTCAGAAGATTACTGGTCACACTGGTAAAATCATCTGAAGTTTCCCTTGTAAGTTGTTTAAAATATGTTAGACATTCTTACTTTATTGTTCAAATTCCTTAAACTCCCCTTCATACATTCCCTTTTCTTGCTTTGATTCTTTCTGGATAATTTTTTCAAATCTATCTTCCATTTGGATGTATTTGTGTTATATGTTTCCTAGTCAACTACTTAACCTCATTCCATTAACTTTTGATTTCAAAAATTCTACTACCTTAATTCCTAGATTTTCTCCCAACCATCTCTTTTTCATATTCTATGCTTCTTTTGAATTTTTTGAAGTATCTTAGAATGTATTTTATTATATTCTGGTTTGGGTCCTTGCAGCATTTAAAGATTTTGCAAATCCATCTCTGTTGTTCCTTCTTCTTACTGTTACTTTTTGGAAAGTAATAAGAATATTTTCTTGTGTCTGCACAGTTACAACCTTTTTAAGCCAGAAAAATGGAACCTAGGTCATAGAACAAGCCTTAGAAGTCAAAAAGATGATTGAATAAATAGAGATTTCCAGAAAGATTTGCTTCCCCAAAGGCACGTGTTTACCTTTAGAAGGGAAATGTACCCAGAGCCAAACATTAACACACCAAAGGATTAGGTTGATTTGTTTGTTTTTTAAGGAAACTTCTCTTTCTCTCCCTTTCTTTACTGATGGAAGGTCAGCTAGCCTATATACACTCCCAGATTCATAATTTAGGGAACCTCTCCTGTATCACCTTCCCTGCTATACTTTCAAGGTATAACCATCTGCCTCTCATCACATCACCATGAAGGAGGAAAATGGGGAGTGGGCAATCTATGCTGGTATTGCTGTTCAGTAACAATGGTTTGCCTTGATTCAGAAATATTGTTTTTGCTTTCAAAATAAATAAAATGTATTAATGAGTTTTGTGATTTTTTTGGTGATATTTTGTAATGTTTTTACTGTGAGCTACTATTTATTTATTTATTTTTGAAAATCTATTTGTACAAATTCTTTGAGGCTTGGGTAAAGGTGAACTACACACAAGATTTGTTTTTCCTTTTTGCACATTCTTAGGGAATTGCTTCTAGCGGTTAAACTTTCTCTGCTTAAGTTTACTCAGCTATAAAATTTAAATTAAAAAGTTTATGTGATTTTTACATAAATAATAAAATATTAGGGATACACAGTACCTAACAATTAATCAGTAGTCCATTAATGTTACTATAAATATTCTGCTACTTAAATGTTATCAGCTAACTTTAAATCATGTAGTTATGAAGACTTTGGAAATATTTGACAAATGGTTCAAATTATCTTCATATCATAAAAATTAAGAAAAAGGTAATTTATTGTGACCATTTTCAAAAGACTAAGTTATTATAAGTAACAAAAATATAAGATAAGACTAATCCTCACCCTGCATGATTCCACAATCTAGAAGGATGAAAGGCCACATGCATGTAAAGAGAATGAGCAAAAATCTCAACAAGCTATGGTATCTACCAAATTAACAGGGATGATTATGAGAGCTACAGCTTTTCAGAGGAACAAGAAATGACTATAGACAGGAGCTGTTGAGGAAGTATTAAGGAGAATTCAGACTCTCATAAGACTTACTGTAGTAGAGTTCTTACATATCCTGGATATGACATAACCCGGGGATGATCATACATCACAAATATGTAGCATGGGGTAACTTAAAGAAAACACTTTAATCTCTAGAGTAACAATTAGCATATAAAAGTTATAGTTAAAATTCAAAATAGGAGAAAAAATGGAGTCCCCCAAAAATACAATATTGAGAAGGCAGTAAGGGGGAGAGAAACAACAAATAGAAAGGGTCTTTATAACAAGCATTTATGATAGATATATAGCCAACCACACCTGTAACTGCATTAAATATAAATGAACTTAACTCAGCTATTATTAAACAAAAGAATAAAGCAGTATTCAACTACATGTGGTTTTGTAATCAGCTTGGGACTAGTTCGGCCTAGTCCTGATAGGCAAAGAAGTTATTTCCCTAAAAGCCTTTTTTTGTCTTCATGCAGGACTCCCTACCTGGGCAGGTTGGGCAATTTTTTCTTGAAATCCATCTTTCCCTTCTCCTGGCCGCTCATGTGTATCTTTCTACCTAACAAAAATAATTACCAAGGATTTTTGGAGAAAATTCAAAATTCCAACAAAAAACACCAAAACACACAACCAAGTAGCAGGCATATTATGCTCTTAGAGTAAAAGTTCCATATCTCAAAGCTCTTAGTTCTCATTAAATAGATAGCTAAACTTAATTCTAACCCACCTTGAGTATAAATCTCATGTATACAGTTAGTTTTTAAGTATATATTTCTTATAAAGTACACTATAACCATTAAATTCCAGGAATTAAATAGACTCCTATGCAATACCTCCTTCTAATCCAAACCAATTTCAACAAATGTTACAATAAAGTATTTTATGGATCCATGACTCAATCCAGTACCACGCAAAGCATTTAGTTGTCCTGTTTCTATAATCTACTTCAAAATACATCCTGGATATGACCATATTCCGCAACATAATTCCCACGTTAGCAGTTTGAGCCTTGTTACCATCATTTTCCTATAATCTTTCTTCTTAATTTTAAATACTTTTATTTCTAATACACAGAGAAAACTCCTAAAATAATATTTCTATTGGAATCTTCATACCAACTTTAAAGGAATTATTATTATTCTTGAGTTATTTTAATGGAATATCAATATTTTGTATAGTAATATAACTGATAATGTGTATCAAAAAATTGATCAGACTCCAAATCCATGCAAACACAAATTGTTCTTTTTCAAGTTTCTCTTAAAAATTTCAGCAAAATACATTAACAATGTTTAATAAAATTTATAACTGAATGACTTTTACCTATGAAGTTTCAAAACATGCAAATTACATCAAATATTAAATTACAGGTATAACATAAATGAAATTATACAGTGGTGCTGAGATAGCATCTGAAAAAGGCTACTTTTAAAATTTATAATATTGTTTTCTATTTTATAACCAAAACAATAGCCTATAATTTAACCATCATACTGCTACACAATGGAAAAGGAAATCACTCATACTAAGACAGCAAAGTAAACATAGTTTAAATTGTTCATAATAGTTTTGGTAAGTGATCACCTAATCCTCTTCACAGGTGGTTGAGAGAAGCTGCTGTAAAAATCCTAGTGCAATACTAAAATAACTGTTGAGGCTTTCCCATGATCAGAGTTAAAAATATCCACACAAAAATGTAAGTAGATATTCTTTTTTTTTAAGCACATGAGTATAATAATTGGAAAAATTGAAGCAAATTCAATTTTTTAGTGAAGCTTGGGGAAAAATGAAATCTCATTTAGATATTTCAGAACACCTTTGGGAATATATTATATTTTTCTCTCCTACAAACATTGTACAGACTGAAAGAAAGAATATTATGATGTTTTCAGGATGAATAGGGCAAAATGGAAATATACTCTTCTCTTAAGACACTCTTCAGTTTTCCAATAATAGAGATTTTTTTTACTCATGCCTGTATTCCCAAGGCAATTATGAGGCTTTAGGGGACAAAGAAGGACTGTATTTTACCTTGTGCTCCCTCAGAGAGCAAAAGTCAAACCTAGATTATAGGATAAACTATATTTAGTGGCTTTATGTCATGAGCCATAGAACTGCTGTCTTAGAAAAGTTAGGACTCTAAATTTATATTTGAGACCAGTAATAGCACCTTGTTTCTGTAAGGCCACATTGAGACAGAGACCATAGGCTTAGACAGCATAGCTTGAGGGCCTCTGGAAAAAGCAAGGCAGGATATTTGCAGTCAGAGCAATGTAACTACATGCAAGGAAACCCCCTACCAAAACTCCGAGTTAAACATTAAGCTCTAGGGTCATTCTTCAGTAAAATCAGTTAATGTTCCCCAGATAAAGAAGAGCAGCACATGTTTTTATTATGCTAATCATTTGTAATCATGTGTAAGATTCACTTTAGCATGCTAAAAGGCCCAGGCCTATGTGCTGTCTTTCCTCCTTCAGATCTGATGGGGTGATTTTACAAACTGGGAAACTAATTCAGCATGCAGACCCAGCTGTAAACAACATAGTGAAAGGCAAGAAAGATTCTACCTTAAAGATAAGATTGCATTTTAACACCTAGAAAGTTTAAGAAGTAAGAATTTTAACTTACTCTTTAGCAAACAGACAATATCTCAGCCTACCTTGTGGGCTGGGCAGGCTGCCTTTTGATATGCTCCTAGACCAGGATGCAGGTGTCCCAGAGAAAAGTCCGGCAGGAAATTCCTTGTGTTAAGTTAATTCTAGATTTTCAGACACCACTTAACAAGTCCACACTCCTAAGCCTTTTTTCAAATTCTCGAAAAATCCTCAACTGCCTATAAAACCCCTAGACAACGCACCACACCATACTCTCTTGTCCCCTCCTGGCGTGAGCCGGGAGCTCTGTCCTCTCACTTTATTTCTAAATAAAAGCCTGAACCTTGCTCTCCTACCTTGAGTGTTTGTGAAGCTCATTCTTTGCTTCATGAACAAGAACCCCGGCATCAACATCATACACCCTGCATACGCTTCAGGTCCTTTAACTCTGAGAAACAATATTCTTTGTTATATTAAATAATTAAATTAAAATAATTAAATTAAATGATCCATGTAGACATATGCTTTAAAGTAGTCATGATAATGTATGACATTATGACTGAGATCACTCGGTTGTAGCTAATTCTTTTCAATAAATCCATACACAGAAAACCTTCAAATATGAAGGAAATCTGTAATTATGAAGGGGGTGGCATTGAAACAATGTATGGAAAAAAGCAAGTTGATCAACAGAGAGAAGAGAAATGACCAACGGTGAGAGAGAGCAAGAGACTGAGCCAGCAAGCAAGCGAGAGGCAGAAAAGAAGGAAGAAAGGAAAGAAAAACAAAAAGAAAGAAATGCAGATAGATAGATAGAAAGCAGTGAAAGCGAAATGGGGAAAATCTGCATAAATAAAGAACATAAAGATTGTAAATAAAAACTGTATGCTTGGAGTCCCTTTTTGTTAATGAAATTGGCAATAGCACAATTTCACTATGCCCTCTAAAATATGTATATGTAGTTTCCTAAATCACACTTTTAATAATCATCTTAAAATAAAAAAAATGCAGCTGTGTGTGTGTGTATGTGTGTGTGTATGTGTGTGTGTGCGCACGCGTGTGTGTATGTGTGTGTGTGTGTGTGTGTGTGTGTGTTCACTCATATATGTTTCTCAGTCATTTGCCCAAAGTTTGGCATGGTGTCATGCACACAGTAGGGAGTCAAGAAATACTTTTTGAGAAACTGTTAGGAAAGTTCCCATAGTTAGATTTTTTTACTAAAATTCCCAGCTTCCTTTTCCTTATGGCCTTTATTGGGAACATGGCTCTTCACTGAGAAAAGGAACTTTCTCCCACGTCCTAATTTCAGTCTTTAACTTGATATTTTCAAGTCTAACAGTCAAGTGTTCTCTGTAGCACATGATAAAGTAAATAGGAAGTGCCATCCCATGCTATCACGCATTTATTGTCCATCATTCTCTGACTTCTTTTATCCATTCATAAATGGTACATTTAAGACTTTCTTTTCACCCTAAGTCTGCTCTTTCAGAACGAACACAATACCTAAAAGCAGGCCGTCCCAGTTCTGTCATTTCTCCAACTCCATGCCTGCTGCACTTGGGGCCACATACTGGCAAACATCATCACCTCTAATTTTAATCATCACTACTGAAATCTGATGACGACCTCCTGTACTTTATTTTTTACTCTTTCAGTTTGTTCATTTCCCTTAAGATATTTACACTATGTTATTGCTTTATTTCTCCTAGTGCATCAGCCTCTCCTGATCTGTTTAATCCAAAGCTAGCTCAGATCACATGGTTGATCTTGGAATTGCTCTATCATCATCATCTACCCTCTTACACCTCTATCCTTCAACACATTTATTCACCAAAATTTCAAAAGACAATCAATTTTACCAATAGCATCTATCAATTATCTTACATTCTCCACCCCAATTTTATCTTTCTAAAGCTATAAATTGCTCTGGTGCTTTTGAAACATCACCATGATAGTCTTCACCTTTTGGGTTTTCTCATGGGGTCTACTTTCCTTTTCCTTTTTTTAAAAAAGAATTTTTATTAAGGTATTATTGATACATACTTTTATGAAGGTTTCACAAGAAAAAACAATGTGGTTACTACATTTACCCATACTATCAAGTCCCCACCCATACCCCAATGCAGTCACTGTCCATCAGTGTAGTAAGATGCCACAGATTCACTGTTTGCCTTCTCTGTGCTACACTGTCTTCCTCGTGATTCCCCACACCATGTGTACTAAACATAATACCCCTCAATCCCCTTCTCCCTCCCTCCCCACCTGCCCTCCACACCCCTCCCCTTTGGTAACCACAAGTTCCTTCTTGAAGTCTCTGAGTCTGCTGCTATTTTGTTCCTTCAGTTTTGTTTCATTGTTATACTCCACAAATGAGGGAAATCATTTGGCACTTGTCTTTCTCTGCCTGGCTTATTTCACTGAGCATAATATCCTCCAGCTCCATTTATGTTGTTGCAAATGGTAGGATTTGTTTCTTTCTTATGGCTGAATAGTATTCCATTGTGTATATGTACCACCTCTTTATCCATTCATCTACTGATGGACACTGAGGTCCCTTCCATATCTTGGCTATTGTAAAAAGTGCTGCAATAAATATAGGGGTGCATATGTCTTTTTGAATCTGAGAAGTTGTATTCTTTGGGTAAATTCCAAGGAATGAGATTCCCGGGTCAAGTGGTATTTCTATTTTGAGTTTTTTGAGGAACCTCCATATTGTTTTCCACAATGGTTGAACTAGCTTACATTCCCACCAGCAGTGTAGGGGGGTTCTCCTTTCTCCACATCTTTGCCAGCATTTGTTTTTCTTAGTCTTTTGGATGGTGGCCATCCTTACTGGTGTGAGGCGATATCACATTGTAGTTTTAATTTGCATTTCTCTGATTAGTGATGTGGAGCATCTTTTCATGTGTCTGTTGGCCATCTGAATTTCATTTTGGAGAACTGTCTCTCCATATCTTCGGCCCAATTTTTAATCAGGTTATTTGCTTTTTGGGTGTTGAGGCGTGTAAGTTCTTCATTTATTTTGGATGTTAACCCCTTGTCAGATATGTCATTTACAAATATATTCTCCCATATTGTAGGATGCTTTTTTGTTCTGTTGATGGTGTCCTTTGCTGTACAGAAACTTTTTAGTTTGATGTAGTCCCATGAGTTCATTTTTGCTTTTGTTTCCCTTGCTCGAGGAGATGCTTTCAGGAAGAAGTTACTCATGCTTATATTCGGGAGATTTTTGCCTATGTTGTCTTCTAAAAGTTTTATGGTTTCATGACTTACATTCAGGTCTTTGATCCATTTCAAGTTTACTTTTGTGTAATGAGGTTAAACAATAATCCAATTTTATTATCTTGCATGTAGCTGTCCAGTTTTGCCAACACCAGCTGTTTAAGAGGCTGTCATTTCCCCATTGTGTGTCCATGGCTCCTTTATCATATATTAATTGACCATATATGGTTGGGCTTATATCAGGGCTCTCGATGGGTCTGTTCTTGTGCCAGTACCAAATTGTCTTCATTACTGTGGCTTTGTAGTAGAGCTTGAAGTTGGGGAGCATAATCCCCCCAGCTTTATTCTTCCTTCTCAGGATTGCTTTGACTATTCTGGGGTTTTGGTGTTTCCATATCAATTTAGAATGGTTTTCTCTTGTTTGTTGAAGAATGCTGTTGGTATTGGTGGGAATTGCATTGAATCTATAGATGGCTTTAGGCAGGATAGCCATTTTGACAATATTAATTCTTCCTATCCATGAGCATGGGTTGTTTTTCCATTTATTGGTATCTTCTTTAATTTCTCTCATGAGTGTCTGCTAGTTTCCAGAGCATAGGTCTTTCACTTCCTTGGTTAGGTTTATTCCTAGGTATTTTATTCTTTCTGATGCAACTGTGAATGGAATTGTTTTCCTGATTTCTCTCTATGCTAGTTCATTGTTAGTGTATAGGAATGCCATAGATTTCTGTGTATTAATTTTGTAACCCGCAACTTTGTTGAGTTCAGAGTTTAGATCTAGTAGTTTTGGATTGGATTATTTAAGGTTTTTTATTTACAATATCATGTCATCTGCAAACAGGAACAGTTTAACTTCCTTGCAACCTGGATGCTTTTATTTCTTTGTGTTGTCTGATTGCTGTGCCTAGGACCTCCAGTACTATGTTGAATAGAAGTGGGGAGAGTTGGCATCCCTGTCTTGTTCACGATCTTAAAGGAAAAGCTTTCAGCTTCTCACTGAAAGTATAATGTTGGCTGTGGGTTTATCATATATAGTCTTTATTATGTGAGGTACTTCCCCTCTATATCCATTTTGTTGAGAGTTTTTATCATGAATGGATGTTGAATTTTCTCAAATTCTTTTTCAGCATCTTTGGAGACGATCATGTGGTTTTTGTCCTTCTTTTTGTTGATATGGTGGATGATGTGGATAGATTTTCGAATGTTGTACCATCCCTGCATCCATGGAATAAATTCTACTTTATCATGATGGATGATCTTTCTGATGTACTTTTGAATTTGGTTTGCTAATATTTTGTTGAGTATTTTTGCTTCTATGTTCATCAGGGATATTGGCCTTTAATTTTCTTTTTTTGTGGCATTTTTGCCTGGTTTTGGTATTAGAATGATGCTGGCCTCATAGAATGAGTTTGGAAGTATTCCTTCTTCTTCTACTCTTTGGAAAACTTTAAGGAGGATGAGCATTAGGTATTTAGTAAATGTTTTATAAAGTTAAGTGGTGAAGCCATCTGGTCCAGGTGTTTTGTTCTTAGGTAGGTTTTTGGTTACCAGTTCAATATCATTGCTGGTAATTGGTTTGTTCAGATTTTCTGTTTCGTTCTGCATCAGCCTTGGAAGGTTGAATTTTTCTAGAAAGTTGTCCATTTTTTCTAGGTTACCAGTTTGTTAGCATATAATTTTTCATAGTATTCTCTAATAATTCTTTGTATTTCTGTGGTGTCAGTAGTGATCTTTCTTTCTCATTTCTGATTCTGTTTATGTAAGTAGACTCTTTTTTTCTTGATAAGTCTGGCTAGGGGTTTATCTATTTTGTTTATTTTCTCAAAGAACCAGCTCTTGCTTTCATTGATTCTTTCTATTGTTCATTCTTCTCAATTTTATTTATTTTTGCTCTAATCTTTATTATGTTCCTCCTTCTACTCACTTTGGGCCTCATTTGTTCTTCTTTTCCTAGTTTCAATAATTGTGAGTTTAGACTGCCTATATGTGATTGTTTGTCTTTCCTGAGATAGGCCTGTATTGTAATATACTTTCTTCTTAACACAGCCTTCAGTGCGTCCCACAGTTTTTGTGGTGTTGAATTATTGCTGTCATTTGTCTCCATATATTGCTTGATCTCTGTTTTTATTTGGCCATTGATCCATTGATTATTTAGGAGCATGTTGTGAAGCCTCTGTGTGTTTGTGGGATTTTTCATTTTCTTTGCATAATTTATTTCTAGTTTCATACCTTTGTGGTCTGAGAAACTGGTTGGTACAATTTCAGTCTTTTTGAATTTACCAAGGCTCGTTTTGTGGCCTAGGATATGATCTATTCTTGAAAGTGTTCCATGTGCAGTTGAGAAGAGTGTGTATTCTGCTGCTTTTGGGTGTAGAGTTCTGTAGATGTCTGTATGTCCATCTGTTCTAATGTGTTGTTCAGTGACTCTGTCTCCTTACTTATTTTCTGTCTGGTTGATCTCCTTTGTAGTGAGTGGAGTGTTGAAGTGTGCTAAAATGAATGCATTGCATTCTATTTCCCCTTTTAATTCTGTTAGTATTTGTTTCACATATGTAGGTGCTCCTGTGTTGGATGCACAGATATTTATAATTGTTATATCTTCCTGTTGGATTGGCCCCTTTACCATTATGTAATGTCCTTCTTTGTCTCTTATGACTTTGTTTTGAAGTCTATTTTGTCTGATACAAGTACTACAACTCCTGCTTTTTTCTCCCTATAAGTTTCTCCCTATTACTGTGGTTTGATTACCTCTGGGGACAGCTATTAAACTGTAGGAACACTTCCATCTATAGCAGTCTTTCCAAAATACACTGTAGAGATGGTTTGTGGGAGGTAAATTCTCTCAGCTTTTGCTTATCTGGGAGTTGTTTAATCCCTCCTTCAAATTTAAATGATAAACTTGCTGAATAAAGTAATCTTGGTTCAAGGCCCTTCTGCTTCATTGCATTAAATACATCATGCCACTCCCTTCTGGCCTGTAAGGTTTTTTCTGAGAAGTCTGATAGTCTGATGGGATTTCCTTTGTATGTGATCTTATTTCTCTCTCTGGCTGCTTTTAATAGTCTGTCCTTATTCTTGATCTTTGCCATTTTAATTACTATATGTCTTGATGTTGTCTTCCTTGGTTCCCTTGTGTTGGGAGATCTGTGCATCTCCATGGCTTGAGAGACTATCTCCCTTCCCCAGACTGTAGAAGTTTTCAGCAATTACCTCTTCAAAGGCACTTTCTATCCCTTTTTCTCTCTCTTCTTCTTCTGGTACCCCTATAATGCGAATATTGTTCCATTTGGATTGGTCACACCGTTCTCTTAATATTCTTTCATTCTTAGAGATCCTTTTTTCTCTCTGTGCTCAGCTTCTTTATATTCTTCTGCCCTAGTTTCTGTTTCATTTATCTTCTCCTCTACCATATCTAATCTGCTTTCAATACCCTCCATTGTGTTCTTCAATAATTGTATCTCCGACTGGAATTCATTCCTGAGTTCTTGAATATCTTTCCATACCTCTATGAACATGTTAATGATTATTATTTTGAACTCCCTCTCAGGAAAATTCATGAGGTCGATGTCATTTAAATCTTTCTCAGTAGTTGCATTAATAATTTTACTTTGAACCAGGTTCCTTTGACGTTTTACTTTTGTATATGGCGTCCTCTTGTGCCCAGAAGCTCTAATCTCTGGAGTTTCTCTGCCCCTGAAACAATGTTGTGGGTTGTAGGGGAATGGTATTGTTGCCTGGAGGGAGGAAAGAGCTGTTTCCTGCTTTCTGGCTGCTATGCATGACTCCACTGCCTGAAGCAGAGGGCTGAGCACACAGGTATAAGGCTCTATGCTTTGCATTCTTAGTTGCTGTAGACAGATATTCCCTCTGGGTGGCCTATAGCCAGCGCAGGGTTTGCCGGTTTGCAAGCCAGGTAGAGGCTGGTCCGGAGAAAGACTCAGTAGGCTGTGTATCATGGAGGGGGTCCTTGGAGCTTTGTCACCAGCCAGGGAGCTGGATCACCTGAAGTTTGTGAAAGCTCCCAACCTGCTGGGCAGAGTGCCCCCAGACAATTTTATCTACCTGTCCTTTCTCCTGAGCAATTAGCTCTATGCAATCCTTGCCCCTTTAGCAGCCCTCTTGCTAAGGACTTCCTTGTTAGGAAGACTTTCAGACTGCCCGCCTTTCTTTTGTCTCAAATCAGCCAGATATGGATCCCTGCTTTCTACAAGCGGCTGGAATCTCAGTCTCTCCAGGAAATCTGCCTGTCTTGGCTTTCAACCCCTTACTCATGGGAGTAACATGCAAGCACCATGAAATGTAGGTTTGTGCTCCCAGAGCAGATCTCCGGAGTTAGGTATTCAGGAGGAGTCCCAGGCTTCCACTCCCTCCCCCCTCTGTTTCTCTTCCTCCCACCGGTCAGCTCGGGTGGGAGAAGAGCTTGGGTCCTACCGGGCCACAGCTTGGTATGTTACCCTGTTCTGTGAGGTCTGCTCTTTTCTCCAGGTGTTTGCAGTCTGGTGCAGTCCTCTTTTTCCCCTTGCTCTTTCAGGATTAGTTGTATTAATTATATTTTCATATTATATGCGGTTTTAGGAGGAAGCCTCTGTCTCACCTCTCATGCCATCTTTAATCCCATGCCTCGGGCTCTACTTTTCTTAGAATGAAATTCCTAAAACTTTTACTTTAATAAGTCTTACTCATCTCTTTAGACTCAATGCAGCATTTATGGTGTCCAGAAAGTCACATATATCATTTCTAAATGGAGAGCATCCCTAATCTTTGCTCCTATGAATATTTTTTACTGCATTTTCCTATTTGGATTTTCACAGCAGCAGATATTCAGACAAGGATTCAAGGGTAGGTTGTTTATTTGGGAGGTTATCCCAGGAAACATTGGTAGTAGATTAAGGAAGAGAGACAAGGAATAACAGGACTCAATAAAGGTATATTATTTTTAAAGTTACCACTGTAGGTGACTGAATCATAACTCCACTTGAAACCTTGAGATTCAGTGTATAACATGCCCATAAAGTTATCCAACATCCATCATTTATTGGAAGTGTTAATTCCCTGGAGCTTCTGATCCTTCCTTCATCCATGTGGAACTGACTCCAGCAGCCAGAGACACATTAGGTAACAAACTGGAAGTAGCTGGTGGAAATCAAGCTCTTACACAGGAAATTATAGCTTTAAGTGAAATATAGATAAGGCACTGATGTATATGCTACATGCATTTTCCATGATATAATTATTTTTTGTGCATGTTTCCTATAGATTATGAAGTTCCTTGAAGGAATATGTATGTGTGTATGCCTGTGTGTGTGTGTGCATGTGTGTGTGTGTGTGTGTGTGTGTGTGTGTGTGTGTGCGTGCGTATGTGTCTTTAACTTCCTGTCAACAAGTTATGTAGAATAGAAATAAATATTTGTCATACAATTAAAAAAAACTGTTCAACTTTTCAAGCCTTCCTAATAAGTTTAGTAGCAACAATACACTGATTATATTGTGTCATTATTACTAGAATTATTATTATTTAAAAATCACTTTATATAATAAACATTTACACCTATGCAATAGTACAAAAATAATTTCTGCAGACATTTGAAAGATCACTCATATTTCAACAGGGAAAACATATAAGACTTTGGTACCTTTTATATTTTAAAAAGGATAAGATCTGATTGTTCCTGAAACTTGTTTCCTTTTATCATTCATTTCAAATGATTGATGAATAAATTATGTTCATGGCCTTTACATAATGCTCTGCCACAAAATGTAGAATGGATCAGAATTAAATCAGATCCATTCTATATTATATTTTTTAAAAATATGGAGAAAGGTTTGAATTCTTTTCTATTCAAATAATATGGGGAAAAAGTGAGTTCTAACATAGATGTTGCTACATTATATATTAAAATTACAGTGAAAGGTTGTCATATTTTCATAATGTAACTTTGACTCTCTTCACCAGCTAGATTAAGAAGACCAAGGAAAAGTGTCTGTGTGTGATTACAACAATTAGGAGATATTATATTGCTTCTGTTGAGTTTGTCATGATCCATGTAGAAATATTATCTATCCATCATATCATTCAACAATGTTTAAAACTTTGTTCTTGTATGTCAATTATTAAAATAGGAGAATAATGCTTGCACTACAGTATCTGGAGATTTCTAACAATCTGTCAGTCAGTTTGACATTTATGCAGCAAACCCAGGTCTCTAGTCTAGCCAAATATCATGCAAATATTAGGAAAAGAGTTTTTAGAGTAAGTGAGTGGATTGGGGGTGCGTGGACAAACATGCCCAAATGGTTTAGATGTATTCTATGCATTAATTCATTTGCATCTATAAAAATGCAAATGTATGCCGATTTAGTCTGGGAATGAAAGTACCTTGCATTTTGGAATGTTAGCCTATATTGGATCAGTGAATTACTTAAACAAATGAGTGAGGTGTCAAAATAAGCTACTAAAGGATCCCAGAAGGTCCTAACTCATCTTATTCTAGTTAATGCCTGTTACTAATAAGATGATTTGAACAAAATAACTTATTCCTTTTAAAAATAAAACTTATCCAACCTGAATAATAAACATGGACTCAGTGTTTATTGTACCTAAACATATTTCTTGGCAAAGAAAACATAATTTTATTTCTATACAACCACAGCAGTAAGAGAGACATATGTTCTTATTTAGATGAGTTTGTGGGAATTTTGTGTGAAAATATCTCATTCATTAACATTAAATGTATGTTAAATTATCCAGAGGAGAGTTGTTTGTTTTTTTAAATAAGAAATTTTGTTAAGTATTGTGAAAATCTTGGTACTTCCCTAAAAGCTCAATTGGGTCCATTCCTGCAGCTTATGCCAATACTATGAATGCATTAATAAAAGAGAAAGCAATAAAAATAATTCCTGACACAGCAAACTATGCTCTAAATAATGCCTTTATGGGTGCACAGGCAAGTTAAAAAGATATTTCTCAAGAGAGTTTAGAAACAATCCTTCTACAAAATTTCTAGCTCAAAAATGTCATTTTTCAGAATGTGTGAGTGTCCCTTTCTATTTCTACAGAAGGCAGTTTTGCAGAGTATAATAAAAAAGACCTCTTGACCAGGATTGATAAGATGTGGCTTCTAAGTCTCACTGTTCAAAAGAAAACATATATCTTTGGGCAAGACTTTAAACATTCTGAAGGCTTTCCTTCGAGAAAATATATGATAATAATTTTGTCATGTCTAAATCATTGGTTTGTTCTTATAATTAAATGAAGTGATTGATACAAAAGCACTTTGTATTTTAAACAAAGAATACATCTTTTTTAATAGATATTTTATACCTTCCATTGATGTACATAAAGGAGAGCTGGATAATATATATACCATGTTCACCATAGAATGACTATAAACATTGTGAATATGTCAGTTTTCCAAACACTAATTTATATGTTCAAAACAATACATTCAAATTTAAATTTTTGTTGAGGACTCTGGCAATCTCCAAAATATTTTTCAAAGACTAAAGATCCACTAATAGTTAAGTCATTTTAAAGAAGAAGGTGTACCTTGTGAGATATGCTGAGATCATTGGAACAGCAGAGAAAGTCCAGAAATAGATCTATGTATACAAAGAAACTTTGGTATGATAAAGGTGACCATGTAAGTCAGTAATATATGGTACTAGGAAAACTGGCTAAGTAGATAAGAAAAAATAAAGCTGAATCCCTTGCAAATATAGATTACTGACAGATTAAAGACCTAAATGTAAGCAGTAAAACTAGAAAGGCAAAGAATAAAATTGAGGCTAGTATCATTGTGAGTTAGGCTTGGAAGAGAGGCCATAATAGGATGCCGATGCCAAAAGCACTTACTATAAGAAAACAATGACTGACTTTACTACATTTGTTGGGAGCTGAGCTAAGGTACTACGTGGTGCTGCCTCAGCATCCACTTGATTTGGCCAAGCAGCCTGTAGGACCTTAAACTAACAGTAGGGCCCTCAGGCAAGAGCATGCTGTCAGTAGCAGCTGCCAGTCACAATCAAACATAAGTTCCTGGTATAATTTCATAACAACTTTATGATCAATAGTCTCCCCTGCCTCCCAGCACTTTCTGCTTCCGTGCCTCTTAGATAAGACCCTCATGTAGTTTACCAAAACCACAGGAGGTTTGAATTGATCAATCTGTCCTTAGCCCCAGAATCCCAAAGCACTCTAGCCACAGACCCTGATAAAGGCATGTGCCTCAGGTTCTGCCTCTCTGTCTGCACTCTGCCTTGACTTCTTGTGTGGCCCCTCCAGGCATTCAGGTCCTGTGACAAATCATAACATCAAATATTTTACTTAATGAAAGCACAGATGCATGCAACAGACTTGGTGACAGTCTTAAAAAAGATACTGAAACTAACAAGCCATTAATATCTAGAATACACAGGAAACTCCTGCAATTCAATAAGAACATGATGAAAAATAGGCTTAAAATGGTAAAGGAATATGACTAGAATTTTCACAGAGGAGAGCATAAATTATTGTGCAACTTCTTTAGAAATTAAATGGTAAGATAAATTACCAAATTAGATTAAAACAACAGGAAGATACATGTATATACCTATCAGCAAACTGCAAAAAGTAAGAATAATAGCTAATAACAAGGTTGTTATATCATTCATTGCTGGTAGAAGTGGAAATCGGCAGGCATTTGGGGAAAAAATGGAGATATAATTAATAACATTACTCCTGCTTGAATTCTGTAACTCTGTAATTCAATCTATATAATAGCATAAAATCGAGTAAAATATACTGGATAAAAATATGTCTCTAAGGTTAGATGATTTAGGTTTACTCTATACATCCACTCACTACTGAGCTATTTAGTTAACTTTTCTGTGCCTCAGTTTTTTTCTTTTGAAAAATTAGAATAGGAATAGTATTTGTCTCATAAAATTATTTTAAGGGCAAGGCGAATTTATAGATATAATATATTTAAAAAACCACAGCACACTGTAACTACAAAAGGAAATATGGGCTGGGAAAAAAGTGAGTAGGTCCATCAGGTGATTGTTAGAGCAGGAGGTTGGACTCATCCTTGATATCTATCATTAGGGGAATAAAAAAGTAATATGTAGCTGGTGCATAGCACAAAATATTAGGTAGTTGATTAGATTAATGATGTTGAGCAACAAGAGGTTTTTAAATATTTAAATGTATTTAAATTTTAGAAACCTACCAGACTTCCTGTTTCAGGTCAGACAAGTTGAAAACCTTGGAAATCACTCATCTTTAAAATAAAAAAGAGTTGAACAAATTGAAAATCAGTAATTCTTCTTAGATCCATTAGGGAATTGAGGTCATAAGGCAAATCTCCATCCCCGAAACTGGAGAGAAGGAAGTTTTCAAGAGTCACAGCTTCCCAGGGGCAGAAGCCCTCCACTGGAGCTAGTACTGGTGGGACTGTTATCCCAACATGCAAATAACTTTTTTAAAACTCACCAATAAGAAGAGAGCCCAATTAAACAGTGGGCAAAATATCTGAACAGAATGTCATCAAAGAAGATATACAAAAAGCAAGGGAACATAAAATGATTCTTAACATCATTAGTGATTAGAGAACTGGAAATGAGAACAACATTGAGATACCACTACACACCTATGAGAATGGCCAAAATCCAGAACTCTGAAAACACCAAATGCTGGACAGTGTAGAACACTAGGAACTCTCAGTCATTGCTGATGGGAATGCAAAAGGGTACAGCCACTCCAGAATATACCTTGGTAATTTCTTACAAACTAAACATACACTTACCATTTGATCAGGGGATCATGACCCTTGGTATTTACCAAGCAGTTGAAAACTGATGTCCACACAAAACCTGCAGGTAGATATTTACAACAGGTAGATATTTATAACTGCTAAAACTTGGAAGCAACTAAGATGTCCTTCAATAGGTGGACAAATAAACAGGCTGGGGTATATCCAAATAATGGAATATTATTCAGTAATAAAAAGAAATGAGCGATCAAGCCACTAAAACAGATAGAGGAACCATTTAAATGCCTTTTACCAAGTGAAAGAAGCTAATCTGAGAAGACCTGCAGATAACATGAAACAAAAAATACAGCATTCTGGGAAAGGTAAAACTATAAGACAGTAAAAAGGTCAGAGATTACCAGGGGTTGAGGGTCAAGGGGGAAAGGATGAGTAGGTAGAGCAGAGGAGATTTTTAGGGCAGTGAAATTGTTCTGTGGGATATTGTGATGGTATGTACTGGACATTATGCATTTGTTAAAACCCACAGAACTGTTCAATGCCAAGAGTGAATCCTCATGTAAACTATGGACTTTAGTTAATAATAATATGTCAGTATTGGTTCATCAGTTGTAATACACTACAAGGATGATAATAACAGGAGAAACTGGGGACAGGTAAGTGTGAACTCTGTAGTTTCTGCTCAGTTTTTCTACAAAGGTAAAGCTGTTCTAAAATAATGTCTGTTAATTTAAGAAAACACCATTGAAATAACACATTACCAAAAGATATACATTAAAGGGATACAGGAGGAAATAGGAGTCAGAGAAAAGATCAGAGAGAAAATAATAAGAGATGAGTTTTTAGTGACAAAAAATAGTATAATACAAACTGAGGAATATATTAATAACTTATTTTTCTGCCTGAGAACTCACAAAGAAAAGAAAACCATTAAGAATTTACCTGTATATACATATAGTATCGACAACTTGAGCAGGAATCTTTTAAAAGAAAAATAGTTTAGAAAGTGCTTGGTGATAAAGAGAAATACAAGAAGGTAGAGTGGGGTAGAAGGGGGAAATAGGACAAGGTCTTTTCTCTATCCCCTAATAAGGGCTTCATCTTTAATACATTTAATAAGTTGGCAGATGTCGCTAAGTTGGTAAGAGAACTACTGACTTCGGCACCCGACTGAGCAGCAGCGTGGGGATGACAACTTTGTCAGAGGTCACAGTGCCCGCAGTTTCCTTTAAATCGCTTCACTACTGAAGATACGATACAATGCAAGTGCAATTACCTTCATCTTTGACTTCTAGAGACACTCAGTTGTAGTAATCAAGAATTCACAGTCCAGAAGTGCTCGACTGTCATAATTCAAGGAATGCATTTCCCAGGGAGCTCATCTAATACTATAGAGGGAAAGTCATGTAGATGACTGATGCAAGCCTTTCTTAATTCCCTATCCTGATAGCAACTGATTCTGTGAAAATTAGCACACAATGGGAAAAAATGTCTTCTTCACTGTCATAATAAATGTTGGAAATTGGCTCTCATTAGTGAAATAAAAGGCATTCAATATATATGGATTAGATGAAGTAATCTAGAGTCTCCCACCTCTAGTTCACTGCGTATAAGTACCCAACAATTCTCCTTGGCAGCTTGTAACTCTGGGGAAAATCCCAGAGCAAAATACCTTTGAAACAGAAATCAGTCAAAGGAGGAAATAAAGTGAGAGAAACACATTTATTTCCTACAAGCAGTCCACTACCACTCTCCCGTGTTTCTCACCACCTGGATGCAGAAGAAAGAACCCCACCCAAACTTTCCGGTCCAGATGTGTTCTCCCAAGCTGCAGTGCCCAATCATCATCCTGTGGGGGTGAGGGCCCAGGCAGAGCCTGAATATTTTCCTCTGGGAAGTCTTGCAGGGTTGCAGGCTGGACATGGGGCTTTGACTCTGGCTTTCAAATCCTGGACCTCAGCAGCTGGAACTGCTGCTCTGGCTTTAATTGGTGCCGCAGTTCTAACAAGTTCCTATTGGGCTTCCCATCAAGTTTTCCTTTTACTACCCCGGCCTTTATCAGATCAACCCACATCTGGGGTCCTCAAGACCTTCATGGGGCCTTTTGCGCCTCCCCTTTCAGTCATAGCCTGTACTTCCTTCTGTGCTCTTATTGTTTCAACCTCCCCCAGATCTGCTAAAGTACTAGTAGCCACACTTATGGGTTTCCCTTGGTGGGGTGCAAGAGTAGTCACTAGGGACCCAAAGAGAGTTGGGGATGCTGTATGCAGCACCAGATTTCTCATTCCTATGGTGAACAACTCTTCATCGGGGTCCTGGATCCATATTAGAGATGATATTTTTCATGCCAAGCTCTCATAACACCTGTTGGAGCTCTGCATATGTTTTCCAGCTAGTGGGTAAGGATGGTAAATCACCCTGATTAGGCCAAACTGCCTTGATGGCTGCTATCAGCCAATCTAGAAGCACCTGATTCCCTGAGGTGTGACAGGCACTTTGCAACCGCTGCCAGAGAGAAGGTTGAGTCATCAGGGAAGCCAGTCAACCCATTTCAGAACCCCAAAAAACAATGTTTTCCACACCCATATCCCAGAGACCCAAAAGCCATGTAGGCAGAAGTTCCGATGGCTTCTGCTGATACTGAATGCTCATGTCCACCAGCTCATTCTCACAATAGGGGCGGAGCATGGAGTGGTCCACAACCTGGGCAGGGAGCAGCTCTTCCCCCTGAGGAATGCATGGTTGCTGAGTTTTATTTTCTTAATTACAGGTAGGCCTTTAATACAGGAGAAGCTGGTGTCTCAGGTGGTGGCCTCATCAACAGATCGGCCCTTGGCCTACCCTCTCAACCTCTTCCAACATCTCCTCTACCATCTCCATGTCTGAAGTTACCACTCTATCCTCCCATCCCTCCTGTAAAGCGGATTCTCATGCTGCCTCCTCCCTTGCTGCTAACATATCTTCCAGAAGCGTGACCCATCTTCTCAATAACTGCCTCTCTTCCTTAAGGGCATCCCATAGGTCATCACCCAGCTCCTCCAAGTTGAAGTGTGTCTCTCTCCTGCCAAAGTCTCTCTCTCTCCTCAAAAACACTTCCCACTATCTTGAGGAAAAGACATCCTACAATCCCAACTTCTACACAGCCACTCAGGACCTCTAAGCAGTCTTCTATCTCATGGAGGGCTAATTCCACAGTTTCCGGTGTTTCCACACTTTCCCAATTCTGGGGAAGGCTCCACTCCTCTAGGAGGTGCTTTATCCTAGACCAATTCCCCAGGAGGGTCTCCCAGTTGGAAGCTCCACAGATAGGGGCTCTCAGGTGAAGTTGCAACCTCTACCACTGCAGCCACTGGGGTCTCCCCACCACTCACAGTGGGGGTTCTTGGTATCTCCCCAACATCTCTAGGGGCAGCTTGCCCATGGGTTGCACTCAGGTAGACAGATTTTGGGTTCAGAGGTCCTGATGGCTACCGCCAGATGTAACTCTGGGGGGAAAATCCTGGAGCAAAATGCCTTTGAAACCTAAATCAGTCAAAGGGAGAAATAAAGTGAGAGAAACCTGTTTCTTATTAGCAGTCATCCACTTCTTCTCTCCCATGTCTCTCATGACCCAGCTGCAGAAGAAGGGACCCCACCCAACCTCTCTGGTCCAGATATGCCCTAGCTAGCCCTTGTAATTACTTATTGTTATGGGGATGGAACACTTGTCTCCATCCCTTGGAAACACCTATTGATATGGAGATGCACTAAGGCCAGGTGAGAGATTCTGGAAATATTGTAATTTTATATATACAGTTTTATCCCAAAATGTAAGGTGTTGTGTCACACTGTGTCCTGGCATTGGTTTTCAGTTCTGATAACATGCCATCGATCATACCTCTGGATCAGGCTCTGTAATGTATGCATCTGCCTCATCAGAGCACCTGAAAGGCAAAAGGTGGGACTTTTCTTTTACCAGGGCAGGTTTATGAACTTCTTTATTTATAGATACTTGTTTAATATACATCTGTTTGTGTGGCAGAATTTGACCTGAGGCTTTGCTCAGCACAACTTCACAGAAAGGTTGTGGTAGAATATCAGGTTGAAAGAGTTAAAGTGTACAACTGTGATAAAATAACACAACAACAACTTGAATATGAACTTAATATTCTTTTGATTTGGCCACAGGAAAGTATGGGTCATGTGGTAAAAGAGTTTTGGCCTTGTAGGGAATGGAATGCAACATAACCAAGACTTCAACTACACATTAAACCAATGGACCTAACAAACATATACAGAACATTCCATCAACAGCAGCAGAATACACATTCTTGTTAAATGTACACAGAACATTCTCCAGGATAAAGCATATGTTAGGTCACAAAACAAGACAACAGCAAACTGGCTATTCTTGCAGGTAGTATAATGTAAGGAGCAGGTATGCCCTTCCTGTGTGTTCACTTTGTGTTGCATACCCATAAACTGCTATTGATAGACTAGTATCCAAATCTACATTACCTATAACTAAGCAGGTTATTTCCAAACTGACAAAGTACTTACCCTTGTGTGATAAAGATCCAGGCAGGCACAAACACACCTCCATCTGGTATTATGGGAAAATGAGAGATCTATGCTTTTTCTTTTCTTATGACCCTCAGCCATGTAAAATTTTGTTTTCAAAATAAAAGCCATACCTTATCCCAGACGATATTGTGGAAAGGTTTTAGCAATTTCATGTTGAACAGGTGACAATGCAGAGAAATGGGTCATGTGGACAGTTCTCTTCGGCATCAAGAGGTGAGGTAGGCTGTTAAGGCTTTATCTTAAAATCTCATACATTGTAGACAATTTCTATTGTTCACTCTGCTTGGGCCAGATTAAGCCATGTGATTCTCCCACACCTAATTATTGTGGTCAACAAACATACCCCTCTCTGCTGGATCTAGGCCTGACTACCATATCGATCTGAGCTAATTCTCCTGGAAAGGGGTATGAAAGCATACTTGCACTAGTCAGAGCAACTCTAGCTGCTATAACAAACATAGTTCACAATAAACGGACAGTTATTTCTAAGTACTAAAGAGTTCAAGATGAGTCTGTCTTTTTGGAACTCTGTCCTCTAAACGACTTAGGAACTGTAGCTCTTTCTACCTGAGGCTTCACTATATTAAGAGATGCCTTGCAAGGTTGCCTTGCACATGTGAGTCAAACTAGTGGAAAAAGGAAGAAAAGTAAAAAACTGTAATAAGAGACAAAGAGGTTCTTACATAAGCACATGGGTTTATTCATCAAGAGGACATGACAATTATATGCACTAAACATTGGAGCACCTAAATATATTAACCAAATATAACAGATATGAAAAGAGAAATAGACAAAAATTCAGTAATAGTAGGAGACTTTAATACCTCAATTTTGACAATGGATAGATCATCTGAACAAAACAATCAAGAAACATTAGACTTCAACTACATATTAAGCCAACGGACCTAACAAACATATACAGAACATTCCATTAACAGCAGCAGAATACACATTCTTGTTAAATGCACACAGAACATTCTCCAGAATAAAACATATGTTAGGTCACAAAACAAGACTTAGCAAAGATAAGAAGAATTAAATAAAACCAAGTATCTTTACCACCCACGATGCTGTGAAACTGTGTATCAAAAACAGAAGAAAAACTGGTAAATTTACAAACATGTGGAAACTAAATAACACATTGCTCAATAATGACCCATCAATGAGTCAAAGAAGTTATGAAACTGGAAATAAAAAACAGTCTTGACACAAATGAAAATGGAAATACAACATACCAAAAGTTATGGTATGCTACAAAAACAGTTATAAGTTGGAAGTTAATTCTACAGTAAGAAAAAAGAAAGATGCCAAATAACTTAACTTTATACTTCAAGGGATTAGAGAAAGAAAAACAAATTAACCTGAAATAAGCAGAAGAAAGGAATAAATAAAGGAAACAGAGATTAGAAAACTACTAGAAAAGATCAATAAAACTAAGAGGTATTTTTAAAAGATTAACAAACCTTTAACTATACCAACAAAAAAACAGAGAGATTGCTCAAACAAATAAAATCATAAATGAAAGAAGACATTACAATTGATACCACAGAAATACAAAGGATCAAAGTGATTTCTAAAAATACATGCCAAACAACTGGGTAACATAGAAGGAATGGATAAATTCTAGTAGATACACAACCTGTCAAGACTGAATCATGAAGAAATAGAAAATCTGAAAAGACCAATAATGTGTAAGGAGATTAAATAAATAATCAAAAAACCTCAAAACAGAAAAATCCAGGATGAGATGTTTTAATAGTTGAATTTTTTAATAGTTGAATTCCACCAAATATTTAAAGAGGAACTAGTGCAAATCTTTCTCAAACACTTCCAAAAAATAGAAGAGGGAATACTTCCAAATTCATTTTAGGAGGCCATCATTATCCTCATAGAAAATCCAGAAAGGACAGTACAAGAATCTTTTCTATAGGTCAAATATCTCTGATAAATATAGATGCAAAAAATTTCAGTAAGATACTAGGAAACAGAACTGAAAACCACATTAAAAGGATCCTTCACTCATGATCAGCTAGGATTTATTCCTGACATGCAAGGAGTGTTGAACATATGCAAGTCAATAAATGTGACACACCATGTTAAAAAATGAAGGATAAAAAACATATTATCATTTTAATAAATGCAGAAAAAAGCATTTGACAAAAATAAAAATCCTTTTATGATAAAAACTTTAATTAAATTGTGCATGGAAGGAAGACACATTAAAATAATAAAGGCTAGATACACTAGCATCATATTCAGTGGTGAAAGGTGAAAAGCTTTCCAGCTATGATCAAGAACATGACAAGGATGTCCACCCTCACCACTCTTTTTTAACATACTAATGGAACTCCTAATTCAGAGGAATAAGTCAGGAAATAAATACAAGGCATCCAAAAGAGAAAGGAGTATAACTATTTCTGTTTGCAGATGATATGATCTTACACATAGAAAATCCTTTAAAAAGCTATCAAAATCTCTTATAACTATTAAAGGAGTTCAATAAAGTTGCAGTATGCAAAATTAACATACAAAACTTACATTTCTACATACTAACAAATAAATGTTTGGAAAAGAAAGAGAATAATCCCATTTACAATAGCATCAAAGATAATGAAATACTTAGGAATAAATTTAACCAAGGAAGTGAGTAATGTATAAACTCAAAACTGTAAGACATTGATGAAAGAAATTAAAGGTGGCACATACAAATGGAAAGACATCCCATATTCATGGATCAGAGGAATTAATATTATCAAAATGTCCATTATACCCAAAGTAATTTTTACAGATGAATGGAATCCCTATCAAGATTCCAATGACATTTTACAGAAGTAGATATAGCACTCCTAAAATTTGTATGGTACCACAAGATCTTGAATAACCAAAGCAATCCTGAGAAAGAACAAAGCAGTAAGTATCACACTTTTTAAATTTCAAGCTATATAATAATGCTGTAGTTATAAAAACAGTATGGCACTGGCATAAAAACAGACACATAGACTAATGAATGGAATTGAGATCTCAGAACAAACCCATGCAAAAATCCCCTAATATTTGACAAAGGAACCAAGGACATCCAATGGAGAAAAGACAGTCTTTTCAATAAATGGTGCTGGGAAAATCAGAAATTCCATGAAAGAATGAAACTAGACTCCTATCTTATACCACTAACAAAAGTCAACTCAAAATAGATGAAAAACTTAAGTGTAAGACCAAAAACAATAAAACTGATGGAAAATAAAGGGAAAAAAGCTCCTTTACATGAATCTTGGCAATGATTTTCAATATTTTCATACTGTAGAATAAGAGATAATGGTTGATCCTGAGTTGTTAGGCTAAATTACAATAAATAAGTTATTAAATCACGAATTTTTAAATGGGAATTTCTTTCATGTGCAGCACATGATAATTTAAACACATAGCCTCAGTGAGAAGACACTTCAACTTTAACCTGAGTGTTATAGACTAGGAGATACTTGAAAATGACAAATAAGAAAGAGCTATCATCGTCATCATTATTATTACTAATAATAAGGAAGAATATTCCAGACTTCTTTCAGGCCAGAAGAAAATACTCATTCTCCCTAAGCCTAAAAATCCTATAATACTCCTACTCCAAGCTAATACAAGGTATTGACAAAGCGTAATACTGTTCTGCCTATAGATATGATAAATGTTCCCTGTATCACTCAATCACTTATTAGAACTTAATCTTAAAATTTATTATTAGCTTAAATATATATATTCTGTTTTGGAAGTAAATAGCACTTTTGCTACTTTTTTATTTTATTTGCTGCTTTCCATATGAATAAAAAACTTTACCAATTGGAGCAGATGAAGCACTTTTAAGTTCTCAAGAGAGAGGGTGTTTAGCATATTGCTAGGAGACCACATTCACATCTTCCATAATAACAGCAGTAATTATGTGCTTCCTGGTGCAGGGCATTAGAGACACTTCCAGTTATGTCTCAGCATGCCACGGAATTAACTCATACAATCTTGATCATCTATTTCAAGCAGCTCATCTGGCAAGCTGACCTATACTGTAATCAAACTAAATTGTATACTTTTGCTACATTTGCATTTTATTTCCAGTTTTCATATACGCACTTCTCATTCATTCTCTGAAATAGCCTTGCTGTAAGTAAGACTCAGTAAATGAATTTTCTCCCTTCCATTTATAGTTCAATAAAAGTGGCATAAAATTTCTGAAAGTTTAAAGTCCCAGTGTATTTAATATATATATTTAATTTTAGTGAAATATAATATAATCATAACTTATACTTCCTAGAGTAAAGACAGTCATCTGAACTATTCCTTTAGCATTCACATTGCTTGAAAGAATAAGTAAATTTTTACCAATCAAGGTCAAGTCCTCAAATTCTTTTTCATAATACATGTAAGTGTTAAAACATACTCAGTTTAGAATTTTGGGGCATTAAATGTCTTTTCATCTCATCTGTAAGGCTGTTGTCTTGAAGGCATAACATTCCCATTTTATTTCATGAAAATATTCCAACTTTCTTTACTTTATTGCTTTTGTTTGTAAACTGATCTTAATAATTACCCCTCAGAGTTTTTAAAGATGATAATTGGATAAATTACGTGAAGTACTTTGTCTAGCAAAATGTCAGGGGTCAGCAATTAGCCATTACTATGATTCTTTTTTTCTACTAGAGAACACAATATACATTTTATCTCTTCAACTCTTAGCAGCCAGTGGATTTAAAATCAAATTCTACCTTTTGAAAGTTTATGTGCATGAATGTAGATGTGTGAAAATTATATGTGTATGTAGAATTTCATAATACATGTGTACTGCTTATTCATACTCATTTATTTCCTCATAACTGCTATGATGTTGAGCATTTTAAAGCACATACTTTGAAATGTATAAAGAGTTTTTAGAACAATTCTGGCTCTCATGTTTGAAATAAGCCTCCTGGCTTGGCTGATTTTAAACACCCTAAATAATGTACTAGGCTTTTTTTCTAGCGAGGTAAAAATAATTTCTGAAAATAAAAATGTTTCTTTTGAATAATCCCTGAGATCAGGTCCTTTGAGGTTAAAAGCCCAAAATGATTAATAATAATAAATACCACGGATTGTGCTTTTTTACCTGAAGGACGTTATTGTAGAGGCTGCTTGCGCACTTCATTATCTATTCTCCTTTCTGACGTTAGACTTTCTGGCTTTAAGCTTTAACTAGAAATCTCAGCCTTTTTTGGAGTTAGTGTGGCCTGGTTACTAAGTGCTGGCCATTGACGCATAAATGAATGTCCTATGCGTGAGCTCTAGGAAATCTCATAAAAGGTCTTTTCCCTCTTCCTTCAATCTTCCTCTGCTTAGTGCCTGGAATGATGAACTGATAAATGGATCTTCGTCTACCACCTTGAACTTTGAACCACTATGTTTTCAGGGATCAGAACAGAAAAGAAGCAAAAAAAAAAACCAAAACAGAAGACTACTAAATTCATAGGTATTTTGGAACACCAGATACTCTTGGTTTACTTTTATCTTGATTTTTTTTGCCATTCAAAAATAAGCTTTGTTCTTTTTTTTTGTTTAGTTTAATATTTTATTTTTGAAGTATAGTTGATATACATTATTATACTGGCTTCAAGTATACCACAGTGATTTGACAGTTATATACATTATTAAATGCTCACCCTAATTAGCGTAGCTACTTCTGTCAACATAGAAAGATGTTACAGAACTACTGACTACGTTCTTCAAGCTGTACCTTCATCTCTGTGACTAATTTATATTATGATTGAGATTTTGCACCTTTTTATCCCCTTCACCTATTTCACCCACCCAGCCCAACCACTCTCCCATGGAAACCACCAGTAGATTCTCAGGGTAGATGAGTTTATTGCTGTTTTGTTAATTTTGTTTCATTTTTAGATTCCACATAAGTGAAATCATATGGCATTTGTCTTCTCCAATTAGCAATAACCTTTGTCCTTGCTTATACCCCAACACTGAGTTTCCTATAGTTTGGAGGTAACTTGACACACCTTCTATTATGAGATATCTTTATCTCCCTAGAATTTGTTTTCCCTAGAGAATTCCAGTAACCTTAAAATTTCATTTGCATATATTCATTTTACTATCAGATGGGCAATTTCTGAAACTTGTTTCTATTTAAAATTTTTTATAATCAGATATAAATTATTCTTTTGTAAATTGTAAAATAAATAATATTTTAAATCAGTGTTGAAAAACCTGGAGATATTCCTTTCCTACCACAATATTATTCATGTATCATTGCTGATAAAAAATTAAACTACATGCTTGCCAAATTCTCTACAAAAACAGTGAATTGCTTATCTTATATTATTAAAATATATTTATTGATAGTTTCAAAAAATATTTTAAACTTTATAACTTGGCTGCATTTGTAGGATGGCATAAATACAGAGCCTTAGATTACTCAGCATCATTTCAAAACAGAAAAAAGTGAAGGAATAATATTTATATTATAATTTTTTTCAGACCCAGTTATTTTCATTCAGTCATTCCATAGTGTAGCTATGGATGGGATTCACAGTAGATTAAAACAGTAAAAGACAAAAGTGAAGCCAAGTAATCTAAAGAATTCAAAATGAAACAGACACCAAAAGACTGAAATGAATTGAACAAAACACTAGTGAGCTGTGGGGAAAAGTAAAGTAGACAAGTATGCTTACAACTGGAGTCTGCAAAGAATAGAGAAAGTGGGGACAAAAAAATTGAAGGAATAATGGTCATAATTTTTCCAAATTCAATGAAAAACATAAAATTGCATGCTCAGGAAACATGATAGAAAAACTGCATTAAGAAACATCATGGTAAACTTAGAAACACTGAAAAAGAAAACATCTTGTAAGAAGAAGCTAGAGGGAAAAAGCATATTACACATGGAAAGAAAAGGTAAGAGCATACTCATGGGAAACAGTGCAATCAAAAATAAATTGGAGTGGTATCTGAAAAGTTCTGCAAAAACAATCAAATTCAGGTAACATAGTATTCTATAGCCTGTGTGAAAATCCTTTATCTCTTAAAGAATTGAACTTGTAATTAAAAATACCTTAAGAAAAAGAAACCTAGAACCTGATGACTTTAATTGTAGGACTTTGACAGACCATTTCAAAAATTTATTTGTAAATGAAATTCACCTAGAATAGTGAACAATTCAGAAACAGGAAGACAAAACTGGGGGACAACCACTAACTGTTTGCAAGACTTAACAATCAAGATAGATAGATAAATACATTAATGAAATAGAATGAAGAGTGCATAAAATAGACCTATACACATATGGAAGATAAGGTTTTTACAAAGATGCAAAGAAAATTCAGTAGAAAGAGGATAGAGTTTTCAACAAATGGTGACAGAACATTTGGATAAAAATATACAAAAAATAACAATATTCTAAATTTAGCTCATAATAGACCACAGTCCTAAGTGAAATATGTATCTCTAAAACTTCTGCAATTAAAGTTCTACAATTAAACCTCTAAAACTTCTTGCAACCTTGTGTTGTGCCAAGATTTACTACGTGAAAAAACCATGATCCATAAAAGAAAATAATGGTAAACTAAACTTGAACAAAATTAAAAGTTTTTGCTCATTGAAGAACGTTACTGAGTGAGTGAAAGACAAGCTTCAGAAGGGGAGAAAATATTTGGATATCATATATCTGGAACAGAACTTATAGCCAGAATACACAGAAGCAGAACTCTGAAAACATAATACTAACACATCAGGAAATAGGCAAATGATTTGGACATTTCACCACAGAAGCTAAAATGATAACAAATGAGCACATGAAAAGACGCTCAACATCATTAATCAAAGGAGTGGGAGTTAAACCACAATGAAAACCCCTACACAACTATTAGCTAAAATTTAAAAACTGGCCATACCACGTGTTGGTGAGGATGCGGAATAACTAAAACTCCTATATGCCGCTGTTAGGCACGAAAATTGGCACACCCACTTTGCAAAACTGTTTTCTAACTACCTTAAAAAGTAACATACACATATGATTCAGCTCTTCCATGCTTTAGTGTTTACCCAGAGGAAATAAAAGCATAATTTCACTAAAATGACTATACACAAGTGTTCATGCAGCTTCATTTGTAAAAGCAAGTTAAAAAAATTGTAGTAACTCCAAACTGAAAACAGCCCAATATCCTTCATCTAATGAATAGAGAAACAAATTGTGGTCTACCTCTGAAATGAACTACTACTCAGCAATACAAAGAGACAAATTGTGGATATGAATGACATTAGGGATGCCCAAAATAACCATGCTGCTGAGTGAGAGAAGCAAAAGATGATACATACAGAATTAGATTTAATTATATGAAATTCGAGAAAATGCAAACCAATGTATCATGACATAAAACAGATCGGTTAATTCCTGGGACAGATGGGGGAATAGAAAACAGGGATTATAAAGGAGCATGAGTTAATTTTTGGTTTAATGACTGCGTTTCTTATTTTAATTTTAGAGATTTTAGTGACAATTTCATGGGTATATACATATCAAGTTGTATCCTTTAAATACGCATTGTACGTCAGTTATAACTCAATTATTCTGCAAAAATTATTTTAGTGCATCCCTTCCATTCTGTACTTTGATGATCATATGATAATATACCTTACATAAAAGAAATATGCTATTTGTGAAATATTATCTAATGTTTTTCCTCCATCTAAAATTGTTCCTCTTCTGGTTTTTTTAAGGCTTTGAGAGAGCACTCACTATCCTTTCAACTCGGAACTATTACCCTGCCCTGACAACAAAGAATTAATTCTCTTAGCTTCCTCCAACCTTCTTATCTTTTATAGATAAGCAGAAAGGCAGCAGTGTAAACTCTGCGACTATGTCAGTTTTCCAGAGTTTAATACTTGGAATCAGCGTTTTCATTAATATTAATAAAATGAAAAATCTGAGAACCCAGCAGTACACAAAAATGTGTGAATCCCGAGCTCTAATTTTCACATACAACTGTCATATAGCGAGATTATGGCCACTTTCAGGCCTGTGTTGTGGAAGTATAGCCATGAGCACTTTCAGGTAACGATTCCATAGCCTGTGTGAGATTAATGGGCTAGGAGGAAGCCAGCAAGGCAGTTTATTATTAGTTATCTCAGGTGAGTCCCTATGGCAATACTATGAAATAGATATTCTTTTCCCTAATTTACAAACTAGAAAATTTAATTAACTTTCCAGGTTTGAAACCATTCTCCTACATCATACGCCTTTAAAATTTTTTTTCTTTGTGAAAGAAACAAGGCCAGCAAGTTGGGAAGGGAGCTCCCTGTAGAAACATGCCCCTGCAGTCACTCAGAATATGGGCAAAAATTGTAGAAAATGATAAAACTATACACCAAATGTGTAACCTGTGGAAGGTAACTCTATCTCTTTGGATTTCATCACTGAAAAGTGAAAATATAGGCTAAATGATCCCAACTTTTATTTTAGTTCCAGAATCATATGATTCTTTGAGTCATGGGCAACGTGTGTTGGGCATGGTTGTGAAATACAATGAAACACAGAGGCCTTCTGTCTAGGGAGGATTTGCTGTCTCAGTCAAAGCAAAACTTAAGCCTCCTGAATGAATGACTTGATAAATGTTTGATCTCTGCTCTATAATCAGGACTCCATTAAAAGGCATTCATACCTTCTGGAGCTTGTCTTCTGTGAATCAATGATTGTGCTGTAGGAATTTGGGTTCATGTCACTAATAGCTTTCTAATGTTCTTTATAAAATACGATTTATTTTTAATTAGAGGTCATCTGTTACAACTCAGTTTAGTTTATTAATGCATTAGCCTTTTATGGATGGAAATTGGCTCAAAATTAGTGGTCCACAAACCTGGAATCTTTTTCACCATATTATAATCCACTGTAAGTAAATTCAACAAAAACAATATAGCTGTTGAGTAAAAAGAACATTTATATAATCCTACTTATCAAATTCACTAACCATTATTTGTGAACAATTCATGTTTTCTTTATAAAATTAATGGAATTTGTTTTAGACAAATTAAAGTTTCTGTAATTTACACAGAATTATGGTACTAGTAAATATTTTTGCTAGCAATTTTGTTATAAATAAGCTAATTAAAACAGCTGATATTGAATTTGATTATGTCATTCATTGCATTTAAATGTTATCATGAGAGAGTTCCTTTGAAAAACTAAGTTTCATCATGAAATTTTAAGGGTTTGAAAAAATTTGTCAAAGAAACCCTTTAATGCATGGCTCAATGACTCACAGAGAGATTGAAATTTGAATTCTAATCTCACCTTCTAATTCAACTGCTGTGTGATGCTGGGCAAGGTACTTAACCTCACTGATCCTTCATCTGTAAAACTGGATTGGTGGAAAGTTGGAACAACCTGAAGCAAGCAGTTAATAGAAGTATTAAGAGTCATGGACCTTTCAAGAACCTTTGAGATTTATTAATCTGACACAGACCTGAGGAATTAAATTAAGAAGCTGCATTGATTCACAGATCACGAAGATTAAGTTGAATTCAATATTAAGGCAGGACGGAAGTTCCTAAAATATCAAGAGCATTGCAATCCATAACTCATATCTGTACCGATGCTGATTGCTATAATAGGATTTGATGCTTCTTACACTTTGGTGGGTTGAGGCAAAATAATTAAGTGTATATAATATATGGTACCATAAGCAATATATGCCAACATTAGGGAAAAATGAATTTTAATCCATTTGCCTCCAGATAATAAGCTAATAAGAGAAAAACATATATCACCTTGGAACCATTCTTCCCAGTGAGAGTTCCAGGGCAGGGATGGTGGGAGAACAGGGAGGGAAAACAAGAAGTGTGTTCCAAGGTGCTTCTAAATAAAATGGCCTGGTAGTGTCCCCTGATCATCACCGTCTTTCCACTCATCTCAGGGGTTTGTGTTGATTGTGAAAAATCCTAAATCTGAATTAGGTACATTTAGTGAGTCTCAAAATGTGAAAAGATTGTCCCAGGAGAAAAACATGACCTGTTTCCTTAGTGGTTTCATTCACAACTTCAAGTTTTAACAGCTTACTGTTTATTACTATTAGTATGCAACATTCTATATTCTAATATAGGAGGAAAGAAAACCACACAATTTAGTTGCAAGATGGCAACTACAAACAGAACAGGAATCGGAGCCCTTCTTCCTGTCTGTACTTTTTTCCCAAAACTTTCAGTAAGACACTGACATTTATCAGAAAAAAAAAAAAATCACTTTTCCCAAAACTAAACATGTCAAGATTCATACTGGTGATAAATCCAGCCCCTTGTGTTTGCAAATAGTAAAATGCTTAACTCTTCATATTTGCCCACCATTTCTTCCCATACTTAACCTCGATCATCTCATTTTGGGAGGCACATGTTTTAGCTACAATATTGCTGGATATGAGGTAACATGAGAGATCATGCATGAATCAGCAAAATTCCATCATAACTTAAAGCTCTGGTATGGACATCAAAAGAGAATTTCTCTATGGCCATCCTCAGAATTGGAAGCTGAAGCTGAGCCCAGTGGCTAGAGCATTCACCTAGTGAGACAGGGACCATGGGTGTAGTCAGAGTAGGGTGAGGGCCTCCGGAAAAAGCAGGGCGGGATATTTACAGTCAGCAATATAACAGTGGGGAAAGAAGTCCCTTTGGAAACTCTGTGTTAAGCATTATGCAAAGTCAAGGTCACACTAATCCTCTAGGAACAAGATACCAGACTAAGAACACAGACATATTCAGTAAGGTCAGTTAAAAGTCAAAAGGCCAGGAGCAACTTGGCCTAGAATGATTGAGTGGCTTTACAAATAGGGAAGGGTATCACAGCATAACCGGTGACTTTACTGTAAACAACCCTAGCAAGCAGAGAACAACCCAGCCCACCTTGAGGAAGGGCAGGTGGTACAAGTCCACACCCCTAAGCCTTTTCTCCATGTTCTTGAAAAATCCTCATTTGCCTATAAAAACCCCTAGACAACGCAGCACACCAGACTCTCTTGTCCCCTTCTGGCGTGAGCCGGGAGCTCTGTCCTCTCACTTTATTTCTAAATAAAAGCCTGTACCTTGCTCTCCTACCTTGCCTGTTTGCTAAGCTCATTCTTCGGCTTCGTGAACAAGAACCCCGGCATCACTAGCATACTGAAGGCAGCCAGCAGTACATTGGAAACATGCTATCTCAAAGAGTATTTGTAGCCTCTTTATTAGATTTGCCATTAATTCTAGACTTTTAAGGGACTGTAAAGTCATTAAGCAAAGAATAGCATTTGAGATTATTTCTCCAGTAAGAAAAGAAACTATCATTGCTGTGATATAAAATCAGGCAAAACAAAATATTATTTCAACTCAAATTCTGCATGAGAACATTGTAAAACCCAATTCTTGACATAGCATATACTATTTCTGTGTTCGAGTTTATAAAAATATGTGCATGCCACTTGTATCTTTGTATCTTACATGTTTTTGCTTTATGTTTATTGAACATCTGTGTGTTTTTCTTTCATAGATTTTTCTTATTTTATATTTAGAAAAGCACACTTCTGTCAAAATGGTAGCTAAATATACTGTAAACATACAACTTATAGACATGAGGATATTGATAAATTAAAAAAATTATCCTCCCCTGAAATTACAATCAGCACATTGATATACTTTAGTTTTAAAATCACCCCAAAAATCTGAAATATCATAGCTTCTCTTATATAGTTATGCACTTGTTAAGGAAAAGAAATCAGCATAAACTTAAATTCAGCAAAACATTTTTGCCTGGTATTAATAGTACACATGTGTAATTTTCTTTCAAAAGTAGCTTAAAGTTCAATGTCTTTGTGTACAAGCAGTTAATTATAAAATTAACCTAATGAATTATTTAAAGCAAGCCATAAACCCAACAAACACCAATTCTTTGTTATTAGATAAATAGAAAGAGCCATGGGCTCTGGGTTTCAAATCTCAACCCTCCCTCTTTTATCTTTATCATGAAGTAGGCTATAATGCTTAACCTTCAGGGTTTTTGTGAGAATGAGATAAACATATAATCATCTGGCCCAGAATTGGTCACATAGAGAGCACTGAATTGATATCAACTCATGTTCTTACAATTAATACAAAACTAGATGTTTATTTAATAAATTTTCCTTAAGCTCTCGAGTGCTGCTAAGACAGAGGAGGAAGTACATACCAGCTGGTGTGCACCCTCTGTGGCCCTGGGAGGGCTAGACACAGGTATGAACTAACAAGAAGGTTTTGAGGGAACCTGGGACCAAAGCCCAGTCCCAAGAGTGTTACTGTTTTCCTATCATATGGAGAAAAAGTTTTCAGTGAAAGACAATGAAGCCACCTTGTAGAGAAAAGCAGATGCCTCTGTGTGTGAGTGTCTGTGTGTGTGTGTGTGTGTGTGTGCGTGTGTGAGTGAGGGAGAAATGTAGATTATCCTTAGTGTTTGAGTCGCTTTCATATTTATCTCTGCACTACTTGCAGTTTAATAATTCTTCATCTCTTACGCTTATGAGCCAACAAAAACCTCAATTTTTAACTTAAGCCAGGAAGTTGGGTTTCTGCCACTTGCAAAGAAAAGTAAATAAATGATTCCATTATGCCTATGGTATGAATGTAGAGAAAAATCACATGTAAGCACTGAGTCAGCTTTTACCAGGTGTTTGTGACAGGGAACGTCACCACCTCGTGGAATCTCATGTTCTGCACCGATAAACTGGGAATAATTATCTGCCTCACAGCACTGTGCGGTGTCAAAATTAGCCACTTGTTTTTATCATGATTTCTACTAATAGTAATTTTTAATCACTCCTTTTCCTAGTGACTCATATGCACATAGCCAGCAAAGTGTTATGTTTATGTGGTGAAAATGACTGCAAATACTGAGTTAGCTAGGCAAAGCCCCCTGAACTAATTCAAGGTTATGACTCAGGACCTCCTGGGTTCTAAATTTGGCTTCATGATGTAGTGAGATCACAGGTAACTCAATCTTTCTGTTTTCTCAGAGATGATGAAAGCCCAGTTTGATCTCTCTATTGACATAAAATGCTTAAAATACCTTTTTTGTATTTATTATTTTTCTTAATTAAATGTAAAGTATTGAGTGCAAGGGTATTATATTTGCATGCAATTATTTCCCATTAAAATAATGTTTCCTTCTGCTTTATCAGGGTTGTTTTCTCTTTATATTCTCTACTTTTCTTATTGGTATGAGTGAATGCCAAAACTTCTCAGTAATTCAAAATGAAATTAGATTAAGACACAGTATGATTTTTCCATGCAAATACACAAATTAAACCCTGGATTCATTTAGGTATTTCTATGGTCTCTCAAGAAAAGCATGGATTATTTTTGGCCATATTTTCCTAATATAATCCATGTAGTTGGTTGCTACCAGGTAATTAATATGAAGCTATTCTATTCAGGGTAGGGTATCAAAAAGAAACATATTTGACAGCTTGCATTTTTCAGTTCAGCTACTAATTAAAAAAAAAAGGAGAAAGGAAAGATCAACATTTCTTTGAGAATAAATGTCACTTTGTAATATCTGCACAAAGTCCAAGATAAATGTAGTCATTCATAGTACCAAAAATAAAATACAAGGTGACATATGCACTATACAACCTCACCATCATCTACTTACTCAGGGATTAAGATTTTACGGTAATATGGCTATTTCGGGGGACAGAGGTTGGTGCAAGGAAAAAACAATGGACCATGATATCAAACCTTGATGTTAATTTTGTATTTAACCGTTTCTAAAATATAAAAGCTGTCAATTCACCTATCTGGACATGAGTCTCCTAATCTTTAAACCAAGAAATTTTGGATTAATTATTTTTAGTATTTCTTTGAGTAATACATTTTTAGAATGTTAATTTTAGGTCTCTTGAATACTTTGGTTTCTTGATACAAGATTTGCATGCATCCAAGTATTACACAGAACAAAATATAGTTAGTACTTAACTTTCAGAGCATAATGTAATCTTCCAATTAATGTTACTAAGGAAAAATTTATATAAGTAATTAATTGAAGGATTTCAAATCAGTCAAATTTGTGATAAATAGTTCATTCCTTCTATTTTCACAAACATATTAATACTTATGAGATTTTTTTCCTTACATCAAATAGAATGAATATTAACTTTTTTATGGTGCAAATTCTTAATCAGGTATTTATTGGTGGCAGCTTAATCAATAGAACATTGTGTAAGGAACATCTTATTCAATACTGTTTATGTTCTATAATTACAATCTGAAGAATTTATCTTAAGGAAAATTCAGATTGGTTACAAATACTAGAGACAAGGATAGTCATTGCTGAATAGCTGTGAAACAAGACATAAATTTACAAAGGTTTAAACTGAAAGAATTTCTCCTCTCAACACATCCTACCACTTGTCTACTTTTTGCCTATCACATTAGAAATTATCTGCCTGCCTGTAGGGTATTCTAGACTCCAAAAGAAAATGCCTGAAATGCTGAAACATTGTTAAGATGGCGCCCGCCGGATGCACAAAGGGCGGTGCTCTGCCTGCTTTCCAAAGGGAGGTGATTTTCTGCTTAGGCCTGCCTCCCGCTCCTGATTGGTGACTCAAGTCTTCAGCGAACGTGATCAGCTCGTGGACACCATTTACCTGTATGATGTGCCTTCCTGCGTGAAGGGCTTGTGACTGCCTGACCTTTGTGCTGATTGGCCCATGAGTACTATACATGCCTTGCTGTTTCTGCAGTAAACGAGTTCCTGCTTCGACTGAGCTCCCTGTCGTCTGTTTGTCCTCAGGAACGAGGGCTGGCGATTGGGTGGACAGCCGGCACTTGCCTCCCCCGACCTCACCTTGCCGGAGCGTCCTCTCCCCTCACTCCTCTGCAGGTTCAGGGGGGCTCCGTGGAGGGCTAAAAACCCCGACACCTACTTATTTTTTCTCACACCAGAAGGGGACAAGAGAGCCCGACTGCCTACCTATCTTAGAGCATATTTCCTATTCTTACAAAAAGGACCATATCATATATATTTTCCTCCAATTTTACATATCACACACAGTCAAATTTACTCCAGTAGTCCTATTGACTTTATAAAATTTCACTATGGATTTAACAACTCCCAGTGGTTCCCAAATGTAGACATTTTGAATTTTCCAGTTATATGATCTTATAAGCAATGCTTCAATTAATTTTTTGAGGATATACTCATATGAAATTGTTTTCAAATGCTTGTTATATATTATACTTCACAATGAATGTGAAGTTACAATTGGTAATTTTGAATTATTAGCCACTTGTTTTTCACATTTCCATTCCTTGATTCACCTTGAAAATATGTCATTATTACTTAATAAATGGAATAATATTTTCTTTAAATGAAGATAAAAACTTTTAATAAGGTTACCTTAAAGACTGATGGATGAGAAAAGTGCCTTGTATTTTGTTAAACTGTGAGTACCAAAAATAATGCAACACCAATAAATAGGATAAAACTAGAAATAAATTCATGTCATAAGAAATATCCAAACTTCACTGATTAATTTAAGAAGATTAATAAAATAGGAAAATAAAAATTAAAACAACTAAACTTTGACAGTATATCTTTTTTAGAGGTCTTTTCCTTGTTGGAGCCATAGAAATAAAGATAAGATTGGAATTAACATACTGACGATAATAAGTTTTCGATAAAAACCATTAACATTTAAGCAGAGTATATGGTCCTTTAGTTCACTTGCAAAGTGAGAGTTGTTCCATACAGTAGTTGAAGTACTAGGTTTCCTTATTTTTCTCTCTTAAATGATTTTTACTCAAAGATTAGCTTAACAATATTAAAAAGTTAACAAGATACTGACAAACACCAAGGCATTTCTCTACTTTGTTTATCTAAGAGCTACTGGCTAGTTCAGGGAAATGTTCGAAAAGCTTTGGATCTATGTCAATATATACCTTTTAAGGTCCTGTTAACAACTTTGCATTTAATTGTTATATTGCTACACATTAAGATACCAGTGGTACCTGGTTCATGTTCGCGGAGTCCGAGAATGAACTTCGCAAACTCTCAAGATAGGAAAGCAGGAGAAAAAGGCCTTTTCTTTATTAAGAGGAAGCAAAAGTTCGGAACTCCCAGCGAGCACTGGGAGTGGACAAGAGTGCCCATGCCTGGGCTTCGTCCAGGGGTCTGTATCTCAAACTTAGCTGAGTTTCTTAGCTGAGAGTCTAATTTCTATTCGTTCCCGCTGGTATGCTGTTCATTGTTTCAACTTATTTCACTGAAGGTTTTCTGTATTTCTAAATTTGGCATGCTCATAGGACTCTGTTAGTAAAAATCCCAAGGACGTTCCTTCTACAGCTGTTTCCCTTTCCCGAGGTCCTTATCCTGCTCTAACTAGACAGGGCTGCCTACCCACCCCCCTCCACGCCCCTTGCGACCGTCTTTCCCTGTCTCAACAGTGATTTGCCTGATTATATAAGATCTCGGTACACTTGCCCTTATCCACTCTTAATAGCTGAGGGAGTGAGCTCTGAAGCTTGAGTCAGAGCTCCAGCTGTTGCTCAGGGGCAAATGATTGGCTCTTCGAGCTTCCTTATTCCGTAGGCAAACTATGAGTACCAAAACTGTGTTTACAAAAAGGATTTTGCATGGATTCATTATGACCGTGCATGTATAGATAGGACTTAGCACAGTTCCTAATGTAATAATGTGCTCAATAAATGTTATTCTATTCCTCTTTATTATGATATCATTGAATCTGTTCTAAATATAAATATAAGCAAATCATTCAGAAGTTTTGTACTTGAATTACTATCATAGTTAATGTATTATATGCAACATACCTCACAATCAAACAAAATGCACTAATATACTATGACACCTCTCAGCACACTGTACAAGTTCCAGAACAAATACTTGGACCAGAATACAGGTATCCCAATTCCTAGGTCAGAGTTTACATTGCATTATCTCTTCAGTGTTTCTCTTTTTGTACTTAAAGTTTTATGGCACTGGTGAGCAGCTTCCAGACAACCCTGCAGGTGAAATCTGTAAGCAGTTATCTAGAATTCTCAGCGGTGCTCAAAGTGTAGTTCCTGGACCAAGAGTATCAGCATATTATAGGTACTTGTTAGAAATATAAATATTTGGGCCCCAGTTCAGACCTTTATCTGAGCCCTGGGGGTGGGGTAAGCAATCTGTTTTTGTACAAGCCCTCCAGGTGATTCTGATAGTTTGAGAGATTCTCTCTAGTTTGAGAGCCACTGGTTTAGGCTGAATATCAGGGCATTGTTGGCCAGAAAACCCCCATACCTGGCAAAAAGTACTCGTGAATGCTCAGTTCCTAAGACAAACCCCAGGTCTCAGTCTCACCAATGGAAGGGCATAACTTCCAACACACCAGCAGGGGGAGCATCACTTAACAGCAGTAAGAAACGACCACAGGAAAAAATAGAAAAGGAAGCCATACCTCTCAGGATTAAAATGAAAACAATAGAACAAAAATTAAAAAACAAAAGTAAAGATTAAGCAACAAATGAGTCAGACAAATTGATTGACAAGGAACACACCCCACTGCTAGAAAGGTAAGCAAACACTTCACATTTTTATTGACACTTCCCCTAAATCCAATATAATATAAACTGATGAACAGTTTCTTAAGGCATTTGTTCTTAAGTTACAAAAAATGAGCCTCCTTGAAGTGTAGAGTCCTTTAAGACAGTGTGATTTTCTATGCTATCAAATGTGGTAGCCACTGGCCACATGTGGCTAATTAAATAAAATTTTAAATTACTTACAATTAAATAAAATTAAAATTTAGTTTCTGATTTGTAGTAGCAACCTTTCAAGTACTTTATAGCTGTATGTGGTTAGTGGACACTACTGGACAATCCATGTATCATTACTGAAAATTTTGCTGAATTATAACTGATTCAGACAAATAATTGTCATGATTCATGCTTGGTATAAATGCTTCAGATGATAGGCATTTTGTTATTTGTTTATTTCTTGGCCTAATTTCTCAAATGATTATTTCTACTCTGCTTTGAGCAACATAGTAAAATATGAATAAGCACCTGAAATAAATGATGAAGACTATGTATTATAAAAAAAGGTAAGAAATATGAGATGAAGTTATTAGATAAGAATCCATGCCTCCTGCACCTTTTCTGCAGGTAAAATCAGAATTTATAATTTTTAACAGCCAATTCAAGAAAAAAATTGTAGACTTGAGAAGCTCACAAAAGAAAAATGCACTAGTATCCGAGGCCCCCAGGAGAAGCACAGTTATTCAAGTGCTAAGACATGCCAAATATTTATTTTGTGGCTTCTCATAAAAAGAACATATATTAAGTAGAAAAACATGGTCTTATCATGAGCTCTATATTAAAACAATGAATTTTAGCAAGTTATTTCATATAATATCTCTCTGTAATATCAGCTGGAATCATAGCAATACTCAGGAGAATAAATTAATGGGTTAACATATTAATGGTAGCATTTAGCAAACTGATGAAGGGTCTAAATTCAGAGGACGATTTAGAATAACTAGCTTTCAGAGCTTCTTTATATTATTTTAAGCACATTTGATTTTGGGAGTCTTATATGTATGGTTACCCTGCTAAAAAATGAAAATTCAGACAAACTTGTAGACAGTAAGGGGGTTTCATATATAACTTGTACTTACATGTTCACACTCCAAGTGTTTATTACCTAAGTAAATGGATAGTAAGAATTGTATATTGCTTAGGATATACTCCACAGAGAGTAATTCTCACTTGCTTAATATTTGGATAGATGTAGTTTATCAATGATCTCAACATTATGTTTTTTGAAAAGTCCCAGAACACTGCATTCTTGTTTTTGACTAAAGATAAGGTTATACACTTTACATCTCAACCAGGAGAGACATTGTGTTGATCTCTTTTTTTGAAACTTGATAATATTGAAAATTATGTGTGCTTGAATGGAATATCAGCCTGTTTCTCAATATAAATAAGCTAAGGGAATGATAATGGACTGGGACCTTTGCAAACACTCAGTAAATACTTGTTCACCAGCATCAGTGACATCACTAGCAACCAGAGGTCTGTCTGGTTAACATAACTGATTAACGGTACAATCTGGCTGGACAGAGGTGGCTTGGGCCATGCCAAACAACTCTGATTTGGTGTAGTTCAATGAAAAATAATTTCAACATATCTTAAGAGGGCATAAATGTAGGAGAGGGAGTGGCTAACTGTCTGACAATAAATTTTTTTTTAATTGTGTAAGATAAAACATTCAAATATGGTTATTTGTTAATACTTAATATGTACAAAATCTTTATATCTAAATGCTAAACTTAAATCACTAAATGCACTTGCAAGAACTCCTACAGATTTTGTTTGAATGCAGTTTATTATGAGCCATAAATAACATGGTCTGCTACAAAACCTAAGACCATTTTTTTGTTACAGTAACAGAAGCCTAACGTACGGTTCAAGGTGGTGACAAATTATCACTTGGCTCTGCACTGATATTTGTTTGGTTCCAAGTGGTAGATTTTAAAACAGATACTGACAAGATATAGATGTATGAAAACATATGCTAAGATTTATGAAAGCTCTGATAAACTATGTCATCTGAGCAGCAGTTGAAATAACAATGAGATTGGGACCATGAGAGCTGCTGGAGAAAATTCAAGCATTTGGAAATCCAAGAATTTTATTTGAGAATGGTGAACTCTGGAGTGAAGAATCCAGGATTAGTCAGGTAAGTTTTCTTCATGGTAGAAAGCCATCCTCACAGAGGAGGGAAATTGTCCTCAAGCCAAGGATAGTGGAATTGTCAAGAGAAGGCAAAGCTTTATTCCCATAGGGACTGATTTTCGGAGTGGTCAGTAGTTTTCTGAGGCAGGTGCTCAGGTAGGCTCTGAGAAGGACTGTGGAACAAACTAGATATTTAAGACTAAGAAGCAGCCTTCAATGTGGAATGAAGGTGCCAACATGAACCTAGCCTAATACTACAAGCATAAATATAAGAACTGCTTGAATCTTTTCTGTTTAAGTTCAAATAGTGATTTATGTCTATTAGAGCAATTAAGTGACAACTGAAGTGCAATTCTACCCTCCCACATCCTTGGTAGAAATTGCTATATACTCATGGCACACTCACTGAGGAGGCACATGTCTTCAATGTCATTATTATTTTTACAGTAGGACTTCAGGTCAACATTATATTCAGAAGAATTAGCAGGCAAGGTGAAACAGAGAGATTGGGAAGACTGGGATAAAAGAAGGCTGCAAAGATTAGAAAAAAAATGAGATAGAATGTGAACAGGTAGAAAAGCCACGTAGCATAGTCCCATTCTTGAAGGGAGCTCTCACTGGGCATTCATGAAAATGAGAGTCATGGTAGATATGATGGTTGAGAGCTTGGACTGTGAAACCAGCTTGAGTCCTCCATCGATTACTACCTGTATTAATTTAGCAAACTGTACAGCTCTCTATAACATTCATATCTATAAAATAACACAAGGATGCAGTGAGAAGTAACGAGTTAATAGATTTGAAACAGGGATAGCAGTGCCTGGCACAAAGCAAAAGCTCTACAAATATCAGCTACTATCATCGTAAACGTTTAAACATAATTTTGAAACAGTCTTAGCAAGACAAGGTAGTGAAATATCATAGCATATATCTGGAGTGAGATTGAGCTAGATTTGAATTCTGGCTCCGACATTATTAGTGGGGTGATTTTAGCCCCTATTTATAGAGGATAAATACTCCTATTCATTTCTTAATTTGCTGTGAGGGTTAAGCACGACGCACACATAATTTATAATACACAATTTGAAGTAGAGCAGCCTCTTGATAAATGAAAGATATTAGGATCATCGCTGTCAATACAAGTGACGAACTGCAGTCAACTCATTGTTTTGGTGTTCACAATGGATGAACTATAATTTTAGTAAAATAAATAAAAATCAAGTTTAACATGAAATAGACTTGACTTGAAATTGAATTCCTTGCCAGATGTTCAAGGATATAGAAATTGACTTTGTCATTAGTAATTTTCAGGTACTTCGCTCTCTTTTCAAGAAGAAACGCAAGTCTGAACAACGGCAACCACATACATATATTCGGTGACAATCAGTGATAATTACTTTTCAAAATGTCCAAATAGCAGTGTTAAAGAAACAGCTGCAGGAGGTTTATTAATATTATTTAGGAATATTTCCTCAAACTTATCTAAAGTGTTTGGCTTTTAAATTTTTTCCACTGTAATATTCAAAGCTAAAAATAAGTGAATAAGGCCCGATCAAAGGAGTGCCTCTAATTGCATTGCTTTGACTTTAATAACTTGAAGCATGGAATTTAATAACCTGAGGCACTGGAGGAGTCTATCAAAATGTCAATGAAATGGCTATTAAAACAGAGATAAGCAAAGTGCAGATACCATACCATATGTAGCCTGATTCTGATAAGTGGTAATAAAATTTAACTAGATACGTTTATATTAAATTTTATCTAAAAATCTCAGTGACTTTTAGAAATGCTAATTTAGTCCCCTGTCGTTATTTAGAAGGTGTTTTGAAAGAATCAGGGTATCTTTCCTTCTAAAACAGAAGCACTGTTTAAAAGAAAAATCTGCCTATATGTCAAATACATTGGCTGGAAAAAATAAAGGAGAGACAAATCCAGGGATTATCAAAAGAAAAAAACAGATTTTGCCTAAAGATTTGTGGAACAGATCCGGAAATGTACACCAATCTTCTTAGATGTTTGATATGGGATTTTACTTAGGAAAGCTATTGAATTGATTGAGAGAAAAGGTTGTTACTCATGTAAGATAGGGACTTGGGGGACTGTGTTGCCACTTCAAGTCTCTTTGGAGCAATAGCCGTGTGACTTTCATATAAAATGCAGGCATTTGCTCCAGAAGTGTTGTGACATAAAGGTTGTTCTAGCATTTCCCTTCTCTATAACCCTTTCTCCTCCATCACCAAATACATTATTTAGGAATTCTTAGCCCCTGATACACCCTTTCCTGTACAAGGTTCTAGGCTCCTCTCTGCAAGCACAGCTACATGGTACTATGAAGGAAATGTGGTATGAGTTGTGGAATCATGGCCTGGTTTTCAGAAGCTGGGTTTCATTCATGCATTTTTATTATTGTGGGTAACTTTGGGCAAATCTTTTCATTTCAGTTATCTTTGTGAAATAAAGAACTTGGGTTAGTTTTTTTTAAATCTACTCTAATGATTGGTATTTCAACAAGCTGATATTAATGCAGATAAATATGCAAATGACTTCCATACTGATTTAAGGATCACTTGAGAACAAGTTGTGTGATTTTCACAGTGTATAATATTGTTGTGACGAATTTTAACCAGTAAAAAAAGTTTATTTTAATGGAGGAAAAAACATTTCCTTATATTCCTTACATAATACCTGTATGCAATAATTATATATCCATCTCCACCTGTATATGTACTTTAGCCAGGATAGGATAAGTTATGTTACGATAAGACTTGGGCTCAGTAGCTTCAAGATTAAAGATTTATGTCTTATTTATACCACATGCTTAAAATGGGTTGATGGTGGAGGCCTCTACTTATTGCTATAATATATATATATATATATACAAGGCTGTTTGGAGGCTTCATTCTGATACGTGTTTCACAATTACTGAGGTAGGAAAAGAGAAGACCAAAAAATTGACCACCAAAAATAAAATACCTGACCCAGAAGTGACACAGGTCCTCTACTCACACATCACTAGCCAGAAATAATTGCATGGCTAGGTACAATCTAGGTGGGCAGGAAAGTATATTTGTAACACTCAATATTGACTAAAATCAGCAAATTGATTATCTATGTAGAATGTATTCAGTTGTGTATCAATCTATCCATCCTCCCTGGAGAGGTGTATTGCGTTGGGTGTCTCTTTCAATAGCAACTTTGCAAGCATTCTCTAAATCTGGACTCAATCAACATTTGAGAAATTGAAACATCAAAATGCATTACAGGGATCATTGAACAAAGGAGAATTTTGAAGATGAAGCTGGCGTTTCATTTTGGAAACATCAGAACTTGCCAGTGGAGTAAGGACCCTGGAGTACAACAACTCACAATCCATGCCCTAGAATTTCATGCCTATTGAACCAGAACTCAACAATAAAAAGCGATCTAATTGCTCACACTAGAGATGTTTTCTAATTCTTTAAGATCAATCATTCATGAGCTGAGATTTATGTAAACACATCCTTGGCATGAAAGAGTGCATGATACTTCCTTAATATAAGATGCTGTATTTCAGAAACAAGATTGAAGTAGGATACTCTTTCCCTCTTCAAAATTAACTTACAAATAAAATAGAAAGTTCGTACTTATACTTCGTAATTATATTTCAATTCATCAGATTAAATCTAAAGAAGCTATTAAATTTGTGCTTTCTCATTTAAATATTTTTAAAGCAAATTATAATGAATAGACATCCATTTTATACAGTATGGCTGAGAAACAGCTACAAAGCAGACACATGGCCTTGCTATTGTAGCTTTAAATGCCAGTACATTCAGATGTCATTTATTTTGCCACAGAAGCAACCCACACTAAACATATTATCCTGAGAACGATCTCATAATACTTCAGGGGATCTGAAACATTCAAAAACTGCAAAGAAAATGTTCAAAAGGGTCATCCCTTGCTTTCAAGAAAAACACTATTTTGGGTGAACAACTCCTAGTATATAGACAAGTTTTGCCATAAAATTTTATTTATAGATCCGTTAGTTGGGATTCAACGTGTATTTTCTCAAAGGTGCAATACAATGTTATGTCTTGTAGTTGTTTTCCACAAAATTCCATTTAACCCATATTGTATCTGAGCTACATTACTAATATAACTCCTCTAAATCCTGGATCTAATATAAAACTTTCCAAAAGATGCGTGAGGGAGAAACGAGGGAAATAAGAATCTCTTAACAATTGAAGTAAGAAATGTTTGTCTCCAGCTTCTTCCTACGTAACTTCTTCTGCCCCTCTCCACCTCCCTATTCTCTTACCTCCGCTCCAGGCACCTGGCATACCCCTGTAAGACCTTAGCCCTCCAGGCTAAATCATGGTGTTTCAGAATTAGTACTTTAAGCAGAAATATGAAAGTTAACCAAGTAACTTTCCACATTTCTTCTGATTATGGATTTCATGGAGATGAAAACATATTGAAAATAATTTGCATTAACATGTTTATGACCAATAAAAGTAATGTATCGCAACAGAGATTTTACAGATAGTTCTAAAAAAAAAAAAAAAAAGAAATAGAGAATTCCAGGCTCTGTTAGTGATATATTTGTGTAAGTAGCCTTAACACCCATGGAACATTTTTGGGAATCTGTACTTTTCTTCAGTAGTACTACTTCATTGGAGTGTTAAAGAACTTTACTTTTACTTCATCTACATATTAATATACAGATTCTCTAAAAGCTATATGCATTTCACACTTGTAAGTTGATTTTGGGAGTTACATTTACAGCCTGTATATGTATATATGTTAATAATCTAGAATTAAAGCATTGTTTTGATCAGCACACCAAAAATTCAGTTAGAGGTTAATGATTCTTATAAATTTCAACGTTAATTTATTTTTGTGATTTATTTTGTATTCTGATTGACATAGATAAATCACAGAAAGATTTTTTCAATATTTCACCTTATAAACTCAAGCAAGTCTTTAATTAAAATCATTCATAAACTTGATAGAAAAATAATAGGAAATTTGAATTTACAAGTTGAACCATACAAAAGATCTAATAGTGTCTACAAATACCATATTCAGAATTTCAAAAAAGCAGTACCACAAGTTTATAGTAAGTGCTATGCATTTATGAGTGATATAATGGTGGTGACATACACTGCACCTTTCTCCTGAACAATAAACCAGAGCATGAGTATGTACTAAGAACAAGCCCAAGAGAAAGTGATACTGAAAGACAAAATCTCAGAAAAGATATTAACAACACATATAAATGACAAGGGATTAATATTCAGAATTAATAAAAGACTATAAGTAAATAAAGGGCAATAAGAAAAAATATAAAGATATATTATTAATCAATATGAAAAAATTGAATAGCATAAAGAACACCAAACAATTACCTTAGTTTTTTACAATAGCTTGGACACTTTCTTAACTGTTCTTAAAAATGAAATCACTCTGCCTATTACTTCAGTCTGTCTTCATTTGGCAAGCATTGCTTTTGCCCCAAATATTTCCCTGGTAGCTTCCTAATATATCAGGAGTGGATGTGTTCAGTGCCTAATGCACTAATATAAACAATAAATATAAACAGCACACATTCAAGACACACATATGTCTACAACCTGAATTATGAATTAATGATTATCTGTAAGCTCAATATGTACTTATAATAACTACCTGAGATGTTTTATTAAATGGACTGTGAAAATATAATTATTTTATGTTTTTCATGAAGGGAAAGATATATCAATTACATTGCTGGATGATTTTTTTATAATTAGGAAAATAGAATAAATATGATAAATTACAGCTAATACAATAATTCCAAGTAAAATGAAAACTTTTGGGTAAATTAGAAAATGAAACACAATCCAGCTGAAAATAAAGGAAGTGATATTGCAGAAGGTAATATAGGAACTTGCTGTATGACAGGCAATGATTTGTCAGAATTTCAAAATATATTTGTGATTTGTTAGATTTATAGCATTATCAGGACCATAGAAAAAATTTAAATGGTATTTAAGAAAGTTTATTCTGTTGTAGACATATTTCAATAGGTAACAATAAGGATCATGACTTTTCAAAATCACAAATTATTAAAATATGAAGCAATAAATCAGCCCTCTTTCCTTATCCAAGTCAAACTCATAGGATGATATTTAAATTCTTATTCAGTGAGGTTAACATGAAAGCTATTTTTGAGAAGGAAAAAGGATTAGCACTTGCGTGAGGCACTTCAGGTTTGGATAGAAGCATGCAAGCCTCTCCTGCCATCTATTTTTCCCGAGTAAGTTACGTTTCAGCACCAGGAGTCATTTAAAAACCACAAGAATATTTTGAAAGCAGATATGGCAATGACTGAGTAAGTGAACACAATAGGAAAGAAACAAGAAAATGTTACCATAGAAATACAGGCCAAGACATATCTTTATGTGATCCAATGTCTTTAATTGCCTGAAAACTAATAAACATACCCTCAAGTAAAAGTCTTACTAATTCTTTTTTTTTTTTTTTTTGCATGAACAGTGGAATCCCGATGAGGTCTTAGGGGAGAATTCAGCCAACTATTTGGTTCCTGGGAAGCAAATTCTGAAGCCAAGATTAACACACAGGAAGTTTATTAAGGTGTGCTCTTCTTATCACCTATGTGAAAGGGTAAGGAAATAAGAATAACTGGACACAGAGAGAAGCTGGGCTTCAGTGCATTCTCAACAAAGGCCTTAGCCACAGCCTCAGGGAAGTCCGAATCTACAGGGCACTTCAGAGTTATTGTGAGTTTATTACGGAGGTTTGCCTTTTTATCCCCACTGTGCTAGTCATTCATTGGATGTGCGACTCCCGGCAGGGCTCACACCCTTGAGCAAATCCACTCACTTCAGCCAAGGCCCAACCCCAAGGAAGGCTGACAGCTGAAGGCAAGCAGCTGTTAAAATTATGTTCTTCAGTTCCGAGATAGTTTCAGCATGATATGTCACAGCCCCTACTCCACCTGCAAAGGAAATTTTTAACTGGAGGTTGAAAAGAAGCACACACTCACATAGGTATAGCCAACTACTCTTTGACAATGGAGAAAAGGCAATATAATGGAGAAAAGGTAATACAATGGAGTGAAGGCAGCCTTTTCAACAAATAGTGCTGGAATAACAGGGTATATATATGTAAAAAATTTAATTTAGGTACAGATCTTATACTTTCCACAAAAATTAATTCAAAATTGATCACAGACTTTATTGTAAAATGCAAAATTATAAAACTCCTAGAAAATAAGAGAGGAGAAAATCAAGATGACCTCAGATATGGTGATAGTTTTTTAGATATAATACCAAAGGAACTATAATGAAAGAAATAATTGATAAGCTAGACTTCATTAAAACTTAAAAACTTCTGCTAGGCAAAAGGCAGTGTCAAGAAAATGTGAAGACTAATCAGAGAATGGTAGAAGATATTTGCAAAGACATATTTAATAAAGGACTGTTATCCAAAATATACAACGAATTCTTAAAATTCAACAATAAGAAAATGAACAACTCAACTAAAAAAACAAGCAAAAAATGTGAACAGAAACCTCACCAAGAAAAGTTATACAGATGACAAAGAAAAGATGAAGAAAAAAATTATGAAAAGATGCCCTGCATATTTCTTCAAGGAACTTCAAATTAAAACAACAATAACATACTACTAGGTATTTATTAGAATAGTCAAAAACTAAAATACTGACAAAACTAAGTGTTGACAAGAATGTGGAGCAACTTCAACTCTCATTCATTTCTGATGGAAATGTAAAATCATATGATGCAAAATGCAAAACTAAAAAACTCTTAGAAAATAAAATAGGAGAAAATCTAGATGACCTAGACCCTTTGGAAGACAGGTTGACAGTTTCTTACAAACTAAACATACTCTTACCAGACAATTCAGCAGTCAAGCTCCTTGTTATGAACCCAAATAAGTTAAAAACTTATGTCCACACAAACACCTACTACACAGATGTTTATAGCGACTTTATTCACAATTGCCAAAACTAAAAGGCAATCAAGATGTCCTTCAGTTGGTTAATGGATAAGTAAACTATGATACATCCTGACAATGGGAATATTATTCAGCACTAAAAAGAATTGCATTATCAAGCCATTTAAAAACATGGAGGAAACCTAAATGCATATTGCTAAATGAGAAAAGCCAATCTGATAAGGCTATATACTGTACATGTCCACATATATGACATTTTGGAAAAGGCCAAACTATGGAGAATGTAAAAGGATCAGTGGTTGTCAGGAGTAAGGGTGAAGGGAGGAATGACTAGGTAGAGCACAGAGAATTTTTAGGGAAGTGAAACTATTCATTATAGGAGGACACCATAATGGAAGATGCATGCCATTGTACATGTCAAAACCCAGAAAATGTACAACACTTGGACTGAACCTTAATGTACACTATGGACTTTGGGTGATAATGATGTGCCAAACTGCTCTAAAAAATAAAATGTATTTAAAAAAAAGAAATATGTAGAAGCAGATGGACTGTTCTTCGATATGGAAGTTAGAGGTAGGGGAGCGGTGGTCATTCAGGAAGTCAGGCTGATTGTCTAATCAGATCCATATCAGAGGATATGTATTTTGGAGAAATGATTAGTTTCCAGGATCTCTTTTCCACATTAATAGTAGGAAACTCAATCTTATCTCTGTCCAGAATTAATGAAATGCTATAAATTATTTACAGCCATCCAGATACCTGTAAATGGATACTTTGTGGAAGCAAAATGCTCCCTGGTCTGAAAAGGGCCTCATGTGATAAGACTGAGACATAATACTCATGTTTACTGAACAGGACATCTACATACTATCTGGGTGGGTACTGGAAAGGCTTTCATCACTGATGTTGTGTCTTCTATTCACCCACAGCTGATCTGTCACACTCCTCAATGACACTATGCTGCAGTCAAACATTAACACTGTGATGAATTAACTACAGTGAATGGACCATTCTGTTATCCCGATTCTGATATATGTACATATTTTACATTTTACTTCTCTGGTGAGAATGGCTTATTCCTGAAAGAACTTTGCTACTATCTGAGTACATCACACAAGCTTATTAATTTAAAAAAGGTTATGCTGATTATATATGTGTGTGTGTGTATATATATATATATATATATATATATATATATATGTGCATGTGTGTGCAGGCATGTTCACTAATTCAGTGGGTTGTTGTTGTTTTTTTGAGAATTTTATAGTCCCAATAGCTTTGCCTCTAAGGAAGTAAGAGTGCACCAAAAGTGATGTGATTCCTCACAGAGAATACTTTCAGGTAACTAGTTGATTATCACTTATTCTGTCACAGAGGGAAACCAAGTATGTATGACAGTTTCTTCTTTATAAAAATAAGCTAGTTGTACTCAGGTTTTGTTAGTTTTTTAATAGGGTTTTTTTTTAACTATTAAAGTAACTTTCCCTGGAGCATCAAAAGCAAGATTCAGCTCCTTCAACCTCATTCATTTCAAAGATGAATAATCGTATGTCTCAGCTTAACTGCTGCTGTAATGTTTGTTATGATTTTAATTTCATTTCTGGGGATGGAGCAGATTAGTCTTTGCATTAAGAAATCTAACGAATTCTTTTTCTACTTTATTGTTAAACCAAAAGGATTATAGTAATACTTAAAATTGGTTTGATGCATGATTATCTGTCACTGTACCTTAACCATTTGGCTATCACACAATTTTTTATTTGATATTTTGTGAAATGGAAGATTTTATGACAAAATTTTCTAATTCAAAATAAACTATTAGGATCCTTGATCTGAGAACAGTGTTTAGCCTTACATCAGGTGTGTGAGCTTTAACTGAATCATGACCATTATCACATGGTTCAAATTGTGAACTTGAAATATTAGTAAGAGAGTAAAGAATTATTGCGAACTGTACATGAACTTAACTCAGCATTTACCATTCAAAAGTATATCAGTTGGGACATCACTAAGCAGTTTTATGCAGTAACAAATAATTTGTCAAATAAATTTAGAAAATCTTGTGTTCAGAGTAAATAGATTTATTTGCTGAATTTCTTTGAAATCGAGTTATGCTAATGTGCAATTTTAATTATTTAGACAAAAACTTAATTCAAAGCTTTTCTCTATTATTATTATTGTTGTTCTTATTTCCTTTTCCTCAAGATGTTACAAAAGCCAGGGGCTGCTTTTGAGAAGCAAAGTTTTTTAGATAAAGCCTATTAACAATGTAATAAATTTAATTTGTTCTGGCTTATGTTTACAACACTTTCAGAATTAAAAATCTGACTATATAATTATATTTAAATAATGAAAGCTATGGGTATGAACTTTGTTTCTGACCTTATTGTTCTCCTTTATTTGGAAACAATCAAGGTAAAAGTGGGCATAGCATTAAGGAGAGAATCGAGGTGTTTTATGTATAATCCAGGACATTGAAAAATATCTGGGATGCCTACTGTTTGAGAAAAGAAACAATAAAACAAAAAGACAGGTGTGAATAAATCAGAAAGACAGCAGAAATATAGAAGTAAAGTAAAGTTAGGGAGGAAATGGTTAGAGTCAGTACATGTAGCAAAAATGATGGAAAAGAGAAAAACAGCATAATAAATTCTAGACATAATTTTAAAAAATAAATAGAAATGATTAAGGTATGGAGAGACAGGGACCTGAATTTTGTTAAATGCTGAAGAGTAAGTGTACAGGTGTAGTTTGTGATCTAATGCAAACAATTTAACTGAACAGTTAAATCTTTCTGGCCATCACTCCAGGTTTTATAGTGAGAATTGTTACAGGTTGTATGAGGGCTCCACTACAGCGTGGATATCTTTACCATCTCAAAATATATATAAAAGAAATACTTTATAGTAAATTTCAATAAGATGCAGTAAGCAATCATTTCCTGAAAAATACTACCCTTATTATGGAATCACTGAAATATTTATCAAGTTGGAAGTTACAGTTATTTGCATATATGAGCACTCTTAATTGCATTTGCATTTATGTCATTATAATTATTCAACTTGCATGTAAATGGAATGATTGGATAATATAATTATTTGAATACTTCAGAGGAATTGCAGAATTATGGCAGCATTTTGCAGAAAGGAGTATTTTAACCTGCAAATATATGACTAAATGCTTTTTTAAAATGTATTTTATTATGAAATATATCACTCACACCAACCTGTGTATATAAGGAAAATTTTGAGTTAAAAAAATAATAAACACCTCAGATACAGTACACAGACTGCAAATAATATATTACCAGTATCTTTGATGATCTCAAAGTAGCTCTATTCAAATGCAACCCTATTCTTCCAAACAATGCCAACCACTAACTTGAATTTATTTGCCATTTTCATTGTGAAAAAATGACAAATAGAGAATACACACCTAGAAAAAAGTGAATAAAACAAAAATGTAAATCTCAATAATTTATCACAAAGCAAACCAATTTCCAAACCAGGAAAAGAACATATTCTGAGCATAATCAAAACCTTTCTCATGCCCTTCTTAATTATTGTGCTCCCCCTAAAATGTTTAACTGTGTGCCTCCTTTGATGGAAATGATATCCAGCCATTTCTTTAGAGTCTTACCATCTCAGTAGGCATCCCTCTAGACGTTGGTTTAGTTTTGGTGACATCTGAGCTTCATACAAATAGAATCAACATAATACATGTTCTTTTGTACCTGGACTTTTTGGTTTAATGTATGCTCCTTAAATCTACCCTGTAATTGTGTGTAGCTGTATTTTATTTATTGTTGTATAAAGTACCACTGTATGATTCTATCACAATTTATCCATTCTAAGCTTACATTTTGAATGTTGTATTTTTGGTTATGACTAAGTAACTCAGCTATGACTAGCCTTGTTTAAATTAGTGCACATATGTAATAAGTTCTTTTGTCTATATCTAGGTGTGAAGTTGGTAGGCCATATGGTCTAATAGCAGAAATCTGCTTTCTAAAGTGGTGTACAAATGATCTCTAAACAGTTAAAAGAGCGATCAGGAACCTACAAGATTTCCTATTCACATCTTAACGACTTGGTTTGTATTTTATTATTATTTTTAAATGTAATAAATCTTGTGATCATATAGTAATATACCATGTTTTAAGTTGTATTTTATCTATAATTTTCACTTAAAAACATTTTGTACTGTGGTTTTTTGTTTGTTTTTAGTATCATTAATATACATTCACATGAGCAACATTGTGGTTACGAGATTCCCCCCATTATCAAATCCCCACCACATACCCTATTACAGTCTCTGTCCATCAGCATAGTAAGATGCTATAGAGTCACTACTTGTCTTCTCTGTGCTACACTGCCTTCCTTATGCCCCCCCCTCACGTTATGTGTGCTAATTGTAATGCCCCTTATTCTCTCCCTTCCCACCCATCCTCCTTTCCCTTTGGTAACTGGTAGTCCATTCTTGGGTTCTGTGAGTCTGCTGCTGTTTTATTCCTTCAATTTTTTCTTTGTTGTTATGCTCCACAGATGAGTGAAATCATTTGGTACTTATCTTTCCCTGCCTGGCTTATTTTACTGAGCAAAATATCCTCTAGCTCCATCCATGCTGTTGCAAATGGTAGGGTTTGTTTTCTTCTTATGGCTGAATAATATTCCATTGTGTATATGTACCACCTCTTTATCCATTCATCTACTGTTGGACACTTAGGTTGCTTCCATTTCTTGGCTATTGTAAATAGTGCTGCAATAAACATAGGGGTGCATCTGTCTTTTTCAATTTGGGCTGCTGCATTCTTAGGGTAAATTCCAAGGAGTGAAATTCCTGGGTCAAATGGTATTTCTATTTTTAGTTTTTTGAGGAACTTCCATATTGCTTTCCACAATGGTTGAACTAATTTACATTCCCACCAGCAGTGTAGGAGGGTTCCCTTTTCTCCACATCCTCACCAACATTTGTTGTTGTTTGTGTTTTGGATGTTGGCCATCCTAACTGGTATGAGGTGATATCTCATTGTGGTTTTAATTTGCATTTGGAGCATCTTTTCGTGTGCCTGTTAGCCACCTGAATTTTTTCTTTGGAGAATTGTCTGTTCATATCCTCTGCCCATTTTTTAATCAGGTTATTTGCTTTTTGGGTGTTGAGGTGTGTGCGTTCTTTATGTATTTTGAATGTTAACCCCTTTTTGGATATGTCATTTACAAATATATTCTCCCATACTGTAGGATGCCTTTTTGTTATGCTGATGGTGTCCTTTGCTGTACAGAAGCTTTTTAGCATGATGTAGTCCCATTTGTTCATTTTTTATTTTGTTTCCTGTACTGTGGTTTTTTTAAAGTGAACATTTTAAGTGTCCTATACAAACAAGTAAGTATACCGCCCAGTGAATTTTTATAAACTAACACACCTATGGAAACAAAGGTAAAATCATGGAACAGAGTCTTTCCAACATCCCAGAATCAGTCTCTACCCACTCTGGTCATTTATAATGGTAACAATTGCAGGCCTACCTTGTTTTATTGGGCTTGTATTCATCACACTTTACAGATAATGTGATTTTTACAAATTGAAGGTTAATGGCAACTCAGTCAAGCAAATCTATCAGTGCCATTTCACCAACACATTTGCTCATTTTGTGTCTCTGTATCACATGCTGGTAATTCTCACAATATGTCAAACATCTTCATTGTGGTTGTATTTGTTATGGTGATCTGTAAGCAGTGCTTATGGCTTGCTGAAGGCTCAGACGATGGCTAGCATTATTTAGCTAGTATTTTAAATTATGTTCACTGTTTTTTTTTTAGATATAATGCTCTTTGCACACTTAATGGGCTAAGTATAGTAGTATAGTGTAACCAAACTTCTATATGCACTAGAACTCCAAAAAATTTAACTCATTTTATTGTGATGTTTGCTTTATTGCCATGGTTTGGAACAAACTTGCAATATTTCCCAGGTATGCCTGATACTGATACCTAACTCCATAGGTTAGTTTTGCTTGAAAGCACCAATGTTTCACTTTTCCCTGTGTCACATTCTTCTCTGGTAAATTTTCAGTGAACTTCCACTCTAACTCTAGTTCGGCTGTAAAACCTACTATGGGATGGTAGCGAAAATTAGAGACTTGAATGCATTTGCCTGATTGGGCTTATCTCTGTTTCTGCTCTCAGCCACTGACATGAAAGCCTCCCACAGGTTAACCTGAGAATGACAGACCTGAGGAATAGCGGAGACACTCAGGATTCCTACTGGAAACCATCTATCTCACTGATACCTGCTCTTGTTTTGTTACTTCCCTTCCCCCACTGCTTTTTAGTTTAATTTTTATTCTTTCTTAAGGTTCTTAAAGAGGATGCTTAAATCAAAGTTTTTCAGACATGTTCGTTCCCTAATGTAGGCACTTCGGGGAACAAATCTTCCACTAAATCCTGCTGACGTATGTCCCCCCAAGGGATGGTATATCACCACTTAATTTTAATGAACTGAAGATATTTTTTTAAATTTCTCCTGTGATGTTTTTCTTTACCTACAAGCTATTTAGAAGTGTATTCCTTTATTTCCCAGCAGTTAGCAATATTCTATTTGTCATTTTGTTATTGATTTCTACTTAATTCCACTCAAATTTTAAAAAGATCTTTGGATAATTTAAGTTTATTAAAGTTTAATGGAATTGCGATGAGATTTTTTTTGTGACTTACTATATGGGGCAATTTGAAAAAGTATTTTGCATTCATCTGAAAAAAATTTTATATTTTATCAGTGTTCAACACAATGTTGTATAATTTCTAGTAGATTGCTTTATTCACTTGTTTTTCAAAAACTGTTTCATTTAATTTTCTCTGCTCATCATTAATTGAGTGAACTATATTAATGTTTTTCCTGTAATCATGGATCTTTTCATTTCACTTTTCAGTTCTGTGTATTTTTTACTTCATTGTTGTTAATGTATGTTATTGTATGCATACATATTTAAAACTGTGATATTATCCTATAAGCTGACCTTAGTTCATTGTCATTAGTATAAATGAACTTTATTTGTCCCTATTAACTATTTCTACTTTAAACTTTACTAATAATTAGTATGGTTATACTAGATGACTTCTTGTTTTAAATGCATTTTCTCTATATTTTTAATCTATTTTGTATTCATTATACTATTAATTTTTTGAATTGGAGAATTTTCATTTAATGAATCATAGGCATATGGTGAAACTGCACATTTTTGAACCCATGACATACTGCATTGCTAGACAATGAAATGAGTGAATATTATAGATATTGGTTTTAGATAGAAACATTATATTTCCAATTAAGATAGAGAACTCTTTCCCCTGGCATAGCAATCACAGACACAGGGAGTTAGAGCTTCTGTAAGCCTGGATCCTTGAGGGAGGACAATATAGAGCGGAATTCCAACCCCAACAATCCATGATGGCACCAAGCACATGAAATGAATATTTGTTCTTTTAAATCTCTAAGATTTTTAATGATTTGAGCCTAGCCAACTTTTAGTAATACACGAACTTTTAAATTCAGCATTTAATTACAGATTACTCAAAATTCCCATTTAATCTTATATCAGTTTTTGTTGTTTTATTTTTAAAGGAGCTTTCCACTTTATTAAAAACAATTTGGCAAAAAATTATTTAGAACATACTCTCACAATCTTTGCAGTTATTATCTGTAGTGATGACCCTTCTGTATTCATGACAGTGTTTTTGTGCCTTCTCTTTTTTCCAGTTTATCAGTCTTGTCAGGTATGTTCTCTGTGATATATGTCATTAAATTGTGATGTTATATCTATTTCCATTTTCATTCTCTTGGTTTGGATATCTTCTTTGTTAACTTCTTGAAATAACTCATTGATTTTAAGCTTTTCTCTTTTTCTAATATATGCCTTTATACTGGCATATTTTCTTTGAACATGGCCTTATCTATGTCCTGGATACAAACTTTTAATAATGCTTCAGTCTGATATATTTTCTAATTTCCATATAGATTTTCTTTCTAATGCATATTTGTAGAAGAATTTATCTCAATTTCTACATTTCTAAACATAAAGGTATTTTTTATTTTTGTTATTGTTTCTTACTTAGATTTCACTGTGGTCAGAGAACATAATATAAATTATTTAAATCCTTTGAGATTTGGAATCTACCATGAGAAATCACAGCTCAAAGTATGTTCTCATAGGAATTTATGCTTAAATCTGTACTACTTTTGAGATCTAAAACATGCTGAATGGAGAATTTGACTGAAACTGGTTCTGTGTTGCTAATGTCCCTAAATGTCTGGCAAAACAGATGTGGAATCTTCAATGGCCATAAAATATTCCAAGGAAAAAATTTCAAGTGAAATGAGCAGAAAACAAGCAATCTGACATATTATTTGAGGAAACTAGGTTCCTAGGATTAGAAACAGCAGCAGAAATCATATAAAGCAGGAACAGACACTCTAAGACATCAAACACTGTAATTTTCAGACATGCAGTACTAAATAAGTGTATTGATGTATTCAAAGCAATGATCAAATAATAAACAGAAGGGATAGCATGGGAAGAGTTAATACAAATAATAATTATCAAATCAAATTTGTGGGGAAAAAAACAGGCTCAACATAAAATACTGAACAATACAAACAAGGGTTGATTAGCATTGCCCATATTGATAAGGGGAAGAATAAAGAATGTATGTTAAATCACTGAGTTTTTTCACTAGTCATCAGGGAAATGCAAATCAAATGAGGTATCAACTCACATCAGTTAGATCAGCTATTATCAAAAAGACAAAAATAGAATCCTGGTAGATGGTAGAGTGGAAAGATCCTAAGTCCACCTTCTCCTAAGGACATGCCAAGGTTTCAAAAAATACAGTAACTAACTCTGAGAAAACCTAAAGACTAGCAGAACAGATCTTCCACAGATAAAGATATAAAGAAAAAGTCACATTGAGAAGGGAGAGAAAAACACAGATGCTATCTGGTTGGGATCCACACTTGCAGCACAGAGATCTACAAGCTGGAGGGATATTATAGGCACAGAGGTTTTCCCTGAGCGGCAAGGGGTTCAAAACCCACAATGGGTACCACTGCCCTGATTATTATTATTTCATTCCTTCTGCTGCTAGAGGGAATCAACAGCAGCTTAGAGGATGCAGAAGAATGGATTAACATTCTAGAAGAAAGGGTAGTGGAAATCACCCAAACTGAACAGCAAAAAGGATAAAAATTCAATTTTAAAAGAAGAATAGTTGAAGGTGCCTATGAGACAGCATCATGTGTACTAATGTTCACATTATAGGGGTCCAAGAAAGAAAAGAGAGAGAGAAAGGGACAGAAACTTACTAGAAGAAATAATAGCTAAAAATTTCACTAACCTAGGGAAGGAAACATATGAGAGAAGAAAGAAACAGAGAAGAACTATTAAAACAACCCAGAAACAATTAGCAGAATGGCAATAAGTACATAACTATCAAAAATTGGACGTATTAATATTGTTAAGATGTCCATGCTATATGAATCAATCTACAGATTCAATACAATCTCTATAAAAATACTAGTGACATTTTTCACAGAACAAAAGAAATAATCCTAAAATTTGTATGGAACCATGACAGACCCCAAATAGCCAAAGTAATGTTGAGAAAGAAGAATAAAGCTTGAGGCATCAAGCTCCCTAATTTCAAACTATACTACAAAAGTATAATAATCAAAATAATATGGTATTGGCCCAAAAACAGAAACACAGAATAATGGAGCAGAATAGAGAGCTCAGACATAAACTTAAGCTTATATGGTCAATTAATCTACAACCAGCAAGAATATACAATAGGGGAGAGATAACCTCTTCAATAAATGGTGTTGGGAAAACTGGACAGCTACATACTAAAGAATTAAAGTGGACCATTTTCATACACCATATGCAAAAATATACTCAAAATAAATTAAAAATAAATATGTGACCTGAAGCCATAAAACTCATAAAAGAAAACATAGATATTAAACTCTTGGATATCAATATTAAAAATATTTCTTTGACTCTATATTCTCAGACAAGGGCAATAAAAGCAAAAATAGACAATTGGGACTACATCAAGCTAAAAAGCTTTTGCACAGAGAAGGAAACCATCAACAAGGACAGCCTACCAAAGGGAGAAGATATCTGCAAATGATGTATCCAATAAGGGGCTATTATCCAAAATATATAAAGAACTTATATAATGCAACACTTAAAAAACAAATAATCTGATTAGAAAATGGGCAGAAGACCTGAATAGACTTTTCCAAAGAAGACATACAAATGGCCAACAGATGCATGAAAAGATGCTCAACACTACTAATCATCAGGGAAATGTTGATTAAAACCACAATGAAATAGCACCTCACACCAGGCATGCACTGTTGGGAATGCAAAGTTGTACAGCTACTATGGAATACAGTATGGAGGATCCTCGATAAACAAAAAATAGAAGTAACATATAACCCAGTAATTCTACTTTTGGAGATTTACTCAAACGCAACAACTCAAAAAGATATATGTACCCATATATTTACTGTAGCATTATTTAAATGGCCAAGTTGGGAGGCAACCAAGGTGTCCATCAGTATGAATGGATAAACAAAATGTGGTACATATGCACAATGGGATATTACTCAGCCATAAAAAAGGAAAGAAATTCTGACATTTGTGACAACATGGATGGACCTAGCAGGTATTATGCTAAATGAGACAAGTCAGACAGAGAAAGACAAACACCAGATAATACCACTTATATGTGTAATCTAAAAAAAAAAAAACAAAATGGAAATAGACTCAAAGATACAGGAAACAAACTATTCATTGCCAGAGAGGAGAGAGGTTGTGGGGGGAAGGTGAAATAGGTGAAGGGGGTTAAGAGATACAAACTTCCACTTACAAAGAGAAAAAAAAAGTCACATGAAGGTAATATACAACTGAGGGAATATGGTCAATAATGTAATAATTTTATGGTTACAGATGATAACTACACTTATCATGGGAGCATTTCATACTATAAAAACTATTGAATCATGGTGATGTACACTTGAAAATAATAGGATATCATATGTCATTTATCCTTCAATAAAAATAGTAGCTAGGGCTCTACTAAAAGTTTAGACAGAGAGTATATTATAGTCAAACAATTTGAAGGCAAAAAAAAAGGACATTTGTTTAGCACAGAGAGAAGACATGACCAGCTCTCAAAAAGTGACTAACCATCAAAAAATTTTATCAGTATATTAAAAGTCCCACAGTGAAAATCTTGGGACTAGATGGGTTTACCTGTGTACTCTAACAAGTGGTCTATTAAGTCTTCACAAGGATATTATTTTTTAATGAGAGGAGTCCTCAAATTCATTAGATGAAGCTTGCATAACCATGACACCTAAACTCAAGCAATTTAATAAATATCCAAAAATAATTAATCAGTCATTATTGAACTGAGCTTTTAAATTATTTATTAATTGATATGATTAATTTAGATATGAAACAGTATGGATAACATCAGAAATCCTAAGAATGCAATTCACCTTATTAATTATTTGAAGGGGAAAAAAATCATAAGAGTATTTCAATAGCTGAAAGAAAAGTTTCTGATAAAGATTAAAAGCTTTTGATTATTTTAAAGAAAAAAAAACACTTGTCAGAAGTATACTAGAAGAAACTTCCTTAACTTAGTAATGATTATATGCCAAAACTAAAGCAAATATCATGATTAGTGGTAAAACTTCAGATGATTACCTTTTGAAATCAAATGAGAAATAATGCCTACTATTATCCTACTATTTAACATAGTCCTGGCATACTTAGCGGTGAGATTCAAGAAATGAAAAGAAAAAACAAAGATGTAATCATTGTAATTGAAGAAATAAAGCTGTTGTTAATTAATAAAGATTAATTAAGAGACAAAATAATTTAGTTAAATTTAAAAAGTATCCTATCTTTGATAGGGTATTTTAGAATTATAAAGATGTGAATTATACTCAAGTAACCCAATGAAGCACTTCTTTTATGAGTTCATTCCCACACTTTAGAATGGCTAAAATAAAGAGTAAACAAAGATTAATACCAAGTGTTGCTGAGGATGTAGAACAGATGGAATTCTCATAAAGTCTTATAAAATTATATTTAGCCTATGACCCAGAAGTTTTACTTTTACGTATTTAATCAAGAAAATAATTGAACAAGAATGTTTTAATATTCTTTTTCCATAATAGCCCAAAATTAAACAGCCCAAATATCCCTTAAGAGGAAACTGGATAAACAAATATTTGTGTGTGAAAATAAAAAATACTGCTCTGTTTTAGAAAGGAATGCACTGAAGTGTAATAACATGAGTGAATCTCAAGAGCTCTGTGTGGATACGAATAAAGTGCACAGTTCTTTGTATGAAATGTTAGGACACACAAAACTAATCACTGTTGTTAGAAACAAAACAGCAGATGTCTCTGCCCCTGGTGGAGATTGGCTGGCTCACAAGGACTGACTGAGGAAGGCACAATGAAATTTTTGTATTGAGGGCAATGTTCTATATTTTGATGTGGGCATATTTACAAGGGTATATGCATATATCAAAACTTACTTAAGATTTTCCCATTCCGTTTTATTTAAATACACTTTAAATCAAAAGTACATGCATTTAAAATGTTAGTGGAACATACACAGAGACGTACATTTAGCTTAGAATGGCTTGCTGTGAACATTCAGTGGAAAAGAAATGGAGAAAGGAGGAAATAAATGAAAGGAAGAAAAGATAAAAAAAAGAAGGTACAGGTTAGTAAAGATGATAAAGTGTTACCTAATGAATATGATTCTGAAACCTAAAATGTCTGATGTCCCCAAAAAGAAATAGAAAAGAAAAATATGTTGTCTTGGGAATCAGTGGTCCAAGGGTATTTTCACCTACATGTAAGGCCAGAGCTTTTTGATCAGAATTACTGGCAGTGGGTGTTAATGGATGACCAAATAACAATCATGCCTCAGAAGCTGGAGGTGGTGCATTTCTCAGAAGAGATTTATAGAATCACCCCCTCTGAAGCCATTTATTTACATTCCAAAGGGTAATGGACACAGAAAACTAGATACTTTGTTGTTATGCTTTCATTAGAAGGAGAATGTCCTTCCCCTTTTCCAGAAAGGAGTGGGGCAGTTACCTAAGGGGCTCAAGATAAGCTTTGGAATTCAAATTTTTGAGGTTCCTGTACTGTACTATAGACCTCCCTGGACCATCTGCCTATATCAGTGTGACTCTAGAAATGGGACATGCGCAATCAGTGTCAAGATATTCTGAGAGTTCAGCAGTGTCCCCTTATGCATGAGGGGTGTTCCGGGACCCCCAGGGGATGCCTGAAACCATGGACAGTACCACACCCTGAATGCATATCATGCTCTCCTATACATACACACCTATAAAACTGTTATTTATAAATTACACACAGTAAGAGATTAACAATAACTTATAATAAAATAGAAAATTTGTAATATACACTTTAATAAAATTTATATGAATATAGCCTCTGTCTCTCTCAAAAATATTTTATTGTACCACACACACCCTTCTTCATCTGATGTGAGATGATCAAATGACTTCGTGGTAAGATGAAGTGAGGGGACCTTCTGGCAATGCGTCAGAAAGAGGACTGCTGCTTCCAGACTGGTTGACTGAGGGTCACTGAAATTGTGGAAAAAAAAGTCGCGGATAAGGGGGCCACTACTGTAACTAGCAGATCCATCGCTGACCCAGAAACCTCATGTTTTCTGAGAGAATACATTACATATGTTTATCTATATTTATATTTTATATATGTCATAATACTATGTTATATATATTTATGATGTTTATCACTTTTTCATAAATATTTAAGAAGCACTTATGTCTTGAGTGACTTTATGCTAAGGAAGAATATTTGCCAGATATTATCAATGAACGCCGTATAGTGCCAGAAAAACATATTTAGCATTAGCAATGTTGGAAAGCAAATTATGGAAGTATTGGAAAATAGCAGAATGACATTAAAAGGGCATGGATTTTCTCCCTAAATAAAACAAACCAGCAGCATCTGCATCCCCAGGAGCTTGTTAAAAATGCAGAATCACAGGCTGTCTTGGACACTGAGTCCACATTGGCAGTGTATCCATGTCATCTCATGGCTAAAGTCAGAAAGGCAAAGAATTAGAAAATAAATAGATTCAAGTGAAAAATATTAACATAACGCTGCAGATAAAACTGTGGATATAGAGACAACCAAAAACTAAATTAGAGGAAAATTGAATCCCATGGGTATTTAATTAAAAATAAGAGCTCTCAGGAAGAAAACTGTAATTCCTACTTTAACAGAAATTCAGGCCAAGAATCTTATTAAAAGGTGCCCTCTTAAAACTAGATAAAGAGTTGATAAGACTAATATGGAATCCTTGTCTTGATGAAAAGAATTATAATGGTACCTGCCAGTAGCAGAGACTTAAATGGAAGGTTTGATAAAATTCATCAAGAATTCATATTTTTAAAGTATATCCAGTGATTACAGGTGGGAAAATGGTATTGATAGTTTCTTTGATAGAACAAGTATATAAAGATTTTATGGTATTTATAATTAAGAAAAAAAATCCTTGATAAGTGAGATACAGTAATAGAATACCAGGCAGGATTTTAATTAATTGTCTTCAGACATGTTCAGTTACTGGACTGATATCTAGAAGATACATTCTCAATAAGAAAAGTGAAAGTAGGTGATCTTTGTTCAAAAAATAGGTGCTTTGAAGAGCCATAATTAACTTAGTTATTTTATTGCAATGTACTCCACAAAGTATAGAATAATATATTAAGAAACTAAATCCATGATGAAGAGTAAAAGCATTCAGAAATCAAAGTTTTATGACTAAAATATTCAATAGTAAAATATTCTATAATCAAAGTTGAAACACAAGATATCCTCACCGTCACCCTCATAACTAATCCCAGTGGGCGTTTACTAGGCTTCTCCTTGCTTTGCTCCCGTCTACCTTCCATGAAAAAGCGTATCACATGAGGGCTCTATTAATGTGTGCTCTTTCTCCCCGTTTTCTTATCCCCACCTCTATCAGTTCCCCGTGGCTTCTGTAACAAACTTGATGGAGTAAAACAACAGAAATTTATTCTCTCACAGTCCTGGAGCCCAGAATTCCAAAATCAAGGTGTCAGCAGGGCTAAATCATCGTGGTGGCTCCAGGGAAGAATTCTTCCCCTCCTCTTCCAGCTTCTGGTGGCTGTTGGCATTCATTGTCTTCCTTGGCTTGTAGCCATGCTATTCCACTGTCTCAATCTTTGCATCGCCTTCTCTGTGAGTCTTTTTCTTTTGTCCTGTATAAGGACACTTGTCATTGGATTTATCCACACTTGGATACTCCAAGGATGATCGCGCCTTTAGATCCTTAATTACATTTGCAAAGACCTTTTTTTAAAAAAATGGTAACATTCACAGATGCCAGGGATGAAAACGTGGACATCTCTTGGGGACCTCCATTTAACTCATTACAACATGTTTCTTCCATGAGTTGCATTCTATATAAGGATAGAGTTAGGGGAGTGAGGAAGATCTTTAACAAAATATAGAAGTCTTCCTTTTACCTATTAACTCAGCATTAGTAGATAAACAATGAAGGATGAACCAATATACCTTCACAAAATATTGTTATGTAAAGTACCACTGCCACTTTCAATTAATCTGTGTCCTTCTACGCATTCCCCATACCCATTAACTTGCTGGTCCTCCAGACTGGCAAGATTTCTTTGATTCATGAGACAGTGTCAGTAGAGTATGATTTCTTAAAAAATTAACTGTCAAATACATCATGAAAATTGCCCCCAGATTCTTAAAAGACATTGTCTATAATCTGAGTTTTGTGTTCTGAATTCTTATAGTTGATTTAGTTTCTGTACCGGTACTTTAATGGAAAATTAGGAGAACCCACATCAGGAGCTGTCCACTAGTAGCCCTTTAAATGAGATATTAAATCAAATTTTCCCTAGGAAAATGAGTGATTTTTATTTATTATTAATGCTTTCTTTGACAGTGCTAATAATTTTAGATATTGAATGAATTATTGATGAATTAAAAAAAGTAATAATTAAAAAGAAACCAGAAAAATTTAAGTAACTTCTCAAAGTTAGTTTCTCTGCATTCTTACAAGTTTAAGTGTAAAACTTAAATTATTCTATATTTTTTCCTATAGCAGATCATAAATATTCAACAGTGTTCTTAGTTCATTAAGCCATTTTCCTAGAAACCATGAATTATATCTAAATATAAAGGCCTCAACAATACAACAGTTCACTTCAATTATCATTAAGCATTTGTCTTTCCAGTACTGCCTGTTTAATTTTCTTGCCAAGTACAATGTTTAGCAAAGTAAAATAGAAAACATTTTTCTTCCCTTTTCTAACTTGGAAATATACATAGCTAATGTCCCTGGGTTTTGCATACATTCATCTTTCTCTAATGCTTTCTCTAGGTCATAAAGGTGATTAAGATGTATCAATCTATCAAAAGAAGCAGGCACATACATAATCATGCAGAATTGAATACTGCCTATCTTTAATGCTTTGATACCATTCATATATATGTCTTTATTAATATTTTAGACATATTCTACTGAAAATGCAACTGCCTATCCAAATATATCAAGTTTATGATCAGCCTATGTCTTATCAAAATGTTTCTATGGTTCACGGTATTAGATATTCATGCTGCATTTTCAAACTGCCTAAGAATGGACTATTAAGTAAATAATACAGTTTTCCAAAGTTATTTTTGTGCACATTTAGAGCATAATCTAAAATCGTTCTTTGAGACTTTGCTTATTATAGTGCTCACGGCTGCCATGGGAGTGTTTCTTATAGCTATTACGCCACCATAAAAATACAAAGAGAATTTGACTCAAACTGCATACAAAGGGATTAAATTACCTGATTTATTCCCACAGAAAGAAAGAGAAAAAGTAGTTCAGGTTATAGTGTCTCACTACACTGGGTAATACATACCAACAAACTCTCCATAGAGTGAGTAAATAAGTGAAGAAAATGACATTTCCACAAAATGCACAGATTCAGATAGGCTAAAAGCAGCTCCAAGTGTACAAAGAAATTCCTGAAAAGGTGCAGAGGACGCTGTAAATTTGATCCTTATTGCTCCCTGTAGCACACATCACCACAGTTTGACATTCCCACTTCTGCTACCTCATCACCACTGCACGGGAAGCCAGGTCTCTCCCGCCATCAATGGGTCCCTGGGAGCAAGTTAGGTACTTTGAGTTTCTAATATTATGCAAGTCAAGAAATGAAACTCTAGGGTCATGAAAGGGCCAATGCATCTCCAGGCAGTCTAATTTACTCCCCAAAGAGTCTTTGGTGTTCTGGAAAAGTCTAGCCTAATATTCATCAAATACCATGGACAATCTTAACTTTTGCTATGTGTCATAAAGACTTCATTAAAGAATGTTAATACTATCTTTCCTATCACCAAGCTTTAAGTAATGAAATGGCTTTATGCATACTTTTGTATTCCAACTTCTCAGCCTCCTTTCTACTTTTCCCTAGTTGTATCAACTCTCTGTGCTGCCAAGTTGTCTACATCACCATACAAGGTTGATCAGGCTGTGCTTTGCACAAGATAACACCATAGAAGGGCCTCTGAGAGCTTAAATCATGAGAAGCTTAGTATAGGATTACTTGAGCCTGGAATAAGTGCATATGTTATATATGCTAAAAGCATATCTCAAAGAAGTTCTGCCGATATAAGTGTATTATTTTAAATCTTTCTGTCTACTTTTTGAAAAGAAACTTACAGTGTTACTCTTCGAATGCGATCCCATCTCACTCAATAATATTGACTGATTTTTGATAAAAAATAAAATATTATATACCAGATATGTGTTTTGACATACAGTAATGAACATTTTCCTCCCCTTAAGAAGCTAGAGAATACATTTAGAAATGATCTTGTCTTTCTATTTCCCTGTGATTAGCTTAAAATGTCATAAACTTTCCTCTTTGAAAGTTAATTTAATGATTGCATTTAAAAGAGAAGGCACACATATGCTAAGTCACTATTTTAGTCCAAGCAGGAAAACTGTTAGGAGGACACCTTAAAAACTGAGAGGTTTAATAACCACGGTTGACATGATGAATGGTGGCATCTGCTCCATCGTTGTCGGGGACCCTTGACCCTCTGTCTGGAGCTTTTGCCCTCCTTCAGCTCCTTGGAGTCCTTTGCATCTTCTCATGGTGATGCAGGCTAAAAGTTCTGTTAGAGTCCTTGACACCTCTCTTGTTTTGATTCCTCTCTTTCATCTGGTGTTTTCTTCTGAAGGGAACCATTGAAGGAAAATTTGCATGTTTTGATGCTTCCAAACCTTCTTACCTCATAACAGCATTCTTTTCATAGTAATTGTGAAATTTTTATTCTAGAGGCAAAATTATGTTTGGATAATACAATAATCTAAAAAATTTTAATTTCATGAGCTTATAAATCTCATCCACTATATATTTTGACATATTTTGACTTTTTTGGGGAGGGTTACATCACCTCCAGGATTTTATACATAGATGATTTTCTAGGCTCTACCTTTCTATGAAATAAAAAACATTTTAAAGTGATTTTCAATTTTATTTTGAAAAGGATATACATGCAAATAGTCAAGAATAAAAAAGTGCATAAAGAGTACAGAGTCAAAAGGTTTTCTCTTATCTATGTTCCTTATTCACCCATTTCTGACCCCAACCACTTTCTGGAGACATAAAAGTCATTATTATTTTCTTATCTGTGGTTCTACTTTCTTTAAGAAAATATAAACATAGATCCATATTTCCCCTAATTTATACAAAATTTAATGTTTATATACACTGTGCCACATTGCTCTTACTTAACCCTGTATTTCAGAAGTCATTCCATACCAATGCATAACATCTGCCTCATTCTTTTGACAGCTGTATGGTGTTCCATTGAAGGATATGTGTTACCTTTATTTGCTTAAACAATTTAGGACTGATGAGCATCCAATCTTTTCCTATGATATGTAATTATGTTTTGCTTTTCCTCAGGCATGCAATGTTATTTGCAGGATAAACACCTGGGTCTATGGGTGTATGCATTTTTACTTTACTAGATAATACCACATTGCTCTATGGAAGGATTGTCTCAATTTATGCTTCTTCCAGTAATATGACAGTTCCCATTTCCTATCAACCTCATGAACAGAGGGTGTTGTTACACTTTTGGAATTGGCTAATCATCAAAGTGGAATACAGTATCTCAGCAGGCCTCCTTCATTTCAAATGTAATAGCTCATCTGCTCATGTATTAGAGCCATTTGTATTTTCTTTTCTGAGATTTATGCATGCACATCCTTTGTCCATTTTTTATGTTGTGTTTTTTTTTCCTTACCACTGCTATGAACTGTTTGTCCCTCAAAAATTAATATGCTGAAGCTCTAGCCCCCAGTGTGATGGTATTTGGGGATGGGGCCTTTGGAAGATAATTAGGTTAGATGAGGTCATGAGGATGGGGCCCTCATGACGGGATTAATGCCTTTATAAGAGAGCTTTCTTTCCACTCTCTCTCCACTTGCATGCACCAAGAAAAGAACGTATGAGCACGCAGGGAAAGCAGCCACCTACAAGACAGGAAGAGAACTCTCATCAGAAATTGAATCCTGCCGGATCCTGATCTTGGACTTCCAAGCCTCCAGAACTATAAGAAAATTAATTTTTGTTGTTTAAGCTACCAGTCTGTATTTTGCTATGGTAGCCCAAGCTGACTAATATATATTTTGGTACTGAAAAGTGGGATGTTGCTGTAATAAATACTTAAAATTTGGAAACAGTTTTGGAACTCTGTGGAAGAGGCTGGAAGAATTTTGACATGCAGGCTAGAAATATTAACGGTAGGTGATTCTGGTCAGGACTCAGAAAGAAAAGAGGAAAGCTGAAGCAAAAGTTCCATTTTATAGAATACATAAAGAATCATGAACAGAATGTTGGTAGAAATCTGGATGTTAAAGCTTTTCTGACGAGCTCTCGGACAGAAATGGGGAACATGTTATTGGAAACTAGAGGAACTGCAATCCTTGTTATAAAGTGGCTAGAACCTGGCTTACCTGTGTTCATATTCTAGTGAACATGAAGAGAGAACTTGGGAATGATGAAACTGGATGTTTAGGGGAGGAGATTGTAAGAAAAGTGTTTAGAACGGCTTGGTTCCACCTGACCACTTTTGATAAAATGTGAGAAGAGAGAAATGAATTGAAGAGGGAATTGTTAAACAAAAAGGAACCGGAACATAAAATTTTGAAAAATTCTCAGCTTGTTCACATTATAAAAAATAAAACTTATTCAGAAGAGAGCAATAAGGATGTGGCTGAGATGTAGACTGATGAAGGGATTACAGATTTACACAAGCAGAAATACTACCAGGTTGAAGTGAAGGAGATGAAGACAGGATGAAATGAAGAAAGGCTGTTGGACTTCTTAGATCCTACAGGACCTTATATAGAACTATGGAACTGCAAACATGCACTGCTGTTAAGGACAAGGGAAGAATGACTCTGAAGTTGATTCAGAGATCACCAAGACTACCTCTTCAGTTTCAAAGGGGGGGCAAGCATCTCGGGTTTCAACTGGCCAGAAGGTGGCTGGCTGGATCCTTGGGGAAGGGCCCCCTCCCAGCAGAGCTAGAAAGGCAGAACCAATGCCCCACTAGATTTAGAAGTCAGAGCATAAAATCAAAAAGGATTTTTCTTGAACCTTAAGATCCTATGCAATTTGCCTTGCTAAATTTTTAGACTTACTTGGGATCCATCAACCCTTTCTTTCATAGCTTCCAATTTCTTTGGGAATGAGAATGCCTATCGTATGCCTGTCCTGCTGTTATGTTTTGGCAGCATGTAACCTGTCTGCTCTCACAGGTTTGCAGCTGGAGAGGAATTTTGCCTCAGGGTGAAGTGTACTTCAAGTCTTATCCATATCTGATTTACATGATATTTAGAGGAGACTTTGAACTTAAGGCTTTAGAGATGATGCTATAATGATTTAAGATTTTGGGGTTGTTGGGATAGACTGAATGCTTTTTGCCTATGGGAAAGACATGAAATTCGGGATAGCCAGGGGCAAAATGTTATTCAGGGACAGCCCAAGCTAAGTAACATACCACTCTTCAGTATTTCTTTGTACCTTAAGAAGATTAGTCCTTTTTTTATAATACCTTATAAATATGTGATTTTATTTTTGTTTTGCATATGATACCTTTTCATTTGCACTCAAATTTGTATGTACAGTGTGCTGATTCTTATACAATATAATTTGTTAACCTTATTCAAAAGCTTGAGGATTTTGAGTCATAAAGCAGTTTCCCCTATTCAAATTTATTAAGAAATTTATCCATTTCCTTTTATTAGATGATATGCAAAATGTACATTTTTACCTATTTAAAATTAATTTTGGCTTAAGTTGAAAAGTGTATATCTAAACATTAATATTTTTATATAAGTTTTAAATAAATTTCCCTCATTATTTCGTAAGTAGTCTTTTTTTTTTTTTTGCCTACTCGTTTGAGATGCTGTCTTTAACATTTACCAATTTGCATTTGTATTTGGCCCCATTTCTGAATCTTTTATTTTATTTCTTTGGCCTATATGCCTATTGATTTGCTAGGACCATATAATAAATTACTAAGGGTTCAAAATTGTTTAATACTTAGTAATTTTTAACCCATTCACTTTTCTCCTTTTTCTAAGTTTTCCTTGCTGTTCTTCATTATTGACTTCCTACTAATTCTTTCAGATAAAGTTATATAATTACATAAGATGAATATTTTTGTTAAAATTTCTTTCATTTTACAACATTTTAGAGAAAGTTAACATCTTTATGATAGCAGTTTTCTTATCTAAGTACAAGGTAGGTCCTTTCATTTGTTCAAAACTTCTTTGAAGCGGGGGCAAGTGTTTTGAAAAATAGAAACTGATATCAATTTAACTTTCTAGCTTGAATCTTTGGAAAACCATCAGACAACATAGTAACTTCATATTTATAACAAAACAATTAAATAATGATCATCATCAATTAATAAATTTAAAAATAACAAAGCAGAATATATTCTCATTTCTAGATTTCTGATTTGATTTTAGAATTATGTATGGTGACTTTAACTAAATATATGAGGTTTTATCTGTGTGTCAGAGATAAAATTCCTTTCCTTATTAATTGATTTCACCTGGATCCCTGCTTTGTTTTAATTTTTCTCACCTAGAATATAAATATTAGCTACCAAAATATACCTGATACTTTCTCTATCTTGTAGAAATATCTACTAAGCATATATCTTATACTTTTCAAGTTAATCTTAATTTTAAAATATTTTGACTGGGACTTCCAGGAAGATGGCGGCATGAGCAGGGCAGCAGAAATCTCCTCCCAAAACTATATCTATGAAAATACAGCAAATACAACTATTCCTAAAATAGAGACCAGAATACACAGGAAAGCGCACAGCATGCAGCTACACATGAGAGGACTCGGCACCCTGCGAGGTGGGTAAGATACAGAGCCGTGACCCGGTGGGACCCGAGCACTCCCCCACCCCAGCACACCTGCGGGAGGAGAGGATTCAGAGCCAGGAGGGGTGGAAGTACAGGCCCGCAAAATAACCAGCCCCCAGGGATCTGCACAGGGAGCCCTGACACACATCGTGCGGTGTAGAGGAGATTGGAGAGACAGAGGGTGCAGGATCCGAGAGGGGAACGCGCCAGGGTGCTTGGAGCCGGCTCCCGGGAAGGAAAAAAAAAAAACAAAACCGTGCGCTTTTTTCAGCATCTTAAAGAGACAGGAGCCCAGCGGAGGAGCCGGATCACCCCGGCACACTCAGCCCAGCAGGCTGGGAGTCCTGGGGAGTTTCGGACCCCTTAGCTGGCAACTAAGAAAAGGTGGCCACACTTAGACTTCCCACAGAGATCAAAGGCCTCCCATTCATTCCCACCCTGGGGCCAGAGCTATAAGGGGCCCTGTAGAGGTGGCCACGGCTGTGGAATAGTGGAGCAACAGCGCCACCTACAGCATCCCCACAGAATCTACTCATGGTGGGCGTTCTTTTTGTTGTTTTTTTGTTTTGTTTTGTTTTGTTCTTTGTTTTTTCTTCTCTTTTCTTTCTTTTCTTTTCTTTCTTTTTTCATTTTTTTCTTTCTTTCTTTTTTTTTTTGTCTTTTCAAAGTCTTAAAGAGCCCAGCTGACATATGTGGCAACTACCAGCGCCCATTTCAATAGCCATGAAAAGACAGAGGAATATGGTCCAGACTAAGATGAACCAGACAACCCCAGGGAGGGCGCCTGAAGGGATGGACATGCACAGTCTTCCTGAAATAGAATTCAGAATAAAAGTCATAACCATGCTGACGGATCTACAGAGAAATGTGCAAGAGCTGAGGGAGGAAGTGAGGGAAGTGAGGAAAGACTATGCAGACATCAGACAAGGCATCGGCGGGCTTAGCAGCAGATGGGATGGGGTGCAAGAGACTGTTAATGGGATAGAAATTGAGAACAGGAATACAGAGAAGCTGAGGCAGAGAGAGATAAAAGGATCTCTAGGAATGAAAGAATATTAAGAGAACTGTGTGTCCAATCCAAACAGAACAATATTCGCATTATAGGAGAACCAGAGGAAGAAGAGAGAGAAAAAGGGATAGAAAGTGTCTTTGAAGAAATAATTGCTGAAAACTTTCCCATGGTGAGGAAGGAAATAGTCTCGCAGTCCACGGAAGCTCACAGATCTCCCAACACAAAGGACCAAGGACGACAACACCAAGACACATAATGATTAAAATGGCAAAGATCAAAGATAAAGACAGAGTATTGAAGGCAGCTAGAGAGAGAAAAAAGATCACCTACAAAGGAAAACCCATCAGACTATCATCAGACTTCTCAACAGAAACCTTACAGACCAGAGGAGAATGGCATGATATATTTAACGTAATGAAACAGAAGGGCCTCAAACCAAGAATATTGTATCCAGCATGATTATCATTTAAATATGACGGAGGGATTAAACAATTTCCAGAAAAATGAAAGTTGAGAGAGTTTGCCTCTCATAAACCACCACTAAAGTAAAACGGACTGCTCTAGAGTGAAGCACCCCTAAGGCTAAAACGATGTCACCAGAGAAATTAAATTTATAGCAAAGAAAGCAGACCATCCAAATACTAACTAAAGGCAAAGAATAAAACACCTAGTACAAAAAGAATGGAGCAGGAAGAATAAGAAGGGAGAGAAATAAAGAAACACCAGACGGTGTTTACAATAACTTAACAAGAAAGTTAAGTTAGATTTTTAGAAAGTAAAGAAGCAACCCTTGAAGCTTTGGTAACCATGAATCTAAAGCCAGCAATGGCAATAAGTACATAACTATCGATAATCACCCTAAATGTAAATGGACTGAATGCACAAATCAAAAGACACAGAGTAACAGAGTGGATAGAAAAGCAAGACACATCTGTGTGCTGTTTACAAGAGACTCACCTCAAACCCAAAGATATACACAGACTAAAAGTGAAGGGATGGAAAAAGATATTTCATGCAAACAACAAAGAGAAAAAAGCAGGTGTTGCAGTACTTGTATTGGATAAAATAGACTTCAAAACGAAGAAAGTAGCAAGAGATAAAGAAGGACATTACATAATGATAAAGGGGTCAGTCCAACAAGAAGATATAACCATTATGAATATATATGCACCCAACACAGGAGCGCCAGCGTATGTGAAACAAATACTAAAAGAATTAAAGGAGGAAATAGACAGCAATGCATTCATTTTAGGAGACTTCAACACACCACTCACTCCAAAGGACAGATCAACCAGACAGAGAATGAGTAAAGACACAGAGGCACTGAACAACACACTAGAAAAGATGGACCTAACAGATATCTACAGAACTCTGCACCCAAAAGCAGCAGGATATACATTCTTCTCAAGTGCACATGGAACATTTTCCAGAATAGACCACATACTAGGCCACAAAAAGAACCTCAGTAAATTCAAAAATATTGAAATCCTACCAACCAACTTCTCAGATCACAAAGATATAAAACTAGAAATAAATTTTAGAAAGAAATCAAAACGGCTCACAAATACATGGAGACTTAACAACATTCTCCTAATTAATCAATGGGTTAACAACCAAATCAAAACAGAAATCAAAGAATATACGGAGACTAATGACAACAGCAACACAAAGCCACAACTTCTGTGGGATGTAGCAAAGGCAGTTCTAAGAGTAAGGTATATTGCAATCCAGGCCTATTTAAAGAAGGAAGAACATTCCCAAATGAACAGTCTAAAGACACAATTACTGAAATTGGAAAAAGAAGAACAAATGAGGCCCAAAGTCACCAGAAGCAGGGACATAATAAAGATCAGAGAAAAAATAAATAAAATTGAGAAGAATAAAACAATAGAAAAAAATCAATGAAACCAAGAGCTGGTTCTTTGAAAAACTAAACATAATAGATAAACCCCTAGCTGGACTCATGAAGAGAAAAAGGGAATCTACACACATAAACAGAATCAGAAATGAGAAAGGAAAAATAACGATGGACCCCACAGAAACACAAAGAATTATAAGAGAATTTTATGAGAATCTATATGCTAACAAGCTGTAAAACATAGAAGAAATGGACAACTCATTAGAAAAATACAACCTTCCAAAACTGACCAAACAAGAAACAGAAAAACTAAACAGACCAATCACCAGCAACGAAATTGATTCGGTAATCAAAAAACTACCCAAGAACAAAACCCTTGGACCAGATTGATTCACCTCTGAGTTCTACCAGACATATAAAGAAATAACACATTATCCTTAAAGTTTTCCAAAAAATAGAAGAGGAGGGAAGACTTCCAAACTCATTCTATGAAGCCAGCATCACTCTAATACCAAAACCGGGCAAAGACCTCACCAAAAAAGAAAATTACAGACCAATATCCCTGATGAACGAAGATGCAAAAATACTCAACAAAATATTAACAAACGGAATTCAAAAATACATCAAGAGGATCATACACCATGATCAAGTGGGATTCATCCCAGGGATGCACGGATGGCACAACATTCAAATATCCATCAACATCATCCACCACATCAACAAAAAGAAGAACAAAAACCACATGATCATCTCCATAGATGCTGAAAAAGCATTTGACAAAATTCAGCATCCGTTCATGATTAAAACTCTCAACAAAATGGGTATAGAGGGCAAGTACCTCAACATCATAAAGGCCATATATGACAAACACACAGCTAACATCATACTTATCAGTGAGAAGCTGAAAGCTTTTCATCTAAGATCAGGAACAAGACAGGGATGCCCACTCTCCCCACTGTTATTCAACATAGTACTGGAGGTCCTAGCCATGGCAATCAGACAAAACAAAGACATACAAGGCATCCAGATTGGTAAAGAAGAAGTCAAATTGTCACTATTTGCAGATGACATGATACTGTACATAAAAAACCGTAAAGACTCCACTCCAAAACTACTAGAACTAATGTCTGAATTCAGGAAAGTTGCAGGATACAGAATTAACACACAGAAATGTGTTGCTTTCCTATACAGTAACGATGAACTAACAGAAAGAGAAATCAGAAAAACAATTCCATTCACAACTGCATCAAAAAGAATAAAATACCTAGGAATAAACCTAATGAAGGAAGTGAAAGACCTGTACTCTGAAAACTACAAGACACTCCTAGGAGAAATTAAGGAAAACACTAACAAATGGAAATGCATCCCATACTCTTGGCTAGGAAGAATCAATATTGTCAAAATGGCTATACTACCTAAAGCAATCTACAGATTCAACGCAATCCCTATCAAACTACCAACAGCTTTCTTCAATGAACTGGAACAAATAATTCTAAAATTCATATG
>JAQQAC010020790.1:14042630-14178678 GCA_029783875.1 Phataginus tricuspis
TTGCCATGGCTAGGACCTCCAGTACTATGTTGAATAACAGTGGGTATAGAGGGCAAGTACCTCAACATCATAAAGGCCATATATGACAAACACACAGCTAACATCATACTTATCAGTGAGAAGCTGAAAGCTTTTCATCTAAGATCAGGAACAAGACAGGGATGCCCACTCTCCCCACTGTTATTCAACATAGTACTGGAGGTCCTAGCCATGGCAATCAGACAAAACAAAGACATACAAGGCATCCAGATTGGTAAAGAAGAAGTCAAATTGTCACTATTTGAAGATGACATGATACTGTACATAAAAAACCGTAAAGACTCCACTCCAAAACTACTAGAACTAATGTCTGAATTCAGGAAAGTTGCAGGATACAGAATTAACACACAGAAATGTGTTGCTTTCCTATACAGTAACGATGAACTAACAGAAAGAGAAATCAGAAAAACAATTCCATTCACAACTGCATCAAAAAGAATAAAATACCTAGGAATAAACCTAATGAAGGAAGTGAAAGACCTGTACTCTGAAAACTACAAGACACTCCTAGGAGAAATTAAGGAAAACACTAACAAATGGAAATGCATCCCATACTCTTGGCTAGGAAGAATCAATATTGTCAAAATGGCTATACTACCTAAAGCAATCTACAGATTCAACGCAATCCCTATCAAACTACCAACAGCTTTCTTCAATGAACTGGAACAAATAATTCTAAAATTCATATGGAACCAGAAAAGACCCCGAATAGCCAAAACAATCCTGAGAAGGAGGAATCAAACAGGGGGGAATTACGCTCCCTGACTTCAAGCTCTACAACAAAGCCACAGTAATCAAGACAATTTGGTACTGGCACAAAAACAGACCCACAGACCAGTGGAACAGAATAGAAAATTCAAACATTAACCCAAACACCTACAGTCAATTAATATTTGATAAAGGAGCCCTGGATATACAATGGGGAGATGACAGCCTCTTCAGCAGCTGGTGTTGGAAAAACTGGACAGCTACATGTAAGAGAATGAAACTGGACTACTGTCTAACCCCATACACAAAGGTAAACTCAAGGTGGATCAAAGACCTGAATGTAAGTCATGAAACCATAAAACTCTTAGAAAAAAACATAGGCAAAAATCTCTTGGACATAAACATGAGCGACTTCTTCATGAACATATCTCCCCAGGCAAGGGAAACAAAAGCAAAACTGAACAAGTGGGACTATATCAAACTGAAAAGCTTCTGTACAGCAAAGGACACCATCAGTACAACAAAAAGGGATCCTACAGTATGGGAGAATATATTCATAAATGATGTATCTGATAAGGGGTTGACATCCAAAATATATAAAAACTCATGCACCTTAACAAACAAAAAGCAAATAATCCAATTAAGAAATGGGCAGAGGACATGAATAGACACTTCTCTAAAGAAGAAATTCACATGGCCAAGAGGCACATGAAAAGATGTTCCACATCATTAATCATCAGAGAAATGCAGATTAAAACCACAATGAGATATCACCTCACACCAGTGAGGATGGCCAACATCCAAAACACAAACAACAACAAATGTTGGCGAGGATGTGGAGAAAAGGGAACCCTCCTACACTGCTGGTGGGAATGCAAATTAGTGCAACCATTGTGGAAAGCAGTACAGAGGTTCCTCCACAAATTCAAAATAGAAACACCATTTGACCCAGGAATTCCACTCCTAGGAATTTACCCTAAGATTGCAACAGCCCAGTTTGAAAAAGACATATGCACTCCTATGTTTATCGCAGCACTATTTACAATAGCCAAGAAATGGAAGCAACCTAAGTGTCCATCAGTAGATGAATGGATAAAGAAGAGGTGGTACATATACACAATGGAATATTATTCAGCCATATGAAGAACACAAATCCTATCATTTGCAACAGTATGGATGGAGCTAGAGTGTATTATGCTCAGTGAAATAAGCCAAGCCGAAAAAGACAAGTATCAAATGATTTCACTCATATGTGGAGTATAAGAACAAAGAAAAAAACTGAAGGAACAAAACAGCAGCAGACTCACAGAACCCAAGAACGGACTAATAGTTACCAAAGGGAAAGGGACTGGGGAGGATTGGTGGGAAGGGAGGGACAAGGGGGAAAAAGGGGCATTATGATTAGCAGATGTAATGTTGGGGGGGCATGGGGAGGGCTGTACAACTCAGAGAAGACAAGTAGTTATTCTCATCTCACTACCCTGATGGACAGTGACTGTAATAGGTAGGGTTGGTGGGGGGGGACCTGATGAAGGGGGTAGTTTAATCACCATAATATTGCACATGTAATTGTAGATTAATGATACCAAAATAAATTATAAAAAAAATTTTTTTGACTGATCACTGAACAGGTTTTTCAGAAACGTACTTAGATATTCTACACAAAAAATATAGTAACTATGTTTTTAAATCCTGCAGGACAACTAAAATTGGTGTTAATACTGTAGACCATAACTGATGATGGTCTTTGACTACTTTCATTTAAGAGAAAATATCAGTGTGCTCAAATTACAAATTCAACACCATCAGCCCAAGAAACTCTTTCTTCTATTGATATCTGCAACCTTTGCTTTATTAGTCCACTCAGTCCATTCAGCAGTGCTTGAAAGTGTTCCTACTGCATACTGTCATTAATTTTCCTCAGAAAAAGAGAGAAGGAAATCAATCTAGAGTTTGTACCATTTGGGAATATCGTTGCAAGAAAATTAATTGGTGACAGTTTTATACTGATGACCAAGGTTTGGCTAGAGAATTAATCTGATGCACACCCTCAAGTGCTAGGAGAATGCAAAATGGCATATAGTTGGCTTCAATCTTCTGTCTCATCAACACTCTCAAGAGAAGGTAAATAGGTTAAAGTTTCTTCCTTATGGTGGGGGAGGGGTTTTGTTAAGAGAACCTATCTTAACAGTGTATCTCCAAATCATTTAGGACTATCTTCATTCAGAGGTCATTTAGTCGTGTGCGGTATGATAGTCCTTGTTTCGATGTTTTTTTAGCTTTTGTGACAATGTAAAAATGATTTTAAAATATTGTTTGTCATTAAATTCTCAAGTGTAATTATAATTTTACATGATTGAATTTTTGGACTTCACTTATTGTGTTTTAGTGGGAGTTTACTGGATTCATTGAATCTTGTGTCTAACTTCTTCCAGCAACCAAGCAAAAATACCACTTAGAGTCGTCTCCTACTTGTTTAACTTGGAAGTTAAAGCAGAGTATTGCTCTGTAAGCTGCTATTTCTGGTGGAATAATCATGGGAGAAAGCCTTCATGTCCGCAGAGGCCCAGTGTGGAAGGAAGGTGGGTGCTGTGAGATAACCAGGGCTTGTTATTGGGTAGAGGTGGTGGCCTAGAGCTTTGGAGGGGCACAGTGCAGCCAAGTCAAGCATTAGTAGCAGCAATTATCGCATCCTTCACCAGCAAACACTTCCATCCTGAGTGGGACCTGGAGGACATCATCTCCCGGGACTACAAATGAGAAAAACGTAGAGAGTCGGCATATCAAATCTCATCTTTACTTCAAATCAAATCTCATCTTCGCACTCGAATATCATGCTCATTTTCATCATATGAATCACTTCTGTACATATTTTTACATTGCTTCTATCATTTCACTTAACATGCCTTCTTCTTAACTTTTTTTTTAAGACCTTAGTATAAGTGGTATTAATTGGACTATATTAACAGTCTAGGAAATTTAAATTTGTTTTTCTAAATCTCAATCTTCTTTTTAAAATGATTTACCACAGTCATAGTAGTTTCTTCTATTTAACTGAAAACTCTAGAGGCAGAAAGTTTTAATTGCCTTCTACAATCTAGCCTTCTATCTTAGTTACTGGACCCTCAATATAATCTGCCTCTCAGACTGTTCCATCATCTCTGCTTTTATTCAAGCTTTCCTTTTTCTTTTTCCACAATTAGGGAGCTAAGATCACAGGGCAATCACTAATTTGAAACCAAAGGAAAGAAAAGGAGAAAGGGACTTGAGAACTTACTTGCTTGGGGAAGACACCTGATGTTGCTATACAAACTGGTAAGAATAATTTAGCTAAGATTTTTAACAAATTGCTAATGTGGGGTACCACCTGGGGGCAACATTAAAAATATAAAACACTTAGGAAATGCATATACAGGGGAATCCAGAGTCCCTAATAGGTTTTTTGTCAACGACCTCAATAACCACTCACCAGAAGGACTGGGAAAGGGAGAGACTAGAAAAAAGTTCCTGGGAGTAGTGCAGGGCTGGGGCAGGGGAACAACCGCGGCTGTGGAAAAGGCACAGAAACCTCATCTGGATCTTTCTTCTCTATCTCTTCTACTGCACAAAAGCTTTAAGCCTCTGGACAAAGGGCAGAAAACTATCACCTTCAGGACACAAATGCGGATACATGGTTCATAGGGAGAAGAAAGAGAAAAAATTTTTCCCTGTGAAACATTCAGGAAAATATCCTGGGATTATTATAGGGTCCCCCTCAGGGTCCCTCCCAAACCCCAGCAACACAGCAGCCTCCTGAGATGGAACAGAACACAAACAAGAGAGAACACCTCCTCTTAGCCCTGTGCTCCACAGCAAAAGGTTAACAAGTCTTGAGGAACAAGTAACAAACAGCATCCTGCTCCTGGTGCCAGGCAAGAGTGTGGAGCCGAACCTCGCTGCAGTGCAAGCACAAAGACGGGACCAACAATGAGCATGTAGCAAACATGGAGGAAAAACTCTCCTGCAAACTAGCTCCCACGCGAACAGTGCTGGAGGAATTCGAAATATGCGACCTAAGTAAACGTACCAACACGAAACCCAAACTCAGATCCGTTCCTACAATGACTGACCCAGCCCTCACATTAAAATCAATCAAAAGAAGAAATGTGCTCATTTCCAGTGATAAATAATATATACCTCAGATTCTACACTACTGCATTACACAGTTTAATCTATGCTACCAAAAAAAAGTTAAATTTAAAGTAATCATTATGATGAGATTCAGATATAACTGAGAGATTGTAACTATCAAATAGGGAATTAAAAATAATATAATTAATATGTTAAAAGTACAAATGAAAAGGTAAACACCATGCAGAAACCAATGGGGAATTTCAGCTGAGAGACAGGAATTCTAAGAAAGAATCAGATTAAAATGCTAGAAATGAAAAGCATGGTAACAGACATAAAGAATGATGTCAATGCATAAAGTAGACTTGATAAAACCGAAGAAAGAGTTAGTGCTCTTAAAGATAAATCAATAGAAATTCTGCAGGCTAAAACAGGAACAGAAAAAACTTTAAAAGAAAAACAAAAAACAGTTCATTCAGGAACTGTGGGAAAATATTGAACAATTTGAAATACAAGAAAAGAAAAGAAAGAGAATCGTAGAGGAAAAGTTTTAAAAAAAATAAGATTGAAAATTTTCTAAAGTTAATGTAAGAGAATAAATCAAAGATCCAAGAAGTTTAGAGAACATCAAACAGGATAAATGCAAAACACAAAAAGCACATATGCACACACTCACACCTGGACACATAAAGTCAGTGTCCAAGTTGCTAACAGCCAAGTATTGAAACCAAGTTTTTGAAGGCAACTAAGAAAACAAACAAGCAAAACAAAATGAGGAAAAAGTTAAAAATTACAGAAGGAAGACTCAGCAGAAATTATACAAGCCAGAAGACAACACAGTGAAGAGAACAATAGATCTTTTACTACAAAGGGTGAATTTTACTGTATGTCAATTGTACTTTTAAAAAAGTAAATGACACCCCCCAAAATAAGTTTCTCCTATCAACTTTAAATGTTTAAACCAAATTAGTAATAGTATTTTATCAATATTAATACAATATAATAACTAATTACTACATAAGTCAAAATAAGAGCATAAAAACGCATTGGAAAGAATAGCAGGAAGATTTACAAAATTGAAAGCATCTTTCTCTATGGTAATGTAATGCATATTTTATGTTTTCTTCTTTCCATTATCCTGAAAATTAAAGAAAAGAATGAAGAAAAACGAGCACACTGCAATTATAAAACATGTTATTCTGGCACTATTATAAAGTCCATATGAGCTTGTGAAAAAATTCATTTCATTTAAACAGTAATTCTAGTCATGAAATGCAATTATGTCAAATCTGTTTTTCTTTCCCACTATTACTTTCACCATGTTATTCTTAAAATATTTTGATACTGTTTTCATGTTTAGACTTTCAAAGTAAGAATATTTTGAAACTGATATCACCTTTTATGCTTTTAAAGATATTATCTTAGATTTTGTAATGCAAAAAATCTAGCTCAGCTTCAGATCTGTACAAACGTAATTGAAGTTCTATAGAAAATAAGTTTAAGTTAAAGAGAGAAGAAACATTGAAGTATCCCACTTAGTTTCACAGAATGGAAGGAAATATTGGAAAACTAAAATGAAACAGGTTAGGATTACAACAGGACTTGTACCCATGGGTGTTGCAAGAAATAGATGATTAGGGATGTCATTTCTTCCCTCACTATACCATTGACACCAAACACTAGGTAGCTTTGAAACTGCCACCAATAGGCAGTGGATATTTCTACCACTGGATTTATTTACAAAGTTTTCTGGGTTTTTTTGTGTCTCTTCCTTAAAATTCAATGTTCTGAATAAGAAGATCTGATTGGAGTATGTGCCTTCAACCTATATTCTGTCTTTGTCTTTAGTTGATCTTTGGTCCAGTTCACCAAATGAGACCGTAAGGGATCTCTCTTAAGTAAAACTGACTGTGAAAGTCCTCTACTTACAATACTTAAATTCTGAACTTCCTGTTGAAATGGGTACAAAAACTTTGCATTGCACAGAGGACTCCATGATATGGATACTGCCTACACCTCTTCAACTGAGGGCTTGCTCTCTTAAGCTATTGTGACCTCTTTGCAATTCCTCTAATACATGTTGAGATTTCACATCTCGATATTTTCACTTACGCAATGTTTTCTAGATGAAATGTCATCCTTTGACTCTCCAACCCCACTGACTGCTTTCATTCAAATGTCATACCAGTTCACTTAAAGATGCAGGTGGAATGTCTTTCAATCCACTCTCACTCAGCAAAATGAACCACCATTTCCTTGTGCTGTCTGTATCTTGTATATATTACTGTTATTGCACTCATGTCATACTGTTTTAAATACTTATTTACATATCACTCTTGGCTATCTTGAATTCCATAAGAACAAGTGCTTTGTTTCATTCAAATTTGCATTTTTCTACCTAAGAAACTGTTCGGTGCACAAGAATGCTTGCAAGAATGCCCTGTTCTAATTTAAAAGCAAAGAAGGGGAGAAAAACATATATGCTAGATAACTTTAGTTCTGACTGGAAAATGTTTACACTATAATAGAGGTACAGATAAAATTTTATGGGATTTCAGAAGCAGAAGAGATTATTTCTGGCTTGGGGGAGAAATCTTCAAACAGATGTTCAAACTAGTAAACACAACATCAAGCATTTGCCGAGATACTTTGAAAGAAGACGTAAAAAAAACACAAAGTTATAGTTTTCTCTGATGGGTTTAGCTAAATAAAATATATCTAGAGGGCAGGATAAAATCATTCGCTATAACTTCACAGAGGTGAAATTCTTGGATAAAAGCTAAATGAATATTGATTTAGAATCAAGAGGAGGAGGCTATGAGAGAATTAGGCAACTGGAAAGTGATGACAGATAAATTTTATTGTATTTTAAACTGACAATGTTAAAATTTTAGAACTATGCTAAAAATATACTTTAGAAAAGTATGCTGAAAATAAATTCTTGACATAATCTAATAGGCTATCAAATATATATGGGGCATAAACATCTCTAGAGTAAGTTAATGGTTTGCTGGAACTCAGGAGGCATATTGTGCTCAATAATAAATTTTACTAGATTCTCCATGTGAATTCTACCTCATTTTGTTTTAAAGGATGAAAGGTTTTTCTGATCAAGTGGAATTGCAGAGAACTTTAATTTTACTGTTTATCTATTCCCACCTGTAACCCTCCAAATGATATTACTTAGATAACAAACTCGTTATTAAGCAAACTACATTTCTCCTTCTCCAGCTGGCATCCCGTTAGTCTCTGACAAGGTCGGGCATAAGAGGAGGGAGAAGGTGTGCACTCCTTCGTTGTTCTTATGAGCATCTTCCCTGCAATGTGCAGAGACAATTGCAAGAATACCCTGTTCTAATTACAATTTCCACTCTCTAAACCTGTCATCATGCACTTCCACAAGGTACCAGCATAACCCTCTGCTCAGTTCTCATCACCCGCTCCGTAAGCTTCCAGAGTTAAATAATACAACCTGCTTTCCTTTATGTCCCACAACTCAGACGTCAGTACTTCCTTTCAGCAGTTACTATGGATGTTATTTTTCCATTTTTTTCTTTTTAACTTTTCCATATTTCTAAACCAAATATTTTCATTAAATTCTCTCAGTTCAAATAACTGGCTTTATTGCTGTTTTCATGAAAGGCTCCTAACTGCTACACTTATCTTATATCTTGACTTAATCAACTCGATGAAATGATCCAAGGTTTTTATTATGTAAAATGAGGCATGGCCATTTGGGGATTGGCTGAACAACTTGGCTGCCAAGAGGTATAAATTAGTGGATCTTTGGGGGATTGAAGTGAAATCTTTACAAAGTCATGATCTATGACTTTTTCTTTAGTTTTCATCATTTAAAAAAGAATTCCAATATTATTATTGATCGTTTTTAGTGTTATCAATAACAAATCAAGAAGTGAATTTTGCAGTGACTTCACAATTATCAGCATTAAGCAGAAGATGAATGATGGTTGGTCCAAGATATCTGAAAAGGAATTTCTTTCTAGAGTGGATAGTTAGTCTGGATCTCCCATGTAGTGCAATTAAACCTCTAAATCTAATGAATAATATAAGTCTGAATTTGTTTTTCTGTTCCTGAAACTCAACAAATGATTATTTGTTCAATTTGTATTTAACATAGTTTATAATCTTAAAATATTTAGCCCATTGCCTTCAGATAATCTTGAGAAACAGTTGACAAAAAGCTTAATATTATGATGACAATCATGTAAACATTCATTTAGACACAAGCTGGTAGATAATAGGTTAAAATTAGTTTTAGAGTGGTGTGATTTTGTGTTTTTTGTGGTTTGGTGTGATTATGGGGTTTTTGTTCCCAAGTGTCCTAAACATGAACCTGAGCAGAAGTTCTCCATTAAACATTTAAAACATTAAGCCAGCTCCCTTTTCTGGGCCTTTGGCCTAGAAAGGAGAAATCCAGATGTCTTTCACCTTCCTAATTTCAACCAGAGTCTATTTCCCACCATTCATTGGAGCCCAATCAGCTTATAATAAAAAGATCTACATCTATAGATATTTCAGAAACATTATAACTATTGTAAGCCCCCATTTTGGTATTTTTCTTTCTTAATACCAACGAATTGCAATGAAACACTTTCCATCTTCATTTAATCTTGGCCTTGTGATGTATGTCTTCTTCTGGGCCTGTAATTCCTGAATAGACATAGGAAGGATGTGAGGAATGGCAGGTGTGAACATGACAGGATATTTTATTTGTTTGTTTAATGAAGCTCTAAAAGCCAGAATTACAAGGAGAGTTGGAACTTTTCCATATTACAGTCAACCATAGTGTCCTCATTAGGAAGGCAGGAGGTTATGAAAAAGTATTACTGGTGCTGTATTTATTAATTGCATCTCATTTCTAGAGTGCAAGTATGACAGAGAAAGCAAACTGTTCAGTAAAATTCATGCTCCCCCACGTCCATCCCAGAGCTGCGCCTGGGGAGGGCTGGAGTGGTCTACAACCACAGACCCCAGCCTCCTCGGCATCCGGGTGTGGCCGTAGGACTAGATCTTGCCTTGGGAATATGAGGTGAAGTGAGACACACATAACTTCCTGGACAAGGTGATTAAAAAGAGGAAGTGTGTTTCCCATCTTTTTCTTTCTGCTGGATTATTGCCAAGGAGCACCAACAATGGCAAAATTGTTTTCAGAGACTTTTGCGTTTCAGAAATGTGACTGTGATTGTGGACTTTCACTTACTGGGTCCAAATTAATGTAAAAGAAACTTCATAGTTCTCCTCATGGCCTCTCAAAACTTCCTATTTCAAATTTCATGTGTCCTAAAAATACAAGAAGTAATGATCATCTCTTTCTAAAATGAAATTGTATAAAATCGCCAAAAGCACTGCTGCAAAGTAAGGGTATGAGTTCAATACTGTTGGTATAACTACTTTAACAAACAAACCCAAGTCTGAAAAGTGTCATGTCTCATGAACACCCAACACAGACGTTCCTGACTGACAGGCCGCCTTCATCAGGCAGTAGGTTTTTCTGACACCCAGGTTCCTTCCATCTTGTGACTCTGCCACATTCCACACAATGCTTTCAAGGTGTTTTTGTATTTGTTTAAACTAGTTTGGTGGAAAAACTTGGCTTGAACTCTATTAGTATCTGACCTGAACTGATGTGAAGCTATATACAGGGTAAATCTTCCTAAATTTCGCTACAAGAAACATGTCTGATTATAGGGCACATCCCTAGACCATGCTAGAAGTGTTATGTAAAAAAGGGTATTTGTACCTCATTCCTTTCAGTGATTTTGAAATACTCTGAATTCCAAAGCAATTCTAAACCCAGATATTTCAGTTAAGAGTTTGTGGGCTTTCATCTTCTAGCTGCCTCAGAACATCATGTGCCCCAACATAAAAATATGACTGAATAATAGATAATGTCCATGTCTTAATTTCCAGAACTTGTAAATGTTGCCCTAACTGGAAAAAGAGGTCTTTGCAGATGTGATTAATGTAAGGATCTTGATGAGAAGGTCACTCTGAATTATTTAGGTGGGCTTTAAATCCAATGACAGGTATATTTATAAAAGGCACAGAGAAAAGAAGGCAGACACAGAAGGAGAGGTGAGGTAAAGCAGAGGGAGAGAGTGGAGGGATGTGGCTATAAGCCAATGAATGCCAAGGAGTACCAAGTCAGCAGAAGCTAGGTCAGGGAATGGATTCTCCCTAATAGCCTTCTGAGGAAGTATGGCCCTGCTGACACCTTAAATTCAGACTTCGGGCCTAAAAATGCGTGAGAGAATACATTTCTCCTGTTCTAAGTCTTTAGGTTGTGGTGATTTGTTACAACAGCCACAGGAAACTAATATAGATAGATGGTAGGTATGTAGATAAATGATAGTTATAGATAGATGTGATAGATGAGAGATTAAATAGATAGATGGATAGATACAGATAGACAGATAATGAGATTAACATTATTTCATAACGTGCTATGGCCAAAGATTTTTAACTCGTTTGTTTCCCATACTGGCTTTACAGCCCTTAGCATAAGCAAAATATTTTACCTTCTTGAAATGATTTCTTAAGGTAAGAGGCTTTGTTTCCTATTTGAAGATCTATACAACTTAATTTAGAAGGCATCTTAAAGCTTCTTGCTTCACTAGTGATGTAATGATTGCTTGAAACCTTTTTTTTTTAACCTGGTAAAGATGGGGTTATATTTTCAATAGACCATTTCCAGCAATGCTGTCAGGTAATTACAAAGCAGTTTTAATTTGAAATGGAATTTCAGGACAAGTGCTTCAGGATCATCATCTTTAAAATAAGGGTTCTGTGGTTTTTTTGGATATTTCCCAGTTGTATAAATTCTTCATAATTGCATACAGAATACTCTTTCCTATTTATTCTAAATTTGAATTGGAATATAAATTTACATGTTTGTTTATAATTTGGTATCATAAATTAAATATTTTCCCTAAATAAAAGTAGGCTTATTGCATTAAAATGGGTCTTTATTTTCTGTTTGGTTCCCATAGATGTTTGTAAAAATAATACCTTTTAGCTGTCACTTATGTGTCACATGTGGAGTATAATTTGAAGATAAATAGTTGGTATATAAATGAACCAGCATTATTTGAGAAAATAATGGTATATATACATGTCAAAGATATATAGTATATAGTGACTCATGGTAACATAATCTACTCTTGAAAATTTTATTCAAGTTTTCTTTTTATCTGAACTTCTAACTTTCTAGACAGTCTTAATGCAATCAAATTTGTCTATTTTTATCTTGAGCTTGAATAGTTCATTGAGTGTCTCTAGATAAATAATAGATTCCTCCAAGACAATCTCCATTATATATGACTACCCTGATGAGTCCAAACTTGCCTGAGATCTCAACTGAAAAAAGTTGTGAAGTTTGCTCAATCTCAACAAAAACAGAGGCCTTAATTACCCAGCTCCTAAGTTATTTAGAACCAGTAGCAGATCCGATGAGTAGCACGCAATTCAATTTGATACTTACCCAGAACAGCATTTTTTTAATGTAGTGTATCTAAATGTTATTCAACCAAATACACTTAAGAATCTTTGTACCGTTAGTATAATCACAATTTAAATGTCTATTGACACTTCTTGAACTGTGTATCTATAGCAATAAAACAGAATCAAGGCTGGCAATGAAAATGTCTAATGGAAACATCAATTATATTTTGGGTTCTTAGTAACTGTACAATCGTCAGGGAAACTAAACACAAAATGAACCACAGTTATTTCATCTTTCAAGATGTCCAGAGCACATTTTGGAACTAACCATAAGAGGTGGTCTCCATTAACAGGTGTCTCTCTGGTTTACTCTGCATTCCTCAGTCCTGTCTTGCCTTCACTAAAGTAGAATCTTAATGACACAAAATAGGGTTGTTCCTGACACTTGTCTTAAGCATCTAAGAGGTAATATGCTGCTTTTGAATTACAGGGAAAACACTTTCTAAAACTTGAAGAATACATAATTCCTATGCTACATTTTATTAGGGAAATGCAAAATATTCACACAGGTGGGCAACACAATAGTTTGGTGAACTTTGACTAATGTAAAAGAACTATTCTTGCAAACATACCTATACCCTATCCTAAGATTGTAACTAATTTGAAACCTGAGTATATTCATCTGATGATACCAGGAGACACTCACCTCTTAACGAATCCTAACAAGCCAGAAAGCTAGAATAGAGCAGAGGTCCTCAAAGTTGGCAAACAGCATTAGCATCACTTGATAACTTGTTAAAAACAAAAACTCTCAGGCCTTGACCAGACCTACTCAATTAGAAGACTGGGGAGTAGGGCCCAGCAATCTGTTTTAACAAGTCCTCCAGATGTTTCCGGTGTGTGCTAAGGTTTAAAAAGCACTGGTGTAATTACACTGAATTCAACTCACCATGAGATTGTGTGCACTGGGAAGAGCCATGCATCTGCAACACAGGGTTTAAGGTCCTGAACTGAGTTATACAGCTTTGAAAGGAAGGTAGGACAGGTCCCCAGGATCCCGTAAGGTATCTCAGACACTTATGAAATCTAGGGATGAACAGAGTTCATCTAAAGCCATGGAGTGCAAAAGAGGAGGAACACTGATGGGACTAATGAGGCAATAAAACCTGGTTGCAGACTCTGGAAAATGAGGAACAAGTACAAGACCCAAAGCCAAGGAGACAGAAGCCAAAGTCTTATACGTGGGGCAGAAGATCAGGTCCATCCTCCCCACGTCAACCAATGCCCAGTCACTTGCACATCGCACTAGAATGGCATGAGCTCGTCTGTGGTCTTGAACCTAGAGCAGGTGTCAAGAAGGAGATGGCGGCTACCGCCAAAGAGAGAATGTTGCACTTCCAGGGATACAGAATACAGAGATACATGAAAACCTTAATTTTCACTTCTGGATCAGGAAGAATATCTTTAAAGTGGCTTTGGAAGTTGGTATTCTAAGAATGGAAATTTTGTTATTAGAAAGAGTGGGAGAATGAAAAAGGGAGAGAGAAGACCAACAATAACAAGAATTTATTCTTGCATTGTTAACATTCATGTTATTTTATTTTGAACAGGAAATATTCAGAATATATCTTTGCAACATCAAAATGATAGTCAATGCATATCAAAACTGGGTAATTCAATTTACTTAAGAACAAAGTGATGCTAACTATTCACCCACTTTCAGCCCTTTGAGAGTATGGCACTGCTTGTCAAAACTCAAATGTAAAAGCCACCAAAAAATGATCTAAAACCAAAATATATTATTTCTGCTTCTTTTTAAAATATGAGATTTAAAATATTATTTTCAAATTCAGTATCATCATTTCTTTACCTTCCTTACATGAGCACCTTCTATATGCCAGATAATGTTAGGAATTTAGCACACAAAATAAATTGGCTATTGACCCATCCACAAAATCGATGTAACTTTTCTTAATTGATTATCATTACAAATTTGCATCTTTCCTTGTTCTAGTCCAAAAGGGAATCTTCAGTAATAGGTCTTGTGATTGCTCAGATCTCTGGAAATTGCTCTGTAACCTATAGTACTCACAAGTATAACTAGTAAACACTGTAATTTACTTTTTGGGGTTCCTACGAATAAAGCTGGAATTGTACACATTTCTTTGGAAACATATTGAAATGACCTCAGGCAACACAAACATATGACTGGAACGCTGAAGAAAAAAGTCTGAATATATGTTCTTACATTATATCAATACCTAGACAGGTACAAGACACAAGCTTTTGATCATTAACTATGACTATGTAACAGTTTGCACAAAGATCTTTTTTGTATGACATTATGGATACTACATAAACTTAGAAATTATTGATTTATGATTTTTTTCTTAAAATCATAAATAATTTAGTATCCTTTCTGTTTCCTCCTTCTGTTTCCAATTTTTTGAAAGGGTTTTTCTTCTTCTGAGCTTGTTTCCAAATATTTCCAGTATATTCTTAAAATGTTTATTTATTCAAATGATTATAGCATTCCAAAAATGGTCCTGTACAGTGTTATTTTTGGTTAAGAATACACATACACACACACATACACACACACACTTCTGCTACCTGAAGAGAAGAAACCTGTTTTAACTGAAAACTTACAAGTTTTCATTGAAAACTGTTACAAAAAAACTGAAACTATGCACTGGGTTGGACTGTTCAATGCTGATCATTCAAAAGTGGTGTTAAGAACATAGATGGTTTCTATACAGTACATGGATTTTGCTTCTTCCTATTTTCTCTGGGAAGAATATTTCTATAGGAAAATACTAAATATTGGAAATCAATAGATGAAACCACGAACATCAAATGCACCTTATTTAAAATGTATTCTATTTTCAATGCTCTGTGAATGTTTAAGAGATGTGAAGTACAAGGAGGGAAATGTGAGAGAAAAATCAATCATCCCCACCCACTCTACCATATAAATAAATCCATCTGACAAACATTCATCTTCTATTGATTTTTCACGTATTATATCATCCTCTAGTAGGCAAATGAGCATAAGTTTATCAGCTCATAGTTTGTGCATTGCACCACTGCTTCAAAATCTGTTGCATATCCACATGCATACAAACAACGGGTCTTGTAAGTCCCCACAACAAACTAAACTTGGCTTAATTACTTTTATGCGTGCAGTGGTAGCCTGAAAAAATGACTTTCCTCTTTTAAAAAAAAAGTTCTAAAATTGATTTTTATGTGAAAGTGTTTCCAGCATTCCATAAAATTATTAGGCTACAATTGATTATTTAATAAAACTATTTGATAAGGTTCTGAGAAGATTATTTCAAAGCATTTAGCTTTATGTGGGCAATTAAATTTGCAATGAAAGGCAGTAAGAAACTGAAATGTCTATTCCAGGAGTTCTGGTAATGCTTTACTGACTGATTACTACCATTTGCTCGCCAGCACTGTAGCTCTCACACTGGAAAGGATATTGCTAAGCATTTCATAAGTGCACTACAGTTAGTTTAAAATAGGTATGCCTAAATACTCATTATAACTTAAAGGATTTTAGGAGGGTATTTCATTTACCCTTAAAGTTATAAAAAAGTTTTCCTTTTAAACACATGTTTCTTTACCTGCACTTTTGCCTTCTGCATCATCCTTACAGAAGTTTTATATGGAAAACACATATTACTATTGGTTGACTTTTTTAATGATAAATAAATTGACAGTCAAAACTGGAATACAAGTAGATTAATAAAGCAAAATATAAACAAACCATAACATTAATGGAATCAAATTTTTAAAAAAGCATCATTTTAGAACAAGGAAGAAACCATAATTTTTAGTCCAGAATGTCTCTTCTACCCTTACAAGATCCACATGAATAGTGCCAATAGCCTACTAAGCATTCTCATACACCAATTAAGTCAAAACTTAAGTGTCTTTAAAGTAAGCAATTTATGGAAACCAGAACGTGCTCATGCTGGAGTAAGAATAGAGTAACATAGACCTAACTTAAACTCCATGCCTTTCTCTATCATGCAAAAGAGCATAGTGGGTTTCAAGAAAGTGAGAATAAACTGTATTGCCTAGGAATAGTTTTTCAAGAAAATTCATAAAGAGCTAGTCATTTTATGTACAAATGTTAGTATCTATATTAGGATATATTGAGATACATCACTCTGTCATAAAAATGTTACTGACACTCCAACTGGGTACATAGAACTAACATTTTTGAGCATCTAATTTGGCTTAGGCATCTTGAGTGTATTGACAATTCATTTTCATAAGAAACCCTTGAAAGGAGGAGAGTCTGACTTCCATCCATTCTCTACCAGATTACCAAAGTGTTCCCTTTAAAAAAGACATCCCTCTACTAGTATTAGCCATGTGGTTTGTGAAGGGTTGACCCTGGGATCAATTCAAGTATGGGTCTTTGTGTGGTTTAATCTAACCAGTTCGCCCTACTGCCTAGACATAATGATTTGTTCAGAGAAAGGCTTAAAATGAATTAGAGTTTAAGAGACATGATAATATTAATTCTGGGAGTTAAGGAAGAATAAGCTTGTTCTCTTCTTTAGGACTTGAGGCAAAATTGTGTGAGACTTGCTGGTGTGAGACTTCATTCTTGCTAACATAAGGGGAGCCAGTTTGAAAATAAAGTTGTAGAAGCCAAGAAGTACAGAAAAATAGAGCCTGATTTTAGTATTATTTTTATCTTATTGCTTAGAAGGCAAGTCTACATGTGGCTTATCAGTTCCATAAGCCAGTAAACTGTCCATCTTTCTTCTCGTCCTTCATTTACTCCTTCCTTTCTTCCTTCCCACACCACCTTTCTTTCTTTTTCTTCCCTTTATTGCTGCCTTTCTTTTTTAGAACTATATACAGCTTAAATTGCCACTTGCAAATGAAATGGAATTTTGTCACTTGCAAATGAAACATCTTTTCATTTCTAACAATTATGAAATCTTTATCTCCATACCAAAGTTCATAAAGTTTATGTAACTTGGCCAAGGTTAGGCAGCTAATGGTAGAGCTGAATTCAAAGTCGGCTCCAAATGGCCCCCAAATCTACGTTCATTTCTTTACACTATATAGACTTTTGCTATTAAGGACACCTCAAAATGGCAGACCAGGGGCAAAAACTAAAGTCTTCTGATAACTAATCCAAATATTTTACAATATCAAACTTGATAAACAGATTGATCATAATAAAATTAATATATATGAGGCCTTATGTAGCCAATCTAGTAAATGCTTTTTATCTCTTTTGTCTAAACATTTTGCATCTTTACCTTTTATCTATATGTCCTGAAGATATTCCAGGGTTCTTTGATAGAGGATCATTTTTTTAAAATAAAAATACACCCATTTTTAGCATACTAAAATAGTAGATACTCAGGGCAATTCAGTCCCTATTGCCTTTTAAATAAAACATGCTATTAAAAAATTCAATCTCATTTCCCTCCTCTAATTCTATAGAATTGAAATAAGGTACAGTGATCATGTTCAGCAGAATATAATATCCCAAATCACAAACATTTTGATGATAATCAAACAAAATTGATTTTTTAAGGCTTGATATACCAAAGAAGCAATTTTCCAGAGCTTGTAATAATTTAGCTATTTTCACTTCTTAAAAGGTAGCTTAGTTTTATAATCACACTCTGAAGATTAAACATCTGCTCATATTAAAGGAAGGCATTAGTTAAGAGGAGTGCACTGTTTCCAATTTACTCTTTTTATGGCAAGTGTAGAATATACATAATATTTCAGGAGAACTTGGCCTGTTTCTTTAGCTACTGATATAGTTTCTGTGCAACCATTGAGAGTTCCCAGCTACTCAGGGTCTTTTATTTTATTTTGTTAATCAGTATATTTAGTTGGTAAATTGTGCATCATATATTGCAAAGATCAATTAAAACTATCTTCCTAAAAATAATCAACCAAGTAAAACAAACAACAAATAGAAAGAATACAGCAATAAAAAATTACAGAGAACTATATCTGTAAAGTTTAACATTACAAAGCCATTAATATCTAGAACTAATATGTAAGGTAAACTCTGGGAGATTGGGACTAGAAAAGAAAAGAAAAGATCTTACATTTATAGGCAGGATTTGAACATACTCTTTTTAAAAAAAATCTAAAACAACAACAAAAAGAACCCTATCTCTTCAGTTATTTTGTGATTGACAGAAAGACAGTTCTTTCTCCCTGAATTCTGAAGGCTCTCAAAAATATCTTGACATATGATACATTTGCAGCTCAAAGAATTCTCTGTCCCTTATCCTCCAAAATACCTAAAATAGAATTAGTAAAAGATGAAGACAGGGAAAGCTAAATACATTTTTTACATTAAACAGTTTATTTTCTGTTATAATAACATCTCTATTTGCAATCTATTTCTATTTTTTATTAAGGTCTATCACTTTCTATATGAATATAGATCATTCGGTATATAAAGAAAATATTTGCAGATAATTATAAATGTATGTAATTTTTAATATTAAAGTATCTATCAAATGAATATTTCTAGTCATGTCTCACTTGATGTCTGAACATATAGGTTTTTTTACAGAAAAATAAAAAGCACATATAATATTATTAAAAACATGATTATTTGTACCACATCTTCTTAATCCATTCATCTACTGATGGGCACTTAGGTTGCTTCCATTTCTTGGCTATTGTAGATAGTGCTTCAATAAACATAGGGGTGCATCTGTCTTTCTCAAACTGGGCTGCTGCATTCTTGGGGTAAATTCCTAGGAGTGGGATTCCTGGGTCATATGGTATTTCTATTTTGAGTTTTTTGAGGAACCTCCATACTGCTTTCCACAATGGTTGAACTAATTTGCATTTCCACCAGCAATGTAGGAGGGTTCCCCTCTCTCCACATCCTCACCAACATTTGTTGTTGTTTGTGTTTTGGATGTTGGCCATCTCACTCATATGTGGGTATAAGAACAAAGAAAAAAGAAAATGAAGGAACAAAACAGCAGCAGACTCACAGAACCCAAGAATGGACCAACAGTTACCAAAGGGAAAGAGACTGGGGAGATGGGTGGGAAGGGAGGGATAAGAGGGTAAAAGGGGCATTATGATTGGCAGGCATAGGGTGGGGGGGCACGGGGGGACTGTACAGCTCAGAGAAGACAAGTAGTGATTCTCATCTCACTACACTGATGGACAGTGACTGTAATAGGGTTGGTGGGGGGGACCTGATGAAGGGGGTAGTTTAATCATCACAATATTGCTCATGTAACTGTAGGTTAATGATACTAAAATAAAATAAATTGTAAGAAAAAAAACATGATTATTTTCTTTTTAGTTTAACTTTACAACAGTGAGAAAATTAAAAATTTGATGCAAGGTTGGACTCATATATGAGTAGATAAGAGAGTCAAATAAAGGAGGATTTCAGCATTTGAATCTGGAAACAAGAGCAGTATAATAGTAATTGACTTTGTTTATTTTTTACAGTTTTAAAAAGCATCTCTATGTAATGTTATGACATAGTGTATCCATAATTGAATATTCTAAATTTTTAAATAATTGTAATGAAGCCTGTGACTCAAATAAACATGGAAAGTTATAAATAGATAATAGTAATTCCATGTCATTATATATGAAACCATGGAAAAATTAATTGTTTACATTTATTTAATCCCTCAACCATTAGTTAAATTGTACCATAGGTAGGTTAAGTCAAGTATTCAGTCAACCTGAGCCACTTTCTTAAGAGATACCAGATTTTGAACCAGAATATCATTTACATCTGGACTAGCATAGTTGTAATTTACAACTTACTAACATTACATACTTAAATGCCTACTAATAAGATATTGAATACCTTTTGAAATTTTTGGTCTGCCTTTTTTATAACTCTTTTCACTGTTTATTGCAGTAAGAATTAGAATATTCTTTGGTTATGACCAATTAGTCTGTCTCCATTTTTAAAAAGTGCCTAAAGTAAACGTGAAGGTTTTGCATCTATGAAGATCTCAAGGGGAAAAAAAGAATACATTTATAACAGTTCTCATTTTTTGCAGATGTGTTTCCATTTCTTCACTCTAAGTTGAACACCTGGACTTTTGGCTAAGAGATTGAGACAAGATGTAACACAAATTTACCAAGTCTAAAGCTAAATTCCTGACCTTTGCCCTCTAAATGTGCTCCAACTAGAGCTTTCTCAGTTAATGACATCGCCTAGTCACTTCAAGTCCAAAGGTTTTCTCTCACATCCCAAATGTAATTCTTCAGGAAACCCTGTTTCTTTCCTATCAAAACTCATCTAGATTTTGATGCTTTCTCACCACCTTCATGGGTACCGCACTGGTCCAAGCCTGGATGACTGCGTAACTGGTCTTCCTGCTCCTCATCTGCAGTCTCAATACACAGGCAGAACGATCCTTTCAAGTTTAATATCAAATTATGTCATTGCTTTAATCAGATTCTTATATGGACAATTTTCATCAATAAAAAGTCAAGCATCGTTTTCATGACCCACAAGATCCTACAAAGTTTTGTTTCCCTTACTCCCTTCCAGCTGCATTGTTTCACTTGTAGATTATAGAACTGTCTAGGAAAATGCATGCTTAAGGGCTGTTGCTCTGGTGAGTTCCTCTGACTCAGTAGCTCTTTCCAAAAATTGCTGGCTAACATGGTTATGAAAAATTAATTTAAATTTCTAAGTAAGCCAAAAAATAAATATTAAGAAAGGTGGGTGTTATGTCCCTTCAATGTCGTTTGGGAGTATTATCTAACAGGACCACTCAAGGGTTATTTAAAGAAATGCACTTTGTTTGATTAAATGTTTGCTCCTGATTAATTGACTATGGACTAATAGTCAGTGAAGATTTAATGAAGTTGCATATTGACTCACAGATCTTTGACCAGTAAAGATACACATAATTTCTCTCCAGTAGGAAAAAAAGGTCCACAGATTATGGCTTATAGTCCAGAACACATTAATGAGTATTGTATCTAACCTAGAAAGTTTATTCTAACATTTCTTACTAAATCCCCTGTAAATTTCAAGTTCTGAAAAATGAGCTTATCTTAATGATCCATTCATTAATTCATGATTGGAATAAAGTCTTTGGTATGTGACATTTTATTATTTGTATGAGAGCCATGCTTTAACTTTTAAAAGGTATACTTTTATAAAACTTTATCTTCTTTAATATTTGTGTAAAAATCACATCTCAGCAAGTCCTACACTTAAACTGTTTCAAAAATTTATATATAACCCATCTCTAGCGCCCCCTATCTCCTCTCCTTGTTATTTTTTCAAAGCACTTCACAGTTTCTGACATACTATATAACTCTACAGTTATATTGTCTGTTTTTCTCCTCCTGTTAAAATATAAGCTTTATAAAAGCATATACTTTTCCTTCTTTTTACTCACTAATGTACAGTTAGTTCTGCTATAACACAGGTGTTCATTAAAATCACCACATTATGCAAAATTACACACTAAAAACCACTGGGATTTTTAAATTTATTTTCAAGCCAAATGGGTTAAGGGCACAAAACTCAAAAAACTTTGTCATTGACACATTTAAAAAATGATAAAACAGATTTACACTTGTTAAGTGGTCAAGACAAATATAAACGCTACAATAAATATGGTATTTTTCCTTGAGAAGAACTGAAGTTTTGTTTTTTCAAGTACCTTAGAAAGGGTATATCTGGTGTATTATTGGTGCACTAGTGGGATGAGGTTTATTTGAATTGGGTGACAAATTATTACACCAGATGTGTGAATGTGTGTGGCTCATGACACACATGGTGAACTGAAATAGCTGGTAGATGACTGGCATGTGTGCATATTAGTATATGTGTGCATGTGTGCAGGCATGTGTACATGCGCATGTTGTGTTCCTATGAGATTTAGTTCAGCTGAGTGTAGGTTTCTGTATTGATCAAGTAAGTATTTTCTGTATTCTCCCTAAGGAACTATGAATAAGCAAATGAAAAGTTGATGTTATGCTCAAATTTTTCCCTAACATAACAATTGCATTCAAATATGTACATATTTTCAAAACAAGAATAATAGAACTGACTGTAACCCCACATTCCAGAGCAGAGTTCATATGTATATTAATAAATGACCCAATAAGTGAAACAGTGACATGTATTTCCTGTTTCAGAGGCTTGTATTCTCCAGAAAAGGATAAACAAACTACTCACAGAGATTTTGCTTCCATTCTGCTAATATGGGTATTATGAGATATGAAACAAAATGAAAATGAATTGGAAGTATATTACTCAAATGACTCATTAAATTATATGGGCTAGATATATTCTAATCTAGTGATTAGTACCTTACTGAGAAATGTAGGGCATTGGGATGTCCAGGTTAGGGTATATAGTTTGAAAAAGCATATTCAATATTTTATTGAAATTTTACATTTTCAAAAACAACACAGAACAAATACACTGATTTTAAAGTAAACCGCAAGAAACCCACTTTTGATTTGTGGCGATATTTACATAATAAATTCTTCTTGGTTTCCCCTGTTTATTATTCCAGAAGAAAATGAGATTCTTAAATGTATCAAAAGGGCATAGGATTTGGAAGAATAAGATTGATTCTTCCTACGTAGTATATGAAATACCATATTAATTAGTACTGTTTCCTGTACCTGAGTGACTACAGCCCAAATAATTAACAAGTATAAAACCACATTATTATGAAATAAATGTGAATTTAAAAATCACATGTCTGAAAGCTGTTGCTACTGGACCCTATTTACTACCCTGATTAGTTCTTGGTAGAAACCGAGAAAGCTTTCATTTAAGGATTTGGGTTCTCAAGGATCATAAAAACAGGATCATTTCCTCAAGCATCAGTCATATGCCAACCGTCAATAAATCAGTATAAAAATTCTTATTAACATGGCACAAAACAGTTCAGATATTCAGATTTTCAACTTTCTTCTCTTTCGATTTTTTTCTTAGTAGTAGAAGGAAATTCTTGAACAGTAATCGAATACATAATTTAGAAAAAATAATGTCCACAGAGTATCTCCACTCTTTGTTAATTTTATGGTTAAAACTTAGCCACTGGTGCTGAGAGGATGGCATTTGGAGATTACAGTGCCTACCATCCACCTGCATTCCAACAGAAAATACAAAATTGTCATTTCCACAAGCCATGCTAAATAAATACACAATCTAAACAAGAGCAGAGTGCTTATTAATAAATGCAACCTAACCCCTTCTTTCATCAGCATGCCAATTTTAAGACCATCCTAATTAGAAGCCTTGGAGAAGCCAATGGACCCCAATACATTGCAGTCTCATTCGGATGTATTTACCTTTTATAATCACTTGGTAGAGATGCTTGTGTTTATATAGTCAAGAAGTATACAATGTCTTCTAGTAATGGAATTTATGGTCTATAATTACTTCTAGTTTGTGCAAGATATCTGCATTCCTTTCAAATTATCTTATTTTCTCAGTTTCAAAAATTTTAGACCTAATCAGTGTTATTCATTCTGTAATAAATAAACAATGGTAGTGCTACTGATAATGGTAAAAAGGCTTGTGGAACGGTGAGCAGAAATAAAATCATGTATGTAATCAGGTTTCATTTAAGCAGGTTTGCCTAGTAGATATCAGAAGACGCTCTGAGTTTTATCACAATGGGTTTGAAAAAGTTTAAGCCAACAGAGGACCCTGCACTTCTGGAGATGCTGGGACATCCGATGAGAACTGGATCCAGTGAACTGAAGGCCCTACTCTGACCAATGTATAATGGAACATATGTCATCCAACTGTGTGTAGGTCTACACATTCATTTCATACTGTTAACAGTGCTAGTTTTGCATTGTTAATCAGGCTCAACACCATGACCACTACCCTTTTTTTGGCAATTAAAATTCCTTACTTTTCCCCTTAGCAAACTGCCAGTGCATTTCTTCATTGACCAGCATTCCCTTGCCTGTCAAATTAGTAGATTCATAGTTAAGCTGGTAGTTCTGGTGTTTTTTGTTTTTTTTATTTTTGATGTATACAAACTATAAATTCCGGTATAAATTAGCCACTTAAAAATAATCTTATTTTTTACAAAGAGAATCATTTTTCTTACATTTTTACAGCAGTTGACTCCCATCAAGTTAAATTATTATTGAAAATTTAATAGAGGCACACCGTGCAGAACTGCAGGTTAGGTTCCAGGCCACCACAATAAAGCAAATATTGCAATAATCAAATTAAATAAATGTGTTTCCTCAGGGAAAATATGTTACGTGTACACTACACTGTAGTCTGTTAAGTGTGCAATGGCATTATGTCTAAAAAAATGTATACACCTTAATTTAAAAAATACTCTATTGCTAAAAACTTGAACACATACCAGCCATTGGAGTTATTAATTAACCTCATGTCAATATTGTTCAAATTGGCCTAAATTCAATATTATCTCAGGGAATAGGGAGGACCATGGACAGGAAAAGAGATGGGGAATGGCTGGTCAGGGGATCAGTCAGAACACAGACAACATATATCGATTAAGTTCTTTATCTTATGTCTGTGCAGTTTGTAGCACCCCAGAACAATTAAAATAGTAACATCAAAGATCAGTGATCACAGATTACCATAACAAATATAATAATAATGAAAAGGTTTGAAATATTGAGAGAAATATCAAAATGTGATACAGAGACACAAAGTGAACAAATGCTGTTGCAAAAATGGCATCAATAGATTTGCTTCATGCTGGTCTGCCACAGACCTTCAGTTTTTAAAAAGGGCAATATCTGCAAAGTGAAATAAAGCAAAGTGCATTAAAATGACGTGTGCCTGTATAGTCTGTCCTACTGCTAGCATCTATAGATATTATGTTGATTTCTATATTTTGTAAAATACTACATAATTTCTATGTACTGTTAATACTTTACGATTAGAGAGTTTTATCCTTACTAATGGAAATACTATCAAATCAATGACATATTTATCATTGATTTTAATTATTTGACAGATATTTATAACTTTTAATTTTAAGCCACTAATGCCAGACTTAAAGAGAAAGAGCAGATGATAAAAGCCAAAGTACAGAACGTTTTGCTAAAAGGACAACAGTGCTATATTTTCCTTTCAAAATAGTAGTCTTATTTAATTCTCCTTTTCTTTTAAATATGTCAGATAAATTTGAAGATACTAAAGTTTTCTTTTTCTATTACTTCTATGGAGAACATTGAAGAGATACTTATTTTTAAATATGATGTATTCTAAATGTATTTTACCATTCCATTTAACATTCTGTATCATTTATTTGCTTATTTTTCTTATTGTTAAGGCCATGTACATTTGTTACAGAAATTTAGGAAAACAAATAAATATATACATACATATATATAAATATATATATATATATATAAACAGAGTTTAACTTCTGGCTAGAATATAGAAAGCTTGGGTAAATGTCATTTCCATGCTAATAAGAAGAAATATTAAAAGACAAAATCATAAATTTCCTTGAAGTCACCTGAGGTTCCCAGGAAGGCAAATATCCTGAAATCAAGGACAAGAGGCTCCTCAGAGGCAGACTAGCTGCAGGCACTGGCTCACCTGTGACAGACCACTGGGGAAAGAGGTACTCTGGCCACGAAATCCAGTGAGATGAAATCAGACCATATTGGTAATAAATTGCAAATGGTGGAGTCTAAGCTATGTTAGAGGAGAGAACCCCTAGAGCTGCAGGAAAAAGAGGAGTGTGCACTCTACAGGCTCTACTTCATGGTCCTCCACTGGGAGGTAAAGAGAAGGATAGTTAAGGATGACAGGTTAATTAATTAATTAATTATTTGCTGCAGAGTTGGACTTGCCAAATATTTAAAGATTAGGAACTTCACCAACAACATATATAGATGGAAAAAAAGCCCATGAAAAGATGCTCAACATTAGTGTTCACTGGAAAAAAAGCAAATTAAACAACACTGGAATACCACCACACTGATTTTAGTTTGGAAAAACTTAAAAACATAATACCAATGTCTGGCAAATACTGAAACTGGAGATAGCATACTTTGCTTGTGGGAATGCTAAGTAGCATAACCATTAGGAAAACAGTCTTAAAGTTTTTATAAAGATAATAATTCACTTCATGTGACCCGAATTCTCGCTCTTAGATATTTGTCCAAGATAAATGAGAACCTATTCACATAAAATCTTGTAATGTCATCAGAAATTTTATTAAAAAAAATCACAAAACACTAGATGCAACATAAATGTTTTTCTATTTATGAATGAATAGACATGCCATGGTGCATTCATATGATAGATTACATGAGAAATAAAGTGAATGATCAATTGACATAGACTACAACATTGATGAATTTCAAATTTACCATAGTAAGTGAAGAAGCCATACTCAAAAGGCTGCATACTTATAATTCATTTATATGGTATTCTGGAAAAGACAAAACTGTAGGAACAGAAAAAAAGAACAGTGGTTGCCAATGGCAGGGAAAGAAGAAGAGATAAAAGGGGTATGAGGGAACTTTTCTGGTAGTAAGATATTGTGTATCTGGATTGTTGTGATGGTTATATATCTTCATCAAAAGTCATAATTTCTACATTAAAAATGGTGAATTTTTATGAATGTAAATTATACTCCAACAAACTGATTTTAAAAATAATTATCACTTGTAAATTCATAATAGCTTATAGTCGATATAAATTATGGATGTATATACATGCTTATGTCAACTAATAGCCACCGATTTATTTGCCCCTTATGTTCAATGCATTCTTCAAATTAATATGCAAACATTAACTTATTTCATCTTCAAAATAACCTTATAAGGAAGGTACTACTGTTGTCACCATTAATTATAGTTGGGCAGACTGAGGTTCAAGAGGTTCTGTAAAATTCACCCAAGATCTGACTTTGTCAATGGCAATGCAACAGTTTGAATACAGACCACCTGGAACCAAAGATCAAACCTAAAAACTGACTACATAATTACATATTTATATATGTTATATGTTACATATAGTTACATATATGTAAAGTTACATATTTTTATGCTATTGTCATATGCCAAATTTGGAAATGAAGATGCTCATGATACGATATAAAATACTAAGAGATCAAGCAAGAAAAGCATAAAAGAGAAAAAAATGTATGTATGCAGTTGATTCTCATTATTTGTGGTAGTTATGCATATATTATATATACATCAAACATATATACACACACACATACATAAAATCTCCTCCATCACTGAATTAGCAAATACTGAAACACTGAATCACTGTCCCTAGGAGAAATACAAGGTTAAGTACCTTTGTGGGAAACTGTGATCACAACTTTTCCATTAATTGATCAAGGTACAACCTTCATATTTCAATTTAAAAACACTATTTCATATATTTTGTTGATTCATTAACATGGAACTTCCAGCCTGTACCATTATAACTCATGCCCAAATGAAGCTTATCTAGTACACAATTTTTTTCCATGAGGCACATCACAGCCTTCTTTCACTTAGAAATACTAAACAGAATTTCAAAACTATGTTTGGGGGTCATTTTAAACATCAAAATCACCAATCAGATGCACAAAAATGTGAAAAATATGGCATTTGTGGGAAAAATTGAAGTTCCTATGGCCACGATCTTCAACTGACCCTAAACTACTTGATGATGTAACTAGCCTACTGCTAGGCTGCTGCTTCCACATCAGTAGACAGTAAGCTATTACTGACCAAGTCACTATATAAAGAGCTCTGCCCAGTGCTCTGGGCAAAGGCAGAGCTGGAGGTGGCTATGGACTGCAGACTGCTGGACGTAGACATAATTCTAGTGCTCAACCCATTGCTGGGAGAACAGGCCAGTTAATAAACCCTTTCACCCCAAGAACGTTCCATTGTCATTCCTCATTCTCACTGAATCCATAGTGAATGTTCCTGGGGCTGAAACCCCTTGGCAAGACCCATTGAATATACAACAAAAGAATGCTTATTTACAGTAACTGAACTGTAACAAGAAGTCAGAACTTCACCTTGATCAACCTCAGCTGGGAAGATTTGACTGGAGTAACAAATTTTTCACCATTCTGCATGTGCACACAGCAGGAAATGACCAGGAAAGCACTTCAAATCATCACTTTAGGTTACAAATACTACATTTTAGAAAGAAGGTGATTTGGTATATGAGGAATCTGCTAATAATGAGGACTGACTGTGTGTGTATTTGTGTACAATCTCTATATAATTTAGTTTTCTTGTATCTGAGTATTATAAGCATTTTCATTTCCCAAATGATTTAAATGCATGCTTGGAATTGCTACTTTTGTTATATGATACCAGTATATTTTATGTGATCAATCAATCACATATTTTAAATATTTTTGGCCCCTTTTGGTGTTATAATTTTTTCAATAAACAATTTCTCTTTAAATTTTTAAAACTATTTAACTACTATTTATTTCAACTTTTCATTTACTTGATTTATTAAAGACTGTGAGTATAAAAGTCAGAGGCCAACCTACTATTTGCAATACAAATTCTTTTTAATTGAAGGATTACTCTATTAATTTTAAGTACATAAAATACACTAATATTAAATTACAATTTTTAAACATATGCATATATCAGTAAAACTACTGCTCACATCAAGATATTAAACATTTATTTTACATTATGAATTCCAGGTTATTAACTACATAAAGCCTCTTAAATGTTACATCCTGCACTGTGTATATTATAATTTGTTGTAGATTGAATTCTAATAAAAATGCTGATACCTACTTCCATTTCTATGACTTATGGTTTCCAATATCTTTAAACTCTTATACTTGTGTCATACAAATGTAGGTATCCAGGGTTACACAATGATTTTGGACCCAATTTGAATATTTTTCAAAAGAATATTTAAATGCACAGAGGATTAAAGATGGCAGCATGAGAGGTGAGACAGAGGCTTCCCCCTAAATCCGCATATAATATGAAAATATAATTAATACAACTAATCCTGAAAGAGAAACAGGAAAGAGGACTGTGCCAGACTGCATACAACTGGAGAAAAGAGCAGACCTCACAGAACAGGGTAACATACCAAAGCTGTGGCCCAGCAGGACCCAAGCCCTTCCGCAACCCCAGCTCCCTGGGGGGAGGAAGAGAAACAGAGTGGGGAAGGAGTGGAGGCCTGGGACTGCTGAATACCTAACTCTGGAGATCTGCTCCAGGAGCACAAACCAACATTTCATGGTGCTTGCATGGTACTCTTATGTTTAGAAGGTAGGAAAGCTAAGACAGGCAGAATTCCTGGAGAGACTGAAATTCCCGCTGCTTGTGGAAAGCATGGATCCATATCTGGCTGCTCTGGGACAAAAGAAAGGTAGGCAGTCTAAACGTCTTCCTAACAAGTAAGCCATTAGCAAGAGGGCTGCTAAAAGGGCAAGAACAGCACAGAGCTTACTGCTCAGGAGAAAGGACAGGCAGACAAAATTGTCTGGGTGCACTGTGCCCAGCAGGTTGGGAGCTTTCATGAGATGCTCCAGCTCCCTGGCTGGCTACACAGCTACAAGGACACCCTCCGTGATACACAATCTACTGCACCTTTCTCTGGCGAGCCCCACCTGGCTCTCAAACGGGCAAATCCTACCATGTTGTTAGGCCAGCCAGAGGGAAGATCTGTCTACAGAAACTACAAACGCAAAGCATAGAGGCTTATACATGTGTGCGAGGCCCACTGGTTCAGGCAGTGGAGTCAGGCATAGCAGCCCAGAAGCAGGAACAGTTCTTTCCTCCCCCCCAGGCACCAATACCACTCCTCTGCACCCTCAACATTGCTTCAGGGCCTGAGAAGCTCCAAAGAGGTTTCTTGGCACTTAATGGCGCCATATACAAATATGAAATGTCAAAAGGAACCTAGTTCAAAGTAAAATTATTAATACAACTCCTGAGAAAGATTGAAATGACATAGACCTCATGAATCTTCCCGAAAGGGAGTTCAAAATAAAAATCATTAACATATTCATGGAGGTATGGAAAGATATTCAAGAACTCAGGAATGAATTCCGGTTGGAGAACAAATTGTTAAAGAGCACAATGGAGGGTATTAAAAGCAGATTAGATATGGTGGAGGAGACAATAAATGAAACAGAAACTAGAGAAGAGCAATACAAAGAAGCTGAGGCACAGAGAGAAAAAAGGATCTCTAAGAATGAAAGAATATTGAGAGAACTGTGTGACCAATCAAAACAGAATCATATTCGCATTATAGGGGGAACAGAAGAAGAAGAGAGAGAAAAAGGGATAGGAAGTGTCTTTGAGGAGGTGCTTGATGAAACCTTCCCCAATGTGAGGAAGGAGGTAATCTCTCAGACCATGGAGATGCACAGATCTCCCAACACAAGGAACCCAAGGAAGACAACACCAAGACCAATAGTAATTAAAATGGCAAAGATCAACAATAAGGAAAGACTATTAAAACCAGCCAGAGAGAGAAGTAGGATCACGTACAAAGGAAAGCCCACAGGCTATCATCAGACTTCTCAGCAGAAACCTTATAGGCCAGAAGGGAGTGGCACGATGTACTTAATGGAATGAAGCAGAAGGGCCTCGAACCAAGATTACTTTATCTGGCAAGATTATCATTTAAATTTGAAGGAGGGATTAAACAATTTCAAGAGAAGCAAAAGCTAAGAGAATTTACCTCCCACAAACCATCTCTACAGTGTATTTTGGAGGGACTTCTATAGATGGAAGTGTTCTTAAGGTTTATTAGCTGTCACCAGAAATAATAAAAGCACAGTAAAGAAAGTAGAACAGTTAATGACTAAGCAAAATGCAAGATTAAATCAACTATCCCCAAAGAAAATCAAGGGATAGACAAAGAGTACAGAATATGATACCTAATATAAATAGAGGAGGAAGAAAAAGGAGGAGAAAAAAAAGAATGTTTAAATTGTGTTTGTAATAGCATATAAAGTGAGTTAAGTTAGACTCTTAGACAGTAAGGAAGTTAACCTTGAACCTTTGGTAACCACAAATATAAAGCCTGCAATGCAAATAAGTACATACCTATCGATATTCACCCTAAATGTAAATGGACTGAATGCACCAATCAAAAGACATAGAGTCATGAGAATGGATAAAAAAGCAAGACACATCTATATGCTGCCTACAAGAGACACACTTTAAACCCAAAGACAGACACAGACTAAAAGTGAAGGGATGGAAAAAGATATTTCATGCAACTAATAGGGAGAAAAAAGCAGGAATTGCAGTACTTGTACCAGACAAAATAGACTTCAAAACAAAGAAAGTCACAAGAGACAAAGAAGGACATTATATAATGATAAAAGGGTCAGTCCAACAAGAAGATATAACCATTATAAATATCTCCGCACCCAACACATCAGCACCTACATATGTGAAACAAAAACTAACAGAATTAAATGAGGAAATAGAAGGCAATGCATTCATTCTAGAAGACTTCAACACTCCACTCACTCCAAAGGACAGATCAACCAGACAGAAAATAAGTAAGGAGACAGAGGCACTGAACAACACATTAGAACATATAGACCTACAGATATCTACAGAACTCTACACTCAAAAGCAGCAGAATACACCTTCTTCTCAAGTGCACATGGAACAATTCCAAGAATAGATCATATCCTAGGCCACAGAAAGAGCCTCAGTAAATTAAAAAAGATTGAAATTGCACCAACCATTTTCTCAGACCAAAAGGTATGAAACTAGAAATAAATTATGAAAAGAAAATGAAAAATCCCACAAACACATGGAGGCTTCACAACATGTTCCTAAATAACCAATGGATCAATGACCAAATAAAAACAGAGATCAAGCAATATATGGAGACAAATGACAACAATAATTCAACACCACAAAAGCTACGGGATGCAGTGAAGGCCGTGGCAGAGGAAAGTATATGACAATACAGGCCTACTTCAGGAAAGAAGAACAATCCCACATGAGCAGTCTAAACTCAACAATTAACGAAACTAGAAAAAGAAGAACAAATGAGGTGCAAAGTCAGTAGAAGGAGGAACATAATAAAGATTAGAGCATAAATAAATAAAATCAAGAAAAATAAAACAATAGAAAGAATCAATGAAAGCAGGAGCTGGTTCTCCAAGAAAATGCACAAAATAGATCACCCCCTTGCCAGACTTATCAAGAAAAAAAGAGAGTCTACTCACATAAACAGAATCAGAAATGAGAAAGGAAAAATCACTGTGGACACCACAGAAATACAAAGAATTATGAAAGAATACTATGAAAAATGATATGCTAACAAACTGGATAACCTAGAAGAAACTGAAAACTTTCTAGAAAAATACGACCTTCTAAAACTGACCCAGAAAGATACAGAAAATCTGAACAGTCCAATTACCAGCAATGAAATTGAACTGGTAATCAAAAACCTACCTAAGAACAAAATCCCTGGACCAGATGGCTTTACCACTGAATTTTATCAAACATTTAGTGAAGACCTAATACCCATCATCCAGAAAGTTTTCCAAATAGTAGAAGAAGAGGGAATACTTCCAAACTCATTCTTTGAGGCCAACATCACTCTAATTCCAAAACCAGACAAAGACACAACAAAAAAAAGAAAATTACAGACCAATATCCCTGATGAACATAGATGCAAAAATACTCAACAAAATATTAGCAAACCAAGTTCAAAAATACATCAAGAAGATCATTTGTCATGATTAAGTAGGATTTATTCCAGGGATGCAGGGATGTTACAACATTCTAAAATCCATCAACATCATCCACCACATCAACAAAAAGGACAAAAACCACATGATCATCACCATAGATGCTGAAAAAACGTTTAACAAAATTCAACATCCATTTATGATAAAAACACTCAACAAAATGGGGATAGAGGGCAAGTACCTCAACATAATAAAGGCCATATATGACAAACCCACAGCCAACATATACTTAGCAGTGAGAAGCTGAAAGCTTTCCTTTAAGATTGGGAACAAAACAAGGATGCCCACTCTCCCCACTTCTATTCAATATAGTACTGGAGGTCCTAGCCATGGCAATCAGACAACACAAAGAAATAAAATGCATCCAGATTGGCAAGGAAGTTAAACTGTCTCTGTTTTCAGATGACATGATATTGTACACAAAAAAACCTAAATAATCCACTCCAAAACTACTAGGCTTAATATCTGAATTCAGTGAAGTTGCAGGATACAAAATTAATACCCAGAAATCTGTTTAATTCCTATACACTAATGATGAACTAGCAAAAGGGAAATCAGGAAAACAATTCCATTCACAATTGCTTCAAAAAGAATAAAATACCTAGGAATAAACCTAACCAAGGAAGTGAAAGACCTATACTCTGAAAACTACAAGACACTCCTAAGAGAAATTAAAGAAGATACCAATAAAAGGAAACACATCCCATGCTCATGGATAGGAAGAATAAATATTGACAAAATGGCCATCCTGCCTAAAGCAATCTATAGATTCAGTGCAATTCCTATCAAAATACCAACAGTATTCTTCTATGAACTAGAGAAAATCATTGTAAAATTCAATTGGAATCACAAAAGACCCCGAATAATCAAAGCAATCCTGAGAAGGAAGGTTAAAGCTGGGGGAATATGCTCCCCAACTTCAAGCTCTACTACAAAGCCACAGTAATCAAGACTATTTGGTACTGGCACAAGAAAAGACCCATCGACCAATGGAACAGACTAGAGAGCCCTGATATAAACCCAACCATATATGGTCAATTAATATATGATAAAGGAGCCATGGACATACAATGGAGAAATGACAGCCTCTTCAGCAGCTGGTGTTGGAAAAACTGAACAGCTACATGTAAGAGAATGAAACTGGACTACTGTCTAGCCCCATACACAAAGGTAAACTCAAGGTGGATCAAAGATCTGAATGTAAGTCATGAAACCATAAAACTCTTAGAAAAAAACATAGGCAAAAATCTCTTGGACATAAACACAAACGACTTCTTCATGAACATATCTCCCCAGGCAAGGGAAACAAAAGCAAAACTGAACAAGTGGGACTATATCAAGGTTAAAAGCTTCTGCACAGCAAAGGACACCATCAGTAGAACAAAAAGACATCCTACAGTATGGGAAAATATATTCATAAATGACGTATCTGATAAGGGGTTGACATCCAAAATATATAAAGAACTCACGTACCTTAACAAACAAAAAGCAAATAACCCACTTAAGAAATGGGCAGAGGACATGAATAGACTCTTCTCTAGAGAAGTAATTCAGATGGCCAACAGGCACATGAAAAGATGCTCCACATCGCTAATCATCAGAGAAATGCAGATTAAAATCACCATGAGATATCACCTCACACCAGTGAGGATGGCCAACATCCAAAAGACAAACAACAACAAATGTTGGTGAGGATGTGGAGAAAAGGGAACCCTCCTACACTGCTGGTGGGAATGTAAGGTAGTTCAACCATTGTGGAAAGCAATATGGAGGTTCCTCAAAAAACTAAAAATAGAAATACCGTTTGACCCAGGAATCCCACTCCTTGGAATTTACTCAAAGAATACAACTTCTCAGATTCAAAAAGATATATGCACCCCTATGTTTATCACAGCACTTTTTACAATAGCCAAGATATGGGAGCAACCTAAATGTCCATCAGTAGATGAATGGATAAAGAAGAGGTGGTACCTACACACAATGGAATACTATTCAGCCATAAGAAAGAAGCAAATCCCACCATTTGCAACAACATAGATGGAGCTGGAGGATATTATGCTCAGTGAAATAAACCAGGCCGAGAAGGACAAGTGCCAAATGACTTCCCTTATTTGTGGAGTATAACAGTGAAACAAAACTGAAGGAACAAAATAGCAGCAGACTCAGAGACTCCAAGAAGGAACTAGTGGTTACTAAAGAGAGGGCAGGTAGGGAGGGAGAGACAAGGGGATTGAGGGGTACTATGTTTAGCACACATGGTGTGGGGGGTCATGGGGAAACTAGTGCAGCACAGAGAAGACAAATAGTGCGTCTGTGACATCTTACTACACTGATGGACAATGACTGCATTGGGTTATGGGTGGGGACTTGATAATACGGGTAAATGTAGTAACCACATTGTTTTTTCATGTGAAACCTTCATAAGAGTGTATATCAAAAATACCTTAATAATAAATAAATAAATGAAGCAGAAACAACTAAAAAGAAATCTTGTTTTATAAAAAAGGAAAAAAGTTGACTATGACTTTGGAATATACCCCTTTAAAAGCAAGCTGGTAAAATCAGAAATATACATCTGATAAGTTGCTTTCGTTTCATGAACAGTGGAGTATAAAAGTGATTCATATCATATACAAAAGATATTCTGAGAAGTTTAAAAATACACGTGCACAGAAAACATTTAAACAACTTTCTGAATTTAGCCAAGTGATACCAAATTCTTAACTCCAGTTGGAAAAACAATCGAGTGTTTAAACCATTTTTTTAAACTGCTTTTTTATAAACCGTGAAAATCTTACTCAAAACTAGTACAAAATGTTGCTATGATCACTGTTTCATATTTATTTTTTATCCATCAACTGGCTCAGTCTTGAAAACAGTTTATAAGCCTTAAAGATCAGTTTTTACTCATTACTGGATGATTTTAAGATATGAAAACAGAATTTGTTATTTTTGTCACCAGTTTGTCACCATGTGTATCCATGATTAACAGAATGACTCAATGATCACAATTAAAGATTAGTGAGAAGGCTGTTGGATTTTACAAGTGTATCCCTTCTTGATGATATAACTAACTTTACAATAGATCCAAGATAGCTATTCATAATTTACATGATTAGCCAAAGCACAAAAAAACAGTTTAAGTAGGAAAAGGTGGAGTATATTAAAACTAATTCAGAAAAAATAGATAAATAATATTCGAAGTGACTTTAAACATTTGGATTCTCCCTCTACATAGCCTAATTCTCTTGCTAAAGATTCCCTTGAGATCTGCTCCTGAGACTCTGGACCTGAACTGCTCTCTGAACATGATGGTACCTCACCAGCACAACAGTCATTAACTTCTCACCATCATGATAGAAGTCGCATTACTGAGGGTTCGGTCTGTGCCTGCCGGAGAGGTGAGCATTTTATGTCCATCGTTTCACTGCTAATGAGTGGGAAAATACCCACTATTACTGATATTATCTCTGTTTTACAACTTCAGAAACTGCAGACATGATGAGATGGTAAGTTGTCCAAGGTCAGAAACTAGCCAGGTAAAGAATGTTTACCAGACTGAAAGAATTCATGTCATCATATTACTCTGTTAGAGCTACATTGTCATAACATCACCTTTTAGAGCTACTATTACTACTGCTCTCTTCAGTTTACAGAATGCTCTCATGTGTAAGTCTGTAAGTTTCCACTTATTTCCAAAGAATAAATTTCATAAGAGTAGATGCATTGCCATGGGCTGTCTAACTGGCAAATGCTGCCATTTGACTACAGCTCAGTGTTTCTCTGCTACAGCTTCACTGCTCAGACACATACGACTTCCCACTCCACCATTCACATTCACTGTGCGGACTAGCAAAAAGTGCTCAGCCTGACACATCACCCGAATTAATCTCTCTAAGCCACTAGCATACAATGTTTCCTTAATATCAGTAAGGTAAAGAAGATACACTTTATAATGAAATTATCAAATTTACAGACACAAAATAATTTCCATGATTGCTACCTATTTCTGCTAACAAGAATAACACTACCTACTGGGAGAGGATAAAACTTTAAAGGAACCATTTTGTCTTCAGAATATGTTTTATTATTATGTTGTGTCTTTCTATGCTTAAATGAATCATTCTACTTCAGACAGCATCCCTTCTACAATAAACACATTTCTCTTCCATTTTTATATCAAAACTCACTGCGTGATGCAAAATTTACAATCGTACACAGACACTAATACGTCAGAAAACTTCACTATGTAATTAACAAACTTCTTTGTGTTGTTAAACAAGTTTATGTGTCAATTATGTTTATTTTTTTATTTATTCACTTGCCAATTTACTTAGCAAACAATCTCTTTGCTCCTTCTTGAAGGAATCTCTCTCTTGTTATGTGAATTTGCTCTCACATGATTTCATATATGGGCAGTGTGATAGTCCAAGCTAGTTAGAGTGCCCTGAGCATTCTTGGTGGCTCATCCATTTCTAAATTGTTTTTTAATTATCTATTCACTTTTCTTATTTCTGTTTTCTCTTGCTAAGTGTCTATCTCTGAAGAAGTCAAGGTTCTAAGATTTATTCCCTTCCAATAGGTTATTACCTTCCCATTAAAAAAAAAATATATATATATATATATACATTTCCTTACACACATTGCCCCACTAAGTCCACCTAACTGGTCATCTTTACAATTTTGTGTGTCTTAAGAGAACATGACAAATATATGACTCTGTCAGCTGTGCATATTAATATCCTTAAAGGTTGCTGAAATACAGTATATTTATGCATAATACAAACAAATCTTTTGTATTCCCTTCTCCTCTGTCTGGTTCTCTGTATGTGTAAAATAATGTAGGTATACCATCCTTTATCTCCAATTCCAAAACCAAAATGGTGTCAAGTTTTTTTTTCTTGTTTTTTGTTAAGTATGCCAAAAACTCTTTTGGCAGCAAAACCTGATCTAATGAGAAACTTTTTTTTTTGGTTCATTAATATACAATTACATGAGCAACATTATGGTTACTAAATTCCCCCCAGTATCAAGTCCTCATCACATACCCCATTACAGTCACCGACCATCAGCGTAGTAAGACGCTATTGAGTCACTACTTGGCTTCTCTGTTTTATATTGCCTTTCCCATATCCCCACTCCCCCACATTATATGTGCTAATCGTAATACCCCTTTATCCCCCTTATCCTACCTTTCCCACCCATCCTTCCCAGTCCCTCTCCCTTTGGTAACTGTTAGTCCATTCTTGCGTTCTGTGACTCTGCTGCTGTTTTGTTCCTTCAGTTTTTTTCTTTGTCCTTATACTCCATAGATGAGTGAAATCATTTGATACTTGTCTTTATCCACCTGGCTTATTTCGCTGAGCATAATACCCTCTAGCTCCATCCATGTTGTTGCAAATGGTAGGATTTGTTTTCTTCTTATGGCTGAATAATATTCCATTGTGTATATGTACCACATCTTCTTTATCCATTCATCTACTAATGGATGCTTAGGTTGCTTCCATTTCTTGGCTATTGTAAATAGTGCTGTGATAAACATATGGGTGCATAAGTATTTTTCAAACTGGGCTACTTCATTCTTAGGGTAAATTCCTAGGAGTGGAATTCCTGGGTCAAATGATATTTCTATTTTGAGTTATTTTGAGGAACCTCCATACTGCTTTCCTCAATGGTTGAACTAATTTGCATTCCCACCAGCAGTGTAGGAGGGTTCCCCTTTCTCCACATCTTTCCCAACATTTGTTGTTGTTTGTCTTTTGTATGGTGGCCATCCTAACTGGTGTGAGGTGATATCTCATTGTGGTTTTAATTTGCATTTCTCTGATGATTAGCGATGTGGAGCATCTTTTCATGTGCCTGTTGGCCATCTGAATTTTTTCTTTGGAGAAGCATCTGTTCATATCCTCTGCCCATTTTTTAATTCGATTATTTGCTTTTGGTTTGTTGAGGTGTGTGAGCTCTTTATATATTCTGGATGTCAACCCTTTATTGGATGTCATTTATGAATATATTCTCCCATACTGTAGGATGTCTTTTGGTTCTGTTGATGGTGTCCTTTGCTGTACAGAAGCTTTTCAGCTTGATATAGTTCCACTTGTTCATTTTTGCTTTTGTTTCCCTTGCCCAGGGAGATATGTTCATGAAGAAGTTGCTCATGTTTATTTCCAAGAGATTTTTGCCTATGTTTTTTTCTAAGAGTTTTATGGTTTCATGACTTACATTCAGGTCTTTGATCCACTTTGAGTTTACTTTTGTGTATGGGGTTAGACAATGATCCAGTATCATTCTCTTCCATGTAGCTGCCCAGTTTTGCCTACACCAGCTTTTGAAGAGGCTGTCACTTCCCCATTGCATATCCATGGCTCCTTTATCATATATTAATTGACCATATGTGCTTGAGTTAATATCTGGACTCTCTATTCTATTCCACTGGTCTATGGGTCTGTTCTTGTGCCAGTATCAAATTGTCTTGACTACTGTGGCTTTGTAGTAGAGCTTGAAGTCTGGGAGCATAATTCCCCCTGTTTTATTCTTCCATCTCAGGATTGCTTTGGCTATTCAGGGTCTTTTGTGGTTCCATATGAATTTTAGAACTATTTGTTCAAGTTCATTGAAGAAAGTTGTTGGTATTTTGATAGGGATTGCGTTGAATCTGTAGATTGCTTTAGGTAGTACAGTCATTTTGACAATATTTATTCTTCCTAGCCAAGAGCATAGGATGAGTTTCCATTTTTAGTGTCCTCTTTAATTTCTCTTAGGAGTGTCTTGTAGTCTTCATGGTATAGGTCTTTCACTTCCTTCGTTAGGTTCATTCCTGGGTATTTTATTCTTTTTGATGCAATTGTGAATAGAATTGTTTTCCTGATTTCTCTTTCTGTTAACTCATTGTTAGTGTAAAGGAAAGCAACAAATTTCTGTGTGTTAATTTTGTACCATGCAAGTTTGCTGAATTCAGATATTAGTTCTAGTAGTTTTAGAGTGGAGTCTTTAGGGTTTTTTATGTACAATATCATGTCATCTGCAAAGAGTGACAATTTGACTTCTTTACCAATCTGGATGCCTTGTACTTTTTTGTTTTGTCTGATTACCATGGCTAGGATCTCCAGTACTATGTTAAATAACAGAGGAGAGAGTGGGCATCCCTGTCTTGTTCCCGATCTTAGATGAAAAGCTTTCAGCTTCTCACTGTTTATTATGATGTTAGTTGTGGGTTTGTCATATATGACCTTTATGATGTTGAGGTACTTGCCATCTATACCCATTTTGTTGAGAGTTTTAATCATGAATGGATGCTGAATTTTGTCAAATGCTTTTTCAGCATCTATGGAGTTGATCATGTGGTTTTTTTCTTCTTTTTGTTGATGTGATGGATGATGTTAATGGATTTTCGAATGTTGTACCATCCTTGCATCCCTGAGATGAATCCCACTTGATCATGGTGTATGATCCTCTTGATGTATTTTTGAATTTGGTTTGATAATATTTTGTTGAGTATTTTTGCATCTACGTTCATCAGGGATATTGGTCTGTAATTTTCTTTTTTGGTGAGGTCTTTGCCAGGTCTTGGTATTAGAGTGATGCTGGCTTCATAGAATGAGTTTGGAAGTATTCCCACCTCTTCTATTTTTTGGAAAATTTTGAAGAGAATGGGTATTATTTCTTCTCTATGTGTCTGGTAGAATTCAGAGGTGAATCCATCTGGCCTGGAGTTTTTTTGGGGGTGGTAGTTTTTTGATTACCAGTTCAATTTCATTGCTGGTGATTGGTCTGTCTAGGTTTTGTTTCTTGCTGGGTCAGGCTTGGAAGGTTGTATATTTCTAAGAAGTTGTCCATTTCTTCTAGATTTTCCAGCTTGTTAGAATATAAATTCTCATAGTATAACCTTATAATTCTTTGTATAATTCAGTGGGGTCCATCGTGATTTTTCCTTTCTCATTTCTGATTCTGTTTATGTGTGTAGATTCTCTTTTTCTCTTAATAAGTCTGACTAGGGGTTTATCTATTTTGTTTACTTTTTCAAAGAACCAGCTCTTGGTTTCATTGATTTTTTCTATTGTTTTATTCTTCTCAATTTTATTTATTTCTTCTTTGATCTTTATTATGTCCCTCCTTCTGGTGACTCTGGGCCTTATTTGTTCTTCTTTTTCCAATTTTAGTAATCATGTCTTTAGACTATTCATTTGGGATTGCTCTTCTTTCTTTAAATAGGCCTGGATTGCAATATACTTTCCTCTTAGAACTGCCTTTGCTGCGTCCCACAGAAGTTGTGGCTTTGTGTTGCTGTTGTCATTAGTCTCCATATATTCTTTGATCTCTGTTTTTATTTGGTCATTTATCCATTGATTGTTTAGGAACATGTTATTAAGCCTCCATGTATTTGTGAGCCTTTTTGTTTTCTTTGTACAATTTATTTCTAGTTTTACATCTTTGTGATCTGAGAATTTGGTTGGTAGAATTTCTATATTTTCGAATTTACTGAGGTTCTTTTTGTGGCCTAGTATGTGGTCTATTCTGGAAAATGTTTCATGTGCACTTGAGAAGAATGTGTATCCTGCTGCTTTTGGGTGTAGAGTTCTGTAGATGTCTGTTAGGTCCATCTGTTCTAGTGTGTTGTTCAGTGCCTCTGTGTCTTTACTTATTTTCTGTCTGGTTGATCTGTCCTTTGGAGTGAGTGGTGTGTTGAAGTCTCCTAAAATGAATGCATTGCTTTCTATTTCCTCGTTTAATTCTGTTAGTATTTGTTTCACATATGTCGGTGCTCCAGTGTTGGGTGCATATATATTTAAAATGGTTATATCTTCTTGTTGGACTGACCCCTTTATCATTATGTAATGTCCTTCTTTATCTCTTGCTACTTTCTTCGTTTTGAAGTTTATTTTGTCTGATACAAGTACTGCAACATCTGCTTTTTTCTCCTTGTTTTTTGCATGAAATATCTTTTTCCATCCCTTCACCTTTAGTCTGTGTATATCTTTGGGTTTGAGGTGAGTCTCTTGTAAGCAGCATATAGATGGGTCTTGCTTTTTTATCCATTCTGTTACTCTGTTTCTTTTGATTGGTGCATTCAGTGCATTTACATTTAGGGTGATTATCGATAGATATGTACTTATTTGCATTGCTGGCTTTAGATTTGTGGTTACCAAAGATTCAAGGGTAGGTTCTTTACTTTCTAGCAATGTAATTTAACTTTCTTGTTAAGTTATTGTAAACACAGTCTGATGGTTCTTTATTTCTCTTCCTTCTTATTCTTTCTCCTCCATTCTTTATATGCTAGGTGTTTTATTCTTTGCCTTTAGTTAGTATTTGGATGGTCTGCTTTCTTTGCTATGATTTTATTTTCTCTGGTGACCTCTTTTTAGCCTTAGGAGTGCTTCCATCTAGAGCAGTCCCTTTAAGATATCCTGTAGAGGTGGTTTATGGGAGGTAAAGTCCCTTAGCTTTCGCTTGTCTGGGAATTGTTTAATCCCTCCCTCAAATTTAGATGATAATCATGCTGGATACAATATTCTTGGTTCAAGCCCTTCTGTTTCATTACATTAAATATATCATGCCATTCTCTTCTGGCCTATAATGTTTCTGTTGAGAAGTCTGATGACAGTCTGATGGGTTTTCCTTTGTAGGGAACTTTTTTCTCTCTCTAGCTCCCTTTAATACTCTGTCTTTATCTTTGATCTTTGCCATCCTAATTATTATGTGTCTTGGTGTTGTCTTCCTTGGGTCCCTTGTGTTGGGAGATCTGTGGGCTCTCGTGGACTGCGAGACTATTTCCTCCCCCAGTGTGGGAAAGTTTTCAGCAAATATTTCTTCAAAGACACTTTCTATCCCTTTTTGTCTCTCTTCTTCTTCTGGTACTCCTCTAATGCAAATATTGTTCCATTTGGATTGGTCACACAGTTCTCTTAATATTTTTTCATTCCTAGAGATCCTTTTATCTCTCTCTGCCTCAGCTTCTCTGTATTCCTGTTCTCTGATTTCTATTCCATTCATAGTCTCTTGCATCTTGACCAGTCTGCTGTTAAACCCATCAATCACTTGTCTCATTTCTGCTTTGTCTTTCCTCACTTCCTTAACTTCCTCCCTTAGCTCTTCTATATTTCTCTGTAGATCCATCAGCATGGTTATGACTTTTATTCTGAATTCTTTTTCAGGAAGATTGTGCATGTCCATCCCATCAGGCCCCCTTTTAGGGGTTGTCTGGCTGATCTTAGTCTGGACCATATTCCTCTGTCTTTTCATGGCAATAGAAGTGGTTGCTGGTAGGTGCCACGTGTGTCAACTGGGAGCACAAAGTCCCTTCCTGCTTGTTGTTCTCCTTGCCCTTCTCCCAGGCCTGAGCTGTTTTCCTGCACACCGGGAGGCAGTCTCTGGGATAATCCCCTGAACTGCCTGTGTGCAGGGTCGCCCTCAACCTAACCTACAGCACTGAGGGGATTTGCAGTTGTGCTGGGTGCGTTCTGGTCCCCTTGGTGCCTTCTGGACCTGGTTCTGGGGCTCTTCCCACTTAGCTGCATGCCCACTGGGAGTATATTCTGTGAAGTTGCTGTGGGCGGGGCCGCCTCTCTGCTTTTCTGCAGCAGTGGGGGCTCCATCCCTGGCGCCGGCTAGGGAGGGAACAAATGGTGGGCTTCTGATCTCTGTGGGAAGCCTCGGTGTGGCTGTTTTGTCCGGCTGCCAGCCAAGGGGTCCAAAATTCCCCAAGACTCCCAGCCTGCTGGAATGAGTCCACTGGAACAATTTTGTTCTGCTGTTGGGCCCTTATCTCTTTAAGACTTTTAAAAAAGCCCCCACTTTTCTTTTGTCCCAGGGAGCTGGCTGAGGGGACTCGCTTGTTGTCTCCATCTCAGATCCTGCACTTCTATTTCTCTAATCTCGGATACACCACGCGATGTGTGTCAGTGCTCCCAGCACAGATCACCAGGGCTGGTTAATTAGCGGTCCTGTGCTTCCACTCCCTTCCCACTCTGAATCTTTTCCTCCCACCGGAGCGCTGGGGTGGGGGAGTGCTTGGGTCCCGCCGGGTTGCGGCTTTCTATCTTATCCACTTCGTGAGGCACTGAGTTCTCATAGGTGTAGCTGTAGTCTGGCTGTTGTACTGTATCTTCTGGTCTCTCTTTTAGGAATAGGTGTATTTGTTGTATTTTCATAAATATATACGGTTTTGGGAGGAGATTTCCGCCATCCTGCTCATGCCGCCATCTTCCCAGAAGGCCCTAGACATTGCTTTTTGGGTATGCTAACATCATTCAAACTCTTTACTATTTTTTTTTCTTTGCAGAATTTTCTAGCCAAGAAACAGCTATAAATCTCATTGCCTTTTCTGCCCAGCTCATTCTTCCTCTGTTGTTTTTTTTTTCTTTGATGCCACTACAGTAACTTCTGTGTGTACGGTTTTGTTTTGTTTTTTGAGATCTTTCCAAATTCTTCAGATTAAGATTGTGGTTCAAATTGTTTGCTAGCATTGTTTGTTTTAGAAATCAAGATAAAGGAATCTGAAGGACCAAGACCCCAAAATGTGTTAAGCAACCTTTTTCATTTATTTAAATTGGAATGCCATTTGAGCATTCACACAAATGCATTATTTACATAGAAAATGCACTACGGAGGATAAGAAAATATGCAGTAATAAAATTTCCCATCATTTCAGAATCAAATTAATAATGCAACATTTCTGGGACTCAAATGATGCTTTGATTTCTAGCTTCAAGATTGCTGTCAGTGAAACAAAATTTGTAGAGATTCAGGAAAAGAAATTCTAGGACCTGAAAGATCTCTATTGGATGGCATTATTATATTTGGCTAGAGAAGACAAATGCCTGTGGAGTCAAACTACTCTTAAGAGAGAGCAAAAGGGACTATAAAATCAGAATAAAAGCAAAGGCTGGTGACAGTAAGTCAGATATAATGGTATATTATTGAATGAAAAATTTTCAAGGCTTCTTAAATTTCTGAAAATTTTAGAAATCAAAGAGAAATTCTAGAAAAAATATAGTGTCTAGTTAAATCATAAACATTCTGTGTTTCCTTCTACTTGCATATTAAGTAAGATATTTTTCAACATATCTTCCTACTAATAAGCTTCTATTTTTCTTTACTGGAAACATGAAATTTATGAAAATGGATATAAATCCATCTTTTTTCTTGAAGCAACAAAGCAGAGTACTCCTTTCACAAGATTCCCTATTGATTTGGTATCTGTCTTTTGAAAGGAAGGGACAAGGATCCTTCTGTAATCAAAGAAAAAAATGTTGCCACATAGTCCCTTGATTAAAAATGAAGTAAAAAGGAGGTAAAGAGCATTGGAAAATTGGACTTTGGGTCAAATATCAGGCTTCAACTCTCAACAACCTCAGATACTGGTGTTGGGAATGTTACTGTTCTGAACTGGTTTACTTATAAGAAGGGGAGAGAAGACTAAGAGAATGTTGTGACAAATAAAATGACCATGTAAAATATTTTAACCTGTTTTTAATTCAATTGTAGCCCACAAAAACTAAGTCAGGTAGCAAATTCACTGTATTGTATTTCTCCTGAGATGTTAGTTTTCTCACTATTTTAAATACGAAAGAATGGGTAGTCTGGGGAAGACGTCAGCCAGCATGGGGCTTAGAGAAGAGCCACTAGAATCAAATATCTCAGCTTTACCACGTAGTGCCTACATTTGAACAGATTATGTCCCATCTAAGCTTCACTTTCCCCATTTGTAAAATAAGGATAATAATAGCGCTGCATCATGGTGATTTATAGCTTAAAGATGATCATTTATATCCAACAGGTACCTGGAATCTGTAAGTGCAGGTCCTGCTAGGTGCCCAAGTAAACGATGCCTGCCGTCAAAGATCCTACATTCACACGTAGAAACAGCAGATCCACATAAAAATTAAGGGTGTATAAGAGGCAGTAGAGCAGGCTAAGTGTAAGACAGGAATTGCAGGGAACATAGGATGCCAATTTATACTGTGCCCAAACAAGGTATCTGACGACAGGACAGGAGAACAGCTTCCCGGGTGCCACCATGCAGAGGTAACAGACTGCTGGAACCCAGCCTCACTTTCTTGTATCTCTAATCTAAAGGTCTCACCCCAGGAGCCTTTGGGCCACTTCTAATTCATACATGTCTTTGTTATTTCCCCCCCCTCAAGGTTTTATAAACTAGTCATTTAAACATTCTGATTTGTAGCTTCTATTGAGAAATGGGAAGATCTGACATCTCGGGACCTGTTTCCACACGGCAACCACCATCTGAAGGTGCGTGGTCATGACACCCTTAGACAGTGTTTTCACCATGTTTTTGACCAGGGTCTTCACAACTTCCCACTCTAACTCAGAAGAAGGAACCTGCTGGGAGCTGTGGGCTGTTGGGAGCTGGTGTTTCTGAGCAATTGGAGGGAGCGGAGTGTGACGGGAGGAATGGTGCTCCCTAATCCCAAGTATCACCAACTGTGCTCCAGCCATGCTAAAGATCTTAGGGGAAGACTCCAAAAGTTCATTCAAACCTACCTGGGAACGAAGGAGTAAGTTTTGCAAGGTCTTTAATTTTCTAGAAGCTCAGAAAGTCATTTGTTTTTGTTTTATTTTGTTTTTAACCTAAGCTCATTTATAAGAATTTCATTAATTTTCATTTTGTAAAATTACCTGAGAAAAAGCATTTTCAGGCTCTTGCAGGGGCCCAAGTAATTATCATAAAACCCTACCTGGCGTCTCCTTTATATTGCTTTTGCCAACAGCCATGCTCCAGATACTCATTCCCATCTACTCCCAAACAGCCTCTTCCTTCTTTCCATACTCCCCGTGCCTATTCTGTCCTGCACACCAGCGCCAGAGCCACACCCCCAAACAGCTCAGAGTGAGGCAGGAACCAAGTGGGCCATTGGATTCCTCTGAATTTTGCTTGTGTTTGGAGACACAGGAGAGAGTTAATACAGACCTGCATGGGTCTTTGTTTCTGAGCTTTTAAGTGAAGATGTAAGTAATTTCATAATAGGACTTCCAAAATATCCATTATAAAAAAAGCTCAAAGGTCACACTTTATATATTATACTGTTTATATGTTTTACTGCCGATCTCCATTCAGCTGAGAGCAATGGTGCTCAGACCTGTCTGCATGATCACGTCACCTGGGGAAATTTTACAAAAATACGATATATGGGGCCACACACTAGACTGATTAACTAAGTCCTTCAGGTGTTGTGGCCCTAAAATCATTATTTTTCTAAAATGATATCACGGTGATTCTAATGTGACAAGGAGGCTAAAAACCACTGGTTTAGTAAATTATTCTACTATTCTATTTAGTAAAAATTATTTAATTTATTTAAAAATGCACTGTGGTAACAAGACAGTGATCAGGGACGTGCCTTAAAAAGGAAAAGGCAGAGGGCTTGAGATGACCAATCAGAACAGAAAATCATAAAGTAAATATTGCTTTCTGCGTTTAAAAAAATGTGGAAAAACTTTTTCCTTTTTTCCCTTTTCCTAGCCACTCTCCAATTCTAGATAGAGGGGTGATTTATCTCATCGTAAATTTTGGAAATGGTTCACTATGTGCAGCCTTAACACTAATGGGCTCCTTCAGAGATGCTTGCGCACAGATTGAGCCCCTGCTCTCACCCCTGAGCCAATACAGTAACACCAGACTTGGGGCCCAGGACAGGATGAGGAGCTCCCAAACAAGTCCCAGGACCTCTGCAGTGGCTGTTCAAGGTAGGGTGCAAGGTGTCCTGGCAGTCTCCATGAAGCTGCGCGGAGACTGTGTGCGGCCAGCTCCCCCTCTCCCTTCAGTGCATCCCAAGTGCGGCTGAGGGAGGAGGAGGCAATGAGAAAACCTGAGATTAGTCTCTATTGCACTGCTCATATTTATATCTCTGTGTGGTTCCTGAATAGAATTTATGATTGATAAATAGAGAGTTCTGTTACCTTTTGAATTCCCAATAAAAATATTCTCTCAGGTAATAAAAAGAAAAGAAATGGAACGAAAAAAGGAAAGAAAGGGAGGGAGGGAGAGAGGAAGGGAAGGAAGGAAGGAGAGAGGGAAGGAGGGAGGGAGGGAGGGAAGGAAGGGAGGGAGGGGAGGAAGGAGTGTAAGTCCTTTGGTTGTGGGATCCATGCCCTCATCACACCCCTCCTCCATAGGATTCAATAATCTTACATAAACTGAATTTAAGTCTGAAACATAGAGTTTTAAGTTATCATCAAAGCTTTTACGTAGTTTAAAAATAAGGATGAAAGGAGTTATCACAGTGCTGTTATTATTTTTTCCCTAGAGTTTAAATATACTGGATTTCTAAAATATAAGATGAGTTCTCCATGTATAAATGGATTCTTTTTCTAAAAAAATTCTTATGTAAAACCTTACTTAACTATTCCATAATAGTTAACCTTTCATCAAAGATCTCCAAAACTTTTAAACAGGACCTAAGTTAAAACAGAATAATCAACCTTCCTTCTTAACCAAGATTAAGTCCAAGTGAAATCGGGGCCATGGTAAACAGATTTCTTTCTGATTTATTAAGCATATCACTCAAAAAATGTACAAAAAATAAAACAAATCCTTGTGAGTATAGAGAATCCTTGTGGGACATGTGCGCCTGACTACACCCAACACACACACACACACACACACACACACATACTACTGTGGAGCTGAAACAGACAGTTATTCAAATACTTTTGCTAGTACAAGATGTGTTTGGATCCATTTCCTGAATTTAATAATCTCTCATTTGCTCTTAATTTTAATTCTGCATGTACTGACTTCATAGACAACCCTGGAAAAGCATTTATCCTCCTTTCATCTTAGTTTTCCTTATGTTTAAAATGTTTTATAAACACTACTGACACCACAGAGGTATTTCCATTGCATTCAAGAAGTATTTTCCTATTAATGAAAATGTTCTCTGTATTGAATTTCACTGTGACTACAGGGAAAATGTAGAGAACTTACTATAATTCCCTATTAAAATTGATTTTGACATGATAATCAGTGAAAACTGAAAAACATTCAGTATTACTCAGTACATTTATAAGTACCTTCAAAATTTCTTGTGAAACAGACATAATATAAATATGAACACAACCTGATTGATGGTAATGATAATGTGGTGGTAGTTCTGATGGTCTCATAGGCTTGGATTTATAAATTAAATTTATGTGAGGATTTTCCCCCAGTCAAAGTTTTTGAAACTATTATTTGGCAAACTAATTCTGGTTTTCTCAATTATACATGGCCATGTTATACATAGAGTTGAAGCCATAATAACAACTTAGTAAGTCTAAAAATGATGACTTAAGCTCCAAAAAAGGACACCAACTCTCTGTAATTCTACTTAATGTGTTTGTATTGGGACCTAGCTATATTCATTTTGATATCACCCTGAAATTTTTAAAGCAGATATATCATATCACAATCTGGGAAATATTGCTATAAACTATACTCAAAATTACCAGTGAAAACTATTGGCATGAGAAAAATATATTGTCTAAAATGACAATAATTAATGAATAAAGTCAGTTATATTATCAAGAAGTGATACACTTGTAAAATCCAACAGCAGCCTTCTCACTAATCTTTAATTGTGATCATTGAGTCATTCAGTTATTCATGGACACACACCTTAAATTGACTTTCATCTTCCTCAATAAATGACCCTTCTTTGGGTAACCCATAACTCTAGGACTTCAAATCTACTTGTCATCAAATCCTTTACACTTATGAACACTGCCACTTTCATTTACCCAGGTAAAGGAATCCATCCTGTCATTTCCTTATTATGCATTTCTGGAGAAATTCATATGTGTGTTCCTTCTATTAAAGGAAATCGGGGCATCAGTCTCCCATAAGCAGATTGGGATTCCCAAAATATGCTGATTCCTCCAGGTGTAAGGCTGTCCTCATCCAGCTATACTCAGAAATTTTGTTATCAGTGCTACCTTTTTCATCTCAAAACTCTGGGAAAATGTTTAACTCCTTTTTTCCAGAAATGCAGCTACCTACTATTAAATATCCACCTGGCAGTCTGGTAAACCCTTCACCACTTTGATATGTTTTCCCCAAATGAAGAGCTGTATATTTTTCTACTCTGACCTTGAAGAGGTAAAATGCATACCTAAATCCTCACTCATCAAAATAGTTTTTTTCACCTTAAGGAAGTTAGAAAATATATAATACTGTAGTAAATCTTGAACAATCTAAACATGTTTTATAAATTTTCCATTTAACATGTTTAGAAAGTTTTATATGTAAACACTAGATTATTGCTGAACATAGTCTTTTCAACAAAACACTCATTTTTAGACATTTAAAATGGTTCCATAGTATTAAGAATAATAGAGGACTCTAAGGCCTGTGAATGTAAAATAACTGTCTATACAATGTGACTCCAGCCCTGGAAACCTGAATAAAAGAATCCCTTCTCTTACAATAAGAATAAAAGATATATATAGCACTTTTATAAAAATTACAAATATCCAGTTCAACTGTAAAAATGAGATCACAATTTGCCATTGGCTTCAAATGGAAAAGGAGTCTGATGATTTCAAATGTAGATTTTCTTTGTTACAAGAAGTATAAGTTTGTCCAAGGTTTTTAAGCCTAGATGCAGGGTCAGATTATTTATTACTAATCAAGGTTATAATAATGTTCCTCCTCTTTCTATTTATAATTGTTCTACCTCATGGCAGGGACAGCTGTTCTCATATATAGGCTAAATAAAATTGTGGCTTTTCATTAAATATTCTTTACATGAAACTCTCTCTGATTTGTATGAGGCCATTTATCATCTACCTTACATTAATTTTGGATCAATGTGTTTGTGGAAAATGACAGAAATGTATAAAAATTGATAACTTATGAAAAGATGTCATAAATAACCAAATTATAAATAAATTGGAAGACAACTAGGATAGTGAAACAGTTCTTTGATAAAAAATAGTGTTTTATACAATTAATGTATGATAAAGGAGCCATGGACATACAATGGGGAAATGACAGCCTCTTCAACAGCTGGTGTTGGCAAAACTGGACAGCTCCATGCAAGAGAATGAAACTGGATTATTGTTTAACCCCATACACAAAAGTAAACTCGAAATGGATCAAAGACCTGAAGGTAAGTCATGAAACCATCAAACTCTTAGAAGACAACATAGGCAAAAATCTCCTGAATATAAGCATGAGTGACTTCTTCTTGAAGGCATCTCCTCGAGCAAGGGAAACAGAAGCAAAAATGAACACATCGGACTACAACAAACTAAAAGGTTTCTGTACGGCAAAGGACACCATCAACAGAACAAAAAGGCATCCTACAGTATGGGAGAATATCTCTGTAAATGACATATCCGACAAGGGGTTAACATCCAAAGTATATAAAGAACTTACATGCCTCTACACCCAAAAGGCAAATAACCCAATTAAAAAATGAGCAGAGGATATGAAGAGACAGTTCTCCAAAGAAGAAATACAGATGGCCAACAAACACATGAAAAGATGCTCCACATCACTAATCATCATGGAAATGTAAATTAAAACCACAGTGAGATATCACCTCACACTAGTAAGGATGGCCACCATCCAAAAGACTAAGAACAACAAATGCTGGCGAGGATGCAGAGAAAGGGGAACCCTCCTACACTGCTGGTGGGAATGTAAGGTAGTTCAACCATTGTGGAAATCAATATGGAGGTTCCTCAAAACACTAAAAATACAAATACCATTTGACCCAGGAATCCCACTCCTTGGAATTTACCCAAAGAATACAACTTCTCAGATTCAAAAAGACATATGCACCCCTATGTTTATTGCAGCAGTTTTTACAATAGCCAAGATATGGAAGCAACCTAAGTGTCCATCAGTAGATGAATGGATAAAGAAGAGGTGGTACATATACACAATGGAATACTATTCAGTCATAAGAAAGAAACAAATCGTGCCATTTGCAACAACATGGGTGGAGCTAGAGGACATTATGCTCAGTGAAATAAGCCAGGCAGAGAAAGACAAGTGCCAAATGATTTCCCTCATTTGTGGGGTATACCAACGAAGCAAAACTGAAGGAACAAAATAGCAGCAGACTCAGAGACTCCAAGAAGGAACTAGTGGTTACCAAAGGGGAGGGGTGTGAGAGGGCGGGTGGGGAGGGAGGGAGAAGGGGATTGAGGGGTACTGTTTAGTACACATGTTGTGGGGGATCACGTGGAAAACAGTGTAGCACAGAGAAGGCAAATAGTGAATCTGTGGCATCTTACTACACTGAAGGACAGTGACTGCATTGGGGTATGGGTGGGGACTTGATAATACGGGTAAATGTAGTAACCACATTGTTTTTTCATGTGAAACATTCATAAGAGTTTATATCAATAATACCTTAATTAAAAATTAAAAAAAAAAGAATATTTAACCTGTTTAGGAGTGTGGTGAGTCATCTATAACTCTGTCCGTTTACCTCATGCTAATGTTAATACCTCCTTTTTACTTTTTTTTGGTTTTTCACCATTTCCTCTACAATCCAAAAAATTAGGACATATATTCTATTTTTCTCTCCGACACTTATCTCAATGTCAAGCTTACTTATAATTAACTACTACATGAAACAGTAACTCCTGATTTTCCTTAGGCAAGATGTACATAAAACAAGGTTATAATTCTCTGTCTTCCCCACCAGTGATTTGATAATTTTCTTTTTCACTATTAGTATTACTTTACAAACTGGCTACTTTTTCCCCCCCTTTATAATTAAAAATAGAGGTAAAGTGTACCAAGTGTTTCCCATTTTGTCAGATTAACATTTTTAATGTGTCCTGTCCAGTGAGAAAGTCTCTTATGTTTAGGTTAAGAACACTCATGTCTATATTACATGCCAAAAACAGTATTTATTGCTCTATCTATTGAATATTTAGCATGTCTTTCACAGTTTAAAACCACTGAAATTTTAGACCAACTTAAAAATCCATTTTTGCATTTAGTTTTATAACTATATATAACAATTTAATCTTAATGCTGTTTAACTAGGTTTAATGCTTATCACTAATTCTTTTCATAGACCCACATCCCTACTCTTTAGTTATTTTAGTTCACATTGTTTGTTGGCTTCAGTAAATATTTAGAAAAGTTCTCAAGGTTGGCACTTGGCTGATACACTTTCTTAACCTTTGAATATCTGTGAATGTCTTCCAGTTGCCTTTAAACAGAAATGATAACTTGGCAAGATATGTAATTCTTGGTTCAAAATTATTTTCCCTAAAACTCTGTAGATATTATTCCAATTATCTTCTGGCATTTAGAGTTGTGGGAGAAAAATCTGAAATCATCCTGACTTTTGCCCCTTTATAGATGACCTGCTCTCTCTGGATATTTGTAGAATTTTTTTTTCATTCTTCTAATTTAAAAATGTCACCAGGAATATGTCTAGGTGTTGAATTATTTTTATTAAATTTTAACACCAGCTTGTGAGCTTTTTCTGTTTGCATATCTAGTTCAGTCTTCATTCTGGACATTTTTCTTCAATTCCTTAACTATTGTTTCAGCTTCAATTGTTCTGCCTGTTTCAGGTATTCTTATTATGGGTACATTGTATTTTCTGGACAGGTGTTCTAGGTCTCTCTTCTATCTTTATTTCTTTTCCATTTTTTTCACATGCTGTGAGGATTTCTCTCGTTTTGCATTTACTTCAGCAACTAGATTTTGTGCCTGGTCAGGCCTGCACATTTCCTTTATCTCTCTCAAATCCCTGATGTTTTTCAAATGCTCTGACAGTCTCTCTATCACTGAGCACATATCTTTAATCTCCTGTGATATATGACACTCAATCCCTACTCTCACTTTGTTTCTACCTCTATTTTCCTTTCAAGAGGTGGTGTTTTCTTGATTACTTAGCAGTTTCTTTCTTCTGAAATGCGATCTTACGACCTTTTGATCAACTCTTCTCCGCAACGGCAACAAAGTGAAGACCAGTCTTTCTAAGCACCCAACAAAATAAAACCAACATTCAAAATGGCTCCCCACATATCATCTGTACCCACTGCAAATAAGGGTCAATAGCTTGTGTGGTAGCTTTATTCCCGAACAGGTTCCTCATTTTGAATCTATCTTCCGGTAGGTGAACATAAGCTCCATATAATCATGGGTTTCTTGCTGTTTTGTTCACTGTCAGATCCCCTTTTCTAGGACTGGATATTATCTTAGAACATAGTAGGTGTTGGATTAATATTTGAATGAATGAATGAACACACTTAAACTGGGATGAGGTAATCTGGATCTGAGGCAGGTGATAGAAAGATGCAGGCAGATAGAGTTCTGGGCCTCCGTAAGTTTTCAGGCCCTTTAAGTTTCAAGAAGCTTCAGGGACCTTGCAAGTTTCAAGCCCCTGTAAAGTTTTAAAAAGCTCCAATCCAACTGAGACATTCAAAAGTACACTTAGTTAGATAGACCACAGCTCTGATTGGTTATGCCCAGTGCAAATGAAGCATTACACTTTCAGCCAATCAAGAGTGGGTTGTGATGTCATCAGTTCAGTTCTCTATTTGGTCTGGGGAGGGTGGGACTTCCTCCTCTCAGGAGGCAATACAAACTTCAGACCCCACAGCCTTTCTGGGACATCCTCTTTTGGAGCCCCTCCTGAACAGCAGCATCTCTCTCTTTTCACTCATTAAAAGAGCTTTGCTGGCTGCTCTGTACTCTTGTCTGCTGGCTTCATTTTTCATCGCCTACAAGACACAATCCTGGGAAAAACAGCAGTGCTCTCAGCTGTTAACAGATCCACTGATGTATAATCTCAGGAAGAAAAGAAAAAGTGTCCTCCAGACTTGCATGATATGTGTTAGTCTTAAAAAAAAAAAAAGAATCCCACAGTTAAAATAAATCTTTGAATTTGCAGTCCATCTCAGAGCACATCCATCCATATCAGAGCAAAATAAGTTTCTATTTTTACATACATGAACTAAATTTTCTGTCTGTGAAATAATTTTTATAAACAATTGAAAATAATACCTACTGTATTTGAAATTATAGTTTAAAGCCAATATGGCAACATAATCTATTTGTATGTCCTAGTAGAAATTATTTGAGACACCTGTGTGTATGGAAGGAATCTTTAGATAATGAGAATATTCTGTTCATTCTGTTATATAGATACTATAATCCAGTACGGTACATAGTGGTGGTAAATGTAATTGCTTGAACTTTGGATAAAAATAAAGGATTTGATCAAGTGAACCAGAAAGAATCACTAAATGCATTTTTTGAATAAGATGAATGTTCCTTATCACCAACTCAGCTTGAGCTCAGCAACCCACTAGCAAGATAAGTTCTCACATAGGTAGAAGCTGCTATTGCTGTTTCCTCTCAAAGGACTAGTTCTATAAAAGACAATTTCCTAGGAAAATAGGTAAATATGGTCAAGAATATTTGAGTCAAACAGAAAAATGCAGTGGTGCCTGTTGATTAAATGATTGGTTTCTGTTTCACTTTAGGAAAAATACAAATCCTTGTTGCTTCTTTAACAACTCATTTAATTCAAACTCATACATCTCAACCTCTAGAAACACAACTGAAAGTATTAAGTATTATAATCAATAGTCTACATTGAATTGACCATAATTCAACTTGCAATTTATACAAAAACTTTTAGTCTTTTTTTCCACTTTCCATAAAGTTGCCTGTAAGAAAAACTGTTCAGCCATTCAGTTGGGTTTTCTGATATGCATAGAAAAAATGAAAAAAAAAAGTCATTCTCATAGCTATCTACTAGATTTAGCACAAGAATGTGTTTGGCAACCTTGACACAAAATAATTTCCATGTATTGGTGGGCATGGAGTGAAAGGAAAAGCTAAAGTGGATGTAACTTGTGAAAAAAACCTTCTGAATAAAAACGATTAAAAAAGAGTAATGGTGGAAAGTCTTAATTTTTTTTAAACTTTGGGGAAATTACAGTATGCCTGTGTTCTCATGGGGATGACCTATGAAAGAGAGAAAGATATATGGGAATTCATCGAAACCAACTGCAAAAGAAAAGCGGTCACTGCTACCTCTACTTCACTGAAATTATTGTAAGTGCTTTAAGGAGTATTAATTTCAGATGATGAAAGGGCTAAAAATAAAATCAAAGAAGAGTAAAATAAAATGTCTTTAGTTTGAAGAAGCATTACCATGTGGCTACACCAGTACTAAATTAAGGAAAGGAATAGGTGTAACTAATTTTAATTTTCATTGTTTAGTCCTCTAAATAAAGATTAGATGATTTACATTTTTAAATAAAGGGCTCTAGCACTGTATTTTTGAAGTCTTAGTAGGTTGAAAATTCAGATGAAAAGCAGGGTATTAGGTAAATTGTTGTAGACACAGAAAGTAGAAACCTATTTAAAAACAGGCATAGTTCACAGTCTCTTTGAAATATCTTCTGCCTTTGATAGGATAAATCTAATAAACTAGACTATTATGTCTCTTTAGATTACAATATTAGCATCGTGATGAGTGCATCCACCTGTCTCTCTTTCATTCTCCAACTCTCCTCAAACCTCAAAGAGAAGAGGCCGATGTACCACTCAGCCCAATAACATCTCCATGTTTTATAACTGCAGCATCGATCTCCTATATTGTACCCCTCTATCATGTGCAGGGTAACACAGACTCTCCCATCCTGTGAGGACTGGTTCATTGGAAACTGATGCTCTGCGAATAATAAAATATCTGTTCTCCTATCCAGAGTCTCATGTTTCCTGTCAGAATATAAATTGCAGTGAATAATTAGCGGTTTCTTGGCAACAGATAAAATATCTTCTGATAAAATATCTTGCTTCTGAATGAAAACACCATTAAATAAAGATTCAGGGCTACATTTCTGTGTTTTTGCCTGAGAGTTCACATTTCTTGCAAAATCGTAGCTGAGATATTTCCCCTCCGGAGCCGCCTCACCCCCGACCATGTAACACTCATCTGGTTCAAGTGCTATATGTACTCTGTTAAGTCGTTTCTAATGCTGGCAACTGCATGAATATATGAGTTTTGTATGGTTTTGGCCTAAAATTAGGAAAAAGTAGATGTCTGCACAGGTTTCTTGGGTTTTGCTTAGATTCTTGGACATTCTATATTATTCTCTATTCAGAGTATTCTTTCTCTAAAAATCTCTTTTTACCTCCATGCTTCTACACTTACCGACTCCTATATTATTTTTATATCTCCTTCTTACTAAGCTAATTCACACCTACTATCCCCCAAACTGTCACATTCTTGATAACAGCATCTGACAAAGCTTTCTTTAAATTAGTTTTAACCTATGGAACGGAGTACCTTGGGTAGTAAATATCAAGAAAAAATACACATAGCACAGAATCTGATATTGTAACTTCTGATATATAACTTAATATACTTAATATTATACTTAATAAATAATAAACAATATTATAGAGTTATAATTTTATGTGGATATAAGAATAATGTTAGGTTTGCATCATTTCATAACAATGCATATCCTCATAATTACAACAATGAAATTAAAATAATCATTTCAAACAGGTGAAGTTATTTTCACAGATTTAATCTTCATTTTAATTCAACTTTATAAATACAAATTCCCACTTGATTTTTTATTGAATAACATTATCTGCAACACTTTAGAACTTGCTGACAGAGACCTCACACATCATAGGTTCCTTAAACACTGGTGGCATGAATAAAATTGACAGATACTATTCAAAATATTCACAAATGCTGCTACTAGCTGTGTCAGCGAAGTCGTTTAGCAGGCCTAAAAGGACACGACTGTTCCTGGAGATGACATCTGTCTTAATGTTACTATAGCCTGTCCACGAGTCATCTTACAAATCTCTGCCCCAAGAGGGTAGACAGCTCCTTCTCAGGCTGTTTAAGTTTGGTCTGATCGCGCTAAGTTATTCATAGAAATTCTTGCTTAGGACAAAGATGCCTGCAACTTTGCTCATAAGACGAATAATGACTTTACAAGTCTAACCACTGGATCCAACACGACCAATCTGATAGAGATAAATTATTTAATTTTATTTCTGAAATACAAAGAAGTGAAGTAAAAGTAAGATTGATTAATGCAGAGCACGCTCTAGGATTTGGTTTCTCATGGTTGTAAACATCCATCCTAGCCCTGCAAAAGTTTCTTTCCAGTAAGGTACTTTTGTCCCCATAGACCATAATATCCAGAAGGTATTATAGGTAAAGGGGAAGGAAAAATAGTAGGAATAGCAGCAACCCCGTTATAGAGCTCCAGTCATTCTGTGAAAGACAATAAAATAACTATTATGAGCCAAACTTCTTTCAAAACTTTAATTAGTAATAAAGTTTACACTGGTCACTAAAAAGAAACTATTTCAAGAAAATTTATGCATATTAACTCATTTTATCCTCTCATTTTTTTTCCTGCAAGTTGTGTGGGGCAGATATCACCATTTGTGTTACATAAATGAAGGCCGGAGAGAATATTACAGGATTTGGGCTGAAGCCATCACTGTGTCTGATCTAGTGGTCTTTAAATTACTGACACAGCCTGAGCGCTTAGAGAAAGCCTCTGAACACCTACGGTCTTAACGCGAAGCCCACTGCCTGCTTGAGGAGAAGTTGTGCAGGTCTGTTCTAGGACATTGGCTTTCCCTTCTATGTCACGGAGATGCTTCTTACTCCTGTTTCTTTCACTTCCTCTTAATCAATATTCCTTTCAGACACTCCATTCACACTTACATTAAAATTTCTAAAAATGGAGTGACTGGGTTGTATACCAATTGTAGGTGCAGTATAGCAGGAAAGATAAAGGTTGCTGTGCTATGTTAGAAAGAAAAGGAACCAAGACAAGGACACAGGATGAATAGGATATATACATATGGACTGTTCCCCTCCAGGTAAGCAGTGTTTTACTGTATATTATCGTTAAAGGTTAAGAGTGCAAGCATTAAAGCAAGAAGGGCGGACCAGGGTGATCGTATCAGTATATATCAAAAGGACATACCTGGAGGGGATAAGGACGACCTAACTATTAAATGGAAACTTCAGATCAGAATTTAAGTTTATCTTTTCTTTCCATTAATGTCTCATAAGAGCAATATGCCAGATAGTGATGTTGGCAATTTAAAGATTCTTAAACTTGCTTGAGTTGACTTTATTCCTTTTCTTCTCTATTGGGGCTGATTATTGTATCTGCAATGTCAACTGAGGGCAATATTTTCATTTCTTGGTCCTTCTTGAACAAATGTTTCTGCTTTTGGTGGTAGATGTGATCGTTTGCTTTATTTCTCTTTCATGCAATAGTATTCTTCAGTTATTTTAACCTGTGAGCAACGTTTTCCCCAGGGATATACCTATCCAGGTGGTACTTCTATAGGAAGAGGGCTCAAAGCCCTATTCTCTGAATTTAAGTAGAGGGAGAAGAGCCCAAGGCCCACAGAGACACTAGACAGCACCCCTGCTTGCTGATTCTCCACTGGTCAGGGTCTCAGCCTAGAAAACCTAGGCAGACCAGCTTCATGCGTATTACACCCTACATGACAATGAGCAAGCCCTGGGAGAGAGGGAGATTGGGGGAAGAGGAACAAATGCGGAAGGGCATTAGCTCCTCTTCCATGGGGACCTTGAGCTACCCTGATATTTGTCCAGTATATGCACTCTAGTACCACGAACTGGCAAGGCTGTTGCCATGATATTTCAACCTAAAAGTGCAAGTGAAGATGGTCTCAAGGCAATATGGAATAAAAGCAAATGTTTTAAAGAATATATATATATATATATTTTTTTTTCCTATCTACCCAGCTTGTTCTTTCAGGAATTCAAGGCAGCCTTCAATCTCTCTAGGATTTTCTAATGTTTGCATTTCTTTTCCAGAGAGCTAGCAGATATTCTAAGGGCAGTATTTTAAACCTAAACATCTCCCTAGGGTATATAATTTCTTCAAAGATTTTCAACAAGCCATGCCAGTGGGTGAGAAATTTGTGATAGCTTCAAAACCCCAAATCAATTTTATCTTCTTAGAAAAAAATTCTTTATAACCAAAGATGACTCACAGAATTCCCAAACTATAAACCTTTTGGAAAGGAACCAGATAAAGAGTGCCCAGACATCCCTTTTCAGAATCAGGAAACTAATTGTTTAGAAAGGTCACATCAGTGATTTCTTAGTAGACAGAACTGTGACCTATCTCCTCACCTACTCAAGTATTCTTTCGCCTAAATATGCTCTAAAATTTAATTTCCTCATGAAATCAACTTGGTGATAAATATTTCTGAAATTAAAAAGTTGTTAACAACAAAATAATATGTTCTTGCAGAAAGAACATTTCATTTCTCCCTCTGAGAAGACAACCATATAATCTCACACTTCTCCAAGAGCATGGTGTAATCTGATGGTATGAATAGATATGCAAATGCTAATACTACATAATGTAATGCCAACCCTTAATAAGGGAATGTTTTTCAGAAAAAAAAATACTGTTATTCAATTTTTAATGTTTGTATGATTTTCCTCTTCATTCTGTAAAAAACTTACTTGTCATTACAAGAAATGATATATCATCAGATACATTTTGAAAGTTGTCTTCTGAGTCTGCACCTGATACCAATTTTCCTTGCAGGGAGCAGATGGCACACTCAGAGAGGTAATTTTTAAACATTTAATGAATGTAACAAAGGGACTGTTTGCTGTAGTGAGGTCAAGGTTAACGGAACTGGAGAAGAGATGTTGAAACACCCAGGTGCAGCCGAGGCAGGAAGTCATTACCTTCCCCTCGCCTGATGTGGCAAAGGAGGGGGACGGGGAGAGAGACAGAACCTGACAAGAACCAAGAGCTGGGATCACAGCAGAGAGCTCTCTGCATGATCTGAGGTTACAGACAGAAGGGCAGAGCCACTGCTGAGGCCTGGGAGGGAGTAAAGGGAAGAATATATACTGACCACTCTCTCTTTTCAAGTCTCCCTGTCCTGCCAGCACCTCTGAGTGGCTGAAGTCAATCAGAACCAGAGGAGAAAGGAGGTAAAGCAGTCTGCAAAGGTCATCCTTCCTGGGCACAGAGCAAGATGGAAATGGGAGGGGAAAAGACTGAGATAAGCAAACAGAAAATAATCAATAGGGTCACTATTATCGATATGTTTTCAAGCAACTGAATACAATGTAGCTAATACCTCCTAATTAACAGAGTGGGACAAACACCGTGCTAAAGGTATGGTCAGAGTACTCACAGGGCAAAGGAAGCAGGGATTAATTCTGCCAGTTGGTATTGGGGAATGTTTTAAACAGTATTATAACAACTGGATGCTGAGAGAAGAAAACTAACTTCCATAGAGAGATAATCAGGGCATTTTTAATGAAGAGCTTGGTTTGCCTTGAACATACAGTTGTGGTATGAAGGAGAGTTTAGGATGTGGGGAAGGTGCAGGCTATGTGGCCAAGAGGATATGCTGAGATTAGATTTCTACGGGTTTTAGATTAATTCTGTCAATAAGAGAAATAAATAAGAAGATAGCAGACATTAAGAGATAGTGTGATAAAATGAACTATAGCAAGCATGACCTTCTGCAAATGGAACATTCTGATGTGTTAAAGAAATTATGTAGAGTTGAATTCACTTAATTTATTCTTATATTCATGCAGATGTAGTGTTGTCTCTGTCACATAGTAGGTGCTTAATAAACTCTGACTGAAACAGGAATAAATCCAGATTGTGTGCAGGCATGTACCTAAGTTAGGATACTATGTTTAAGGAAAAGAACAAAAAGTATTAAAAAACCAATTAGGTATATGGTGTTAGAAGAGGTCTTGCAATCAAGTGGTCCTGAAGCCTAAATCTCATTAACTTCACTGTAAATCTGCCCCTGTCCTGGACTGGATAAATGCAGGATGCTGTCATATGAATAGACAATCACAATTAAAGTAAATTTGGTAATAGAGAAAAGTACTGTGTAAGCAAAAGAAGCACCTGTTACTTTTTCTCACTGTTGAAGTAGGGGCAGGAGTGGGAAATGGTTGTTGAAAAGTTTAGACAAATGGTAGGCTGTTAGGTAGTTCACTGATTCCAAAGATATTTATGAGCATATATAATGCACCAGGAATTAGGCTAGAAAATGTAGAGGGAAAACATACGATCAATACCTCTTAGACAGCACATTATAATGAGAGAAAATTACGTGCTATGGTCAACGTAAAAAAGGGTGAGACGAGGATTCAGAGAAGAAACATTCGTTTTGGGTCTCTCTTATTGGAAGTATGATGAGATACCAAATGAGAGAAGTAAGCCAGAGCCCTACATCCAGGAACTGATGTGATCGCACTTTCATTCTGGAAAAGTGTTAGCTGCACAGTAGAGGGTGGACTGATGATAAGGTGAGCAGGGGAGCTGCTGCAGGAAAAGGGTTGTAGGGTGAGGTAGGAAGGGAAATAATAATAGAAGCACCCCATGGGCAATGGGCACTGAAGGAAAAGCTTTAGTGTACAGAATCAATAGAACTTGATTCTGGACAATTACATGAATGGAGGAGAGAAAAGAAGGAATACCTGGTTTTGGGGTTAACTGGGTATATGATGATCCCTTTAACCAAAGCACAGAGTATAAAAAGAGGATCAGATTGTGGAGGAATGTTACTGAGTTTGAGATGAGATATAAATATTGCATCTATCTTCCTGTGAGACATGAAGGCAAAGGTGACCAGTAGGCAGTTGAACATACAAATCTGGAGCTCATGGGCAAGCGCTGGGTTCAGGGTAGGGATCTGGGTAGTGGATATACACGTGGCAGTTGTAGTTATGAGCCTGAGGGAGATCATGAGTACAAGTTGGATTACCTTCAACTAAAAGAAAAAAAAAAAGAATGACAGTGGCTTAAACATGACAATATTTACTTATTTTTCACACTGAAGTTGAGAGTCATTCATTCCAGGCCTTGTATGGCAGCACTAATCCACAGAATCCCCAATAATCTAGTGTTTCAATTTATCTGACCCTGTAATAAAATTACCCCAGAATTTAGTGCCATAAAACACATTTATTATGCTCAGGTTGTGGGGTGAGGAATTTGGATGGGTCACAGTGGGGATAATGTATTTACTGCAGTGTAGAGAATGTCAGCCAGAAGATTCAAAGGATGGGGCTGGATTCACCTGAAACCTTGCTTAGTCATCAATCTGGAGGTTGTGCCATGCCGTCTGTTCCATATGTTTTCTTGCAGCATGGGCTCTGCGTCCTAAAGGCAAGTGTTCCAGGAGGGAAAGAGACCTGGTAAAAGCTGTATTTCCTGTTATGACCTAGGCTCAGAAGACTTGCCTTCCGTTGATGTGATCCCAGTCTTACCCAGGTTCCATTGGCAAGGAAGTCACTCTGCGTCTTTTCGGGGAGTGGCAGTAGTGACAGAAAGGTACTGGAGAACTGAAATACTGCTGTGACGTTTTTTGAAAAAACTACTACAGCTTGGGTTCTTTCAGCTTATTAATTTACTATCTCCACAGGATGACCAGTATCCTCATGGTGCAAAGTTCTCTGTCCAGTGTAGGCGTCAAGATACTAGAAGGATGTACATAGAGTTCTCCTAAGGAAACTTCTAAAAGCTAACACAGAAAACATCCACATATATTCCACTGGCCAGAAGTTAGTCACATCTTCACATCTGGTTGCAAGAAAAGTGGAGAAATATAGTATTCTGAGTGGCCTGTTCTCCCCAGCTAAAAATTAAAACGCATGGGAAAAGAATCAATTAGCAATCTCTACTATTAGAGAATAAAATTAGTAAGAAATCTGTTTCTACACATAATCTCATAGAAAATTGCTATGCTTCCATAGTTATATTGAAAAATAGCTCTTGCCACTATTTTGGTAAGAAATTGATTCTTTACAGATATATAGCTACTATTCTAATGTGTAGACTCATGAAAATTATGATATTCATCTTTTTAAAACAAATTATTCTTCATGAGTGTCAATTTTACTGTCTGCTAACTTGACTTCCCCTGCTTCAGAACCCTGCCTATTTGGTTTGTTTGACATTGGGTTAAATCAGTATTAAAGTGAGGATTGTTGAAAAGCTGCATAGGTCAATTTCAAATGAATGGATTCAAGACAGAAGTTTACCGTCAAATATTTTTGCTCAGGCTTGACAATGCCATCATTGATTCCGATCAGGGCTAAAAGCACTATGCTTTTTCCATATAAAAAACATTTAAGGTGAAGTTTTCATAACACTGGAAAAAGGAGTAATATAATGGAATAATAAAACAGACTCCCATTACCACAGCTCTGAAAATGACAGACAAAAATAATAGTGAGACACACCAGTGACTCTGTTCTCACCTAAACACTAACATTCAGCATGGATCCCTTGGGGCCCTATTTCCTCAACCTGTTAGTATGCAATGCTATAAAATGGAGAAATAAAGTTATACATTTTTGATACTGCATGATTTCTAAGAACTTTAACATTCCAAAGAATAAAATAAATCACCCGTAAGAGATGCACTCTGACATATTTTCTAAACCTACCTGTTCATGGGATTTCTTTTTCACAAAGAAATCTTGAAAGAGCCAAATGCCTCAAGATCCTTCTGCCTTGGGAATGAGAAAATATTTTCCTTATTCTCTCCTCTCCTTGTTTTAGTTATAAGTGTAATCCCAATCACATACAGTTATGCTTATACACATACACATACCATTCATCAAACATGTCTGAATGCATTAAATACTAGTTGCTAGCTAGATATAGGGAATGCACAAATTTAACTGATGTGGATATTTTCAGCCTGTATCAAGGAATTCAAGAAGTAGTAGGGGAGATCACGGGCACAGATAATCATATATAATAAAGAGTGGATTATGATAGAGGACTTGCAGGGAGCTACAAGGCCCAGACAAAGGCACCTTGCCCCAAACGGGACAGTGGATTGGGGATGGGATGGGGAAAAGACACTGAGCCTTCCTGGAGGAGATCATACTTAAATTGAGTTTCTGAAGTTTCAGACTTACTGAGTGGGGAGGGAAGTGGATATTTTAGTGAGAATCAGGGGCAAGAGTCTCAGGAATTGTAAAACTTCACACGGAGCACACATTGAGAAAGTATAGAAACCGAGGCTGGAGTGGTCTCGTGGAGGAACTTGTCTACAGTTTCAGGAGCCAGGACAGATCTTGTTGCGTGACCCTGAAGGAACTCAGCGGTGGTGAGGCTCGACAGTGGAATCTGATTTTCACTTTTAAAGATCATTCCACTCATAATGTAGAACATAAATCTGTGTATCTATGGCTAGTTAGCCACCAAAAGAGTTTGCTAAAGGCTATCAGCTCAAAGAAACATTGAGATATCTAGAGAAACCAGTCTGAGATTAGGTTGACTGGAGAATGTTCAGAACTACCCCACAAACAAGGCTGACAGATGGAGCCTCCCCGATAATGCTCACCAACTCTGCGAAAGAATGGTCTGCCACTGAAATGCTGGCCACCACTTCTGCTGTCCCTCGTACAGCGTAACGGACACCTCACTGCTCTCCTCAGAACTAGAGTCGTGCCCCTACGTGTCCCAGCGATGGACTCTAGATCACATGTCTGCATACTAACTGCACAGGAGACCAGAAAGAGTGATTTTTGAATTCCACCGTTTGAAAGAGGAACTTATATTGTGAGATCCTATCAAAATTCAAGATGGAGGTAGGCAAGAAAGCACATTATTTACCACGAGGTGGAGACGCTACAAGAAATAAGACTGGCAGTGTTCCAAGCGGGAGAAGTTGGCGAGAACGAGCACAGTGGGAGTCGGCGCGATTCAGATGGTGAGGAAAGCGAAAATGGGGGAGTAGCTGGGATATAAAAGTGCTAGTAGGTCATGACGGTTTTGGAATATGAGTCTGACTTTTGACTCTAAGTTGCCAAGTGATAGCAGGGCTTTCACCAAAGTAAGGGACATAGAGGAATGAACTCAGTGTGAGGGGCACTGAAGAGTGAAGAGGGCAAACGCAGTGGTAATTTTTAGAATATATTCAGTCCTATTTTGAACATAATGAGTTTGGGCTAGCCAGGAGCATCCACTAAAAAAAAAGTCTAAAAATAAACTGATTTACAAGTTCAATACTGTAGTATTCAAAGATAAAAGAATAGTTTAGAAAGTATAAACATAATGAAGTTAAAACCCTAAAAATGGATGTGAAAACCTAGTGAATGAGGGTGAACCAACCTGTAATCATCAAAACAATCGTAACTAAGAAAATCACAGGTCCTGTACTCTGGTATTTGTGGTTTGCCAGCCGCCGGCTCAGCAGGACCTGTGGGCTTTTGGGCTCCAGGGTGTGGCTGCAACAAATTACTACAAATCCCGTGGCTGAAAACAACACAGATTTATGCTCTTGCAGTTCTGGGGTCAGATGTCCACAGTAGGTCTGACTACAGCAAAAGCAAGGTGTTAGCACCACAGTCCTTCCGGAGGCTCCCAGGGGCAGTTGGTTCCCCGGCTTTTCCAGCCTTGAGAGGCGGCTGCATTTCTAGATACAGCCCCTTCCTCCTCTTCAAAGCCAGCAGAGTGGCATCTTCAAGTCCTCAACTCTTAACTGCTGTCTCCCTCTTCCACCTGTAAAGACCAATGTAATTACATTCTTCCCACAAGGATAATCCGTATTTTTTAAGGTCAGCTGATTAGTATTTTTAATTCCATCTATGATCTTAATTCCTCATTTTAAGGTCAGCTGATTAGTATTTCTAATTCCATCTATGATCTTTATTTCTCCCTTGCCATACTCACGTAGCAATTCACAGGTCCCACGAATTAGGACATGGGCCTCTTTGGGGGCTTGGGGAGAATAACATTCTTCCTAAAACAGATGGCAACAGGTTTTAATCTTCAGGTTTTGTTCTCCTAGCCCTTCCAGCTCGTCTGTAATCAGGGGCTTGCACTGAATCTTTCTTCGAATCATCTAGAAAGGTCTCTGTATTCCTTCAACAGTATCCTGTCTGGATACCGACTGAAATAAGGGATTGAGCTCTATTGAATGAGACAGGAAGCTGTGGAAGGTTTTGAGCACATGAATGACTTCAGTTGCCTTTGAATTTTAGAAGGATCACTCAGATTATGAGGAGACTAAACTACAGTTAGTTGTATTTTAAATTTCAAGTTCCCTCTATGCACATGCTAACAATTCAGTTACTGCATTGTATTATATGTAATTGCACTCTGACCTCAACAGCTTTTTCAAACCTTGTTAGCATCAAATCTTTTAAATATTTTATATGATATGATTTTTTAAGTGTTTTTGGCCATTGAACTTCATTCAAATTGAAGGTACAATATGCCTCAGGCCTGTCATGTTCCTGTCCTTTCCCTTTGATGTGCAGCTATGTTATCTGCTGAAAAACACCCTAAGGTTATTATTTTTGTCTTACTGCTATTTGACTCTCTAAAGACTTAAAGAAAAAGAGAAAAACAACATACAGAGGATATATAAGTAAGGGAGTGATTAGCATCTAAGCTTATTTTGAAACTTCCTTCTTAGGCATCTATACTGTTGTTGGTTTAATATTTTATATATTGGATTGATAATTTTATAGCAGCATTTAACATGCATATGCCACTCTAATATTGAGAATGAGTTTCAGAGATGTACCTATGGATTTCTTCAAAAGACATGTAAAGTCAGTAAAAGGTAAATATAATAAGTCTCCTCTTTTACAGAGGGGCAAACTATTAGAAATACTTCTCTCAAAGGAAACATAAACTTGCCTCTAAAAATCAGTTTCCTGATATGCTATTTCTTGTCATTTTATGTCCTTATTTTACAAATTCAGTGTAAATGCAACTATTGGATTTGAACTACTATAAAGATTTAAACTGCATTAGCATACTTACTACTTAAAAATAGATTTTTGTATGCTATGAATTTAAAAATTAAATAAGCGATATCAATTTATAAATAATAAATATCAGTTTCTATACTGAGTTATCTCATTTGCATTAAACTGATTAAAAGTTATAAAAAACACATTCTCTTTCATTCCTTTTAAGGACCAGTGCTATGTAATATGATCAGTTATAACTTCATGGTTAAAACATATTCTTTGTTTTATTTCTCAGATATTGTTATTGTTTCTATTTTTGTTACTGTTATTTTTGACTTAGAATTTTAAGCCTGGGCACCATAAACAATTAGATTTAAATGACAAAACAAGATTGAAAGTCCCTTTAATTGCTCATAGAACACATCAGTGTTCTCATAGAATAAATATCAAACGACAATTTTTCCTAACAGAAAGAAGAATGTATATTTTATTACATTTAGTGTACGATCATATTAAAACTTTCAAGGAAAGGGGTGTTTTAAGGTATATTTAAAAGCATAGTTGATGTAATACAATGAACATTATAGCATTTGAATAAAATTAAGTAATATCCTGGGAGTTTTAGAAAATAAATCAAATCAACTTTCCATGTAAGCACTCCTGTTAGTTGTTGTGTCTATAAAAACTTCTGCTCTAATGTTTTGTTAATGGCTGTTGTAAATACAGATTGTTATTCCGGTAATTGATTCAGTACAAGGCAGGGACAGTACATTGCTGAAGGCAAGAAGGGCCCTTTCATAAACCTCAGAGGATCCTGTCTGAACCAGAGGAGGAGTTCCTGGGGCCCAGGGAATATGCCCATTCTGAGGCTGGCTGCCCCCCATTAACCACAATTTAGGCACCGAAGAAGCTAGACTTTGCTGCTCAAATACCTCCAAGCTTTCATCCAAGGCCTTCAAGTACCTGTTCCACAGGTCCTTGCTAATCAGGATGGATCATGGATCCAATGGCAGGCATACTCCTAAGCCCAGAAGATGACCAATGGGAAACTCTTTGTTGCTGGGGATTTGTATTTGAACAGAACTGGAAAACGCTGCCTGGAATATCAAAACATTATGTATGCAGCCTTCATGATTCTGACTGGAGAGAGATGAGTCTATGGATTTAAACTTGAATTTGGTCTGTTAGCCTCATCTTAGATAAAAGGACAATGCAGATGGAGTGACTGCTCGGGGCCACTGATAGAGGAGGGGAATATTTGCCGAAAAATGGAATTTGGGGTCCAGTCCTTCAGTTTTTAGGGTCAGACCTGAAGTGGAACACCAATGGAAACAGGACATAGTATTTGTTTCCTACTGTTGTTTTAAAGTTAATTAAAGTTAATTTAAAGTGTGTTCTTCCACTGCCCCAGGATACATCCGCTTTCTCAGGAAGGTCCTGTAGTTCAATGATGTACTTTTTGATATAAATTTTTATGATGCAAAATATAGCTTTAATTTGATAATGAATTATATTTCTGAACATCTTCCTTAATCCATTAATCTTCACACTTCCATATTAATAAAATAACTTGCTGCTTCTATGATTTTATTATTTTAGACTAAATAATTTCTACACTTATAACTCATTTGAAAATATTTTATCATATGCAGTGTGGTATTATGTGGGTGTTATTTTACTTAAAATATAATCCTGTACAGTTAGCATGCTAATGAAGAATATATAGTCCATCACTAGTCATCTAGCATTATTTCATAAAGGCAACATGTCAGAGATGGCTTGTATAAGAATTTTTTATCTGAATTTGATCAATAATCTACAGTAATAAAATTAACATACTGAATGTCAGAAATGGATTTTTATTAGTGAATATAGAATTCCCTCAACTAGCATAATAAATATTTCAAATAAACTCTCTTTGATAAATTTAAATGTATTCTAGTCATATGGAATGGCTGAATTATTTTCAAATGCTTCCCACACCTTGATAAGTAGGATATAAAAATCAAGCGAGGCTGGATAGCCTCCAGGGATGACACTAGAGGCTTGATTTTTCAATGTTTTGTGTTTAGCCACAGCTTAGGTGGCTTTGTGATGGCAACTCTGGCAGTTATAAAATCCTGCCTGGCTCTGGAAAGATGAGGGTCTGCTATGAACATACATACATGAACCTTTTAAATGTGGTCAGGACACCTAAAAGGATAGAACTATTTATTCAAGCTGACAGAATGAATTGTTTGAACTGTTTTGAGCTTGCTTGCTAATAAACACATGATTTATAAATGTCTGCATGGTGGAAGAAAATCTGTTTTGGAACTTGCTTTTATTATAATTTGTTGAGCAGTTCGTGAAAGAGTAGTTAATTTCCAGCCACCTCAAACTTTTTTGGAAGCTACAATGCATTAACTCAGCCAGCTTTGAAACCCAAGTAAATCCCACAACATTCAACTGTTACTCCTTCAGACAAAGTGAAATGAATACCAATATGAAAGGATCTGTAGCCAAGATAAAAGTTGACTGGGTTAGAGAATATGACTTTGAAAGTACCAGAGGTCATGATTTTAGAAAGAATTTCCTTAAAGATTTAACTGAATATGACAATAGCAGGTTCCTCCTGAGTATGTTTCCTAGGGAGCTCTGAATTTCAAACCCTGCAACGACCTCACTTCTCTCATCAAGTAATTCAAGTTTGCCTCCATTTCTGGGTTCCCAGAAACAGGCCTTACATGAGCTGCCCAAGAGTTTTGCTCCATGAAGAGATGAAATATACAGTGTCAGAACCAGAAGCGCCTGAGAGCTCACCTTCTGGTCTAAGGGCATTTCTGATTGCTCTATCCATGGAAGGCAACCAACCTCTTTTTTTTTTTTGAACTGCATTTTTTTTAAATTGAAGTATTGTTAATATACAATCTCATATTGGTTTCAAATATACAACACAGTGGTTCAATAGTTACTCATATTATTAAATCCTAACCCCCTTTAGTGCAGTTATTATCTGTCATAGAAAGATGTTACAGAATCATTGGCTATATTATCCGTGCTGCACTTCCATCCCTGTGACCAGCTTATATTACTACTGAGATTTCTGTGCCTCTTTATCCCCGTCTACTGATCACTCCCCCACCCCATCCCCATGGTAACCACCAGTCACTTCTCAGTGTCTGTGAATTTACTGCTATTTTGTTCATTTTGTTTTTAGATTCCACATGTAAGTGAAATCATATGGTATTTGTCTTTCTCTGACTTATTTCACATAGCATAATACCCTCCAGGTCCATCCATATTGTTGGAAATGGCAGGATTTTTCTTTCTTATGACAAAATAATATTCCATTGCATACATGCACCACTTCTTCTTTATCTATTCACCTGTTAATGTGCACTTGCTTGCTTCCATATCTTGGCTATTGTAAATAATCCAGCTATAAACATAGACGTGCATATAGCTTTTTGAATCAGAGATTTTTTTCTTCAGGTAAACTCCTAGAAGTGAAATTATAGAGGTGAATGGTATTTCTATTTTTAGTATTTAGAGGAACCTCCATAATGCTTTCCTACAGTGACTGCACTAATTGACATTCCCACCAAAAGTGTAGGAGCATTTCTCCACATCTTCTCCAACATTTGGTATTCTTGTCTTTTGGATAGTAGTCGTTCTAACTGGTGTGAGTAACTATCCCACTGTGGTTTTGATTTTCATTTTCCTGAAGATTAGTGATGTAGAACATCTTTTTATGTACCTGTTGGCCATCTATATTTCTTCTTTAAAAAAATGTCTTCAGGTCCTCTGCCTGTTTTTAAATAGGGTTATTTGGGTTTTCTTATGTGTTGAGCAGTATGAGATCTTTATCTTTATATATTTTGGATATTAACACCTTATTGGATAAATCATTTACGAATATATTCTCCCATACTGTAGGCTGCCTTTTAGTTTTGCTGATGGTATACTTTGCTGTCCAGGAGCTTTTGAGTTTGATGTAGTCCCACCTGATCATTTTTTATCTTATTTCCCTTTCCTAAGGAGACATAACCAGAAAAAAATTGCTCATGCTTATGTTCAAGAGATTTTTGCCTATGTTTCTTCTAAGAGTTTTATGGTGTCCTGTCTTTAATCCATTTTGAGTTTACTTTTGTGTGTGGATTTAGTAATCCAGTTTCTCTCTCTTGCATTTAGCTGTCCAGTTTTCCCAACACCAGGTATTGAAGAGGCTTTCTTTTCCCCATTGTATATTCATAGCTTCTTTATCATATATTAATTGACCAGATATGCATGGGTTTTATTCTGGGCTCTCTATTCTCTTCCATTGTTCCATAGGTCTGCTAAAAAAGCATTTAACAAAATTCAACATTCACTCATGATAAAAACTCTTAAAAACTGGGTATAAAGGGAACATACTATACCATAAAAAAGGGCATATACTACAAACCCACAGCTAACATCACACTCAATGGCAAAAAGCTGAAAGCTTTTCCTCTAAGATCAAGAGTAAGACAAGGATGCCCACTCTCACCACTTTTATTCAACATAGTACTGGGGTCCTAGACTTGGCAATCTGACAAGATAAAGAGATAAAAGGCATCCAAATATGTAAGGAAGAAATTAAACTGTCACTATTTGCAGACAACATAATATTATACATAGAAAACCCTAAACCCCATCAAAATATCTATTAGAACTAATAACAGATTCAGAAAAGTTGCAGGATATAAAATCAATATATAGAAATCTGCTGCATTCCTATATACTAAAAACAAACTAGCAGAAAGAGAAATCAGGAAAACAACTCCATTTAAAATTGCATCGAAAGAATAAAATAACTAGGAATAAACTTAACAAAGAGGTGAAAGACCTGCACTCTGAAAACTCGAGAAAGAAATCAAAGAAGACAAACAAGTGGAAATCTGTCCTGTGTTTATGGATAGGAAGAATTAATATTGTCAAAATGGCCATACTGCCTAAAGCAACTTACAGATTTATTTGAAAAAAGTATTCATTTTTTTCTGATTTTAAATTAGGTGTCAGTCACAGAAAGTATATTCAGAAATAAAATACAATGTACACCAAGGAGATATATATACATAACATTATTTTTAAGTACACTTTAAGTTTAATCTTTAAATTTGAATTAATTTAGAACAAAGGAGAAAAAATTCATCTCACAGGTTTGTAGAACTACTATTCAAATCTATTTATCTACTACTACCCATATTCAAGTTCAAAGACAAAAGCCTTCATCTTCAACTCTCTAACAGAGGGTCTAAGCCTTTAAAATACTTGATGTGCCACACTTGGGTGCTCCTCACAAAATATTATTCTAAGCAGAATTACTACTCTTATTTCTCTAACTTTAGAGAACTCTCTAGAGAAGGTTGTTCTTGCTCCCATCTATACTTAGATTCAAATTCTTATATCTCACTGCAGAACAATACAGATTTTTGAGTGAGAAATGTGTGAGAGATGAAGTCTATCAAAGATGAAAATAGTTTAAGAGCCTAATAGAAGCTAGGCACTCTATGACCAAACCATAAAAAATTCCTGAAGTTTACAGTTCAATAGGCTGTGAACAGTGATGAACAAATTCAAAGTAAAACATTCATCATGGAATACAATTACAAGTAATATGAAAAAAAAAGAAAGAAGAAGGAAAGGGAACATGGGGTGGGAGGTTGTGTAAAGTATGTCCGAACAAAGACCAGAAAAAAGTGAGGATGTTGACCATGGGAAAATCTGTAGGAAGACAGTTCTCGGATGGAAGGCAGGTGCCCTGGGTTAGATGCATCCCTGCATGTTTGTACTTGGAAAACAGAAATGAAGCCAAGTGGGCAGAAATACAGTGAACGAAGGCATGAAGAGTGAGGCTCAGGGAGAAAAATGAAGACCAAATGCTGCAGAGCATACATCGCAAGACCCTGTGTGAATTTCTGGATTCTCTATAATTAAAAGTCGTTGGAATGTTCAGAGCGGAAGTGTGATGCAATCGACCTTATGGAGTGAGAGTGAAGAGAAACAAATGAGCAAATTATTGCAGTTCTCCTGGTGAAAGATCATAGTGGCTGGGCAAATATAGCGTCAGTGAGAATGAGAAGTTGTCACATCATAGCGTATCACCAAAGCTAAATTGACATTAGCCCACAGATCAGATGAGGGGTGTGAGACAAGATGTGAACTGTGAGTGACTCTCAGGCTTTGACCTGAATGTCTAAGATGGAGAAGACTGTAGGAGGGATTAGTGTAAAGAAAACGATTAAATGTTTGTTTTGAAGACATGTTAAATTACATATAGCTATTGGACTTTCAAATGCAAATGCTGAATGAAATTCATGTATCCATCTGAAATTCAAACAAATGATCTGGGCCATAGATAAGCATTCAGGGAGTCATTAGTATGTAGATAGCATTTAAGCATAAGACTGGTTATAAGGAATGACTACAAGAATGAAGCAATTTATAGAAGGAAATGGGGTGTACAAGTGATTTTTTAAAATATTGAAACATTATATTATGCTTGCAGCTAATGAAAATTGAGGACAATAATAATGCTTGAAAGAGAGGTGAAAATTTCTAAATAAGTGAGGATTAATGGGACCTAAAATAGGTGTCATTAAATATGAGATCTCTAAGTACAGGAGTGAAGGAAGCATCTAAAAGTTCAGACATATTTGAGTGAGCAGACATGGAGAAGTAGTTTGCAAAACACTTCTGATGGATTTCTCTTTCTCAGATAAATACTAATAAAATTAATTAGCTGAGAAAGAGGATCAACAAAAGATGAGGGTGGGGAAAAGAGAATATTTTCCTGAGCAAATAAAAGCAATTATAAGAATTACTTTATAATTATAAATTATAATTTTCTAGTTACATACATAAAATAACTATAAATTACACATTATAAATCTACTTGATGACAACTATTCTTTTAAGCTTTCACATTTAATTTTAAATAGGTTAAAAATCTCACAGATAAAATTTCAGCATACATAGAAATGAAAACTCCATTGACAAATATATCATTTTAGAGAAAGCATAGTCCAGCCTAATCAATGTATAAGGCAAAGAATTAAATAAGGACAATGAACATACCACTTTTCAAGAATTCAGCTGACTACCTAATTGGGACCAACCTTCCTTCTTAGGACCACTGAAGAAGTTCACAGTATATTGTTTTTGTCTGTTTGAAGTTATTGGAGATATCAAGACAGAGAAGAATTATTCAGCTCATTTCTAGAAGCGCATGGCATATTAGTGAATTAGGTTTTGTGTTTGGGATAATCTTTAAACTTTTAAACATACTTCATTCCAGAAAAGGCAAGCAGAAGACTGAGAAGCTGAGTGGAACATCTATGAGTCCCCAGCATGTACGGAAACAACAACTAGTATTCAGGTTCACTATGGAGAGGATGGTAAATCTGCTACAGATCAGGACTCCAAAATATAAGTTCAAAAAAGACTACCCCTTGCTGTTTTGTTCCTTCAGTTTTGCTTCATTGTTATACTCCACAAATGAGGGAAATCATTTGGTACAGCAACAGACTCACAGACTCCAAGAAGGGACAAGAGGTTACCAAAGGGGATGGGTGGGGGAGGATGGGTGGGGAGGGAAGGAGAAGGGGATTGAGGGGTAATATGATTGGCATACATGGTGTGGGGGGTCATGGAGGAGACAGTGTAGCACAGAGAAGACAAGTAGTGACTCTGTGGCATCTTATTACACTGATGGGCAGTGACTGCAATGGGGTATGGGGGGGACATGATAATATGGGTGAATGTAGTAACCACATTGCTTTTTCATGTGAAACCTTCATAAGAGTGTATATCAATTATCCCTTAATAAAAAAAAACTAGACCTTTCAGTGATTGTCACTCATCTCTGAATTATCCAAAGTCCTGAAATTGAGATAGTTAATATTTTTGCCAGAATCAAACCAAAACTCTTCTTGGAAGAAGATATCATCATTCCAGGGCTTTAATTATTTATGTAAATCTTAAATACAGTGTCTAGCATTTAAAACTATAAGACCAGATGCTATACCTTTCATATTTTATAAGTGGAAATAAAAGATTTCTAGGCAAAGAAAAACTGGGAATTTATTGCAGGGCACCTATTCAAAATGAATTAGAGAAAATTCTTCAAGCAGGAGGAATATGATAAATACCCTCTATTGCTTTCATATGCCTATATTTTCCAGCTCTTTCTTGATGCAGTCCAGTTAATAAATGATTTCAAATGAGTTTTCCTTAACTGAATAAAAATAGTTTAAATTTTATCGAATGAGGAATAACTTTGCATGAGGCAAAGAATTTTAATAATGCAGTAAAGGACTAATTTTTTATTGTCATATTCATTCATTGATCCCTCAGCAGTAAATATTTTTTGAGGATTTGTTGCATAAGGCATGGTACTAGATGATTTCTTCATACACTCCTTTACTTAGTGACTAAGATTTGAGTGACAATACTATTCCAGGCTGTATACTAACCAAAATATAAAGTATATATTATTAATATGGCATTATTCTTGTCCACATTGATCATTAGATTCTGGTTGGGAGATGATGATAGATAAAATAGATGATAGACAGATAGATAGAGACAGATAGACAGATAGATAGATATAGATAGAAAGATAAATGATCACTATAGCAAAAGAGGATAATAATCGAAATTTTACTATCAGTGTACGACCATCAGGCCATTTTTCCCTTAAACTAATAAAGTACATTAATATATGAAAAAACACTAAATTCCATTTTGTAGGTTTTGTTTTATTGCTTCAGCTGGTGTGTGTCAGTGTCCTTGTGTGTAGGTGTGTGTTGAAATTTAGTACTCCCATTTGAAGCCAGCCCTCCCAGGTTTTGCTATGCATTCATTTAATAAGTACACCCGTACAGATTTCTTCACACTGTTGATGAAACAGAAAATGGTACTGGCTCTAGTACAGTCTTGAAAGCACAGAAGCAGAAATTGTCCTCTCGTCCCTAGGTTGGCAAATCTTTTCTGTCAAATGATAGATGCAGATAATAAATATTTTAGTCTTTGTGGGGAACATATGGTCTCTGTCTCATTTTCTTTATTTTTGCCTTTCTTATAACTGTTTAAAATGTCAAAAACCATTCTTAGCTTGTTGGCTATACAGACTATAAGCTGGATTTGGTCTGCACCCATGGTTTGCCAATCCCTGCTCTAGACCATAAGATTCACTGGCGTGTTTGCCACAGCCTGTTTGAAATAGTTCAACTAAGTGTCTATTCTTCAGACTTTGAAAGTGTGAAATCTAGAGTTAGGATCTTAGACTATCAATATATATTTAAAAGGCTATGTTATAATACAAATAAATTAAGCTAATGGAATGTACCTGTTTCATAAACCTAGCAAAAAGGCTTAAAGAGCTTGGTTATGATATATGATAAATGAATGCATGTTGACTTTTGTAACTTTGGCTTTCATATCTAAGTTCTTAAACACTACTTGAGTTGATAATTTTGGAATTTTTATAAGAATTGACTACACGCTTCTCTATACTGTATATTTGAAAGTGAAAATCAGGCCTTTCACTTCTTCAAAAATGTAGTGAGTTCTTGAATCTTGGTCTGTGATTCCATGGTTATATCCAATATTCTCCATTATTTGAGGCAATAATGTGCTTGGGCCTGAATCTTCACTATTTTAATGGTCTTCAGCATTCTCACTTTCATTCTGAGTATCTTTAACTTCAATTCCTTTTAACATGGAAAAAAATTCTTTATAGATAAAATACTTTCTTGTAAATTCAGTAGACATAAGAAGAAAATGGTATATATTTTTCTCAACTATTCAGACGATTCCTTAGCTTAAAATAAAATTTATAAATGCCTTTTTTGGTTGCCTCAAGTTTTACATGATCTATAGTTTATTCTGGGTTGTACAGTCTTCCAGCTGTTTTTATAGAACTATGCCTTTGTTTTATACTATCTTCACAGGCTGTTTTATAGGAAAAGACAAGAAACAATTTTAGAATAAAATATTTTTGAATAATAGTGACACAAGGTCATCCAGACTGCAGCCTGGATGATATTTTCTTTTCCTTTTCCCCCTCTGCCTAAAATTAAAATGACCTATAAAATCCCTCCCAGCAAAGTGGAAGTGGGTATTCATAAGTGTTTTTGCAAAACACCTTGATGGAGAGAGTGTGCATACAAAGTTGCTCTTTTGATTTTCAGCATTTGCATGGATTTTTGCCATGGCAATTAAGAAGAGAAATAGTGACAGTAATAGAAATACAGTTGATAAAGTCTATGTGCTTGAGGCAGGAAGTCACTACTTCACTAAGTGAACAAAGAGCTACTGCTGGAAGAGAAATGGAAAGGTCTCTGCAGTAAGCAACTTACTTCCAATACCAGGAAGCAGCCACAGTGCGATGGGATGTGGGGTAATTTTGGAAAGTAGATCAGAAAGTGCAGAAAAGAGGTGTCAAAAAATTAACACAATAAAAGAAAAAAGAGGTTAGAAAAAGCTCAGATATCCCTCTGCTGGTTCAAGGGCAGGGAATTTGATGGAGTGTTAATAATTTCACCAATATTTAAGAAAGTAGGGCTTTATAAGTTAACACCAAACACAATTATTGTATGATTACATATTTGTTACATGAACGTTAATGTAAGAACACTCAATATATGGCCAATACCTGGTAACATGTTTTCTAAAGGCACCAGGAATGCTAGTTAGCAAATAGCAAATCATTGCTCAAGGGAAATACAGGGTTAAATTCCTGCCAGTCTGTTGTCAACTGACCAATGCAGAAATTTGTTTTGTGTATTTCTGTTTAAAAATAACTTAATACATATGGTTGATTCATTAACCCTGAACTCACAGCCAACAGCACTATAATTCATACCTCAACAAAGCTCACCCAACACATGCTGTATTCTCTCTGTAAGGCACAGTCCACCCTTTTTGTGCTACAGAAAACCAGACAACACTTCAGCACTCTGTTTTGGGGGCCATTTTAAACAGCCCACAGTAAAAAGATACAAAAAAAGTGTGAAAAGCATGGCACTAAATGAAATGCAGAAAGGATATTTGAAGTGTGAGAGCTGAAACAAGACACCGTGTTACTCGGTCCGACAAGCTGAGTATGTGAGCCAGGGAGACTCAACTTTACCCTTCTCTGCGTATGAACGTTTGCAAATGAAGGTCACCGGTGACATGTCACAGATACTGATTTGGAGGTTACAAATAAATTTTAGCCCGTAGGCAAATTCTCAGACACAAATCTTCAAATAATGAGGATCGAAACTGCCTCCTGTTCCAAGTTTCACCTGAAAATGTACTGGGAAAGCAATATCGATAGCCTCCATCTGGCCAGGAGATAATAAATGTACACCACGAAGATTACATTTCTTTTTTTCTGTTATTTTCTCCTTTTTTTCTTAACTCTTTGACATCTTCTGATCTCTTGCTTACCATCCATGAATTTTTTTTATACTGATTGCTGTTCATTTTTTAAAAAACACAGATGGTATATCACGTGCTATGTATTATTACTTCCTCCAGACACATGTTTCACTTCCATACACAGCCTTAACTATTTTACGTTCTGACTCCCACCGTACCTAGATGATGAAATCTGTGCCTCGTTATAATGAGTTATAACCGACCCTGAGAACACAGCTAAACTTAGTAAAGTGACTCAGCCAAGTTGCTAATTTCATAGACTTTAAGCCTGACAATTAAGCATACTCAAATAATCTTTGTCTGTTGTTGTTGAAAGTAGTCGAAACTTCTACAAAAATCACTTAAGCAAAAGCATAATTTTATTGTTAGACTCAAGGGACAATTTTTCATTTAACATACACAAAGAGCATATACATTTATTTTCTTTACCACCTGAGAACTCAACATAAACTATAATAAAGGAAGTTAAGAGAAATAATACTACAAAGAAGAGAACAGGAGGAGAGCTATTAGCAGAACCCATTTATAAGAAAGTTTGTAAGAGTGATTATTATATTCCTTGTTTAAAAATAGTGAGAAGCTAATTCTCCACACAGGATCACCCCTAGAATGTACAGAGTCCTAGGAAACTACTTCTGCAGGGCTCCTGTCTACAAAAATGTATCAGTCATCCAAAATCAGCATAACAGTTCCATTTGCTGGCTTTATATCTGTTGATCTTATGAAAAAAATATCATGCCTCCAGTGGGAGTTATCTGCTTTATCAGACCGCTCTCTTGGAATCTGGGTCTGGCCACAGTGCCTAGAAGGACCCACACAAGGGACTTCCAGAGTTCCTTGAGACGTATTGTTGACTCAACCTATGGGGTAAAGCATCAGAGTGACCTATGGAGGAGAATTGGGAAATGGGGCCCGGATGGACACTTGTCTCATGGAATGCCAGCATGGATAGCACTGTCAGCCCAAGCTACTCCCCCATAAGTAGACAGTTAAAAATGTCAAGGAATGGAATCCAGAGAAGGGGACACCATGTTGCCCAGAGCTCAAGGCAATCAAAGGATAGTACTGGATCCATCAAAGAATCAAATTCATGGCCTTAAGCTTATTAATTCCTACAGTGAAACACTGAGTATGGACAAGCCTCCATGAACCATATGGCATATTTTGGCAAACTCGGAAAAACACCTCTTCCTTTATTTTAGTTTTATTTGTTCAGAAACTTGCTGTAAAATATAGATTTTGTTAGAACATGACACTTTATGTTGTCACAAATACAGAAATTTAGCACATTCCCTCATATCATTCAACTTTATTATTCCTGAAGAAAGAATCTTTGAAGGTTTTGTCATACTGTATCACTCGTGCCTATGGCACTGCATGGCACATAGTTGCCAAGTGTTTTGTTGAATGAATTAGTACTAAAGCTTAATTTAAATCATTTCTGCAACAATGATATAATCAATAGAAAAAATATAATTGACATCAGTTACTTCTTTGCAGAAAAAATGTTTGGTTTGATCCAGATGAGACATGTTAAATGATGTGCAAAACCAGGTCTTTTAAGTTGTTCTCCTTCATGTTCTGCTCCAATTTGCTAAACTACATTCCACCCAGCACCTCATTTATGAGAACTAGTCATTTTGATTCAGAAACATTGTAATTACTCAAGTATAATGAAAGTATGATTATTTACAACTCAAGAATATTTGTTTACATCAGAGGTACACACTACTGAGCTCAGTATTTTTTATTGTTTCAGGAAATAATGATATCATAATTCTAATTTTAAAATACCAGATAACTGGTGGTGTAAAGGCCAATTGATTTTTACATTGAATACAGAATAGGAAAAAATTAGGTGTTGGTAGGGGTATCACTGGGCTCACTTCTTGAAAAGAGCACTAAATAGCAGATACATCGAGAAATTATTTTTACTTATTAGCCAGTCTGATCATATCTATTTAATGCCTGAGTTTAACATTCAGTATAGATTTGTAGATTTGTTCAAAAGGCATTGTCAAACACTATTTTAAAAAATAATCAATTTAATTCTGCAGAACAATGGAAATATGTATTAGAAATATCAAAGATTACTTTTTTGTGTCTTTTACAATTCCTATTGTCTTAGAAATGTTACATAGGAAGGTTTTTATATTTCTCACCAGAAAAATTTTGCATGAATTTCTTACGTAAATTACAAGAAAAATATAATCTGTATTTCTAAGCATCACAGAAGTATACATAGTCTATGAACTATTACAATCTATGCTGTCAAGGAATTTACCATTTACAAATGTGATTTGCCAAGCAAAATAATAAAGTGGTCAGTAAATGTCCATAGAACTCTTGAGGGCAGGAACTGAGGTGAGAAATATACATGTTAAGCATAGATAGGATGACGGTCTGTTCCTTCAAGCTAATCACAATCTATATATTCTCTAATCTCAGGTGTGCTATTCATCTCTGACATCTTTACACAACTTGCTGTCCTCTTTTACCCTTTAGAAAGAAAGTGAATTTTCTAAGTCACCAAAACATCCATATGTAAGTTACTATACCTTGATGGATTGCTTTTCCCAAACTATATATTTTTTTCATTTAATTTTACTTAGTTTCAGAGAGTTGAAATAACTTACTTAAGGACATAAATCATGTTTGCAGCATAGCTACCATGAATCTGAGATATTCTAGGTCCTGGAACACTCTCCCAAACATCTCCTTACTTGACTAACTTCAGGGACAAAACATTCAGAAAGTCTCCCCCCAAAAAGAGAGGGGCACACATTAATAGTAATAAAAATAGTATTGGCTTCTCACTTCTGGAGATGCCCACACTCTCTCCTTGAGTGTGTACTTTTACTTTATTAAACTACTCTTTGCTTTTACCTGCTTAACTGCTTGTGAATTCTTTCTTAATCAGTCAAGAATCCTCTCCCATGCTGAGGTCTCACCTAGTGCACAGGGAAATCTCCCTGGATTGGATTGCCTGACAACAGTGTTTATTTTTTCTTATCATATTCAAGTATTGCTTTTGCAAATGAAGGATTCTAGACAAATAGTCTTCTTTACTGCAAAAAAAAAATATTAATACAAATGTACGTTTCCTTATGATCACAGAGAGAATAAAAAGAATAGGTATACAACATGCTAATATAATGTGTTCTAATAATGCTATGATAAATGGTTATTGTTAGTATGAACTAAAAAGTATAGTGTCCTGTTTATATATCTTAGAGAGATAGTATCCTGGTAGAAATCATATTACTGTTAATTAGCTCAAGAAAGCAATGTGCCCTTCACAGCATTAAAAGATCAATTTAGTTATAAAAATGAGTAATTACAGCTGTTAGACTAATAATGGGCCTTTATATCCACAAAGAGGTCATTGTTGTAGAATATTCTTTCAAATGTGATACTGTGCACAGGGATCAAAATTTTATGTGTGTAAGGTCTTCCACTTTATGGTTCCATGAAATCTGAACAATGGGATAGATTAGAATTCAAGTCAGTCTTGACTACAAAATTTCTTTGTAATCAATATCATGTTGTCAGTGATATGGACAAATGAGTGGGGTAAATTAATTATATAAGATACGGTTTTAAGAAATGACCAGAGTAAATTCAGAGGGGGAAGAGCAGCCTGTGCCTTTAGGTTTGGAAAAATGTATTGCAATAAAACAAAATGTAGTCAAAGTCCAAGATGCCATGCAAAATACAGAAACATTAACTATTGTAGACAAGACACAATTATCCTTTCTTCTTTTAAAAATTTCCTGCTAGGAACCAGAAAGAATTTTAAATGTCTGTCAGGTTATCAGCATTCTCATTTTAAATATAATCAATCACTTTGCAAGGTGTAGCCTAACCCTCTAATAGTGAAAATATGGCAGTGATTGTCAGAAGTGAGGATGACAGAAGAGGGCTACCGTTTGCTATTCTAGAATGAGATGCGCAAATGAAGGTCAATACTGAACATGAGACGGAGGCACCGTAACATTAAATATTGTGGAAACAAAAAGGAAGTCTCAATCCTCAGATAATAAATGAAAGTTTCCAAGGAATAGAAATTATACAGTGAATAACTATTGATTACACAGATTCAAAATTAGAGCAATTCCCAGTTATGACCTATTGGACTTCACACCATGAGTGTAGCTAAGTCGAGCAATACTATATAACATAGGGAACATTATTTGAAAGTACATAGCCATTTTGAAGAAACTGTATTGATGAACACATATACAAATATATTTTCCTTTAGTTATTCTGTTTCAAATTAAGATTTTCTTCCTACCAAAAGCCCTTCATGATTTAAAGTAAACTTATAATCACGTCAACTTTATGAACCGAAAGTCTAATATTTTCAAAAGGGAATATCCCACCCCTAAATAACTATAATTTGTAACTAAAAAGTATGATACACTTAACATAGGAAATGTACATATTTCCATAGAGAAAATAAAGATGAAACTGCTTATTTCCACATTTACCTGACTGTGGGGAGAAGGTGATAAGCTGGGAAAGACCTCAGGGACGAAGTAACAACTGAATTGACTTTGAAGGACACAAGAGTATTTCAGATGAATATTCCAGAAAAAGACAGCATAAGCAACAAGTATTCACTGGAAAGAAAACCATAAAACTGCAAAATGATCCTTATTGATTAGAATACAATCAGCCAGTGTTGTTGACTTTCTGAGTCTGTCCTCATACTGTGAATTTACCTTTCTCAGGTACTACTCAGCTGCATCTCTTGCCCTGTTCTTAAACCAGTGCTTTGCCAATATTAGCACCCCCTTCCTGATGCCCAGGTGGAGCCAGGAATTGGTGTAATTACCTGTCTCGCTTTGGCTGTATGTTGTGCCTCCAGCGCACGGAGGCGGCCCCGCGCCAACGAGACAGCGGCCTCCTGTTTCTCACCTCATGTTTCCAGTTGTCGAACTAGTCGCCTGTGTCTCTTTGCGGCATGATTCCGGTCCCATGCTGAGATATGTTTTACCGGGCAACGTCACAGTTTAATACACATTTTCAAGAGACTCACTAATAGTTTGTTTTGAAACGGGTCTTTGTATGATAATTGGCTCAACCTCTTTTCTCTGATTTGTAATTACCACACAACGAACATGTTTAATTGTGAAGCAGAGCTGTTCTTATAATTAACCTAGAACTTTAAACACACCAATTTAAAATAATATGTTAATCACATGAATAGTTAATTTTTCAGTTTGTGACCTAAAAAGAATGTCACCAGGATTCTATAAAACTGAAACATGTTCCATAAATGCTATTGGCCATAGCTCAGGGCTTGTGCACATGCCATGCCTTCCGTTTGGCACAGCCCTCGTCCTTCAGCGAAGGAGCCCTTGACCAGTCCCTAATGGCCTCACCTTGTTATGAAGACACGTATTACCAATTAACAGAACTCTTTGTACATGTGTGTCCCCTTCACTAAATTATGAGCTTCTTGAGAGCAAAGACTGTCATCTTTCTTTCCATGTTCCCATCCTTAGTCCAGTACCTGATACATAATAGGTGTTTAATATGTATTTTTTAAATAAATATTGAGTGAATTCACACCATTTATTTAGGCTCAAAAGTGGACATTTTTTAAAGATAAATACGTATTTTGTTAACAATGTGATAGCAAAGGGGGCAGATTCTTAGAGGTATACAGATCGAGAGGAAATGTGAGATTAAATAGCAAGTAAATGCAAGGAAAGGCAGTTCTTGTACTGCATTATATATATATAAAAAAGCTCCACTTAAGCATTTTGATATAATCCAGATTTAATCCAAATAATAGGAAATTAGTCAAAATACAATTTTTTCCATTTCCTTTTGTATTGCTCTACCCGCCATCATTCTGTAAATTTTCTCTCCAGAGAACAGAGAACAGCTCTAGTCTTTTTAATAGCTCATACTGTACAAACCACTAAACACAGAGCAGTTACTATAATAAATGTAGTGTATCTGTATTCCTACTGCACCCAAGTGCATATTAACATTATAATTGAAGATGTATTTGTTGTATGCAAATCTGCTTGCTGAGACTACAAGTGAGAGTCTCTGAAAGAAGAATACTTTTATAATAGAGTGCTTTACATTTGGTACTTATCATATCTGAGGACAATATGAAAATTCATCAGAATATTCAAAAAATATGGTCAAGAAATGTAATTCGTCTTTATTTAGCTTAAACCATAGTGTTAAGCAGGAAGGCATATGTGAGAGGAGTGCAGAGAGAATAAGGCCAATGGCGCCCACTAAAAGGGACTCAAATAGTTAACTGGATAAAACCAGAGAGCCAGAAAGGACTCACATAGTTACTGAGTTAATTAGTCAAAGTTCCAAAGGCCAGGAGCAACTTGGAATATCCAGGTATATCCCAGATAAAGAAAAGTATCTGAGCACAGCCCATGTCTTCATTGTACCAATTGGATCATGCCATTGTAAAATCTACTTAGTTTGCAAAGGCCCAGCTTATTCTTTAACTTAACCTACATGCTATTCTTCCTTTTCTTCCAGCCTCTTAATCAAGTAACTTGATAACCAAGGCTGGGGACAGACCTCAGAAGTGTAAATAAACCCATGTGGACAAAGAATGCTGAAGTCTGCACCAACACAGTCCCCTAAACAACCTTATTATTAAGACAAAACTTCAAAGGAATTATGAATCACATGTATAATTCATGCTTTATGCTGACTCCTACCCAAAACACTATAGAAAACCCAAATCCTAAACTCCTAGGGGTGCCTCTTCTCTGAGATTGTCTGCACTCCCCTTTCTTCAAGCATGACACTCTCTCTGTTCTACTCCAGATAAGTAGGGAGGGGCTACTGAGAGCTCTGATTTGGGCTTGCACGTTCCCATCACCTGGGTGATCCTGATGGGACTGCACCTGTACGATCATGCTCTTTAGTAGCCTGCCTGAAAATTTCCTTTTTTTGCCTTTGGGAAGTTCTCAGAACATAAACTCTCTCCATCCAGTGCTCTGCAGCTTCCCCAAATCCTGGGGTGGTAGGGACTTCGTTCCCAATGGACACCGGGTGACACTGGCTTTAGTAGTTGTCAAGGGATTTGTCCATTTCCAAGCAGGAGTTCAGGGAGCATTCCCTTCCTCTGAGTTATTCAAGTAAACCTGCCTTTGTCTACCTTGACTCTGGCCTGCTCCTCCCTTGGGGTGCATTCAAATAAAACTTTCATTCTGCTTCACTACTGTGTCTCTGCCCTTCAATTCTTTGTTGCTGTGGGGACAAGAACCAAGGAGAATAAACTCAGCCCCTAACAATAGCTTTTATTAACATCTGGGATTCTTAAATGGGAAATTAAATACATTCTTAAAACAGACTCCAGCAACTATTACTCAAAATATTTTCTGAATTTCAGTTCACATACCTAAAGTTAAATCATTTATATGTGCTTTCATATCCTTTGAATATATTTATTGTATATTCTTATTCATAAGCTCCTGGTTAAAATGGGAAAAATCCTTGACTTCACTATTCCACTCTTTAAAAAAAATGTATGGAAAAAAATTAATCAATATTTTTACATAGTAAGAGTTAGGTAAGGAAAAGGTATGTCTTTCTTATTCCACAAATATAAGGAAATAAATCTGCCCTGAGTAATGGTTTGGTTAAATGGAAAGTATAATGTATTTCAAATTGATTTTGCACTTGTAGTATTATATCTCATTAATTCAGACACGGTATTTAAAAACAACGGGCAACTGACAAATTGGGAACACCACGAAGGGGCAAAGGGCTCAGTGCAAAGATGAATGGCTTGAGGTACTGGGCACATTCTAGTGGAAATATCTGTCAACTTGAAGATCAGTTATGGGATGGAATGTGGCTACAACTGGGAGAGTGACAGTACATACCGGGGTGATCATCAGAGAATGGAAAGAGATGAGTGGGCCAAGGTTGGAATCACATAAAAGCAATGTTAAAAAAGAAAAATCAGTTCTCAAATATCTCCCACACAAATACATGAGAAATGGCACTTGCACATGAAACTCATGTTGATTTTGCTGAGATTTTACAAGCTTATGTGGAGATATAAAGCTCTGGCACAGTTAATAATGTGTACAGAACAGTATCAATCCCTGTAGATGATGGCAAAACTAGGTCAGTTCCAGAGTGTGTGCAATGCCTAGTTCCTGAAAAAAGTTCTACTGCTGACTAAACTTCTGAAATAGCATCTAGGAACACAGGTGAGTGAGAATGACATTAAAGTGGTGCCTTTAAGTTCTCTATCGAATTTACATTTTAAGTTGATAAATGTTTGCAATATGGAACACTATGATGAGAATTAGAAGACCTCATATCCTACTTCAAATATACTGACAAAATAGAGCCTATGCATATATAACTCTAGGGGGAATCCCAGGGCAAAATACCTTTGAAACCGAAATCAGTGAAAGGGAGAAATAAAGTGGGAAAAACCCATTTATTTCTTACAAGCAGTCCGCTTCTGCTCTCCCATGTCTCTCGCAGTCTGGCTGCAGAAGAAAGCCCACCGAACCTCTCTGGTTTAGATATGCCCTAGCTCACCCTTGTAATTACCTGTCGATATGGAGATTGACTACTTTTCTCCAGCCCTTGGGAACACTTAGTGATATGGAGATGCAATAAGGCCAGATGTGAGATTCTGGAAATATTGCAATTTTACCCACAGCATATTTGACCATATGCATATACACATAACTTATATAGTCTATTTAATTCATCGATATCAATGACTAACAACACATTCACAGAGGTTTAAGGGACATATATATATATTATTTAAAAACTCCCAGGTTCCAGAAACAAAGAAATTTACTACAAATACTGTAGTAAATAATGACAAGAAAGGAACGTTGGTGTGAGAAGGCAGGGGTAAAGCAGTTTTAGATCCAAATTTAACAGAAGGAGGACTAGTGGTAACTTTAAACTATTTTAGGCCACTGTAGAGATACAAATTAATACAATTCCAAAGGAGCAGAGGGGCAAGACAAGACTAGAAGACAGTCATATCATTAGAAAGGAGAGAAAGGTTGTGGGGAGTGGGGACAGAGAGCATAATAACATAAAAAAGATAGTATAAAATGGAAGAGAGAAAAATGGAAACAAAAGTCATGGTACTGAAAAGCACAAAACAAGACATTATGAGTAATTGTTGCCAGACAGCTGCATCTGGCCAGGTCTCTCCCTGCTCACTAGTTGAAGCATGAGAAGAAACCTCAACCTGGACAGTGGAGGGTTCTTGACTCTAGGCGAGAAAGAATTCTCGAGCAGGTCAGATGTGTGTAGTTAAGGAAGGAATTCATTAAAGTAGGAGCAGCAGGGAATGGCAGCTGCCTTACAAGCAGCAGAGAACAGCAGAGCAGAGGGAAAGTTCTCAGCCTAGGGCAGAGTCCCCTGCCAACTCCTGAGCCATTGGAACTGCACAGCATAGGGACTAAGCCCCCACCACCCCAGGATTTGGGGGAGCCAGGGAGCACAGGATGGGGTGAGATTATGTTCTGAGAACCCCAAAGAAAGGAGATTTTCAAGCAGGCTACTAAGAGCAAATTGTACAGCAGCAGTTCTGTCTGGGTCACCCAGGCAACAGAAACATGCAGACCCAAATCTGAGCTCTCAGCAGCCCCTTCCTACTTATCAGGAGTAAAGCAGAGACAGAGTGAACACTTGGAAATAAAATGAAATAGCAAAGAGACAAACGGCAATCATTTGAGCAGTGAGAAAGCTTTATTTGAAAGTACGCACTTAAAGAAAGGAAAGCGCAGGCGTCCTCAGAGAGGAGGCATGCTGAAAGGTTTGGCATTCTGTCTTTTAAGCCTTCCACGAATGGGGCAAAGGGCAGGTGGTGTGTGGGGGTTGTTGGGTGTAGGTCTCAAGACGCTTATCTCTGGTGAGAGACACGGTGTCTCCTCTATTATCAGTCCTCCATCTAATTCTCCTAAATAAACCCAACACAAGGGGTTTATTTATCCTGTTCTTTTCCAAGATAGTGGTCACCCTCAAGATGTGGGGGCACATCAGCTTAGACTGCTTGCCCTACCTTAAAATTGGGCAGGTTACTGTCTGATTACCAGAGAATATGTTAGGAATCTTACTTCTCAACTCCCTGGATTTTAACATGGAATCTTAGCCCTACGATGGGAGTCCCTCCTGTTCTTACTATACTGTTTATATCTCATTATTTTTCATCATAGGCAGGAAAAGTTAATCATGATGTTTGTCCTATGTCCCTGCCCTACCTCATAATTCCAAATCTACCAGTATAAATGGACTAGGTTATTAGTTATATGACAGTTACAAGACAAGTATAAGACTTCAATAAGAAATGAACATAAATGAAGATGTGTCATGCAATTCTTAAAGAGTCACTCAAAACCTAACTAAAAAGATTAAAGATAAGAATAAAGAAATTATAAAACATAAAACTGAGGGTGTATAACACACAAGAATGTGATAGAACTCCACTGATAAAAAGAAAATAGATTCCATGGAAAAAAATGATCACTATTCTTTAATAAGTCTGAATATATCATTATTCACTGATTAAAGAAACAAGAAAACAACAATCCTGAACCTGTATGGACAAAACAAATTACCTTAAAAATGGATAAAACGAAAATGGCTGAATTCCTAGATAAAATTTAAAGCCACAATCATAGCAAGAAAATGGACCACTCTCTTAAAAATTGATCAAATAGTTAAGCCACACAATGGAACAAGAAAAATGAAAAGAGAATATCTATCCCTTATTAAATAAACATACAATATTTTCAAAAATCAGTATAATTTTGGTCAATAACTAAGAAATAACCAACAGTATACAACCCATATTGTTTAACTCAAGTAACAGAATAGAAATAAAACTGTCAAAACCTCTGCTTCTGACTATGGTGATAATGGATTACTGCCCATCAGTGTAACTGCTGCAGATGACTAGACAAGCCACATAAAGTTTAAAATTGCATGGTTGAAGGTATAGGACAGCTGTTGAGCAGGACGTGAGGGGTAATACCATAGAGAAGGTGGAACAATCAAGAGGCGAGGTGATACTCTGCAGCTTCTAATGAACTCAGAATATTTGTTACTCTGTCTGCAGGATAAGAAACTGAAGACTACGCAAAAGGCCACTGCTGGGGCGGAGGAGCCCGCAAGCTTTGGGCAGTCTTGTGTGGGTTGATATCAAAATAATTAGAGGCTTGAGGAGTCAGAAACTTATTCTATGAAGTCATATTTTTGGAGGCTTCTCCTGGGGGGTGTTATGTGTCTCCTGCCAGACTGTGCACTGACCCTCTACAAATCCTGTTGACGCTGAGACGCCGATATAGGTAGTTGGAAGCTGGCCTGGGCTTACTGAGAGGTGGGGTCGTATAGACAGGTCACCGACAGCATCTGCTAGAATAGCTGTTAGGATTTACACGTGCCAGGCGCTGCCTTTTAATTTTAGAAATCTGATATTTTGATAATATTAATGTGAAAGTAAAACTTCAAATTATTTATAGTAACCCATAGCACATTTTTATAAGGTTTGTACATAAAAGATCTCAATCAAGGTGTAAAAAGGACAAACCGTCAGTGAAATCACTGATCAGTTTTAGTTTTTTAAAGTTGAAATTTTTTCTGAGCTAAAGGACGAGATAAAGTGAAGGCAAACCATAGACTAGAAGAAGATGCATGTAACAAAGAATTATTGTTCAAAATCTATAATAACTTCTACAGACAAATAGGCTAAATCCCATGGAAACATGTGCAAAGACCGTGAATGAGAGCAGAATCCTCTATTGACTTATATCAGGAAGAGGAATGGACTGAGGTTAAAACCCTCACAGAATCCTTTGAGTAATGCAAATAGGCTTTACTTATTTGACATATGCCCATGGCTACCTCACTGGGTCACACACATCTATACAGTATACAATATGACAGCAGCATGTAGTTCATTCAACCTTAACCTGCAGGCTCTTCAAGCTTGTACAGCCTGGTCCATGTTTATTTCTGAACTGAGTATGGTTGAATCAGATATTCCTGGAAAAAATGCTACAAAGTCCTTAGATCAGGCATGTGATTCACCCTACAGTGGGTGGTTCATATAAAAAGAAACCCAGATTGTCAATATTTGCATGAAAAGATGCTAAATTTTACCAGTAATCAGAGAAATGCAAATTAAAATAAGACACAATTTCACACCTATCATTCTGGCTATTAAAAAATGCCAGTGATAATGATATTAGTTGTGATCACTAACTGCTCACCAAACACCAGTTAATCTTTCATGACTCTTCATGGATTAATTCATTAGATCATCACAAAACTCTAAATTAGGGATTGTTAGAATCCCCTTTTATAGATGAGAAAACTGAGGTTCCTTAGATGAAAATGAGTAACTGACAGAGCTGGAATTCAAACCTCTCTGAATGCAACACTGAGCATTTAATCTCTTCACCAACTTGACAACAGTAACAATTAAAAATGGGTAATCCTTAATTAACTGTTTTCTAGGCACCGTGTATTAGATCATGCAATCAGCACAAAAGTTCTGTGAGGTAGGTATTGTACTATCCCCATTTTAAGATGAAGAAACTGAGGAATGGAAACATTAAATTACTGCTAACAGAGTCAGAGCCAAAATCAGAACTCCAGGGCATATGCTCTTATCCGCTGTCTATATTGACAATACCAAATGTCAGTGCAGATGGAGGCAAAGGGCTATTGTAGTCACTATAGGAGGTAATATAATGCATGTGACCACTCTGGAAGACATTTTGGCAAAATCTAATAAACTTGGAGGTATGCATACACTATAACTGAGAAATCCTAAATCAATATATGTAAGTCTTCACACATTTGTACAAGACCTACCCAGGATGTTTGTTGCAAAATTTTTGACAATAATTAAAAATGTGAAATAACTACAGTGTCTTTCAACAACAAAATAGAGTTTAAGAATGCACATAGTTCTATAATGAAATACTATACTGTAGATAAAAGTAGCAGTCATATTTACATGTTTCAATAAAGTTACATCTTATTGTTAAAACACAGTTAAGTATAAATGTAGCTGCAGAAGGATCGAGTTTATGTAAGCTTTTAAAGGAAACATATTATTTATGGATATGTAAAAAAATAGCATAGATGAATAAGAGGTATGTATTTTGAATTAGAAATTTGGAATGATGAGGCTTATAAGCACTGTTTCATTATGGTATTACTGTATGAAGCAAATACTTTAAAATCATAAATATGTATTGGATTTGGGAAGGAGGTCAAGGTATTTGTCACATTACCCTTACACTTTTCTGATATATTTGAAGTATTCTGTATGAAAAATGATGCTAACAAATAGAAGTACCATAACTAAAACTAATACTGTATTAGTAATAAACAAATGGTAACTGAATAGGACAAACAATTGTGCCAAAATGGCACTTGAGAACCACTGATTTCAGGTAAGTGTGGGGAGATTGGATGGGAGAAAAATTCTGAAGGGCAAGTGAGAAGAGGAAGTCAGATAGAGAAGGAAGGCAACGAAAAAACATATAATCTATGGAAGAAAAAAACTTCAATAAGGAGAAGTGATACTTAATATCAAATATAGGAAGGAGGTCCAATAAAATTAGAATTTAAAAATATCTATTGAATTTGTTGAATAAGAAATTGTGGGTAAAATGGCAAAATTTCCAGAATCTCTTGCCTAGCCTTAGTGCATCTCCATATCAATAGGTGTTTCCAAGGGGTGAAGAGAAGTAGTCCATGTCCATGTCAATAGGTGATTACAAGGGCGAACTAGGGCTTATCTGGACCTGAAAGGTTGGGTGGAGTTCCCTTCTTTGGCAGCCGGGTGGAGATGCAGACAACTGTGTGTAAGAAATAAATGGGTTTCTTCCACTTTATTTCTCCCTTTGACTGATCTTGGTTTCAACGGTATTTTGCCCTGGGATTTTCCCCATGGAGTTACAGAAATCTATCAACGAGTTTCAGTGAAATGGTGGAAAAAATTGTAATGAGTTAGAAGTCAAAAGGAAGTAAAATAACTTGGGAGAAGACATGCAAAATATCTGTGGTATAATAAGAAAATATTTGGCTTTTGTCCCTGATTCCTGGTATAGAGCTCCTAAAACCTTTGGAACTTCCTGATAGAAGTATCTTTTGTTATTTCTATGAAATCCCTTTTAATCACATTTGTGTTTATGCTAATGAGTTGACTCAGAGTTGGGCCCCAGACAGCCTCATGATGGGGCTGGTCAACTGAAACACCAAACACTTGTGATTAGAGAGTGAGAATTCTTAGCCAGACTCTTCAACTCAAGGGAGAGAAGAAGGCCTGGGGATTGGGTTATAAAAACTCCTTTAGAAACCTTCTTGGGTTGGTGATATACCCTGACTCCACAGGGTCAGAAGTTCTTTTATTTAAGACTTTTCTAGATCTCGCCCTATGTTATCTCTTCACCTGACTATTCATTTTCTTCCTTTATAATAAGCCAGGAAATGTAAGTAAAGTACCTTCCTATATTCTGGGATCATTCTAGAAAATTATTGAACCTTAGGAGAGGGTTACTGGAACCCCCTATTTACTGGTCAGAAGAATGGCCTAAGGGTTTTGACTGGGGTTCAAATTTGGGGCAGTATCTTGCCTGAGGGTTTCAGCCCTGAGCAAGTTCACTATGGATTCAATGAGACTGAGGAATGACAATGGAACTTTCTGGGGTAAAAGGGTTTTATACCTGCCTTTATTCTCCCAGCGATAGGTCGATAGGTCAAGCACTAGAATCAAGTCTTCATCCAGCAGTCTCCAAGTCTGTAATCCTCCTTCATCTCTGCCTCCTCCAAGAGCACTGGGCAGAGATCTTTATATAGAGACTCAGTCAATAATAGCTTATTGCCTATGGTGTGGAGGCATTAGCCTAGCAGTAGGCCAATTACATCAACAAGTAGTTTAGGGTTAGGTGAGGATCCTGGCTTCCATTTTTCCCACAGGCAGTCTTGCGAGATTGAGCCCTTAACCTGTGGGGTCTGTGGCAACTCCAGGTAGTTAATGTCAGAATTGAGCTGAGTTGTTAGACATCCAGCTGATGTCAGAGAATTAGTTTGTGTTAGAAAACACATCACAGTATCCCATCCAAGAAGTTTCTCTGAGATAAAATGAAAAGAGACCAGTCAGTAACTGGAGGGTTAAGGGAAGTGCTTTTTTTTTTTTTTTAATTTCTAAAGAGGTTTGCAAATATTTATAGGTTAAGGGAATAATTAGGAAGCAGAAGATAAAGATACTTACAAGATACCTGATGAAGCTAGATCACTCAGGATGTGAAACTGAAGAAGAAGTCTTTCAGAGTAGATAGGAAGATATGACCCTGAACCCTGAATTGGAAATGGGAGTATAAGATTGTTGTTATTTTTGTCGTTTTAAGAAGAAACCAAGTTGTCTGAGTATACCTCCAGATGGCTTAAATTTTCTGTTTAAGAAGCGAAATCTTACTTTGAAAATAGGAAAAGAGAAATGAAATTTATATAGACACAGGAAATAAGAGAGATGATAGATAAAGAAAATAACTGCATGAAATCCCCTTTCTTCATGTCTTTCTCTAGCTAACACATCTAAAAATAAAGATATCTGAAAGAAAGCAGAAACTTATTTTACAGTAGATTCTCTAAGGACAGAACTCACATGTTAATAAACACAGAAAGTCTAAAGGGGAAATGGGTTGCTGATGTGGCCATTGTGGGGAAAACTGAAGTTCCTATGGCCAGGATCCTTACATGAACCTAAACTACTTGATGATGTAACTGGCCTAGTGCTAGGCTATTGCTTCCACACCCTAGGCAATAAGCTATTACCGACTGAGTCACTATTAAGGAGCTCTGCCCAGTGTTCTGGGCAGATAGAGAAAAGGATGATTACAGACTTGCAGACGGTTAGATGCAGACTTAGTTCTAGTGCTTGACCTATCTCCAGGAGAACAAACCAGGTAATAAACCCTTGTACCCCAAGAATGTTCCATTGTCATTCCTTAGCTTCACTGAATCCATAGTGAACTTGCCCAGGGCTGAAACCCATTGGCAAGACAGGCATAATGGGAAAATGTCCTGCTGACATTAGCCAATAGCTCTATTTGGCCCAAGAAAGATTTTAAATCTATTTCTACTAAAGGAAATTTTCCACTATATTTTAATAAAAATCAATTTATTTTTATATGCAGAATGAGATTTTTATATGTAGAATGACATATAGGTTCTAATTGACATCTCACAGATGTATCATAGAATACATTAATATTCAGGCTTTAATTTACAAGGTAGGCATAATTTAATACATATCTTCACAGAGTAAGCACTAACACATATTTAATAAATTAATGTATCTCTACTAAATAAGAATGCATAAATAGGAAAATAAACTACTCTGAAAATATTTCAATCTGTATATAATTTTTTTTCATCTCACATAAATTAACTTGAAACATTAACTCCAGAAAATATCCTCCTGGAGTTTTATTTTAAAATCATGTATAAGCATTGTAGTATAATTATATCTATAGCTTGAACTGATTTATGCTTAGAAAACCAGATTGCACGTAATTTAACTACTCATAAAATTATCTGCCACATTTTTATCATACCTCCAACACAGAAATTCATTTTTTTTCCAATACGTAAAGTATAGTATAAACTATTTCAGTGTCATTAGTAGTTAGGTTTTTAATTTTTTGTCTTGTTTTTCAATGAGTCTACTATTTTAAAATGGTAGTTTAATTTACTCTTTATTCATCTTCATTCTGATGGAGGATAACCTTCAAATAAAATGAAGGTTAGAATTAAGAACACTTCATTTTCATTAGCTTTCAGGGCACTCCAAATTTTTTTTTTTCAAACTTGGATTTTCCACTGCAACTATTATAGAGGCCTTATTACTCTATATTTGATTTTATGCTTAGCTATTAATTTAAATGAAAAAGAAAACATCATAAATACATTATTTCTATAAATGCATATTTGTGAGATGTTGCAAATAAGCATCATTAAATCTTTAGAGAATCTTTGAAGTGAATTAAAAGGTTTGTTCCAGGAAAGAGATATTGAAATATAATACTTATTTATAATCTACAGCAGTTCCAAATTAATTTACAATTGATATTTAATTATATGAATTCAGAGTTAAATGATGGTTAACACAGTTATTGAGTTTAAATGCCTGAGGAATAAAGATGTATGGCTGTGAGTCTTGCATATTCAGATCACTGAGATAGGCACAATTATATTTGCCATTGTTTTAATTATGTAATCATATATGTGTGCATGTGTACATATATATGTGTGTGTATATATATATTTTTTTCAATCTTTCCTATAGTGACCAGATTATGCTACTCATGATAAACTTGGAAAACTTACTTATAAAAACTTAAAATAATTACAAGCATTGAATAGTTTAGCAAATGGAATAGTGGTGAATTATATGGATTATGTACAAACACACAAAGTATAAGAGGTAAAAATCAGAACTCTTCCAAAATCTTATTTTTTAAAGGAAGCCTTCAGTTTTCCCTCTGGCTCTCCATTAAAATGAAATAGATATATAAAATAAATTAATTTAAAAAATATATAAAGTTAAGTTAGAGCCAGAGTCAGTCTTACTTGGTTCTCAGTGTTTTCCATATCCAAGGCTTTTGAGGTGCCTTCCCCTCTGCAAGTCTAAGCACAGTGTGTGTGATCTGAAGCTTTGTCACAATGTCCAGAGGATATCAGTGGAGTCCTCAGTACATATCAGAATTAGAGAAAATTCTAACTAATCCAATGTATCACCCAGAAGGTACTAGATAAAAATTAAGGAATATTAACATAATTGCAGACAATTATGTTTGTCTAGGTGACAATGGCAGGGAAGCATTATCCAAGATCTGAGATCAGGTGATCTCTACATCAGTACTTCCACATGTTTCCCTGAATGGATTCTTCCTCTTCATCTGGGCAGCTCAGAAAGGAAAAAGAACTCTTTCTTATAGAATGTTAGTGGTCAGGCACTCTATCTTTAGAATGATAGACATCAATTTTCTTTCTTAGGACAACTATGAGTGATAGATACCATCTTCTACAGAAAAAAAGTCACTGAGTTTCAAAGATGGTTCCTGATACAGCATGAACTGAAATCCAAGTTTCTTGATTTGAATAAGTTTTTTTTTTTAATTACAATCATGTTTTCAAAATCCACTTTTTCATAAATTTAACAAAAGGATAATACCAGAACTCTATCTCAGACCTACTGAATCAGGCTCTGCGGGGGAGACCAGGCATGTTGAGAAATTCCTTCAGTTAAAAAGATGCTGGGAGAATTGTACATATGCTATAAACTCTCCTTTCTGCTCCAAATTGCCAAAAATTGTACAAAGAACATTTAAATTCTTAAATCAATCTATAATCACATTGGAGAAAAAACAAACTATAGTGGATCAAATTGTGAAAATTTCTTGAAAGAGAATGCAAATGGATGAGCTTAAAGAAAAAACCGCATATAGAGACAACAAACCTAAAACGAATACACCATTGACTAAAAGTTTAAATAAATTATAGTTGGTAATGATAATTGAGAAAATGTTCATAGAGAAGAAAACTGTCTTATCAGACAGTTTTCTAAAAGTTAAACTAAGTTATCCAAAACAGATGGTGATATTTAGAAGAGTACCTCTCTTACAGGTTATTTGCATTCTGATGTCCTTGGGCTCCCAGGAAACAAAAAAGCCAAACATATAGGGCAAAGGTTTTATAAAAAAGTACATTTTATACAGGGGCTTCTGCAGTAAAGAAATTGGAGATTTCTCAGATATTCACTTCTGAGATATTCCTGAGCTATTCAATACAAACTTTTTTACTAGAAGAATCATTCCACATTAAATGCTGAGCTGCTAGAATCTTGACATAAAACAATATAGAAAAAAGCCACATTGTATTAACTCACTTATTTTGTAACTGATAGTTTCATTGAGATCCATTTTGTATACATGGTATAGATTTCTCTAAGTAGACAATGCGGGACCCATCAGAGCATATGGTTTTCTCCTTGACATCTGGGTAACAAGAATAAAAGCCATGGGTCAAGTAGATTAAAAATCCAACACAACAAAAAGTCTCGTTTACTTGACAAGTAACAAGCAAAAGATACAATATTGCAATGGGCAGTACTGATTTGAAGTTAACACAGGTAATAATGTCAGAAATGAAAGAGTCTGCAGGTGAACAGTAAGACTGCTGGGGTGACACAACACAGACAAGTAGATGCTTATACTTTATATCCCTGGACAGGGCCACTTATGACCTAGGCAACTCCCTTTGGAGAACAGGTATGGTAAATTGGGCAGAGAAGGGACTGTCTTGAGTAGATGGCAAAGCATGGGAGGAATGGGCAGCCTTCATCTGTACCTGAGAGACTAGGCCAATATTCAATCTCAGCAAAAGATTGGCCCTCGTCCTGTCTCCTGAGAGCTGGGTAGCACATAAGCCACAATAAAACATCCTATCACATTCTGCAAGGGAGTCCTATTACAGTCTAACGGGAGTTATAGGCTAACAATTCTACAGCACAGTAGAGAACTGAGTGGAAGCCAATACTGTGATAGGGAGAAACAAAATGAATGCAGATGCCCTTTGTCAGCGTTTGACCCTATGAGAGTATATTCTTGAAGGAGTAGGAAGCCCCTTGGGAAAACGGACAAGGGAACAGCACAAGCCCTGAGAGCATGTCCCGTATCCAGATGTCCTAAAGTGTGGTCCCGGGGTGGAATACGGCAGGTGGACCCCTCTGCTTGTGTTGAAACAGGGCTCAAGGAAATATTTAGTGGGACCTTCAAAATGTGAGGCAAGGCACAGCAGTCCCTCTTGCTCAGGTCTGATGTTATTACTGCTCCAGATCATCATACAGGAATGAAGAAAGCCAAGTCCTCAGATTGTGAAGGCCCATTAAGTGTCAAAGAGGATAACTAAAATAAATCCACATGTAAATACATCATAGGAAAAAACTCACATAAAAGTAACAACAAAAATAATATAAACTTCCAGAGGAAAAATAAATGTTTTTACCTTAGACTAAGAATCGAAATGTCATCAAACAAAACATGAGCAATTCCAACCAAAAGACACTGTTTTTGTGGTTCCTTGGAGATTTCCTCAGTGGGAGAAAGTGGCATTCAATTATTTCTAGAAATGCAGAAGTAAGCATGAACATTGCTGATTTAAATAAAAAGACATTTCTTTAGGATGATAAAGGGTATCTGCCCAAACTAGCTGCAAATATATTAGGGTGACAGTTTGAAACTTGTCTTTTAAATTCAGAAATGAGATACAATGTTTACTATTTCTGCCTTTATAGCAGAATGTACTAAAAATCTGAGTCAGTACTATAAAAATTAAAACACAAGCAAAATAAAACATATAAGGTAAGAAATAGAAAACCAGAGATGTCAGTATTGTCAAGAGATATGTCTTCTATGTCTTTACATAGAAAAAAGCCCAGGCAATCTATCAAGTATAAGAACTAATAGAAGACTCGATAAGGATAAATAAGGAAGCCACAGATATTATACAAAAGAGTGGGAACAGATTATGAACATCTGTATGCCGGTATATTTAAACAGCAGGCTAAAATGGATGACATCTTAGAAGTGCAAGAGAAACAAAGAGATTCGATAGACAAGCAAGTTTTAAATCAATGGAAATATTAGTAAAACACTTTCTCTCAAGAAATAAATCTCTAGACCCATATGGCTTTATAGATAAATTCTATCAAATTTCACTTGGAAATTTACTTCTTTCTGCCAGATTAAGATATCCATTGGAAAGGGATTCATGTTAAAAAGAAAAAAAAATCATTCATCTCTTGAAAATAGGATTTCCCTTTGTGCAAAGTTCATGTTGATAAATTAGATACTGAAAGGGAGAGAGAGGTAAGACATTCCTAGAGCATTTATTTTATATCCTTGAATCTAAATGTTTGCCTTCTATTATCCACCTGAAATTTTACTCTGGATAATCTCCTTTCCTTCAGATGTTGCAGGAACTCGCTTCTACATGCTATGGTACTAAAGTACACAGATGGGTCCAGGCTTCCTTTCTGAAATTCTCTCGTATGTCAGATTACCTACGTGTTTCCTGTAGATATCTTCCCAAGCTTCTCAAGCCAAATATGTCCACAAACTCTTACTCGTTCTCTAAAAATCTGTCTCCTCTGATCTTCATCTCAGGAAACAGCACCACCGGTGACTCAAAAGGGAAACCTGGAGTCACCTTGGTCCGTCCCTCTAAACCTCATCCCACACAGCCATCAGCCAGTTGTATCACTTCTATTACAAAATGCACTGTGATCTTTACCCACCTCTATGTTCTACTTTGAACGAGGGAAAGAGCCTCCTGCCTTGTTTGCCAGCTTTCATTACTGCCACATCCTAGTCCATGTAGTGGCTAGGAAGATTTCTTTTAGTTTTTAATTACAGAAGAAATCTTACGACATCACTCTGTGCTTGAAAACCTTCAAGGATTTCCCACGGATTTAATATCCAAAACTTTTGGCATGCCGTTAAAAGCTGTGATTATGCCTCCTTCTTCCTTATACATTCCTCTCCAGCCCACTGGCCTTCGTGCATTCTGAGTGTCACACTATTTGATGTGTACGGCTTTTGCTACTTAACAGTGTATATTTCTCCTACTCTTCAGGTGAGGAACTTCTCTCCACCTTTCTGATATCAATATAAGTGACAATTCTTTTGTAAAATTATCCCCAACCTCTTGAAACACAAATATCAACCAGATTATTCTTCATTATGTCACTGTTTTTTCTTTATAATATTTATCAGAGATTGGTGCTATTCAATTGTGATTTTGTTGAAAGTCATTCTCTCATGAGTTTTTAACCTACATCATTGAATCTTAAGTATACAGCACTATCCCTGGTACATGGCAAGTATTCAACAAATATTTCTTATAGTAATGGGTACATGATATAAGTTAAGATTTGTCTAAGAAAATAATATATTTCTAACTTTTCAGAAGTCGATATATATTGAATGCTAAGTAGAATAAGGGCTAAGTTTAAAAAAAAAGAAAAAGAACCCTGGCAATGTAATCATAAATGATGAAAGTCAAGTCACTTGAAAACAGTGTCAGCTTAACTTGCAAAACTGTATTTTGTTTTTTGCTTTGACTTTAAAAGTTAAATAAACTGAGATCTGTTAATTTGCTTTTGCTAAATTTTAAAATGCTAAATGAATCATTTAATCTAAGAACTTCGTCATAGCCATCACATATATACAAGTCCCTGAAGATAGCATAAAATATTTAAGCATTTAAATTAAATTAGATATTTAAAAACCATCAGAATTTAATTGCCATGTGACAATGTTCAAGTACATTCTTTGAAATATGAAAATGAAGCTTTAACATAATGAAGATTAGTCAGGAGCCCTCATGTGAGAAATAAGTATGAGCTATTTAACATGTTTAATCACAATGTTTTTAGAGGCTATTTTAAATCAGTGCTTTATAAAAAAAAGCCATTCAGTATTTTTAGAATATTCTACATGAAAAACTGAAAACCATTAAAAATCATCAAGTCCTTGAAAAAATTCCCTTGAAAGTGTGGATATTTATATTTTTTTATGACCAGACTAATTTCTTTTCAGTCTCTCATTCTCCTTAACTGTGTTTCCAAAAAACCCAGAGCCTTCCAAGTTCTGATAATATTGCCACGGAAATTTAATGTAGCTTTTCTTGTGCTAAAGATAAATCTAGTTTTCAAAGTGGCAAAGTCTGTTTGTTATCAATCAGTCTGCAGGCAGATGGGAGATTGGCACCAGAAGAGATCAGGATTAAAAACTTGAATTAAAAAGCTCTGAAAAAAATGTGTGTGTGCATGTGTGTGTGTGTGTATATAGAAAGAGAGAAAGGGAGAAACATGGACTGTAAATTACATATATACACATATATATTTGATTCACTGTAGATATATCATACATGTGTGTGTGTATTTGATTGACTGTAGAATCAAATGTCCCTGTGTGCCAAATATTTGAAACATTTACCATTATTTGAAATAAATGAAGAGCTCTGGACTGTGTATTTCCATATGAACAAACTACTTATTAGAAATAAATGGATCCAGCAGTTTTACTTTTTTGTCATAGAAAGAAGACAGATAAACTTCCCAGGAGTGGTATTTTAGTCTCTGGTTCCTTAAGTGACAAAGCCCTGTTAATTTTAAAATAGTATTTTCCAAGATTGTCTGGTTAATTTTAAAATCAGTGTTTGCATCTAGTCATAGCTGAAAGAATTTATTGTGAAATTCACCGAGCTGTACCACCCAACAAATAATCTTGGCTAATCTCTTGTTAGAGGAATGGGGTACTTTTTTATTGTTCTCTTCATACCGTACATGGAGTTTGACATATTCAAGTGTAAAAATAATCAAATCTTCTAAAAAATAGGAATTTCATTTAATCACAATAAATGAACATATAAAGAAAAATTATTTTAAGGTGCGGTTCTCAAACTTTACACTCTTAAAATGATCAAGGGTCCCCACCCCCAAATTTGTTTATATAGGTAATGTCTATTTATACTTACTATAATTGAAACCAAAATAAAGAAAAGTTATTTATCCACCCATTTGTTTTTAAACAGCACTAATAAGTCCACCATTGCATGTTAACAGAAATAACATTTGTTGTTAAAAATAGTATTTCCCCCACCAAAGTAGTAGTAAGAAGAATAGCATTATCTCACATACGAGTTAATAGAAGAGAGCTGGGTTCCAATATTTGCCTCTGAACTCATTTCATTACATTTTACATTAGTTGAAGCACATGAAGAAAATCCAACTGCACATTTGTAGCTGAAGAGGAATATTTTAATGTACTTTCCGGAGAATTGTGCATATTCTTTGATGCTACACCAAAATTCAACAAATGGTAATTTCCTATTTCTGTTTTTGCTTTTAACATCAGTTGAAATATGGATTCTTAAACCAAATCAGTAAACATTTCATACCCTGATACTCTGCTATATTCAAAGTTCTTGTTTCATTTTAAAGTTTAAAAATATATCTTACCCACACATGATTTTGTGACATTACACATTAGTCACTTGGAAATACTGGTTCTCTTGAGTTATATAGATTTTCAAATGTTGACCTATTTGACTAAACAATATAAAAAATCACATTTGCTAAAACCACCAATCTCATTAGCTTATGGTGACTCATGAAAGTGTTCTGAATGTCTTGTTTTCACATAAAAGCTTAAAATGTATCCAGGACAATTGTTTATTTTCTTTAAAGCTACAGACTTAATTTTATTTTTGAGAATGTTGCTACCAATCATGGAAGTCTAAATAGCCATTCTTTGGTCCTTAGTCATTCTTTCTAGAGTTTATCATGAGCAAAAGCAGTTAGTTCAGCTCACAACCCAAAATACTCAAATGTTTTTCCACATGCTAGTCAGTCTAACTTGGTGGGCAGCAGGTGTGCTTTATGGCTGCTTCCTATTTTGTCACATGTAATAGTGAGACATTTTCAAGGGTACAGATTTAATAGAATTAATCATTTTTGCTGATGTATTAAAATTATTTTCATGTGAAACTGCTTTTTTTTCCTTTCTGAAAATGGTGAAGAATACAATGACCTCTAATACAGTTTGGACTATCTTGATTAGTGCGCTAAGTTTCCAGTATTTTTTCATATCAGATCATTTGCACTATCGCTGTAAATGTCACCACAGTCAAAAAACAAATATGCTCATAGTGGTATTATGATAGCAGTTTTGACCTCAAAGTTAAAATGACAGAGCCTGGGAGCACAGGGTCCCACACAAACCATCCTTTGAGAGCCAATAAATTAAAAAATTCAAAACATGGCTAATTCAAGAAATAATGGGTAAATGTTAAAAGGAAACAGAAGGACTTAAAGGGGATCCAACTGCCTGGATTGGGTAAAACTTGTGTATCAAATAATTACACTAAAAGATTATAATCCATTGAATAAAATAAAAATTTGTGAAGTCATACTGACTGAATATGTAATATGAGAGAAAAGAAGGCTCTGCTTTACTCTAGAAATAAAATAATAAATGTAGGAGGAATGATGGAATTAGAAAATTAGCATTTGTCAGCCAGCACAAAAATTATTATGGTTGCCAGAATCCAAGATTGTCTCTAATGATTCTACTTGCTTGTAGTCACACCTTTATATAGTCCCTTGGGTTGCTCTGTAACCAGTAAAATACAATAGAAATGGCAGCTTGTTTCTTCTGAGGCTAGGACATAAAAACACTCATGCCTCTACCATATGCTTTTAGATCACTTACTCCAAGGCAAGTCACCTAGCATGTCCAAAGTTCACACAAGCAGCCCCATGGAGAGAACTAAGTGAGGAGGAGCTGAAAGAGTTAAGAAACTGAGGCCTCCTGCTGCCAACAACCATGAGTCAGACATCATCTCAAAAGCAAATTCTAAAGCTCTACTCAAGTCTTCAAACTGACCCCAGCTCCAGCCAACATCTTCATTGCCAACTTATGAGACACACTGAATAGAACCACCTAGTAAAGCAACTTGTGAATTCCTGATACACAGAAACTGTGAGATAATAAATGCTTTATTGTTTTAAGATGCCATGTTTTGAAGTAATTTTTTTTTTTTACAGAGCAAGAGATAACAGTAATTCATGCAAGCTTATCAATGAATTCTAGAACTAGGGGTAAAAATCTGAAGACGAAGGTGCATATGTGCATAGTTACAAAGTTTCATCCCTCAAATTGTATATTAATTACAAGGAGAAAATAGTAACTTTACAGGATCTAGAAAGGGCCGGAGCCAGAGAGAAAGAAAGAGAAGAGGGGGTAGAGAAGAGCGGGAAAAAGACAACGAGGAAGAAGAAAAAGAAGGAATGAAAAGGGAGGAAGAGAGAGGTCTTGCACTTTTTCCATCAGATTCAAAGTATGTCAAAATAAAAAGTTTAAGAAAATCCACGTATGCAGAATATATTACATATATATCTATACTTAGGTATTTTATATAAATATATATAAATCTAAACATACACCTCATTTACAGGTCAGAAGCTACACCAGACCTCACTTGATGAAAGTGTAACTTCACAGAAGGTAAGGAGATTCGATTACTAATCTGTTCAAACAAAATGATTGTTGGACTTAGATTTTTTTTAGCTAATAAACATATAATTCTCTAATAATACTGATCATATTCATCAAAAATGAATTTAAAAAAGTCCAAGCATGTATATTCCAGAAGAGAGACAGAGCCATGAACAAAAATACCAATTCTGGAAGCCAAATATCTGGGTTCACTCAAATCCTAGTTGTTGGATGTGAACTGACTATGGGCACATTACATGATTCCTCTGTGATTAAGGTAGAGATAGTCAGAATAGATACATCATTGTCTTGCTGCGAGGATTAGTGAGTTAATATATGTAAAATTGCTTGCACATTGCCTAGGACACAATGAGTAATATATTACCTATGATGTTGATTTTTTTTTAAACAAATAAACTTAATCAAATTTAGGCAAATGAGAGTAGATGTTCCTAACCTCAAGGACTCTGAGATTTCTGGAATGCCAAGAACGCTTAGTATAACAACTGTGCCACTTAAGTTGGAGCTTAAGTAACCCCAGTCAGGCCTAAGCAACCCCAGCCCAGCCCCTCCCCACGCTGACATTCCTCCTGAAGACTTGACTTTTAAGAGAGCATGGAAACATACCTGCAATGATTTTATTGTCCAGGTCTACATTCTACTTTAGTAATAAATATAAAAGCACCTTTGTTTCAATCCTAGAGAACTAATATTTAAGATCTTGTGAGATGTTTCAAGATAATTTCACATATTCTGAAAATCATTATAACTCATTTATATAATTGGACCTTTTGAAACGTGCATGCATATAGAAGTCTTATTTACCAAGAATTAATATCTTCAAATGGTAATATAGAGCAGCGGTTCTCTACTGGGGGTAATTGTGCCCCTGGGGACATTTGTCAATGTCTGGAAACATGTTTGTAATCACTGTCTGTGTTATTCCATTGGGATCTAGTGGGTGGAGGCCACACCACCACCACTCTATTTCTCAGAGGACAGCTCCCCACAACGAAGAATTATCCAGCCCCAAATGTCAATAGTGCTGAGGCTGAGACACCTTGGTGTTTACAATCACAGAACAGTGATCCTGTATTTCAGACTATACACAACAGTCTAAAAACCACTATTTTAATATGACTTCTTACATTTGCCTTTGTTTTTAGACACTTTTAATTTCCTGAGTGATTTTTAGCTCTATGGTTATTTTTCATACATTCGTCTTCTTCCTTTCATTTTTTTAGGCAGGAAGGTGTCTGACATACTTTCTCAGTTCCCATGTCTCAGAATAAAGCTTTGTAACCAGTAATCTTGGGTCTGCTTCTAAGCCATGATCCTTGCTGAACACCAATTTCCTCTTTTCTCAAATGAGGGAAATCTGACAGGATTAGTGGTTTCCAAGCAGATCCACAGAACCCTTGGTGATTATTTTTAAAGAATATTAGGGCCAAGAAGCAGGCTTAGCTGAGGGGCCTCAGACCACCCACTCCTGCTTCACCAGGAGGAGCTGGTCTATGCATACCTGATACCATATTAGTTTCCATTTGTTCATAACAGAGCTTCAAAATGACTGTACCACACTGTAATTAAATTTTCTAAAACTTTTAAAATAAATTACAAGTTTTTATAGGAAAATTTTATAAATAAATGTTTTCAGTATGCTGCAATTTCATTATTATCCTTTGGAAACTCCTTTATATTTAGAATCCTACTGTACTTAGTGATATACTGTATTTTTCATTGATTATTTCATACATATTAAAAAGCATGGTGCAATTACTAAGTTTCTTCTGTTCATGAAGCTTAGTACCCAACATTACAAAGGATATAATATTCTTTCTCAAGAAGCTGGCAGCAGGGAGGAATTGTTCACAAATAAATGTGGTAAAAGTGTATAGTATTTGTAGGAATTAATGTGCCTTAAGAAGACATGTGAAGGTGTTCAGGAAAGGAGAGAGACTCCATTATTCTGCTTACTGCCATGTGCAATGTGAGCTCAAGCTTGTCAGATGTTCTCATTTTTTTTTCAGGAACAAGCTGAAAATACAGATGTTCTGTACACTTTTACATACTGTCAACTTACTTAACACTATTTTTAAATGCTGTATAGCCCAAGCCAAATACATCTATAGGTCACTGGACTCCGATCTGAAACTTCTGAATGAGGAGTCATCCTCTAAACCATTTTTTAATTTTGATTTAAAAAGTTTGATTGTGGTTGCATCATACTCTGGGCCATTTCCCTGATATGTTTATTGAAATTACTTAATTACAATATGGCTTGATGGATAGGAGAAAAAGAGGACTGGAAAGAAGTCTTTCAAATTTGAGGCAAAATCCAAGGTAGGTTTATTCTGTTTCCCTTCCTTTCTTTGAGGATTTTGACTTGCAATTCACATCATTTTTGCATCTGAGGCTAAGTCATTCCTATGAATCTAAAGAGCTATTACCTGACCTTAAGTTTACTTATTCGAATTAACTAAGATGCTTTTCTCGCAAAGACCCCTTTTCCTTGAGGACTGCTCAATGGACACCAAAATGTGTTTCAGAATTCAGGGCAAGATCTCACAGCTGTGAAAAACAAATCCTTTATCCGTTTTTATTCCTTTGTTCAGCTTTCTAATTCTGAATTTTAGATTATAATAGCATTCACAAAAAGGTAATTCTATTCGCAAGCAATGAATTGTGTTAAATTGTCGAGGGTGGGTTTGAAATTATTTCCATAAATGAAAAACAGAGTATAGTTTTAATATTTTAGCTACATATGAGGCACTCACAGAGGAACAATAGGTTAATCAATATATCCAGAAACTTTATCTAAAAAAATAAAATCTACTCATAATAATTACCTGGGGTGGGTTGTTCAAGATATGAAATACAGCAGAAAAGATGTTGATTGATTGCTATAAATTTTTGGCAGGTGTAGCCTTTGAAGCATGAAACACATTCACATTGTCTCCTATGCCTTCAGTAATTGTTCTGAGGTGATGTTTGTCTTATGAAAAAGGTGCTTAATTTATTCGCAAAACAGCCGGTGGCTGAACAATTTAACATGCACAAATAAAATGACCTCTGTATTTTCATGTGACGCTTAACCAAAGGGCCATGTCAGAAATAACTTGCACCACACATAATTCATAAAGGTGTAATTTAAAGCTCATTGTTGAAATATTTTTGGCCTTTACAAGTTTTTAAATATTACCAGCTTCCAGGAAAATGTACTGCATCATTATATTTGCAGTAGAGAGTCTTCTATCGTAAAGAATAACTGCCATGCAGTTTAAACGAAATAAAATGGTGCTTCTTAAGCAATGCATTTGGTTGTTAGGTGAAAAAGCATTCCTTTTTATTTTTTTAAAGTTATTCTAGTTATTAAATGGTATCCAAAGAAAGATGACAAGATCACAGACTTTATTGCATAGCTGGAACATTTTAAGTGGAGTTTTCCTTGAATATAACCTGGGAGAAAAACAAGTGATTTATCACAATTAGGAAATTTTGAGACATCACATTGTTTCAAACATGTTTTATAGTTTTACTCATTTTTCTCTTACACTATGAGTAGGGAACTGTCTGATTATTTCACATTGCAGAAAAACCTGCAACTTTTAGAACATTGCTTCTCTCAAGCAAGACCCACGGAAGTAACAATGTTTGTAGGTTTAATCATTGCATTTAATATAAGGTAACTTTTTTCCTAAAAAAACATGTTCGCATGTATCATTAACTTCTCGTCTCCAAATCACACTCTAAAACTTTGCACCAAAAGGTGTGTGCAGTAATTGGATCCAGAACTCAAGTTTAAGCTTGCTTTCTGTCCATGCTACCAGCATATTTATACACTATAAGTTATATTAATTGCTATTTCCACATTTTCAGTAGACTTTTCAGAAAATTGAAATTGTTGAAATCTTTGCTTAGATAGCTTTAAAGTGGCATGTGTGTATTAATATGAGACAGAGGTTGAGAGAGAGGGAGAACTTTAGACTGTAGAACTAGAAAACAATAAGCATTCCATATATTTTACCGATTGGAAGCTTGAGACTTTGAGAAGAAAAGGACACACCCAAACCGCATAGCCCATGCCTGACGGGATAGCAACTGGAGGCCACGAGATGCCTGGGCCGGCCTATGGCGCATCCTCGTGCTTAACCGCTGCTAATACATTACAAACAAAGGATATAATGTCAGAAAAGGACCATATAAGTAACTAACAAGAAAAACAAATTGCATAGTTATATGTGTGGCAGATACCTCACCAATATGCTCAATTCAAGAAAAAATTATTTTTATATTGCCTTCTAAAGAGGAGGGATCTGTTTACTGTAGGATTCTTGGTTGAGAAGGACAGCAGCCGTTTTATGATGCGTATTAGGAGCATGGTCAGAACTAGCTAGCTATGTAGAAAGAAGGCAAACAAATACAGTTCCTAGAGTGAATGTCAGCAAAAAGGGGAAGAAAGCCAGAGGTAGGCTTGGGAGAAGGGGAGAGTAAGGAATCCCTGCCAGTGGGCAGGAAAGCTAGAAATGCCAAGAGGACATTGACATGTCTGAATAAGTTTAGTTAGGCAAACTCATTTTCTAGAACTCCTCAAAATCTTCAGTAAAGTCTGCATTGCTGACTATTGTGTTTTTGATGTCTGTGTGTGTGTGTGTGTGTGCACATGTACATAAGAGAGAGAGAGATTGACAAGGGGAGAAGACAGAAAGAGAGTAGTTCTGTTGAATAAATTGTGCTGATTTCTGTTTTCTGATTGATGTGAAGTTGATGTTCATACCACAAAAAAGTATTTAGGGGTTTAAGGCTAGAGGAACCACTAATATCTGAAAAGCCTGTCTGTCTTTCTCTAACTCTCTATCCCTCTATTTTTCTATCTCTTTATCTTACAATCCTAGAACCACAACAATGTTCCAGACCCTGTACTAAATAAGTCTGTATCTTAAAAACTTAAATATTTCATATAAACAGAAATGTAACTTTTTAATCCTGGGTAATTTTTAGTTTCTTCTTTTAACAATTTCACATTTTTCAATTATTAGTAATAAACATGAAAGTGTTTTGAAGATAACTTTTAGGATGTCAAGATTTAAAAAATAGTAAGGCTCTTCATTTGCTATGATCTCAATGTTTGTGTCTTCCCAAATTCATATGCTGAAATCCTATTAATCAAAGGTGATGGTATGGCCTTTAGGAGGCATGTAAGTCACGAGGGTAGAGGCCTCACGAACGTGACTACTACCTTGAAAAGCTGCTCCAGAGACTCCCCGGCTCCTTCCACCAGGGGAGGACCAGTGAGAAGGTGTTGGCTGTGAACCAGGAAAAAGGCCTTCAGCAGGACTCAGCCATGCTGGTGCCTAGATCTTGGACTTACCAGCCTTCAGAATTGTGAGAAAGAAATTTCTGTGTTTTTTAATCTATCCCTCCGTGGTAGTTTATTATAACAGCACAAATGGACTAAGACATCATTCTCTACTGATTAAGTACAATTCTTGTCAGAACTCAGCTCTGAAGACCAAAGCTTCAGAAAAGAACTAAAATCTAGCTAAAGGGCATCCTAGTCTTTCTTAAAATATGAAGGACAACAGGATTTAACTGTTGAAATAAGAGTTTTGTATAATTTCGTTCACTTTCTGGAAACTTAGGGAGAGCTCTCCTACCTTTATTAGTACTCTAAGACTGAAAGCTGAAAATCCTTCTCAACTAAATGCTGAACAAAACAGAAAACAATAGCAATACCTCCATCACAGGATTGTTTTGATTTTAAGATGAGATGCTATATGGAAAGAGCTTATAGTATCTGGTACATGGTTAGTATTCAGTAATTATTAAATATTTTAGTATTAATAAACATACTATTTCAGACCAATAATTGACACATATCTCTTCAGAAAACAAACACCCCACATGGCTTTGCTAAACTTTGACAGTCTAATTTATCTGTAGGCACAAAATAGATGGTCATTATATTAATTTTGCCAACCCACTAGGATTTTCTCCCTGAAATAGTTTTTGCCCGAGAACAATCTGCTGGTTATTTTTTTCTTGACCCATTCAGCAGCCACCTAAAATTAGTCCCTTTTATTTAAGTAAGCATATGCTTTTTTTGTATAATTCTTTCACAAAATGTCAATTCACTTTCCTTGAACATTATTTTAGTGCCAGTGAAAATGGTATTGATTAGCACAAATTTTGTCCACTTTTAAAGTATTTTTTTCTAATGAAGATATCTGTTTAATTAAAATCTAAGCCAGTCAGTATTTTCATAAAGTTTGAGTCAATGATAACGATTTAAGAATGTCAAATAATTGTATTAATTAGTTAAGATGGTTAACGAATCTGAGCCAGTTCCATAAAGAAAATGAATGGATTAGACTAGATTATCTCTAAGATATATGTCAATTAGAAAATATTGTAAAAATGTGGATTTTTAATATTCCCATTCTCAGGGATTTAACACGGTGCAGACAATACATAGAAATGCCATCTAAAAGTTACTGAATCACATTTTCCTAATCCTAGACCCTATTTGGTCGGCCTGCTTATATGCATCATAAAATAAAAATAAAATTATATGACCAAAGCCAAAATTCAAGGGCTCAAGGTCCCTGAATATCACCTTTTTTAGACATTAAATGGTTATGATTTCTGTCCAACTGTTTCTGCATCAAAGGGAGTCACTAAAATATGTTTAAGTCATCACTCTCATTGATATGACTTCTATTGGAAACAAGACCCCTGCCATTCTAGGCTACAAGGAAGATAAAATCCAAGCTATGGTGTTTGCAAAGCATATTTTTTCCAACTTCACTGAACTGTGAGGTATAATTTGTAACTACATTATAGCTAAAATCAGAGTGGTATGCCAAAATAAATTGCACAGTATTGTTCTTCACTTTTTCCTAGCAAAGAAAAGCACTACATGCCCTGTTTTTGCAGACTAATTTTTTAAAGATCAAAAGTATAGAATTTGTTTTTAAAACTTGCACCTTGGTATCACATATTATAATAACAGCTTGCATTCTTCCTTACTTTGTTTTTGCTAATGCACCATGTTATAGATACAGCATTTTCAGAGTTGAAGTGACAAAAGAACAGATCTGCATCTGTTCTTGAACCTGAGCTCCCTCATCATTTTACTTATACATGGCAAAGTTATGCTCTTGATTTTCAGGAAAATCTATCATATTAAAAATGATTTTTTTTTAATAAAATGAGCTTTCACGTTAAATCCAAGCATTAGCTTATAATTTTTTATATCATGCCATTGGAGAATGTTTCCACATTCTGGGAGACATATCATTCAACAGTTAAAATTTTATGTTAACTTCTCAGGCATAAGGATTTATACTTTTACATATTTTTGTTTGTTTGCACTTAGTAAAATATATTACTACTTAATAATTATGAACATTAAGTAAAAATGTCAATATGATTCCACCAAAATCATTAAAAGTTGGATAATATAATTAAGGCCTTTACATTTCAGAGATTCTTTTATTCCAAAAGAGAAGACTTCAAAATAGGAGTTCCTTTGTATTGTTACATTACTGCTATAGGTTACCTTTTGTTATTGTATTTATTTTAGTTTTTTCATATTTAATAATCTACATTATAATAGCGTTGATTAGAATTGGAAATATCAGATAAGTAGTTGGTATAGAGAGAATCCATTTTATCCAACTACTTAATTCCAAAAACATGAAAGTGTTTATTGTTTTGAAAATATCAAATATCATAGAGAAGAATATCTCTACAAAGTTCTTCAGCCATGAAAATAGGCAAAAGATAGAGGCTAATTCTTTTTTTTAGCATTAAGTTAATCAGAGATATGGATAAAACATACCTAATTCATAAACCTCTTATGACACATTACAGTAGTTTTACTGAAAATTAAATATTCCCACACCCCATCCTTATCCCACAACAAGGATATGATGAATCTTTAAAAAAAATAAATTTTCGTAGTTGAACTTTCTGATGGAGGAGTGTGTTTACTGATATAATTAATTTTTAATCTTTAAATGTATAGCTTAAATATCTTAATTTTACTGAAAATAAGAACCAAGGAGATAATCTCTGAATTTTAAACAGTCTCACAAAAACTAAAAATGTCATTTATTAGTGACATGATGAATTTAAATATGGTGGGGAGAGAGAATAGCTATATCTGTTATCCTCTGGAATTCTTTCTCCTTTCTCCTGCTTCTTCTCAATTCTCACATACATAAATTCAAAATCCATTTCTAAGGTGAACTTATAACTTACAGGTCTCCATATAGTAACTCAGAGAGAATGTCATTTATAAAATTAATAGGTACATATTTATCAACTAAATACTATGGCTAAATTGTGAGATACTAAACCATTGCAAATTGTTGCAGTATCCACATTACGAATGCAGAAGATAGGCTTACAGAGAGTCTGTTCATTTAACCAATATGAGCATATTTTGTTCCAATGACATTAGAAATAGAAATGAGGGAGCAGCATAAAAATAAGGAATCTCAGAATGATTATGAATTTTTGAAGATACAGTTAAAAGTGTTCAGAAAAATGAGACTTTCTATTTTTAAAAGTCAGACATAAGGAGTTCCTTAATGAAACCTTTCAAAAGGCTTCTTGGAACTCAAATAAATAATTAAAATAGTTTTGGTAAGAACTAACTCTATGGGAATCAGAAACATATGGATTGAAGAAAAACTCCTTGAGGCTAAACTCATTAAAGGTTTCGCTAATGGAAAACATTTGAAAAACAAGGAATAAGCTAGCTGAATCTAAAACAACTCTGATTTTCACTAGATTTAATTACTGAGCAAAATGAGTCCACATTTACTCCTTTTTAATGTCACCTTTTTCTTTACAAAACTGTACAAAATATCCAGTAATTCATTCCAGAAACATTTATTGAGAAGCTATTTTATGCCGTGATTTTTTTAGACTTTGGATATACAAGTGAATTAGACAAAATACCTTCTTGAAGGAACCTACAGTCTAGTAAAAAAGAGGAAATATCATAATGTCATATAACAATACTAGTGTGTGTATTTTTATTCATATGGTTTACCTCAACAGACTTCCACGACCTGCTATAACACAAAAAATCTTTAAGGAAGAAAGAAAAAGAGGCAGGGCTATGAGGCATCTTACTGGTACATGTGGTCTATCTAAATGTGACTTACAGTTTCCAATTAAATTAGTTTTTTACATCCCTTAAGTAACCAAACATTTACATCCCTTGAGTAACCTTGCATTCATTTTTTGTTCATATTTGGCACTTCTTCCTCTTAAATTATTGCACCTCAAAAAGGAAGTTTAGTGACTCCCTTTGAACTATTAGAACTTTGTCAGCATTTTTGCTGTAGGCAACATTGGAGTAGCATCAGTTCCTGTAATATCTGGTACTTCTGGCTCTTAATATCTGGTACGGTTTCCTCTTACTGCACCTCAGTGAGGAAGTTCTTTGAACTACAGTTCCTGTAACTGAGTTGTCTAAACTAAATGCGGGTTGGGATGCATAGAGAATGGCTAGAAATAAGAAAAGAAGCCAAGCAGAGTTTCAGCACTTTTTAGCCTCTGCAGGTTGTTTGATTTGTAAGACATTCTCCTGCTCAAGGGTAAGCGCGACATTCCGTTTCAAAGGCAAGTCTAAGCACTTTTAGAATTAGTCCTCTTGACCCTCCCTATTGAAATTCATTGGAAAAGGACTGGAAATATATTAACATCCTGGTCATCATTTACAAGGTGGTTTCTAAGGTAGATAATTAAATAGGTATTGAACAAAATCCAAATCAGTGAACTTTTATTGAGTTTTTATATTACTACAGTTTTTGTATTACTACAGGTACTATATGGAAAAGAAGTGTAAGTAGTATATCTTTCCTTCCAGAAACTTAAAACGACACAAGGCTATGCAAGAGGTAAAGCGGTATAGACAGCAGCGGCTCCGCTCCCCTTTGCCGCCATGACACTCTGTGTACCTCTGAGCACGTGCCACAGAGGGTGAAGTTCAACACAAGAGGGAAAGGTAGCTTGTATTTATAGTTACACACCAATTCTTTATAACGTGTAGAAATAAGCACTGAATAAACATTTTCTAACACTGAAAGTCCAGGCCCAGAACTAGCACAAACTAGAAAAATTGGGGAGTGTTCTGCAGGGAAAACAAACAAACAAATGAGGAAAAGTGGGGAGAAGGGGAGGAAAAACGGTGAGGAAAAAATGAGGAATGAGTCAGTAGCTGAGTTACCACATCAAAATGTGGATATAGAAATGAACAAGGCACATTCACAGATTAGTAAGGACTCTGTTCTAGCAGGAGAAAAGGATAGAGGAAGGGTCAGGAGATGTTTGGATAAATAAATGTGACTTAATCAATGACGGCCTTGCTAACCCATCTAAGGAATTTGGACAATTACTAGAAAGTAATGTGGTGTCACTTAAGGACATGATGAGGAACTTGAGTAGAGTTTTCACTGCAGTGAATCACGTTGAAATTAATAAAAAAAAAAGAATAATTAGAGACAGCGTGATAGTCTAAATATAAAGACTTGACTAAGGGAAATCACAACTAGAATGGGAATAGAACGGATACACGGATGGTTCAAAGTTTTTAATCACAGATTTTGTGATGATTTAATGGTAAGTAGACTAATTTAGCAGAGATTTTGTTTTCAGGATGGAAGACAAGGCAGAGCTATATGATGGATGCAGTGGAAAAATCCAGTATTCCATTAGCAATGTAAGTAAGAGGTGACGGATCAAATGTTCACTTGAAGTCACTGGCATTGAATGGATCAGTTAAAGCATCCTCCTAGATCTAAGGTCAGAGATAAAGGTCTTAACTTACAGATAATCAAATAAGACACTGAGTACAGCCAAGAAAGTTGGATAATGTCCAAATCAGAAAGATTGGAAAAGGGAAATAGCTTTGCTTTGTCTTAACAGTTCTGCTCAGTTTAGAGTGAGATAGCAGTCATCCTCATTTACTGAGTCTATAAGCACCCATTGCATAATAACTGTTTCTAGGTATTATGTAGGCATCAGAAATAATTGCTAGAACATAATCCTGGTTCTTGAAAATCTCAAAGTCTTGTGAGATTTTCAAAGCATTAATGGATAAACACTTCATTCTAATTAGAAATGTGAGGAGGAACTTAATTGAAGTGGTGGTTCCTTTTTTCTCTCTGTTGTCTGTGTAGGAGAGGCAATCCGACAGACAAGAGCTGTACCACGGGCTAAAATATGCAGCAAAAGGAAGGTATTTCTGTTTGAAGAACTACCAGTCATTCACCATGTACAAACCTCTTCTGTCGTCTGTACAACTAGTTTAGGACACATGGTTATATGAAATACAACCCTCATTTATTGATTATGCTGTCTATTTTTCAATTATTTGTAATAAATTTAAATGGAAAGTGTTATTTTTTCATTATCAATATTATTTAGATAAAAAATTATCTCGTTAAACCCTGAGCCAGTGGGCTTTGACTAAATGATTATTTAATAAGTGAGGAATTTGCAATGTAAAAATTCATTTCTGTGAAACAATAATTCTTCATGCAGGGCCAGTAGAAACAAGTGAGTGTTTTCCGTGTGTGTGTGTGTGTGTGTGTGTGTGTGTGTGTGCACATCAGTCAGGCCTGAAGATACAGGCTGCTGAGTATCAACCATGTATTTCATTGCTGACAGTGTCCATGGTACTTGAGTAACTATTAGAACGAACTGGTAAGTAATAAAAGTACATGAGAAGTAGCCATTCTAGACAAAGAAGTGTAGGATGTTGTTCAGCAAGCTAACCATAGCTTCCAAATTCCAGCATAAAGAGGAATGTGTTTTTTTTGTGACCAGGAAGAAAAAAAATAACATTCTGTCATGTATTTAAAGTGACATTTACAATCATAGCTTGCGGAAAGGGAAATATTCAACTTTTGGAGAGAATTTACTTGCTGTAGAGAGCCGTTAGCTACAGGTAAGTGAGATTTTCAACAAGCAATCATTTAGTCACTCAGCAACTATTTACTGAATGTGTACTTCTAGGTATAATTAAAAAGAAAAATTAGAAAAGATCTCTGAAGACAGGATTTAGAGAAATATCATTCCCCATAGACAGCAGTGAAATTGTGATTCCAACTGATGAGCTAACTTGCATCTGACCAAACATCCTGTTAATTCCAACTTGTGAATTAGGAAATACAAATTTAAACGTCCTGTGTAGTCAACTGGCGATTACCAAAGCAGCCCAGAGATGACAGGTCAATGCCCGACTTACAGAGTTGATTTATTCTTTTAAAAAATAAAGAAGAGGTGCACCTTGGTTACCCTTACCTTTAGAATTCAAGCAGGACAGCGGTCAACAGACAAACCTGAGAAGACCAGGAAGATATTTTTCTAGAAACCCCGGACTAAAAGCAAGACTCTGGTAAAATTAAATGATACACTCCTGGCATTTGAATATCTATAAGGAAATAATTTTACTTCCTCATTAATAATCCTAAATCCATTAAAGAATGTCCTTCTCAGGAAAATAAGGGACTATCATTAGTTCCTTGGAAAGAATCAACTAAAGATTGACAATAAGATCTATTCGTACATCATGAAGGCAGTAGGCTAAAGGCTTCATTTTGATCTCATTAGGTCCTCACACTAGTGACACAGTAGATGGCAGAGCTAAGTCTGCACACAGGTATTGTATTCTAATACAAATGCCTGATTTCTTTATTACTATACCATAGTGTTTATCAAAATTTATGAATTTAATCTTTTTATAAAATTAATCGGTGTTTATATATATATATAAAATAAAGCCATGCATTTTCCATATTATAAGCACATAGCTATCTAGGTTGTGCAGATGCTACCTATTCCAGAGACCGTACAGGGTATGGGAGGAAAACAATCTCCCTCTATCATTTTGAGTTCTTGGCTGAGACCCCTTATAAGAAAGACAGATTAATAAGAAAAACAGAAGTTTATTAACACATATGCCTCAAATATACATGGGAAATATCCAAGAAAAGTGAATCATTTTCAGAGGTAGCTTTAAAATTCAGGATTAAATACCATCTTAATAGGGAAAGTGGTGGGTGGAGGAATGCAGACTTCTAGGGGAGAGGTAATGATTTCTAGGAAAGATGAATGAGCCCTTAAAAGAGCAGATGGCAGGTATGGTAGTTTGTGACAGTTTGTCTGGGTGTGGGGCCAATATCTACTCTCCTTTTCTACAATAACAGTTAATCTTAGCCAGTTGATCAAATTCCCAGGGAAGGGTTTTGTAGCAGTTAAGTTAGTTTTGTACTATCTGTATTCAGGCACATGAGGGGATTTGCTGTTTTTCAAGTGTCTACAGCTCAAAATAATCAATGTACCAGAGCATATATTTTGGGATGGCATATCCTGAACTCCTACAACCATGTTTTGGAGAGGCATATTCTGCTACACTTCTTTATGTTTATGAAGATAACTGGTAAAATATATTAATATTATTCAAATTTAAGATTCTCACTTGGTAGGGAGCTTGTAGATACTTTCATTCATGTAGCTCCTTTAAAATATCTTTTCACTTCAATTACATTAGACCAAAAAACAATTTTTATTCACTCATTATTTTTATCATTCATGTATCCGGTATCTCTTGGTTGTTATTTTAAAAGTAATGAAAAACTCCCATTTTTTTAAGTAAAGTTTTAAAGTTTTTTAAAAGTTCATAGTAACACTCACTCTTTCATAAAGAGCTTAAATAAAAATCTGAGTAAACTTGCTCCTGGTAGAATTGGTCCTCATGCCATGTTTACAGCAAATGCCTTTTCTGAAATAGCTCATAAAGGCTTAACAATGACTGCCTTACTTTCCTCGGCTTTACAACATCCCATAAACCTGCCATACAACTGCACAAAGCTGAATAAGCTCAAAGTTGAATACAATATGTAAACTGTAGAGGGAACAGAAAAATAATATACAATTACTAAGAGATTTATGAGCATATTTAATGTAAGAGTGAATCTTTGCAGGAAGAGCAAAACAGCATTATAAAGCAGGTATTACAGTTGAACCTCCCACACTAGTTCTATAGCAGTTAGGATGGCAGGAAGCAAGGCAGCAGTGTGGTCCAGAAGGGGTAATGCAGCTGCAAATACCATCCAGGACTCCTCTTCCTTATGAGAGAGTAACACATTTGTCAGCCAGTTTGCCTCAGATATTAGAAGACATAAAGCATGGCATAGTAGTATATTTTGTTTTATGATAAATGAAAAAATATTGCACAACCCTTGACACATAAAGGTCTTTGGAGAAAGATCCATCTTCTGAAAACCTGTTATTAATTTCACCTTGAAATTGCAACGTGTATATTGAAGCATATTTCAATTACGGTTCATTGACATATTCAGTCTACAGAGAAAACTGCTAGATACTGTTGCAAAACTCAAGTGTTCCCTTGTACAAAATAGTAACATAATAGTAACAAATTTTCATATAGTTTTGTTAAAACCATTTAATAAAGTGATTTTATTGGTTCCTTTCAGAATATTTACTGACACTCCTGTGAGACAAATCATTTACAACTATGAATACATTAAACCATGGAGAGAATCATGATCTAAACTCAACAGTAAACCTATCTAAAGAATTAAAACAACAAATGAACACAAACAGGAGGTAGAAAATAGTATTAACCTAGTGTAATATTTCTCTAAGTGCAATGGTGGAAATTATCTAAAAGTAAACAATGTTCAACAGTTACTTCAGGGGATGGTTAGTTGATCATCAGTACATAATTCTGTGATAATTTACCTTTCCATCACCTCCTTCCACAAAATAATAAACTTGCTTCCATCTACATTTCCTGCTTTTAGTTTATCCCTATTAATTAGTTCCTACACGAACAATGGACTCACTGCTTCTCCCCTTTTCGTTATTCATAGAAGTCCTAAAATCAAACTGTGAAGATAAAAAAGATATATTGTTTACTCTATTCAAAAAAACACACACAGTTAAAATTCTCCCTGAAGGTTCTTGAAATGTTAAATGAATTATTAACATTCCATTGAAACTCCTGAAATTGTTACAACCTGTTGGCATTCTGAAATACTCTCTTCCATGTGGCATTGGGCTCTTCCATGAATTCTTAGACCCTACCTCACACCTGATTCCTACCAGTACCTCCAGTGCAGCTAATGAAAGAGATAAAGGACCACAATTTAAAGAAGGGCCCTTTGAATCTCATGAATAATGACAACTATTATAAACTTATTAAAAACATGTTTTCATTTTATTTACTATAGACTACAATCCTACTTAAATGCTTTGGCCTCTCAGTCAAAAAACAAAAAAACCTCAAATAATACTTGAGGCATATTCCCTATTAATATTCTGGATGTTAGTAACATTTTAGCTAACATAAGGCCATTTGTATGCCTGGGTCACTGAGGGTTTGAGATATTCTGATTACATGAATGTATAGAAAATCAAGCCTATTTCTTATCAAAATATATATGAGAATAATATATTCAAATGTCAGATCAATCATACCATGTATCATATTAATGGTTATTCTGTTAGAAAAATCTAACAGAGATCTAGTGTCTATTAATTGCACCAAAGAATTGTGAGTTTATTACTGTTTGTTTTCAAATAAACATTTTGCTTATAAAATTTAGAATAACTGGAATAATATTTCTGTGTTTTCTAAGAACAATATTACTTTGTTCTAACTCTCAATATTAAAGGAACACATATTGTAAATGTTTCAATTATCCAAAAATGATCACTGTATGTAATGACATGCTATAGCAATGTATAGCAAAGCAAAATTATGTTCTGGATATTTTAAAGCAATGAATGCTAAAATAACATATTCATGTCTAATGAGTCAAAGAAATTTTCAAGAAACCACAATATTATAAAGCTTTGTTGTTGTTTTTGTTTTATTTAATATACAAAGCTCAGCAAACTAACTTTATTAGTTATATTTAGTGAAAGTGTCTTTCCTATTTTGTATATACTAACTAAACCCAAAATGTCAAGTTACATTAAGTAGAAAAAGAACTGATATTAAATCACGGAGAAAAATCATATAAAAGGAATATTTGAAAACTTGAAACAATGTTCTATACAAATACATGCTCACTAAATGGACCTGATCATTTTTAAAGGTTTTAACTAGATTATCCAAATACAGCTTATTACATGATAAGCTAAATGAAATGGATATGCTAAAATTTACATATTTGCTAAACACCTGTGGATAAGGGTTTTTTTAAGCTTATTTGATAGAAAATTCAAAATATGGACAGCTTTGCTTGAATCTCTCTTTAAGCAAATACAAAGCACCAAGGAAGGATACTAAAATAAGTTATTCTAACAGAGTTGTTATTCCAATTATTAATATGTTAACCACCATGACATTTAAATATTTCCAGAAACTTGAAAATATGGAAGAAAACCTTTCCTCCAAAAGAAGTGTCTAAAATAGAAATGTAATAACTTACCCCAGATTTAATGATGAATCATCATGCTCTAAACTGTCAGAAAATTCATAGCACTTATCATTTAGTATGAATACAGCATTTTGAATTATTTATTTTGCATAATTATAATGGAAACTTTTTTTCTCCAAGAAAGCTTATGAATGATGCATTTTTACTCATTCTTTGAAATTCACTGAAAATAAAATTTAAATTTTATGATATTTTCTTTGAAACAAGAAGCTCACTTTTCTACCTTTATGTACTTTATAAACACCTTTACAAAATAGATTTTAGAAAACTACACATTTTATATATCCATTTGACACATATATTATAATTATATGCTGTCTCTGCATTTAAATAAAGAACAGAATAACAGAATTTGGGCTTAACCAATAATATAAAAGTTATTTAGCTCTAGATAATATGGCAAAGAAAAATTCCTCATTGAGAAAATCTAAAAAATACTGTCTGCTTAGATAACTGAGTTATACCTGCTTTTTTCGTTTTATTCCATTAGTATCAACTTAGGGAATATTGGAAACTTGATCATCACATGCACTTATTCACTTAACATTTTTGAATATCTACTATGGAAAGGAACATGTTAAGTACAGAGAGATAAAAATGAACTTTGTCCTATTTAATAAACAAACTGAAATTAAGGAGATGAGTTCAGGGACTTGCAAAGACATAAGATGGTAATTAATAGATCATGGACTCAAACCTAGTTTTTCTACTCAGAAAGGATATTTTTAAATGGCAAAACACATTAAGACGTATGTATCAAAGACTTGATAGTCATTTGACTTCCAGGTTCAAATCCATCGTGGAAAATCTTGGCAGACATCACTTTTATCCTTATAAGACGGCGGGAAAAAAAATTTAAGAATGACTTCTATTTTTTCTGTCAGAGAGAGAGAACTTATGTTGCAGAGTAAACTGCTACGCCAAAATCCGGAGAAACAGGCACATCAGATCCACAGGTAAGTTCTCCTTCTGAGCTTACTTGGAGCAGAAGTTGCTGGAGTTATGAACTGGAATTTTGACAAATTGCCTGAGATTGTGTAAGGACTAGCCTTACAGTGAGAATCTCCAGGGAAGCACAGTCATAGGGTAGCCCCAACATTTTCTTGGGCTTTGCCTCCAGATTCTCAAGATAAAGATCTGAGAAAGGTCCTTTCCTGACTCTGGAATGGAGAGAAGAATAATCATTGTGAAATATGCCCAGAACCTTCTCCATATCAAAGTAACAGACTTTAGAAGAGACTGAACGGAGCCCTGTCAGCTGGGCAAAAGGCACTGTTTCCACTCCAGCTCCTTCCAGCCTTCCGGTCACACTAAGGGGAGAGGGGAAGCTGTAGCGCTGGAGAAGCACTTGCGGAGGTCAAAGCCCTGAGACAAACACCCACTGAAAGACGGAGATCTAATCATAAGCTTGCAGAACGCTTGTCCTCCTCCACACTTTACCACCACACCAGTAGGGCTCTAGGAGGTATAGTGATTAAAGCTTAAAAGGGCTGCAAAGTGTAGACTCACACTGATAAAAGGGGTGCTTAAGGAAGGCGCCAAAACAACTCCTTCAGAAGTACTTAAGGACACAAAAATAAGGACACTAGGGCCTCTAGCACATTCGGCTATAGCAAATGTTAAACAGCCCAACTCCTAGCCACATTTAAATAAATCCTCACTAATTTACCTCATTTCTGATTATCCCAAACAACACATCCACTTATCAACAAAAATTACAAGGCACACCAAAGGCCAAAAGTCTTAAAGAGACAAACGTAACAGCCAGGACCAGACTCAGATATGACACAGATGTTGGAATTTTCATTCACAATTTTAAATAACTATGGCAACGTGTTAAGGGCTCTGATGGAAAAAATAGTCATTGTGCAAGAGTAGATAGGTAATTTAAGCAGAGTGATGGAAACTAAGAAATTATTTTACGAGGAAATGAGAGGAATCAAAAAACTGCAATAGAAATGAAGAATACCTTCAGTGAGCTTATCAGTTCACTAAATACAGCACAGGAGGGAATTTGGGAGCTAGAAGATAGGTCAATAGAACGAAAAAATGAGAAAAAAAGACGAAAACACAAAATGGCAGAAGTATGGGATGAATTGAAAAGGTGTAACATATGTCTAACTGGAATGCCAGAAGAAGAGAGAAGAAAGCAAAAGAAAGGTTTGTTATCACTACAAAGGCTGAGAACTTCTCCAAATTAATGACAAACACTAAACCCGAGAGAACACTAAGCAAAATAAATAGCAAAAGAACAACATCTGGGCATTTGATACTCGAATTGGAGAAACTCTCAGACAAAAAGAAAATCCGAAACAAACCGGAGGGGAAAAACCACCATACCTACATAGGAAAAAAGGGTCAGAATTACAGCACACAAGAAGAACATGATATAAATTTTTAATGTGTTCAATGAAAAATAAATGAAAAACACCAACTTATACCAGAGAAATTATCATTCAAAAGTAAAGGAAAAAAAACTGTCAAACAAAACTAAGTGCATTTGTTGTCAGCAGAACTGCCCTGCAAGAAGTGGTAAAGAAGTTTTCAGGCAGAAGGAAAAGATACAGGTCAAAAAATTGGACCTACTTAAAAAAAAGGAAAAATGTTGGAGACAGAATGATGAGGTAAAATAAAACTTTCAATTTTTTTATAACCCTAATCAATTTAGAAGACAACTCTTTAAATCAATAAAGTAACTAGGTATTGGGTGATACAGCATATGGATAAATTAAATAAATGAGAACAAAGTTAACAGTGGCAAGAAGCTGGAATTGGGAATACACAGATAGAAGGTACCTTCACCACCCAAGAAGTGGAATACTGGTATTTAAAGGGGGACTTATAATAATTAGGAATATATATTGTAAAGTCTTGAGCAACTAAAATTTTTTAAATGTAATTCATACATACACTAAGAGATGACACACAATAGAATTAAATAAAATGCTCAATTAAAATCAGAGAGGGCAGAAAAAAAGAAGTGGGGGACAAACAATGAATCCAACAAATAAAAGACAGTTACAAAAGAGTAGCTATTATTCCTACTATATCAGTAAGCACTTTAAATGTGAAAAGCTAAATATAGCAATGAAAAGGTAGAGATTGGAAGAGTAGGTAAAAAAAAAAAAGGTGTGACTGTGACTACATATTCTTTTCAAGAAATACTCATAAAATACAAAGACTCAGATGGTTTAAAAGTAAAGGGATGGAGAATAAGAGAAATATATGCCATGCTACAAATAATGAAAAGAATGTTACTGTATTCATTTCAGAAAAAGAGAAGTTTGAATACGACTATCAGGGACAAAAAAAAAAGGCATTACATAATGATAAAGGGTCCTTCCTTGAAGAACACATACGGGTCCTAAACGTTCATCTGACAATGAAACATCAAAAACGTGAGGCAAAAACTGATAAAGTTAAAAGGAGAAATAGAAAATTCCACTATTATATATGAAGAAATTGGACTATCAGGAATTCATCCAACAACAACAAATTACACATTTTTCTCAAGCTCACAGAGAACACTCACCAGAGAGACCACACTGAGTGATAAAACACTCCTTAACAAAGTTAAAAGACTAGAAATCAAAGTATTTTCTTAGACCCCAGATGAATTTAACTAGAAAAAAATAATAGAAAGACAGCTGGAAAACCTTTAGATATTTGGAAATTAAACAACACAGTTGAAATAACACAAATGTCAAAGAAGAAATCTCAAGATAAATTAAAAAGTATTTTGAATTACATGAAAATAAAAATACAGCTTATCAAATTTTGGATATAATAGAAGTGCTTTAAGAGTAAATTTATAGAATTAAATGCATATATTAGAAAAATATAACTAAAAACAATAACTTAAGCTTTCATTTTAGGAACCTGGGAAAATAAGAGCAATTTATGTTCATTACAAGCATAAAAAATAAATAACAAAAAAAATAGCACAACTTAATAAAATTGAAAACAGGAAAACAACAGAGAAAAATCAACAAAATCAATAGCTGATAATTTGAATAGTTCAACAAAATTCATAAATTTCTAGCATAACAAACCAAAGAAAGAGAAAAACAGAAATTACTAATAACGTAAATGAAAAAGTGGTCTTTATTACTGGTTACATTAAAAGCATATAGGAATATTATGATGAGCTCAATGCTCATAAATTGGATAACTTAGATGAAATGGATAATTCCTTGAAAGACAAAAACAACCAAATCATGCACAAGAAGAAATAGATAATATGAATAGCCCAATATGTGTTAAAGACATTGAGCATTCATTAATAACATTCCAGGAAAGAAAGAGAGAGAGAAAAAAACAGAGAGAGAGAGAGAGGGAGGGAGGGAAGGAGGGAGGGAGAACCGGAAGTGGGGAGGGAGGGGGAGAAATATATAGAGAACAACAGATAGACAAAAAAGAAGGAAGAGGGGAGGAAGGGAGGAAGGGTGAAAGAAAGGAAGGGGTAGGGAGAAGCAAGAAGGAAGTAAAAAAAAATGAAGGAAGGAGAGAAAGACAGAAAAAGGGTCTACAGACTGAAAAGGAAGAAATAAAACTATTTTCTTTGCCATATGATATAATGGACTATGGACTATGTAGAGAGTTCCAAAGATGTTACAAGAAAATTTCTGGAATTAATAAGCAAGTGTAGCAAGTATATAAGATCAATTTATAAAAGAAAAATTTATGCAATTTGATGAGAAAAGATAATTTTTCAACAAATGTATATCCATATATATATATAAAAAATTAGTCACTTTTCTTACACCTTGCACAGAAATGGATTTAAAATGAATCATGTAAAGGCAAAATGTAAAGCAATAAAATTTCTAGGAGAAAATCTATGTGACCTTAGGATTGGTGCCGTTTAATATGTAACATTCAAAGAATGATACATAAAAGAAAAGATGATAATTTGGACTTTTTAAAATTAAACACTTGAGCTCTGTGAAAGAATGGGAATACAAGACAGACTGGAGAAAATAGCTAGAAATCATGCATCAGATAAACAACTTGGATTCAAAATATACAGAGAACACTTAAACTAGTGATAAGAAAACAAACGAATTTAAAAATGATCTGAACAACTTGCCAAAGATACGCAGATGGTAATTGAACATATGAAAACATATGCAACATTATTTGTCATTTGGAAATGCAAATTAAAACAGCAATAAGATACCACTACATCCCGATTAGAATGACTAAAAATCCAAAAACTTACAATATAAATTTCTGGTCAGGAAACAGAATAAGAGGAGCTATCTTTCACTGTTTTTGAGAATGCAAAATAGTATAGCTGCTTTTGGATATGAGTTTTTGCAGTTTCTTACAAAATGAAAAATAAATATACCATAAGATCCACTAACTATATTCCTTAATATTGACCCAACTAATCTGAAAACACAAAATCTGAATGCAAATATTTTTTAGCAATGTTATTCACAATCATCAAAGCTGGAAACAACTAAGATGTTCTTCAATAGGTAATGGATAAACAATTGTACAGCATTCATAGAATGGAATACTTTTCAGAAACAAAAAGGAATGATTTATCAAGCCATGCAAAAATATGAATGAATCTTAAATACATATTGCTTAGTGAATAAGTCTGCAAAGGCTACATACTGTATTATGCAACATTCTGGAAAAGGCAACACTATAGAGATACTAAAAAGATAAGGAATTAGTGGGGAGGAGTGAGGAGAGATGAATAGGTGAAGTACAGTGAATTCTTGAATGCAATTAAAATATTCTGTGGTGGCATATATGTGAAACCACATTTTTCAAAATCCATAGAACTTTACAGTGCAAGTAGTGACCCTACTATATCCAAATTAAAAGAGAAATAATTTATTAGGTCAGGGGATTCCAATATGGAAAGCAGAATATGACAAAATAATTGTATTACAAATATAATAAGCAACCTTATTGAATGTAGTGAAGGAAAAAAAGATGTCAATCTAAGTAACTATGGAAACAACATCCAGAAGATTAAAGCTAAAAAGAAGTATACAAAAAAGCACTGAATTCTAGTTGTTAAAATTTTTCCCATTCAGATAGAGGTAAACAATTCTGAAATGACTATACGTGTATAGTAGAACTGAGTAAGTAAATGGATAGTGGATGGTGGGGACCATGTTTCTCACTGTAGGAATGAAAGGTTATAGAGAAGCAGGAAAAACAGGCTACAGTGATCTGTGTGATGGATTTGAGTTGGAGATGTGTGGGCGCCTATGCCAGAAGCATACTGAGCAGAAGTACAGCCATTTTGGATTTCTTCGCCATTTTACTTGTTCCTTGACCTTTTCTCCTTTCACACTGATTTATCGCCTACCGGAATCATGACGAAAGCGGCCTGGAATGTTATCCCCAGTGTCATCAGATTTCTTTGTTCTATACCCTGTAGCTAGTCATTAAGATTTACCTTTAACTATAGTAACTTAACCTCTATTTCTCCTTTACTCCTGTATAAAACTCGTATACATTAAAGCCTCGTCAGCATTCTGCACCGGACAGTCTGTCCTCCTGTTATTTTGTATATACAGCCTGACGCCCCCACTTGGGACCTGTTTGACTCCTGCCGGCAGGCCTTGGCAGAGATGCCAGTATGAACTCATATTTAGCTTAATATAGATACAGATAGTTATATGTAGGAGTATTTATAGATAAATGTATATCCAGGTTAGAGTGCCCACATATATTGTTTTGCTCTTAGCTGAGAAGGCCTAGAAGCAACAGTAATTTTGTAGCAATGGATATACCTGGCATCTAAATCTTACCAGGTACCAGGGCTCCTTGGATAAATGATGATTCTAAAACTGGGGTAAGATATATACAAAATGAACCCAGAGCTTCCTGAAGTGCCAAAGAGCAAGAAAGTGCTAAAACACACACACACACACACACACACACACACACACACACACACACACAAAACACACTGATGGGTATGGTAAAAAGAGCACAGAAGCAAGTGCTCCCAATTTTTAAACCTGGCATGAATGTGAGAAACAAAGTAAATGAATTAGAATTGGATTGTAAGCCAAAGTGTAAAATAAATATCCACAAGTCCATAGTTACATAAATGCTTGAATAAAGGAAAAAAATATTTGGAAGAAAACAAACCTATGACATAGAATTCTAAGTATTTAGATAATTCATCCTCAGGGAATTGAAGCAAAACCCCTCATGTGGGCTGCATATATTGACTTCCTTCAAAAGAACACACCGTGGAAAGGAGGATAAAAGAGTAACTGCATCAAGAACTTAAAATAAATTTGCAGTAAATCTAACAAACAGTGACTGAACCAAGTGGTCAAGGGGAACAGCAACAGTGAAAAGTCATATTGTTATAATGTTCCCTTGGTGTAATGCAAATGGCATTTTACTTCTGTGGTCTTTCTCCCTAAACCATATAATTTTAAACTAATGATGAGGAAAACATCAAACGAATCCCCGGACTGAGGGGCATTCTACAAAATACCTGACTGCTGACTGGTAATCTTTGAAACTGTTAAGGCCATCAAAAAATAAGGCAAGTCAGAAAAACTGTCATAGCCGAGAGGAGCTTTAAGAATATGAGGACTAAATGTAATTAATAGGTCACCCTACATAGATGATATACTGGAACAGAAAAAGAGCTTTTGTTGAACGCTAAGGAAATTTCAACAAATGTGGACCTAAGTTAATAATATGTAAATATTGGTTCAGAAATTGTGACGTAGGTACCATACTAATATAAGATGTTAATAATAGTGGAACCTGAGTGTGGGATGTGGTAGGCGGAGCAACCTTCCCCACAAGTGTCCACATCCCAATCTCCAGAATCTGTGAATACACCACCTCATATGGCAACCGCAGATGTAATAAGTCTAGGAACCTCGAGATGGTGACATTACATTGGATTATCCCAATCTAATCACAGAAATCCTTAAAAGTCCTGGTTGTGTTGAGAGAGATAAGATAACAAAATAAGGGCAGGAATATATTGAAGCATGAAAAGCACTTGACCAACCACTGCTGGCCTTGAAGATGGGAAAGGGGACCATGAATCAAGAAGTATGGGTGTCCACTAGAAGCTAGGAACAACCACAAGATCTCACAGATTCTGGACATTGGGATGGGGGCACTTGGGCCGAAGGTTACTCTGCCTACCACACCCCACACTCAGATTCCACTATTATTAATATCTTATATTAGTATGGTATATATGTCACAATTTATATTCTTTCCTATAGCCTTCAGAAAGGGACTCAGCCCTGTGGACACCTTGACTTCAGTCCGTGTTGGACTTCTGGATTTCTTATTTACCGAACTATAAAATAACAAATTTCAATTTTTGAAAGCTACTCAGTTTGTGGAAATTTGAGATAGCAATAATACTAGCAATTAAAAAAAATACAGGCTTATAAGGGAAATCAACTAATTTCACAATTTTTCTGTGAATCTAAAACTATTCTAAGATAAGAGGCTTGTTAAAAAGAGAATGCCAGAAGCTAAATCAAGAATAAACTTGAGCAGGAAAGATATATATTATTTGCACTTAATGTATTTGTGACAGCGTTGAGCAAATAAAAAGTGATTCACTTCAAAAGTGCTACAAAACCTCACTGGCATCAATAACAGCTTAATCTCTTTAAAATTATTGCCAATACTTATTTCCCGGAAACATCACATTATGAAGAGTAAGACTCAGGCTTGAGTAGTCTAAAATCTTCTGATATTCTGGGACCACCTTCCTTAAAACATCCACATAAAATAGTTGCATGCTTATCTCTTGAGCCATGAGAAGTCCAGAGACCTGTTTCATCTCCAAGGGAGTGCGGAGGGGCACGGCTCCCGATCCAGTCCCGGCTGCCATCTCAGCCAAGACTGCCTCCCACTCTCACCATCAGCCTCACACTGCCAGCTTCCATCCTCTTTTCATTTCCACTCTACTCCATATTGGAAAAAGCTCTGCTTACTGCATTTCAGCAAAGCAATATGATCGTTTCCTTTGTACCGTACAGTAGAAAATGAAAAGTGACTTCGATTTCAGTGTGTCTGGCAGTTGCCGTCTATCCTGTACCATGGATTTCTTAGAAACCAACATCTTCTCAAGCCATAATGATGAGGTCACAGTATCTTTCTCTTACATTTTGCAACATCTTTCAACCCCTCACTTCAGGATGATCATAAAAATCTCAAAATTATTCTTTTTTATGTTATTCAGAGGAACCCATTTATCCTTTTATTTTGCCCTCTATTTCAGAACACTGCAAAAGAGGAAGAGTTTCTTTTCTACATCTGAATAAATTCATCAAAGGTGTTTTCAAAACAGACTCATCTATTCTGACACGAATCAGGCTGCTGTAATAGTTTACTTTTTAAAAATCAAAAAAATATAATTACCCAAAATAGAAAAGTAGTCCATCAGTCCTTCAAATATCACATCTAAGATACTGAAACTAACATTTAGCATCTGTGTACACTGGATTTCAACCTATGTACTTATAGTTATTGTCTGCATTAGACCAACCAATTCCTTGATTTAAATCCCAAAACTAATCTTGCCTAACTTAAGTCAAAATAATAATTATTGAAAAGATAGTAAAGCAGATCAAAGAATTGAAATAATAAAGGATTCCTTAAAAAGCAGGCAAGTTCTGAGGCAAAAAGTAGTGGAAGTTAGGGATCTTTACCCATTCACCCAGGGACACTGCTGTGATGTAAGTCAGCTTGCACCTCAAGGTTTAGGTCTCTTGTGGAAATATCAGCCCTTGAATGAGAAGATTTGATTGATCAAACTTGGGCAGTAATTCTGAACTTTGGAGCTTTCAATCATGGTCACAGACTATGGAGACAAAAGGAAGAGGTTAGAAGCACTCACGTGGCCGTAGGAGAAACCTCTGACCGCAAGGGAGTCACTCCAGTTTGTATCTGTTAAGCTCAGCAAAGTAACTGTGATTATATGAATACCAGTATTTGCACATATTCTAAGATTATATATGAAATTCATTTTTCTGTTATAAAAGAAATTAGTTTTACTGCAATAAATTGTCATTTAACAACAAAAAGTGATCATTTGAAATAATCTCTAAAGACTCCACACTGATCTGAAATTAAAAGAGATAAAGTAGAACACAGAGGAGGCAGTCAGACTAAACTTCCCACGAAGCATATTCACGTGACCTTATATATTAGTTTGAAAAGGGAATAAAGTTGGCAAAAGCACAGAAGAAAAATAAAACAGTGAAATATTATGACAATTTTGCTGTAGATTTCAAGCAAAATTAAGATGGAAATTTGTAGATTAATATGCTTTAAATTCACACAGTGTTATATGTTAAATATATTTCAATAAAAAAGTTATAAAAAAGACACCAATATCAAATATTCTCAAAATTTACCTATTGACAATTATTTAAGAGAACTATATCTAATTGTAGAGTTTGTGTTTACAGACTTGTGTTCCTGATTTTATTCAAAGATGTCTTTGAATAACAACAAAAGAAATGCTAATAAATCTATTTTCCACTGATATATGAGTTTTGCATAATCAATGGAGTCATCCAAATTATTTACATAAACCACAATATCTGCCTTCATATACTTCATATAGACTTGGCTAAAGGAAGCTGTGAAACAGGAATATATATATATTGTTCCCAGCTTACTTCCTAGACAGAACTTCCAGTCCTGTGAATGAGAACACAGAGTCAAGTTGAGGAAAGAGGACTGAGAGTTTGGGGACACAAATTCACATGTAGAGCACTAGCAAAAGTGCACACAGAGAGAAATGTAAAGATCTTCAGAAGGTCCCTGCCAAGAATTCAACTGAGTACATAGTGGAAGATATATGTGAGCAAATCATCTGAGTCCAGAGAATGCACCACAATTAAAGGATTAGAGGTAGTACTGCCCAGTGCTTACATACAACTGGGAATACTTGTTCCTAAAGCCAGAAATGGAAAATTCCATTATTCCCAAGTATTTGGGAAGAGCACATTTGCCTCAGTCCTGCACAATAATTATCCCCAGACTGATTGCTACCCCTGTGCAGCCTGAAAAAACTAAGAATAGCATCTGAAGGGATTCCAAATTTCTTAACTTGTTTCCAAGTAACTTAACTGCATCTCAGAATGAAGTTCAAGAATATTTATAGGAATATAAATTACCCAATACCCAACAAGTTAAATTTACAAAGCCTGAAATATAATAAGAAATCATGAGGCTTGCCAAAAACGGCATGAAAATACAACCCATAATGAGGGAGAAATAATCAATAGGAAGCAACTCAGAATAGAAGTTACAATTGCTTAGCAAAGACATTAAAATGCTTTTGTAAACTATATTCTATATGTTCAGAAGTTCAGTGAAGACATAGAAAATACAGAATAATCTCAAATTAAATTTATACAGAGGTAAACTACAATACACAAGATGAAATAAGTGGCCTAATATATACATAATTGGAATCCCCAAGGAGAGAGGAAAGAAAGGGACAGAGAAATATTATTTGAAGAACTATGGGTTTAAAATCTTCTGAACTGGATGATAATTATACGGTCATGGATCCAAGGATCTCAATAAACTCCAAAAGAAGAAACAGAAGAAATCTACACCAAGGCAAAATCAAATTACTCAAAACTAGTTTTGAGAGAAGTCCTTAAAACCAGCCAGAGACAAAACAAATTTTATATACAAAGGAACAAAGATAAGATGACTACCTATTTCTTGTCAGAAACATGAGACAACAGTAGAGCAACATGTTTAATATACTGAAAGAAAAATGTTGCCAACCCAGAATTCCATACCCAGTTAAATGATGTTTCCCAAGCAAAAGAAAATATTTTTGCACACATACAAAACCTGAAAATATTAATCACCAGCACATCCACCCTTCAAGAAATATTAAAGGAATTCCTTTAGATTACAATAAAAGTTACCCCAGATAGAAATGTGGATCTTCACAAAGGACAGAAGAACACTGGAAATAGTAACTACACTGGTAATTACATAGCAATTTTCTTATTACATAAATCTCTCTAAAATATAATAAACAAAAGTCATGGCAACATACTGTGTGATTTATAACACATATAAAAATGTATTATCACATTAGCAAAAATTCAAAAGGGCAGAAACTGATGTATACTATTTAAAGTTTCTTATACTGTGGGAACCTACTATTCTTATTTCATACCATCTTTATAGTGATCATTTTTACGATGTAATAGAAGTGCCTTTCAGATAATAACTCTGTACAAAAGTAAAATATAATTAATAGACAACTTATGTTTTAAAATCTGTTCAGAAGAGCAAGTAAACTCCTGAAATCTAGAATGGAGGGGACATGCTTCTTGAAAGGGGTAAGACTTCAGCCAAGCTCTGATGAATGCTTATGATTTTAGTGGAAAAATAAAAGGAAAATAAAAATAAATAATACATATATATATATATGTGTATATATATATATATATATATATATATACATATATATATATATGCCAGCCATCAGCATCACTTTTAAATTCATTTTTAAATCGTCAAACAATGGTTTGATGTAAATATAGTTATCCAACTCTTACAGGTAATAAAACTTATACTTGGAAAGGTTAGGCTTACCCAAGTCCACACAGGTACTACATAGCTGAGATGAGTCTACCCGGGATGCGCCCTGTGCTCCTCAATTCTCTCAGTGATGCTCTTCAGACGACTAACAGCTTTCAAGGTGGAAATGGATATGGCATAGTTGAAAACTGATTAATAAACTGGTCTTAAAAATGTAAAGACGGTGTGGTCAGCGAATAGGAAACAAACAAGGCGAAGGCATATAAAAAAAAGAAAAGAGGTAACAAATTGGCAGGAAGAGAATCAGGATAATGTATTTCACTAAATCTTTGAGAAGAGAAAGCATGCGTAAGGAAGATATGATCATAGTCAAGGTTTCCAGAGATGTCAAGGAGAAAGGAGAATAGAAATAGGCTCTTTCATTTATTAACAGGTAATCAATAGCGTCCTTAGTTGCTAAAGACTAGCTCTTAGTCCTTAGGTTAAGATGCCTGAAGCTAGTGAGGGGAAAAGAGAATACAGAAGAAAAGGGGAGAAGTGGGTGTGGAAATGGTTGCAGGTACTACAAATCTTCATAGAAGTGTTTGGAAAGGGTCAGTACTTGACTGATTACCCAAAAAAGGCAGGATGTTCAAATAAGCTTAATTTTGTTCCTGATTTCAAGAAGAGAGAACTTTTGCATGTTTATAGATACAAGGGAAAATGACTTCTGAAACCAAAATTGAACATGCTGGGACAAAGTGGAATGGTTGAGATATGAGGACTGCAGAAAAAGTGAAAGGAAATTTGTTCCTGATCAGTGGTGGGAGTTTAGTCTTTGAAATCATAACTGTGTTTCTGCTTCGGTGCCCTAAAGGAAAAATAAAAATTTCTTTAATTTATCCTTACATTCCACAGTATAATTTATCTCACAGTGTGTAATGAACAGCTTAGCAGACACTGGTGCTGTAAACAGTGAAAAAAAACATGGTCCTTTGTCTCAGAGTTCACCGAGTATAGTGGGCTGTGATTGTTAAGGGAAGTTTATTTAGACTTCATTTAGATATGCAAAGGAAAATGTCTTAATTCAGTATAACTAAAATTATCCCTTTTAGTAGCTCCTAAACTTCTGACAAGGGGTAGAGATGTTTTGGAGTTTAGGAAACTGGATGGATTTTGATCTAGTAATCTCAGCTTAGTTCAGCAATTTGAATGATCTCTTTGGAAGTTGGTGTCTGCCTGGAGGACTCAGTTAAATACACATCCTTTCAAAAGAATTCCCACTTTCACTTCTCTTTAGGATGTTATCTGGGTATATGGGGGATGGTGGGTATGCATGGGTATAACCACATGAAATTTAAGGGAGGAAGCTACTGAGATCTATTTAGAATCTTTGGGACCCTTGCTAGTCTCAGCTGAGGTATTACAGAAGCCATTTAAGAGACGTATTTGGGCTACTACTGCTCAAATTTGAAGTTAAAGTAACTCATGGTCTATGTTCTTAATTTAGACTTTGCTGTTGAATCTTTCATCTTCTGCTGACTCCGCTGATACTTCTACCTGCTCTGATTTCTCTTTGGCACCTGGTCTAGGAAACCCATCCTTTAGGCCTCACCTCTAGGGGCATTCAATCCCCAAAGACAATTGTCTCTGACATTCTCAATAGCCAGCAGAATAAGCTAATATCCACAATACCTGCCCCA
>JAQQAC010020790.1:14178688-14253401 GCA_029783875.1 Phataginus tricuspis
CATTTTCCAATATTAGAAAGCCAAGGAAGACTTAGGAGGGCTAACTAGGTCCTTATCTGCTCCCTATACAAGGTTAAAACGTATGACTACATGTAAAGGGGACTTTTGTTAAAAAGTCCCAAATAGAAAGGGAAGTAAAAGATCTTTTGCCCTTGACAAATTGAGAATCTTCCTAACAGGACTCTCTTCTCTGGAACTCTGAAGATGTAGTCAGCAAATGCAGTTCAACACACATTTATTCCCAGGGGTCTTTTTCATGGCTATTGGGGAAATTTGCTCCCTTGCTCTTCTTGTAGCCTGAGACATCACTTAAAAAAAGAGCTAAAGTCCATTGTCCTACTCTAGATATATTAAAAGAGGGCAATAAAGGCAGTTTAAAATTTTTCTCTCAACTACACTGTTTCTTTTGTCACTATTGTCCAGTTAAAGCAGTCAAAAATATGAGATTTGAGAGTCAAAACTGATCAGCTGATTTGTACTGGGCAGTTCTCACCTTCCTTCGGCGGGGTAGAGACTCTTACTGCTCTGACCTGAAGATGAACAACTGCAAGGGATATTAAAAATAACATTTTCCAAACTTAATATTCTTTGTAAATGTAGTCATCTTATCTATAAAATAAAATAATAATGCCTATCTTAGGATATGTTCAGATTAGTTATTGTATCTGGGGGTTAAAAATAATAGTAAAGTCAAAAATGAGGCTATCAACTGAAAGCTGGTGGAAATGGAGGAGCTACTTGATAAAAGAAAATTATGGAATTACTCTTAAGAAAATAATAAAAGATGAAAGAGCTATGAAAAATTCAGTTGTTGTGTAACCTCAAGGAATAGGCTGAAATTTGGTGTTATGACTTTATAGCATGGACCAAGTTCTTACAGCTTTTTCATCTCCTCCATATACTTTATATAAAGGAGAGAAGTAGCAATTTGGTGATAGTGGCCTAGGTTTTGGGAACAGACCAAAAACACTAGGGAAATTAGAGTGCTGAAGGGCATTACAGGAAGGGGGCATGTAATGAACTGATTCTTGAATAGGTGAGGGAACAAGTGAAGCCAGAAGGATTCTGTCATATTTTGACCCAGTCCATTTTGGGATTGGGGACATTGAGAACAACTGTTCTTTGCTATTTAATCATATTTTATGAACTGTGGTGAGAATTGGGAAAATGGCCCAAGTTTTAAAATTCCATGCAGGCTGCTCTATTCTGAACCATGAGAACTGGATCAGAACTGTAGAACAGTGCAGCAAATCCATATTCTTGGCACTTGCCAGATGATAACGTAGATCAGACATTTTCTGTGTTTCCTGTGAACCTTTTTAGTAGTGATTGTCATTCATCATATGTCAAGAAGGTGTTGTGTGTAAGTGAGCATATTTATAGAATAAACAGCCTTTAGAAATCAGTCTTTTCTCATGCTTCCTCTAGTTTAAGATAGTTTCATAATCATAACACAGTTCCTTTTTTTTCTTCTGTTGATTTTTACATCACACAGATGTCAGGAAGCCAGCTTTCCTCTTTGTGTTCCCATCTAGATGCTTAGTTTTTCAAATGTATGCATATCCTTTTTCCAAGCTCTTGAAGCTATGACCAGTGAAGGAGAGCTCAACTGGAAAGCCCTTTTTATTTTTTTACTCAAGAACCATCTGCTACTAAAGAGAAGAGGATATAACGGGCAGCGCACTTTGCTTATAAAAGGCAATGTTATCTAATTATTCTGATAGGCATTTTGCTTACCCAATGCTATGAAATTAGAAGTATTCATTACAAATTTCTATTTAAGCATTTGAGTCAATTTGAAGACAAAATGAACCAAGCTTCATTTCACCAATATTTCAGATTAAATTTTGATATTTTTACCAAACACCACATTTAATGATGTTCATTTAATAAACTATAGTGTATATCACTGGAGATACTCTCATAGTAAATTGCCCATTCAAAAAGAGAACAACCATTATTTTAATTACAACTATAGAAAACATTCTTTCAGTAATTCCATATTATGGAAATATCTTCTTTCCAAAATTTCTAACTTTAGAAAATGAAAGACATCCTAATACTCATACAATGGAAACTAGTAATACATGTTTTTCCTATAATTAACCCTTGATCTGAACTTAGATCAGTTTTCCAATGCAAGAATTTTAAAAAAACTAGTGGACCAAGGTTACAGAAGTAGATCCATCCTGTATTTCCAAGTGTTCAAAGAAAATTACTCAAGGGTCTACTGCCAGCCAGTAACTGTTAACATCTCTGCAAATCCTGCCTTTTCTTCTTGTCCTTGGCATTTGATGAAGGTGAAATCCACAGCTCTGATGTTCAAGTTATAGTAACACATATACATATATGTATTTAGAAACTTCAACCTAATAGAGTAAGGCAGTGTTTAGAATAGTTTCGATTATCTGATGTGTAAATAATTGTGACACTGGAATAAAGGATAGAGAAACCAGTGTGCTACCTCTGAGATCTGCAGTGGTGGGGAGAGGCACTAATCAGAATACTGGTAGAAACATGACTCTCTCCTCCCATTGCAAGGAAATCAAAAGAACGGAGATACAGGCTCGAGGTGCAAGAAGAGGACAGGCTCTTTGCGTATCGGAGGAGTGGTACATATAGAAGACACAAGGAAAGATGGGTGGAAACTGAAAACATTTTAATTTTTAATGTTAAGACAATCGGTATAAAAATCAGGTATGTCAAAAATATTTTTTCACATATTTAGTTGAGCAGGGAAATTACATGCAATTCATTAGAATATAAGACTGGGATATACATGCTGAAATTTTAAATGGCTCCCTTCAATTTAAAGATGAGATATCTACCTTTTTTTTTTTAAGGTAGAAAATTCTTCATATTGTGGCCCTATGTACCCAGTCTCACCTCTCACCCCTCTGCCCTCACACATCACAGTCCACCATTTCTGAACCATATGGAGATTGCTAAATATGTCACATTGTTTAATAGAGTCCTGCCTTTTGAGCATGCTACTTTTCTGCTTGGAATGCTTTTCTTCCTTCTTCCACTCTCCTCCATTCTCAATTTGCCTTCCTGGACATTCATTTTTTTAAGCTTAGTCTTCAAGTACCAGTTTAAATATTGTATCTGCCTTAATGGTCATTAATTTGTCAATTCTCTTGGGCTCCCACTGCATATCATGCATAATCTGATAGCGACATTATCTCATTTCGTCCTATACAGCTGCCTGCAAACCTGCAACCCTGACTGTAGTGCCTCAGAGTTAAAGACTTCTTTCCATCTTTGTGTCTCCTAGCAAATACGCTCTGAAATACATTTGCTAAATTAATGAAGGAGGTGTTCTGACTAGTTTTTAACTTTATTAAATAGTACTGCAGAGATGAAGGGAAACAGTTCTTACCAGAGTCCTCAGAAAAGTGTTTTTCAATAGAATTTTAAAACACCAAAAAAATGTGTGGGAAATCTGCTGTATTTTACAGTCTAGCCTTGTGAGGGAGAAAGACTGTCTTCTCTACTTCTCTCCTGGCCATGAGACAGGCTGCCCTTGCTATTCATACAGTGAGTGAGATTGATATACATGGATAGCTAAACACTGTAGCAAATTTTTCCCACCTGCCATAAATATGTATCCCCATTTCCCTGCTGGGTGCCACTGAGATGGAATGGTTAGTCATGGTACTAAGGAAATCTTGGATGCAATTGCATTTACAAAACACAAATTTCAGTCCACAGCCCAGACACAGTGTAAATATTTATAAGCCAGTTACTGGATAAATATGCTAACTTAAGCATTATTTATATGTAGATGATTTTTTTTATATTGTGTGTAGGCAGGAAAAAGAAATTCTGGTAAGTTTGGCTTCCAGGATATTAAGTTTTTTCAAGACTTCCAGAAGAAAACAAGAAAGCAAACCCAAAATGGGAAAGCAAAATTTACTTGCATGTAAAACACAGGGAGTAAAAGATTTAAATTTTGTTCTCTTTCTATAGTCTTAACTTAGACTCTTGTTACTCCAAGTGTAGTCTGGAGACTGGAAGAATTATCACATGGGAGCTTGTTGGTAACACAGACGTACAAGACCCATTTCAGACCTACTGATTCAGAATCTGCATTTTAACAAGATCTCTAAATGATTTCTCTGCACGCTAAAGTTTCAAAGTATGGTCTAGATTATCATTCTTCATACCTGTTAAACCATGCCTTCATTTTAAAGAGTATCTTAAACATCTGAGTATTTCTTTCCCCTTTTGAAATAAAGCCAAAAGCACTAGACTAGGAATAATGTCTGTTGCTCAGACTTGTCTGTTCTTTGTGCATATATATGTATGAACATGCCTAAAGGGGGAAAAAAAGCATATACATACATAGGCTTTATTGTTAAAAACACAAGTTTATTTTATTTGATGCCTTGTCCCAGAAGTTGGAGAGAGTTTTCTCAAGGCAAGGGGCTCACCCCACTGTTTCACCCCACCATCAACTGTATAGTCAGCCAACATTAATGGAGCAAGAGGAATAAAGCTTACTTGAAATGCCTAAGGTTTCTTTAATTCACAAATCCACCTTCTTTCTTCTGTCAGTGGCTAGAGATCGTTTCCATCAGAAGCTCTCAGCAGTGACATTAGGCAGCAGAAGTAGGCACGCACCCCTGAGCTGTCAGGTAGAGGGCAGCTCCTCCCTTCCTGGCATGGAAATTGTATGTGGGTTGTGGTTATCACTTGACATCAGATGTGCTCAGCTGTTTCACTGGCCACTTTACCCCAACGAATCAGTTAACCTTGTTCAAAATTCAAACTAACACTCAAAACTTCAAAAAAGTGCTTATATTTTTATGCCTAAGGCTAATTTGGCCAGTATTCTTAGCAACCTCTAAAGTAAGTCTCATTCCATGAAATAGGCTGAGAGATTTCTTAGCATTTCCCTTGGCATAGTCATGAACCCTCGAGTGATTCCCTTAGTTTCTTCCTCAGTGTTCATCTGTATAAAAATAAAGACAATAGTCCACTCTCTGAGTGTAAGATGAAAAAATACAGTTGCAAGTCCTTTGAAAGATACAAAATGTTATGCTAATGTAAAACATTATCAAAAATATATCTTAAATGAAAGATTGTGAGACAACCAATTATTACAAATTTGTTGTTTGCCAATAGTAGCTAGCAAGCCGAAATGACATGAACAGTGTACTATATTTCTTCCTCATATTTATTTGAACAGAAACCATTTTACTGACAACAGCAAATTCTAAAATGGAATCAAAGTAGTCTGAGTGCTAGGTGACAATCTAACAAGTAAAGCAGCTTTCATTAGTAAGAACTTGTGGCATCAATGCCCATGGTGATAGTAAAGTTTAAATTTCTGGGTGTGCTAAAGAGTTTTTAAGAACATCTTTTAAAGATGAGCCAAATTATTCAATCATATTTTCGAAGTAGAGTGAAATATAAGAGTTATTTAAATTTAGTTTGTTCTTGTTGGCACTTTTAATACTTGATATTTATTTTTAAAAAATGGAAAGGAGAAATGGAGCAAGGGAGTGTGTACCCACTAGAAATAAGATCACAGGGCAGTACCTGCATTGATGGTCCATTTATTTCACCATTTTATTCTTATTTGGAGCTAGAGGAAATGGAAGAAACAACTGCAGTAAGTTTTAGATGCATGGACAACACATGGACATAACTCTGTAGGAGGACTTCTACTGTGCTGTTTCTACTCTTCTTTGTGGAAAAGTAAATGAATCAGATAGTAGAGAAGCACTCTGAGGTCATTTTATTGTGGAGATCTATTGCTTACGATGATAGCTATTACTGTTCAAGAAAATTATATTCCTCTGTGTCAGTCTAGACTAAATTGAGAAACATAGGAAACAGGCATGTAGAGATCAACATGTCAGCACTATGGCTAATAAAACCTCGGTTGTCCGGAGTGACTAAAGTGTGTGGCAAATGAGCTCCTAAGCCCTCGTGGTTCCCCACTCTATCCCACCAAGTCTGGACCTTGTGTATCTCACCAGAGCACATCCCCTCTGCTTGCACCATATCAGAAGAATAGCTCTACCCCATTAAGAATTGGAGATCATTCACTTCTTTTCAAGGGGTGGAGTGGAACAAATGATCGGGGGTGTTACTTTCAGGGAGACCCTCCACACATACCCAGAGAGTGGGAAGAAGTAATCTTCTGAAGAACAACTACACACAGGAACCCCAAAACACACTCAAATACATGCCTATCATAGAAAACTGACAGTTGGGAAGTATTGAACTCACTGGTTTTCATAATGCCTATGTAAAGGAAGCAAGGGGAAAAATTGTGCTAAGTTTTAAAACATTTATGTAGCATTGTAGAATTGACAAAAAAGTCTCACATATATGAATTTATTAGATAAATCTCAAATCTTTAAGGATTATAGAACAGAAGATGCACTTACCACCCTTGGACAACTATGCCATAATATCACTTTCAAAGAGAACACTGGATGGGTAGTAAATGAGATATGCAGAATGCCACCTCAGATAGATCTTGGAAGTAGTATTGACAAATTCCAAGTAAAACCAAGACTTTGGGGGATTCTGGGAAGATGGCAGAGTGACCAGGGCAGCGGAAATCTCCTCCCAAAACCATATATATTTGTGAAAATACAACAAATACAACTATTCCTAAAAGAGAGACCAGAAGAAACAGTACGACAGCCAGGCTACAGCTACATCTGCAAGAACTCAGCGCCTCACGAAGCAGGTAAGATATGGAGCCGTGACCCAGTGGGACCCGAGCACTCCCCCACCCCAGCTCACCGGTGGGAGGAAAAGAATCAGAGTGGGGAGGGAGTGGAAGCACAGAACTGCTAAATAACCAGCCCTGGTGATATGCACCAGGAGCACAGACACACATTGCATGGTGTATTGGAGATTAGAGGAACAGAAGGTCAGGTTCCGAGATAGAGACAGTGAGTGGGTCCCCACAGCCGGCTCCCCTGGGATAAAAGAAAAGCGGGCACTTTTTTAAAAGTCTTAAAGAGACAAGGGCCCAATAGCGGAACAAAATCATCCCAGAGCACTCAGCCCAGCTGGCTGGGAATCTTGAGGAATTTCAGGCCCCCTAACTGGCTTCTGGGTAAAGCAACCCCGCCAAAGCCCCTCACGGCGATAAGCAGCCTGCCATTCGTTCCCCCGGCTGGCGCCACAAACGGTCTGGCGGATCCACCACAGCTGTGGATCAGCCCGAGAGCAGCCCCCACACAGCAGCCACACAGAATCTCCTACCGGCAGGCACGCAGCTAATCTGGAAGGGCCCCGGAAGCCAGAGCAAGGTCTGGAAGGCACCAAGGGGTGAAGAATGCACCCGGCAAGGCTGAAAACCCCTGCAGTGCTCTAGGCTAGCCTGAGGGTGGCCCCGCACACAACAGCTCAGGGGATTATCCCAGAGACTGCCTCGCAGTGTGTGGGGAACCAGCACAGGCTGCGGAGAAGGGCAAGGAGAACAACAAGCAGGAAGGGACTTTGTTCTCCCAGCTGACACACGTGGCACCTGCCTGCGACCACTTCTATCACCATGAAAAGACAGAAGAATATGGTCCAGTCAAGGATCATCCAGACAACCCCAGAGAGAGGGTCTGATGGGTAGATTTAAACAATATTCCTGAAAAAGAATTCAGAATAAAAGTCATAACCATGCTGATGGACCTACAGAGAAATATGCAAGAGCTAAGGGAGGAAGTCAGGAGAGACATTACAGAAATGAAACAATCGATTGACGGACTCAAGAGCAGACTGGACGAGGTGCAAGAGACAGTAAATGGAATAGAAAGCAGAGGACAGGAGTACAGAGAAGCTGAGGCAGAGAGAGATAAAAGGATCTCTAGGAATGAGGAATGAAAGAATATTAAGAGAACTGTGTGACCAATCCAAACAGAACAATATTCACATTATAAGAGTACCAGAAGAAGAAGAGAGAGAAAAGGGGATAGAAAGTGTCTTTGAAGACATAATTGAGCAAAACTTACACAACCTGGGTAAGTTTCTAACACCATGGAAGCCCACAGATCTCCCAACACAAGGGACCCAAGGAAAACAACACCAAGACATATAATAATTAAAATGGCAAAGATCAAAGACAAGGACAGAGTATTAAAGGCAGCCAGAGAGAGAAAAAAGATCACCTACAAAGGAAAACCCATCAGACTATCATCAGACATCTCAACAGAAACCTTACTGGCCAGAAGAGAATGGCAGGATATATTTAAAGCAATGAAACAAAAGTGCCTTAAACCAAGAATACTGTATCCAGCATGATTATCATTTAAATTTGAGGGAGGGATTAAGCAATTCCCAGACAAGCAAAAGTTGAGGGAATTTGCCTCCCACAAACCACCTCTACAGGATATGTTAAAGGGACTGTTTTAGATGGAAGCACTCCTAAAGCTAAAAAGATGTCACCAGAGAAAATAAAATCATAGCAAAGAAAGCAGACCATCCAAATACTAACTAAAGGCAAAAAATAAAATCAACTATCCACAAAAACAGTCAAAGAAACATAAAAGAGTACAGAATAAAACACCTAGCATATAAAGAATGGAGGAGGAAGAATAAAAAGGGGGAGAAATAAAGAATCATCAGATGTGTTTATAATAGGTTAACAAGAGAGTTAAGTTAGACTGTTAATTAGTAAAGAAGCTACCCTTGAACCTTTGGTAACCACGAATCTAAAGCCGGCAATGGCAATAAGTACATATCTATCAATAATCACCCTAAATGTAAATGGACTGAATGCACCAGTGAAAAAACACAGAGTAATAGAATGGATAAAAAAGAAAGACCATCTATATGCTACTTACAAGAGACTCACTTCAGACAACAGCTCGGATTAAAGATGGCGGCATGAGAGGAGAGACAGAGGCTTCCTCCTAAAACTGCATATAATAAGAAAATATAACTAATACAACTAGTCTTGAAAGAGCAACAGGAAAGAGGATTGCACCAAACTGCATACACCTGGAGACAAGAGCAGACCTCACAGAACAGGTTAACAGACTAAAGCTGTGGCACTGGGGGACCCAAGCCCTTCCCCCACCCCAGCTCACCAGTGGGAGGAAGAGGAATGGAGCAGGGAGGGAGTGGAGAACTGGGACTGCTGAATACTTAACTCCGGAGATCTGCTCTGGAAGCGCAAACCTACATTTCATGGTGCTTGCATGATCCTATCATAAATAGGGGGTTGGAAAGCTAAGATAGGCAGAATTCCTGGAGAGACGAAGATTCCAACTGCCTGTGGAAAGCAGGGATCCATATCTGGCTGCTCTGGGACAAAAGAAAGGTGGGCAGTCTGAGAGACTTCCTAACAAAGAAGCCCTTAGCAAGAGAGCTGCTAAAGGGGCAAGGATTGCACAGAGCTTACTGCTCAAGAGAAAGGACAGGTAGACAAAACTGCCTGGGTGCACTCTGCCCAGCAGGTTGGTAGCTTTCATGATCTTCAGGTGCTCCAGCTCCCTGGCTGCCTACACAGCTCCAAAAAAACCCCTTCCGTGATAGGCAGCCCACTGCGCCTTTCATCTGGGCAGCCCCAATGGGATTGCAAACCGGGAAAGGCAGTGGAGACAGGCATAGCAGCCGGGAAACAGGAAACAGCTCTTTCCTCCCCCCAGGCACCAATACCACTACCCTGCAATCCCCGGCATTGCTTCAGGGGCTGAGCAGCTCCAGGGAGTAGAGCTTCTGGGCACTAGAGGGTGCCATACATATATATGAAAAGCCAAAGAAACATGGTCCAGAGTAAAATTATTAATACAACTCCTGAGAAAGATTTAAATGATATCAACCTCATGACTCTCCCTGAAAGGGAGTTCAAAATAAAAATCATTAACATGCTAATGGAGGTACGGAGAGATATTCAAGAACTCAGAAATGAACTCCAGTGGGAGATCCAATCATTGAAGAACACAATGGATGGTATTAAAAGCAGACTGGATACAGTGGAGGAGATAATAAATGAAATAGAAACTAGAGAAGAGGAATATAAAGAAGCTGAGGCACAGAGAGAAAAAAGGATCTCTAAGAATGAAAGAATATTGACAGACTGTGTGACCAATCCAAATGGAACAATATTCACATTATAGGGGTACCAGAAGAAGAAGAGACAGAAAAAGGCATAGAAAGTGTCTTTGAGGAGGTAATTGCTGAAAACTTCCACAATCTGGGGAAGGAGATAGTCTCTCAGGCCATGGAGGTGCACAGATCTCCCAACACAAGGGACCCAAGGAAGACAACACTAAGACACATAATAATTAAAATGGCAAAGATCAAGGATAAGGACAGACTATTAAAAGCAACCAGAGAGAGAAATAAGATCACATACAAAGGAAAACCCATCAGGCTATCATCAGACTTCTCAGCAGAAACCTTACAGGCCAGAAGGGAGTGGCATGATGTATTTAATGAAATGAAGCAGAAGGGCCTTGAACCAAGATTACTTTATCCAGCAAGATTATCATTTAAATTTGAAGGGGGGATTAAACAATTCTCAGATAAGCAAAAGCTGAAAGAATTTACCTCCCACAAATCATCTCTACAGTGTAATTTGGAGGGACTGCTATAGATGGAAGTGTTCCTACAGTTTAATAGCTGTCACCAGAGGTAATAAAACCACAGAAAAGAAAGTAGAACAGCTAATTACTAAGCAAATGCAAAATTAAATTAACCTTCCCCAAAGTCATTAAGAGATAGACAAATAGTAGAGAATATGATACCTAATATATAAAAAATAGAGGAGGAAGAAAAAGGAGGAGGAAAAAGAAAAAGGAACCTTAAATTGTGTTTGTAATAGCATATTAAGTGAGTTAAGTTAGACTCTTAGATAGTAAGGAAGTTAACCTTGAACATTTGGTAACCACACATATGAAGTCTGCAATGCCAGTAAGTACATACCTATCCATAATCACCCTAAATGTAAATGGACTGAATGCACCAATCAAAAGATATAGAGTCACTGAATGGATAAAAAAGCAAGACCCATCTATATGCTGCTTACAAGAGACTCACCTCAAACCCAAAGATATACACAGACTAAAAGTGAAGGGATGGAAAAAGATATTTCATGCAAACAACAAAGAGAAAAAAGCAGGAGTTGCAGTACTTGTATCAGACAAAATAGACTTCAAAACAAAGAAAGTTACAAGAGACAAAGAGGGACATTACATAATGATAAAAGCGTCAATCCAACAAGAAGATATAACCATTATAAATATCTATGCACCCAACACAGGAGCACCTATATATGTGAAACAAATAATAACAGAATTAAAGGGGGAAATAGAATGCAATTCAGTCATTCTAGGAGACTTCAACACACCACTCACTCTGAAGGAAAGATCAACCAGACAGAAAATAAGTAAGGAGACAGAGGCACTGAACAGCACACTAGAACAGATGGACCTAACAGACATCTACAGAACTCTACACCCAAAAGCAGAAGGATACACATTCTCTCAAGTGCACATGGAACATTTTCCAGAATAGACCACATACTAGGCCACAAAAAGAATCTCACTAAATTAAAAAATATTGAAATTCTACCAACCAACTTCTCAGATCACAAAGGAATAAAACTAGAAATAAACTGTACAAAGAAAACAAAAAGGCTCACAAATACATGGAGGCTTAACAACATGCTCCCAAATATCAAAGGATCAATGACCAAATTAAAACAGAGATTAAACAATACATGGAGACAAATGACAAGAACAGCACAAAGACCCAACTTCTTTGGGACACAGCAAAGGCAGTTCTAAGAGGGAAGTATATTGCAATCCAAGCCTATTTAAAGAAGGAAGAACAATCGCAGATGAATAGTCTAAAATCACAATTATTGAAATTGGAAAAAGAAGAACAAATGAGGTGCAAAATCACCAGAAGGAGGACAATAAATATTAGAGAAGAAATAAATAAAATTGAAAAGAATAAAACAATAGAAAAAATCAATGAAACCAAGAGCTAGTTCTTTGAAAAAATAAACAAAATAGATAAACCCCGAGCCAGACTTATTAAGAGAAAAAGAGAATCTACACACATAAACAGAATCAGAAATGAGAAAGGAAAAAACAGGACAGACCCCACAGAAATATAAAGAATTATTAGAGAATAGTGTGAAAATCTATATGCTAACAAGCTGGAAAACCTAGAAGAAATGGACAACTTCTTAGAAAAATACAACCTTCCAAGACTGACCAAGGAAGAAACAGAAAACCTAAGCAGACCAATTACCAGCAAAGAAATTGAATCAGTAATCAGAAAACTACACGAGAACAAAACCTCCGGGCCAGATGGATTCACTTATGAATTTTATCAGACATATAGAGAAGAAATAATACACATTCTCCTTAAAGTTGTCCAAAAAATAGAAGAGGAGGGAATACTTCCAAACTCTTTCTATGAAGCCAGCATCACTCTAATACCAAAACCGGGCAAAGACCCCACCAAAAACAGAATATTACAGACCAGAATCCCTGATGAACATAGATGCAAAAATACTCAACAAAATATTAGGAAACCTAATTCAAAAATACATCGACAGGATCATACACCATGATCAAGTGGGATTCATCTCAGGGATGCAAGGATGGTACAACATTCGAAAATCCATCAACAAAATGCACCACATCAACAAAAAGAAGGACAAAAACCACATGATCATCTCCATAGATGCTGAAAAAGCATTTGACAAAAGTCAACATCCATTCATGATAAAAACTCTCAACAAAATGGATATAGAGGGCAAGTACCTCAACAAAATAAAGACCACATATGAAAAAACCCACAGCCAAGAACATACTTAACAGCGAGAAGCCGAAAGCTTTTCACCTAAGATCGGGAACAAGACAGGGATGCCCACTCTCCCCACTGTTATTCAACATAGGACTGGAGGTCCGAGCCACGGCAATCAGACAAAACAAAGACATACAAGGCATCCAGATTGGTAAAGAAGAAGTCAAATTGTCACTATTTGCAGATGACATGATATTGTACATAAAAAACCCTAAAGACTCCACTCCAAAACTAGTAGAACTAATATCTGAATTCAGCAAACTTGCAGGATACAAAATTAATACACACAAATCTGTTGCTTTCCTAAACACTAACGATGAGCTAACAGAAAGAGAAATCAGGAAAACAATTCCATTCACAATTGAATCAAAAAGAATAAAATACCTAGGAATAAACCTAACCAAGAAAGTGAAACACCAATACCCTGAAAACTACAAGACACTACTAAGAGAAATTAAAGAGGACACTAACAAATGGAAATTCATCCCATGCTCTTGACTAGGAAGAATAAATATTGTCAAAATGGCTATACTACTTAAAGCAATCTACAGAGTCAATGCAATCCCTATCAAAATACCAACATCATTCTTCAATGAACTGGAACAAATAGTTCTAAAATTCATATGTAACCACAAAAGACCCCGAATAGCCAAAGCAATCCTGAGAAGGAAGAATAAAACAGGGGGAGTTATACTCCCAGACTTCAAGCTCTACTACAAAGCCACAGTAATCAAGACAATCTGGTACTGGCACAAAAAACAGACCCACAGACCAGTGGAACAGAATAGAGAGTCTAGACATTAACCCAAATATATACAGTCAATTAATATATGATAAAGGAGCCATGGATATATTAGGGGGAAATTCAGTCTCTTCAACAGCTGGTGTTGGCAAAACTAGACAGCTACATATAAGAGAATGAAACTGGATTACCGTCTAACCCTATACACAAAAGTAAACTCAAAATGGATCAAAGACCTGAATCTAAGTCATGAAACCATAAAACTCTTGGAAAAAAATATAGGCAAAAATCTCTTCGACATAAACATGAGCAACTTCTTCATGAACATATCTCCCTGGGCGAGGGAAACAAAAGCAAAAATGAACAAGTGGGACTATATCAAGCTGAAAAGCTTCTGTACAGCAAAGGAATGACATATCTGATAAGGGGTTGACATCCAAATTATATAAAGAGCTCACGCACCTCAACAAACAAAAAGCAAATAATCCAATTAAAAAATGGGCAGAGGATCTGAATAGACACTTCTCCAAAGAAGAAATTCAGATGGCCAATAGGCACATGAAAAGATGCTCCACATTGCTAATCATCAGAGAAATGCAAATTAAAACCACAATGAGATATCACCTCACACCAGTAAGGATGGCCAACATCCAAAACACAAACAACAAATGTTGGCGAGGATGTGGAGAAATGGGAACCCTCCTACACTGCTGGTGGGAATACAAATTAGTTCAACCATTGTGGAAAGCAGTATGGAGGTTCCTCAAAAAACTCAAAATAGAAATACCATTTGACCCAGGAATTCCACTCCTAGGAATTTACCCTAAGAATGCAGCAGTCCAGTTGAAAAAAGACATATGTACCCCTATGTTTATCGCAGCACTATTTACAATAGCCAAGAAATGGAAGCAACCTAAGTGTCCATCCATAGATGAATGGATAAAGAAGAGGTGGTACATATACACAATGGAATATTATTCAGCCATAAGAAGAAACAAATCCGACATTTGCCAGAACATGGATGGGGCTAGATGGTATTATGCTCAGTGAAATAAGCTGGGCGGAAAAAGACAAGTATCAAATTATTTCACTCATATGAGGAGCATAAGAGCAAAGAAAAAAACTGAAAGAAAAAAAACAGCAGCAGACTCACAGAACCCAAGAATGGACTAATAGTTACCAAAGGAAAAAGGACTGGGGAGGATGGGCGGGAAGGGAGGGACAAGGGGAAAAAAGGGGCATTACGATTAGCAGATGTAATATTGGGGGTCGCGGGGAGGTCTTTACAACTCAGAGAAGACAAGTAGTGATTCTATAGCATCTCACTACACTGATGGACAGTCACTGCAATGGGGTATGTGGTGGGGACTTGATAATAGGGGGAGTCTAGTAACCATAATGTTGCTCATGTATTGTATATTAATAATAGCAAAATAAAAAAACAAGAGTTTGTTTATATTTCTTGTATTTTTGTTGTATTAATTATTGTCTCTAATTTCATTAGATAAACTTCAAAGGAATGTCATAAGTGTTCTTAAAGGTTTACTTCTATATTTTAGTAACTAATTTTTTGCACAGCCCCACACTCAAATAAAATAGCTAAAATTAAAAATGCATTTTCTTAGTCTAAGGGTAAAATCTGATATCTGCATTGCATGCATCTGAGAATGTGAGAACACCTCGATCCCAGTGATGAACGTTCTGTCTCCTCATCAACATCTTATGGACTAACAACCACCTGCATCATTGTGGCCCTTCTGCCATCATCAATCAATACTAAAGAGATGGTTTAAGATTTTATGTTTTCAAAATGAATGGTGCAAATGTACCATTTCCTTTTTGAGTTCCTTAACTTATTATGCCACCTCTATTAAATTTTGTTGCTCATAGGCATGTCAGCCTTTAAGATGGACTGACTTCTGTTTTTATTTATTATATGTCAAGTGCTGCAAAAGTTTTCAAAACTAATTCATATCAGAGAAATCTGTTGGTAAAGCATATTTTAAAGATAAAGTCTTTCTGCAGTGAATTTCTTCAAGCATTATAATATAAAATTCTACATTGTATGGTCTGTTTTTTGAATCTGAAACACTCAGAAATTTATTGGCTATCTTGGATAATACCATAACAAGATGTATTAACCCCTCCTATGTAATAAATCTGACCGCTCATGATAGTTTTGTGCTATCTTAACTGTAATGCATCATTACCCCAAGTTTCTGCTTTCTCCAATTTATGTGCATTATGGTGGTTGATTTCAAATTGATGAAATGCCCATTTTCTCAGAACATAACAAACCAACATGGACCTTTCTAGGGCTGCAAATATATTTAAGACAATATATAAATCATTGCTTGTAACAGAGTAAAGCTAATTTAAGCTCACTATCTGGAAACTCTTAAAGACTTTTTTTCTTTCAGTCACTCTTTTTTAAATAAGGTGCCTCATTAATGACGTTTAATCAGTTCTTAGTAAGTCAAGGTTATAAAATGGTCTAAGTAGCAACAGCTTTGGCGTGTAGTGGGGGGATGAGGCATGGAATGTAACAGTAAGAATTTAGTAAAGACTCCACTGTTTACAATCCACAAAAATATGATCCCAAGAGATGAAATGAAAATGTTTTTATGAAAGGTGTGTAACTCCTTTTAGCATTATTCAGGGTCATTCAATATTCTGGATTCAGTAATTAAAAGTTTGTGTAAATTTCCAAATTTAAACTATATGTAAAGAGTTATCCATTGACCTTTTTGGCTAAGTAGTATAATATTTGTTATGTTTTCTCTCCTTGTCTTACTTTTTTTGGAAAAGCACACATTTGAGTTGTTTAACACAAGGAGTATTCAACTAGAAATAAAAAATTTGACTGTGGCTGATTGACTATAAATTTAAAATGACTCAATCCTTTGCTTATTTATTTATCCTCACTATCCACAAGCTGATTTAGCCAGGTGTATCATAGATACTTCATATGGTAGGGGTGAAAGTATATCTAGAATTATCATTCATTCATTTATTCTTCCAAAAGGCAAAAATTTTGCTGCTACTGTGTCAGGATTTCTGTGAAAGATCAGTGTTATCCCAGTGGTGTCCACAGGGTAGCAGGCACAAGGACTCTGGGTTCTCCATTCTTGTTGGTGTATGTCTAACAGCAGGAGAGAAACTGTATGATGAAACCCAGCTACTGAAATATCAGTTGAAGACAGTTTAATCATCTATATCAATATATCAGATATACGTATATATGTAGGAAGTCCCTGATTTATAATTCTTTTTCAATTTCCAAATTTACAATGGTGTGAAAGCAGTATGCATTCAGTAGAAACGATGCTTTGAATTTTGAATTTTGATCTTTTCCAGGGCTAGCAGTAATGGAGTATGATACTCTCTTATGGCACTAGGCGGCTGGGGCCAAGCCACAGATCCCAGTCAGCCACATGGTCACTAGGGCACACAGTACACTTACACCCATTCTGTACCCATGTAACCACTCTGTTTCTCACTTTCAGTACAGTATTCAATAAACTGCATGAGATATTCAACTTTTTATTATAAAACAGGCTTTGTGTTAGATGATTTTGCCCAGCTGTAGGCTAATGTAGGTGTTCCGAGTTTAAGGTAGGGTAAGCTGAGCTCTGAAGTTTGGTAGGTTAGATGTATTAAGTGTATTTTTACTTAAAATATTTTCAACTTATGATGGGTTTATTAGGATGTGACCCTATTTTAAGTTGAATATGTGTGAATGTGTGTGTATGTATAAATAAATAAATAAATAAACATACCCTGTAGTTCACATGTGTGTGTGAAACATTCAACTGCTTCAGATATATCCAACTTAGAGATTCTCATTCATCCTTGATTCTTTCCTTCTTCGTACATTATTGTGATGTCAATTCTACTTCATGATCTTCTTTTACATACCTCATGGTCTCTTTCTATTTCAGTGTCTGCCTAAATACTCTCTTCTACTTAAGTTCATTTGCCTTCTTCAAACCAATCCCCCCCCACACACACACACATGCACACACATACACAGACTGAGGTCACTTTAATAAAACATAGACATGACCATATCAGTCTGCTACTTGAGAACCCTCAGTGATTCTCCATCTCCCTATAAGCTAAATTAAAATACTTCAGCACATTTAAACTCAGGCCCAAACAAACCTCTTCAAATAGAACTGTGATATTGTTTTGTCTCTTTCAACATCTAACACACGTACATTTCACTCTTCCTAAAGTATTTTGCACATCATAGACATGGGAGTGTTAATATTCTCTCATTCTTGTCTATCTGATGAATACTGTCCATATTTTAAGCCCTTTCCTTATGAGAAAGTTCTTCCCACAAGGCAAAGGTTTCTTTTATCTGTTTTCCCACACATCATTTATGGGTTAATTCATTCAGTCAATCCATAAATTACACATTTACTAATTATTTATCACATGCCTAATAGACCTTTGATCTTACCTTGGTTCTTCCTCGTGTCATCTGTGTGACCCAGAGAACGTTCCTCAGAAGCACAGGACCCTAAAGCAGCCCAGTAACGACCACTTGCTCTCACTAAATGATCATAACGAGCTCACATGTGGTCTGAAAAACAATAAGAATCCAATACCTATCTGCAGAAACAGATATCACCAGTCTCTGATTCATCCTTTAAAAAGCTGACAGATTAGCTTTGTCCAAATACCATGGTTTTAGCCTAGCGAGTGGAGAAAATAAACATGAGACTATAAATGTGACAGAAATTCACGCTCTTCCATCTGCAACGTAATCAAGTTTACCTGATCTGAAAATGAGCTACATGATATCATTGTGTGGCATATTATGCACACTTCTCATACCACTCTGGGCCTACAGAGTGTTGCACTTCAGTTGATGTCTGTGATTCAAGCTGCATTCTAAAATAAGATGATCTCAGATAGCTACTATGTGTACAGAACCACAGTGATATCCATCCTGAGGTAGGGCAGCACATACAGAAAGAAAGCCACAGCAACTTAAGTTTTCCATTAAATACCAAAAAGTATGTAAAATCATTTAAAATTATTCATGAGAGGAAACTGAGTTTAAGAATCAGGTGTTCAAATGTGGTGGGTATCCAGATTAAGACTATGTTTCCTCTAGAATCTGTAGTTATATACAGGAGCAATAGCTCACTGCTGGTCACGGTGGCTACCAGTTCCAGGAGACTCTCTGCCTTGAAGCAAAGGGAACATTATGTGCCAAATATCAAACTATTTGCCACCTCATTCAGTTGTCTTCTTCAATGTTAACAACTATCAAGGCTTATCAGATTGGAAAATGAGGCTCAGAGAGTTTATTTATTTGTGTAAAGTACATTAATCCAGTTCGTACTGTACAGTCCAATACTATAAGGCAATCATTGAACTGAATCAATGAGATTGGGTTGTCACTGTAATCTCCAGCTTCCACTGACAGCAGAACCAACTTCAAAGTCACTGTGAAGTGGTCAGAGATTTGTCCGCTCTACTACTTATATCACCCTCCCTACTCTGGAGTGGTCCCGTTTCTCCCAGTTTGCAACTTGTTCCATTTACACAAATACCAATTCTCAGCTGGCTTGCTGTGTGGAAGAGAATGTTCCACTGATCTGTTAATGACATCATGTTGCTCCTTTCTGACTTATAAGCAACTAATAGGTTGCTTCTGGCTCATTTTTAAGAAGGGCTTCAGAAGATATATATTTTTAAATTCATTTGAGATACAAAGACAAATTACTAAAGTGAAATTAAAGTAACAGTGACATAAGCTAGGGATAAAATTTGTGAAAGGGTACGATTTCCTGATATATCTGTATTATATTTGAAATATGAGTGCACTTACTTACAAGGGGAAATCAAACCTGACTCTACATTAGGGCTGTACCAGATGTTTTGAGTAAAAAGAAAAGAGTTCCCATTCTTGAGCTCTTCAAAGGTGTGCCATTTTTTAGCATTATGAATCATGGGCACTACTCCCAGATGCCTTGTTTATCATTATTTGTGACCTTCTCACTAGAAATCATGTAACTCTCCTAACATTGAGACTACTGAAATTTTTTAAATCTGTAATGATTACAGTATTTTGCAAGCAAAGAGAGCAACAAATATACCTACTATTTAAAAAGTCAAGTACTAGCAATAAAAACTGTACCACTGTTCCCTGTATTTAAAAAAAAAGAGCTATGTGATCTGATGGTTAAGTCGGATTTTGGATTTAATATCTGTTAATTCCACCAGAGACAGCACTATTCCCCAAACTAGTGATGATCAGATGCATAATGTGAGAACTTCTCTCAATTGTGTCTTTCAATTTGAGAACGTGTGGCCTCTCACGTGTCATTATAAAGGGCACCTTTAATTCCCTTTCCTTATCTTCTCAGTATTTACATTAGTAACTTTGCACCATAATTGTATTTTATAAAGCCCAAGACTCATTTAAATGCCAGAAAATTATGCCAAAGGGATTTCATTTACCACTGGCTGTGTAGGGGATAGAGTTATACAACCCCTATTAATGCTAATGGGAGTTCATGAATAAATCTTCCAGAATACAGAGAAAAATGTATCCCAAGAAGGACATGAAAAGGAGACAATAGGCTCACTAGAGCAAAATTAAATGGCAGTTTGATTTTCTGAGCTAATACCTCATAAAAATAGAAGTCACTTGCACTTAAAATCATTTAAGAGTAGTGATTTCCTTAGTAAGAATTCTCATATCTCTTTGACACCTTAACTCATATTGCACAAATAACAATTTTTATTATTGGCAATTACCTATAGCTTTCTAATATGTAATGACCTGAGTGCTTTTTATATAGTATCCTATTCCTTGTAGTTGTCATTGAATGAGTATTTAAATCTTAAAATACATTTTTAGAAATAATTCACCATGAAATTATATAGTTATAGTTTTAATGCCACATATTAGAAGGTGCTGCCTATGTGAACTTCCATAGATACTAGAAGAATGAAACTTTTTACATGATTTATTGGTAAATGGTGAAGCTATTTTTAAAAATATGGTGGCAGTGTTTTTAAACTAAAATATGATTATAAATATTATGAAGTCATTCTCATCAGGTTTTTCGTATGTTAAAAAAAGCTATAAACTTAAGATTTAAGTTTTGTATTTTGGATAATCCTTCTATTTATGTTTTTTCAGAATAGAATTAAATTGTTTTCATGGAGCAATTGGGACTTTTTCCTTAATGTATTTTGGTGTTTCATCATTTTAACAGTCTCCATATATAATAAAATGGAGGTGTAAGTATATTTAAATCAACTTTGTGCATACTAACAATCATATTTTGTAGAAATTGGTTCTATATAAATTTATTAGCCTTTACTAAAATCACATTTTCTAAATATGCCAATAAAATAAATGATCTTTGAAGGTAGAATACCTTTTACTAAAAAAAGTTTGAGTCACTTAGTATCTCTCCAAATAATAGATAATTTAGTATTTCAATTCTTAGCACTATATGTAGCCTATCCATTTTCCTATTCAACTTGCCTTTATGAGATAGGGGTTTGCTATATAATACACCCAAATTTTAAATTTCACCTCTATCAACAGATTAATAAACAATTTATAAAATAGATCAGGTGTATAAGAGCTTTATTAATAGATACCTGTCAGGATGAGATTTAAATTTCTTAACTTAAAACAATAATAATAAAACAAACGTACTCAACTGCAACAGCAAATATATATATAATATATTTTAGGTTTGTATTTTTTTTAATATTATTTGATTTGTCAAACATAAACTGAATGTAGCACTGGATGTATAAATTAGGTCTGCTAAGATTCACCATTATCACACAATTGTCACATTATCATAGTTAAGTGTGATAATGGAGGACAGCAGGGCTGTCAGACATCGCCTGGAGACACCATCCCCGGAATATGCTGGAATGTAAAATTCACACTCGGATGACTCCCATGGCACCTCACACCCTAACTTCCACAGGTCAGACTGACTGATGGTACTACAAGGTCAAAGGGAAGAATATGGCATCATATACAAAAGGCCATTGTTAAAATACACATTACCTGATATCCAGAACTGTACAGTAAGAAGAGACAGGGTTTTAGGGCAGGACAGCCTGACCTGAGTGTTAGATGAGGAACTTAATAGCTCTGTCACCTTAAGCACATATTTATACTTCCCTGAGCTTCTACTTGCCTCATCTTGTATATTGGATGAATCTCTCTCTAATAAGGTGATTAAATATAGAAATTATTTGCTAAAATCTTCTGGCAGAATAGGTGACCAGTAAGTGAAAATTATTATTCAAACCTATGTTGATTGTACACAGTTGTACAACTCTGTATAAACATAGTTAACGGCTGCTGGATGGTATCAACTTCCCTAATGAGATCAATACATACTAAATTAAAATCAGCCTGATCTGAATTCACAAGAGTTTACATTTCTTTTAACCTTTATTTACCACCTCTGGAATACCTCTAAGTTATTCAATAAGATCAGCACCTGATTCACCATCATCATACATGGTGATCTTTCTATTTGCTGTTTCCAAAATCTGAGTTCTCACCCTAGTTTTTAATGGCACCTCAGATAGCAAGAGAAATAGCTACTTATTCCACAACTTCCTAGTGAGGACTTTTGGTATGATCAAATTGTGCATGCATCATACCCAACCTGTTTAAACAAATGACTAGAGGAGAAGAATGGAAGAAGAAAATAGTGAATTATTTTAAAGAAAGTAGCAAATAACTCTATTGCTATAATCGTTCTTAAGGAAGAAGAAGAAGGAAGAGGGGGGAGAAAAGAAAGAGAAGCAAGTCGGGGAGGAGGTGGAGAAAGAGGAGAGAGAGAAGAAATCCCCCATCTGGGAACCCAAGACGCCAAAGACTTTCAATAGCCAAGTGCACACTCACTTAGATTAAAGAGGTAGGTAATGACTCCCCTTGAAGTGTGGCTTACGCACTGCAGGGCTACTTCAGTATCTCTTTCAAGGGGAGAAAGCAGTCGATTGGATCTGGAGTTAGCATAGCTTAGAGAAGCAGAATGTACACTGCAGCAGTCCCAGCCTGTAACCAAGGCTCTAGTTCACGCAATGGGCCTCACTTAAATTCATTGCCACCAATGGCAGTCGGTGGACATGCATCCATCTCCTTATGGTTCTTATATCAGCGTTCCTAATTTCTTTACCATTTCTAAGTCCATGTCATTACAGGAAGGGGACCATTTTGTTATCATTTCAAATGATTTTCAAGTGGTAGAGCCAAGTGTGGAATCCTGAAACGCCAGAAGGAAGTAAGTAGTAATATATGCAAAATTTCATGTATATCTTCACTCTGAAAAGTATGCATTATTTTTACAAAAAACAAATTTTCAGCTTTCTCATGAGCCCTATTTCCCTTTTTCCCAAGGAGAGAAAATCATAACAAAATTCTTTAAGAACTCCCCCGTACTCTCTTTGATGTGGAAAACAGTCCAGTTTATTCCCTCTTCCTTTTATCTCCAGGGAAAAAGAGATGCTGGCTTGCTTAACCTAGTCCTAGACTTTAGGAGAAAAAAAAAAAACATATACCCTAAGTGATGGAATAAGGGTGGTGGAGCAACCTCTCCCTGAATACCAATGCTAGAGTCTGTCTGGTCTTTCTAAATATCATACCTAACGCATTTACTTTACAGATATCTACATTATCCCATTTCTGTGAAATGTTTTAATATAGAAAGGAATATAACGAGATCTGTCATGAGATCTGGAGGTCACCACTAGCTTCACACAGATCATTACTGCTTATAAAGAGATAGTGGTTGGGAGATTGTATCAGTCATACAAGAAAAGCTGTCCACGGGGTTAAACAGCTGATTGACGCATTAGAAGAGCAATGGCTGATGACCATTGGCGAGAAAACACAAGTACGAGGCCAGCAGCACCGGCCGTATTAAGTATGAGCAATAATAAAAAGTAATCATGTGCTAGATAATCGTCTTTTCAGTTTAGCAATCGTCTTTTTAATGATACTTTATGGACATAACTTCATTTTGCTCTTTTAAATTTGTTTTATCTGTAAGAGAAATGTACATGCTAGATAGTAAAATCCAATGTCCCTTTCATTCAGAGACACTTTTAAATAATCTGTTTTGAGGACATGAGATAATTATCTCAATAACTATAAATGTTATATGCACACATCTATTTACGAATTTGTCAATATTTAATATGATCTATCCTTTGCTGACGCTTACATGACTGAAGTTCCGTACTTTCCTCCTACACTTCTAAAGTTTTGCTAACAATACATATACATTTATTTTTATTTTTATTCTAATATAACTTTTATATTTGTATATATATCACACTTAAATATCTATTTCTTTAGTCAAATATTTTTAGAAAGTTTGTTGGCTTTTAAGAGAAGAGAGGGAGGGAGAAGCAGCATATTGGATTTATTTACTTTACAGTTTTTATTAATATACTTGTTTGCTTATTTTTTTTCTTGTGTTCTCTCTTAATAGCTACCATCACTTTATGCCTAAAGTCTGCTGGCTCTTTATTCATATATTTATTAAAAGAACTCATTTTTTAAAGGCATTTTTCTGGAAGCCCAAAGAATTCCTATTTTAATTTTTAATAATTGCTTTTTAGGCCAGCTTCACAGTTTCCATCTCAGAACTGTTCTTTCTTTCGCCCTCCTCCATTAGGCCCTGTCTCATTGGATTCCTGACAAGAGTTATAATATCTCCTAAGAAAATATAAAAGGCCTACGTGTGGCATAATATCTGAGTTCTTGCATATCCAAATTAGTGTGTTTTACTCTCATGTTTGATTGATCTTTTGGATGATATTTTGACTCCTCTGTGTTCAGTTTGCCCATTTGTACATCGCGGTCCATGTTTTTATGCTGTTTTGCTCCTCTCTTGTGTCTCTTGGTCATCTATGCATGTATGTTAATAAGGAATCTGATACAGAGTAGTCACTGGTAAGGTGAGTCTTCTCTCTAGCAATGTATTAATAGTTATTAAGATTTCATTTTTTTAATATCCTCCACTTTAGAATCTCAGAGGCTCTTAAATCCCTCCTTTCTCATATCCATACATATTTATGACTTGTCCTTTATCATTATATAAGTTTTTATAGAAACATCCATATCATTTTATAAAGGGTTAACTATATCTTCTTTCCATTTCTACTGGGCCCACACCCTGTTATCATCACGTCCTGCAGCAATATCGTATTAGCCTCTTCACTGATGTCTTTGCCAACAGGTAGCATCCATTTAGTTCAAATTAGAAAGTAGCCATTTTAGACAATAATTCATTGAGGCTGCCATGTCCAATCCTGTAGCGATATAAAGGGAGATGAGAAATGCCATTTACTTTTCTCATATTAGTTTAAATAACCTTTGGAATCCCTTGAACTATATTAGTAAACACAGATCACTAAGATGTTGACCTGAGGAGAGCATATCATTGTTTAGAGCAATTTCTTTCAGACATAGTTTCAAGTAGGAAAGACTGGATTTTAAAATGAGAACCTGTATGTTGGGAAAGATGCATTATAACTGCCCAGCTAACCGTTTTCCATAAGAAAAAAATGGAAAAAAACTAGATGTGCAAGTAACTCCTTAAATAGATGTGGTTTCTAGTAGCCTCCGCCACTGTTATGATTACCCTGTTAAGGGTGTTCCACTGGAGGACTACAGAATTGTATTCAGGTCTATTTCTATACTAAGTTTTAGATTTAAAAATAAAATAGCTCAGTAAGTGTTGTTGTCCCCCTAAGCTTCCATATAAAGACAGAACTTGGGAAACAATGAATACGATAATCCCTTTAAATATTTCTCTTGATTGGAAGCAGTTCAAATTTATTCCAGAAGCAGATACTATGAAAGAAACTCTAAATTAAACGTAGTATGTCCTGCTCCTAGGATCTCTAGAAATATTTTAGACTATTACACTTTGACATCTATGGGAATACATATAGCTTTAATCTGTCCCACACCTTTTACTCTTTTTTCCCAGTAATTACACCTAGTTTTGTTTGGGGGAACTCAAACATTTGCCCTCCCAACTCCAGCAATGTGGAGCGTTCTAATTTTATAACCTCCTGGCCCCTGTTCGAAGCTTAGGTGAATAGCTGACACCATGCTATCATCGTGTCTTTCCATGTGGGGTTAGTGTTTGACATGTCATCAGCATCTCTCCCTGGGACTTTTCCTCTTTGGTTAGAGAGCCATACGCATGGTGAACATGAAGCATGCCAGTTTTGAGAGACTGAAAATGGTACTAAGAAGAAAGAAGAAATGTAGGGTTAAAAGAGACTGCTGGCAATAAGCTGTCTCCAGGCCTCTCCAGTTCTTGGAGTCTCTGCTTCTCCTTGTTCGTTCCTGAACTTTCATTGCATGAATTATCCCAGTTTCCTACCCATCAACTCCTGTATTTTCTAAAGCTAGTATCATTTCTAAATAAAAATTTTCTGGCATTGGAAACATACTGCTAAGGCATCTCATATTTCAAAAGGGCTTCACAGAGAAGAAAGTATGGGGTTAGAATGTAAATGAACATTGTTATGCAGACTGCTACTGCCACTTTAGCAAGCTACTTACTTGATTAACTATTTGTTAAAAATCTGTTAATGTTTATTTTAAAGAAGAATGTATCTCAAAATACTTAGAACTGAAGTATCTCAGAAACATCATCAAGTATCTATGTTCTAAGCATGAAGAAGCAAATAACAGAAGTCCAGTTGTTACTGTAAAGCTGATTATAGTTTAGGAGTCATGGGAAGTAAATGATTTCAATACAATCAAAGTGCTGTAGGAACACTGTGAGGAGCCTGACTTAAACCTGAAGCTACAGAAATAAGAATTTAAAGTCTGTGCGTTGATTTTTACCAAATAACAAACAGCATTGCAGGCACACACTGACAGGTGGAATGTGGAAATGTGTGTGCGTACACACACACATACACACACACATTATACTCACATTCTGAGGAAAAAAGAATGACTAGAAACCATGGGAAGAAAGGGGAAAATGCACCACCAGTCATCAAGCACTGAGGTATCCCTGTGATGTCCTTTAGCTTATCACTTACTACTCTTGGGATGAATTTTTAGCCTTGACTAGAAATGTGTGAACCTTCATCCACAAAACTAGTTGGGTCAAGAAAAGAAACAAAAAAAATAAAAAAATAAAAAAATAAAACAAAACAAAAAGCTCTGCATTCTTTGAATTCACTTTGTCTCAGAATTAACCTCCTGTTTGGCAGGTGGGAAATTAAATCTAATTCCCTAATTCCCAAAACTTGCTCAGTCCCTGGCCTTTCTTCATCCTGTGGTGTACACTGGTGTCTCCCAGTCTGCAGGGTTTCTTCAAGTCCATCTGGTTCTATCTCTTTTGCACTGTCTCTACTGTACAATGATTGCGACATGCCAATCTCTGGGAAATCAATTCCCTGAGGTCCTACCATTTCCTCTCAGCAATGCCCATAAGCCCTCTTGCCATAACCCTCCCGACTTTCAAACCTTCATAGATTTTGAGAATCTTTTATATTCTAGAAAAGCCTTTTATCTGTTTTAAGCATGGGATCTTAGCCTTATGCTGGAGCCTACATTTGCAAAAAAGTGAAGTTAGATCAAAGGAATAGCCTCTATCTGCAGCAGGTTTCAGGATTCTTACAGGGCCTATGAAAAAAGAAACTATCGTATGTTCCAAGCATTTCAAAAATATGTTTTAACAAATATATACTGAAAGCCTACTATATCCCAGACATTAATCTAGATGCTGCGATTCTAATAGTGGAGACACAATAAACAAAGAAAACAAATTAAAAATTATATATTATATAGTGCATTAAAGTGGTAAGTGTTATGATAAGAAATAAAGCAAGTGAAGGGTGGTAATGGGTGAATTTCAACTTAAATAGGGTGGACATGACATGACAGGCATGAGTGAGACTTAAAAGGCAAAGTAGTTAGCTATGAAGTTATCTGGGGAAAGCATATTGCACAGTAAAAAGGATCTAAATTGGAAAAATCACTAGTGTTTTTGAGGAACAGCAAGAAACAGTGGCTGGAGCTGAATAAACTAGAGGCAGAAGAAGGAGGAGATGAGGCCGAAGAGGTACTGAAGGCCAGGGGCCGGTTCACAGACTCCCTCTCAGGCCACTGCTCAAGACGTTGTTGGAAGGACTGTTTCTCAGTGGAACCATTGGAGAGCGTGGCTCCTACATCTTTCAGACATAGTTGACACAGTGCCCTCCCAACTTACTGATACGTGCTATTGCCCAATTTAAAACGGAAAAAAAGGAAACAAGAAAAGTATTTTTAAAGGTAAGGTAATAAAATTCAAATAAACCCTAACGATTATATAGCACCAAGTTTCTTTTTTCTAAACATAGAAGGCGATGGAATATTATTTAACAGCACTTCTGAGTAACTTGAGAAAGAAAGCTGCATGTTGTCCCTAGATGAGATTTTCAAAGGGCCCAGCTGTAGGCAGGGCCCTGCTGCCAAACAGCGACAGAGAGAGTCCCTACACTCCAGGTGGAGCTCGCCTTGAACATCTGGAGTCAGCTGGCAAAAACAGATGAGCCAGGGGATAAGCCAGCTGCTACTTTTTGGCTAAGAGTCATTATTACAAGACCTTATTATATGTAATACATTTAGGAGAGCTATGTGCAATATTATCAAAATCACAGAGTAGGATGTTAACCTCAAAGGGTCAGGAACAGTTTGAATGTTTAAGTAAGAATTAGATAACAATCTGGATACTGTGTTCAGAATGTGTTTATTTCCAGATATGGAAAACAAGAATAGCTGTTTATTAAAACAAGTGTTGTGATTAGTGGTTGATATTTATTCCGTTGAGCTGTATCCATATTTATGTAAAATACATAGAGAACTTTATTAGCTAATTATGAAATAGTTTTATTTAATTTAAACTTGTGCAATTACTAAAGGAACTGGGTTATAACTTGTTATAAAACTACAAAGGCTGAGAATTTCCTTGTCATTTTGTCTAGCACCTGTTTTTAGCATTTTTTCAAATATTGTTATTTAACAGTGTTTAAATTACCTTATCTTCAACTAAACTGTAATGACACCAAAATAAGTTGTTCTAACAATTGTTTATATTACTTAGAGAAATTTAACAAGTCTGGAACACAGATGCTAAAGAAATGTTAAAGGTAACTTTTAATATGCATATAGGCTTTGGAGATGTATGAAATGTTAATTGGTTTTTTTCTAATACATTGCCACTTTTGGGGATAGCACAGATCTGAAAAATCTACTATGTATATAGATAGTCCTCTTCCACCATGAATTTTCTACACGAAACAAAGGAGTTGGAGAATCTCATAGAGGGTAAAATTCAAAAAGCAAAAGAAAGTAAAAGTGAGAACGGTCTATTAGTCGTTCTTTTTATTAAAGAGCAAATTGGTATAGAAAAGTATCAAAAAATTGTTTAGACAGAAAAGCTAAAAGTAAGTCAAAGAACAGACACAAGCACCAAAAATAAAAGAGGGAAAGGCAGTCCCATTTTGTCAAGAAACAGAAATCATTCACTGTCACTTTTTCATGGCAAAATTGACATGAGTGGTTTTGGAAGAATAACAATTTAAGGAATTCATCTTTTATTGTGCAACCCAGTGGGATTAAAAGTGAGTTCAATTTTGGACTTAAAAATCACAATTTTCCTGTGTTTGCAAAGATTTCCAAACTAAGGATAATGAATGTAGCAATACTCCTCTAAACGTGCATGTGAGCTGGCATCTCACCCAACTCTTCCTGCTTTTCTCTGTGCACTTCTCCTTGCACTGTATTTTCCTGACTTTCATAGCAAGCCACAAAGGTCACGATGGTAGCACCCACCATGGATAGAATTTGCAAAGAACCATGGTGGCCCATGATTGAGAGTTGTTGTGAAGGAAACAGTATTTCTGGAATTCTGAAATAACTACTGATTGTTTAACTACACAGGCAAGTGGCTATGAACCACATAAGTATAGCCTACTAAACCTAACCAAATATCCTCAATTTACCTTCACCTTTTGACACCATTAGAAAGTGAGGGGAAGTGAAATAGAGGGACATCATAGTAGGGAGCAAAAGCAATTTCAGTCAACTATTGATAAGAATCTAAATTTACAGTATTTATGTTTTTAACAATCATTATGGTCATATTAACATATTGCCAGTTCCACTCAAAAGTCCTCAGAAGAAGCCTGTGCATGTGATGGGCATTGAAAGGTAAAGTTTCATTTATTACCTCCCAAATCCACTTTTCAATCTTGTAAAACTAGACAAGTACCTCCATGTGCTGAAGGACATGGAAGCAAAAATACCTGGAACTTAAGGGAAGTACGTGGATACAAATGATGAGGATATCAGCAGCATTTATGGTGGACTTCAAAGTAGAGGCCCTTCCTCCAATTTATGAGCACACATATGACACTGAGATCCTTGTGTGACTCTGTCTAGTGAAAAGAATGAAGTTTTAGTAATTATAAATTTTGACTTGTCTACTAACTTGGAAAATTGGGAGTTAGATTTAAGCTGATAAAATATTTTCATTCCAGACCCAGATTGTGGCTACAAATTGATAACCACAAAATAAAAAATGAAATGAACATATTCTCCATCCCTGTATTAATAAATAGTACTGGAAATTCTCTCCTGTCTCTTTGTTAAAACAATACTGAGGATAAGTGAAAATAACCTCATTGCTTGCTCCAAGAAATACCTTCTTTTGGAAGATAAGACTGTGAACCAGCTGAACAGCTTACTTACTAAAACGCACTCATTATGGAATAATTGAAGACCCTCTCCTTGCTATGTCCTCAAATCCAAAGTTAGTATATCCTAAACTTCATCCAACCCAACTTGCAAGACATGCCTAAAACCAGGCTAGACCCAGAGAGCCTGCAATAATCTCCCAGGAAAAAATAGCAGACAAATGACTTAGAGACAGAAGGCACTTGCAACAAGTCCTTGAATTTTAAACAGGTCTCTTTCTCATTGAGATATTTTGTTCTACACTCTCTCATGGAATGAACTCCAACCAAAGGATTGGCTTGAATGGAACCCACAGTTAAGTACTGCTTGATTAAATTTACAAAATGGTTTAAAAATAATGACAAGGTGAACTTTGTATTTTTGTGATTGTTGTACCAGATACTCTTAGGAATGTAGTAAATTCTTCCTGTGGTAGCTTTTATTGAATAAAGGTAAGCAAAATACAATATATTTTAACTTTTTCCCCATTTCCATGGTCAATTGACTGCAAAAAATATTTTAATTATCTGTGTTTTAGTTTCCTCATCTGTATATAATCACAATATTTTCTACCTTCTAGTTACAATAAAGAGATAGTATGACATAATCAGTTTTAAAATCTTTCAATTATGCAAAAATCAAAGGAGTCTACATTAAAACTGAATTACTATTAAAAAACAATCCTTCTTACTCCCAAAATAATTAATGAAGACATTTTATATTATGATGAAATGTGGCATTCACTAAATACAGGAAAAAAATATCTGAAAACTATTTTCACTAAACATTGAATTTCCAGAACTGAAAAAAATCAGTTTGCCAAGCCATTTGTATACCCCCAAAATAGAATTCACCACCTGAAATTAGCTAAATGTCAAGCATAAAATGAATCAGTTCTTATATACTAATTGGTGCTTTACCAGTGATTGCACGTGAACATTATGGATACAAAATTGAATAGTAGAGATTAAAAATGGAGAGAGTGGGTAGATTTAATAACTTATTCCTCCCACACTAATCAGGATTTCTATTTCATTTCTCAAATACAATTAGTATTTCCTTTCTCTATTCTTTTCTTTCCTTTGTGAATGAGACTGTTGATAAAACTTTTAATTCATCTATGTTAATAACTAAAGAGGGAATATTCATAACTGAGAGGGGAAATAGTATTTTAAATGAAATTTAAAAGCTTTTTTACTTGTTTATACAACACACTTCATCATTTTGTGTCAATGGGGCACTGTGTTCCAGAATACAATGGATTCTCCAATGGAATCCTTTTATCAGATTCATTATCCACTCCCCCTGCCCCGCCCCCCGCTCCCCCAGGTTTGCTTTCAGAGTGGCAATTGCATTTGTAGTTAAGGTTTTGCATATATGATTTTAAATATTGAAATGATTTCAGTAGCAGTGAGACAATTATTTTTGGATAATAATCTCCTTTAAAAATATCTCACTTGTGAGGCCGACATCAGTCTTAGGATGTGCAAACACAGGAGGTACAGACAGAGACATGTTATGCATATAGTTCTTTCCTGGAAAGGATCATAGAAATTGAGATTTCAGAAGAACTGTAAAAGGATAGAGATTCTTTTGGGGAAGATTTTTTTTCCTCCTAGGATTGTTAGAGTAGGTAGATAGCCAGACGTGAGCAGGGAAGGCGGAGGAGGACTTCAGTTGTGTTTGCATTCGGCTAGATGTTTGATTATATTCTACACATTCCAGGTAAGCTGTTCTCGTTCAGTGTGGAGTGAGGGTATAGAGAACCACTGGCCCAAAGTTACAACATGGAGGAGAAGTTGACCCAAACTTCACCCCAAAATGAATTACCATAGTAAAAATCATGCCCTTCTGTCATTAGCATATTAAAAACCACACCTCCCTGCACCGTGACAGTTTGATGAGGACCATCAAAAAAATATATGGTCAAAAATCCTTCCACCCCACGTGAGGGTGGAGCAAGCCTGAACTCCAAAAAAACTCCACCTGCCCCCTTTGATACCTAATCCCATTTGGTGAACATTCATCTCCCTTCATATAAAAGATCCCTATTGTTCCCTAGATGCGACTCCCTCTCGGTCTGCCTGTGCCCCAACTCTCAGATATGTATTCTTGTGTTTTTCTGAGCTTTATTCTCCAAATGAACTCTTAATGCTTAATGGATTTTTGAGTCCATTCTTGAATTCTTTCTCACAATGGCACCAAGGATCCACATCTAGTAACAGATCACTTAACTTGGAAAAAGAATAATTTCCACCCAGTTTCCCAGTTTCAATTATCTTCCTTACCACCCTCTATTTTTAAAGAATAGTTTTAGATTTATTAAAAAAATTTGAGATTTTACAGAGAATTCCTATGTAGCACCCCCCACTCCACACACACACACACACACATACACACAGTTCCCTCTATTATTAGTATCTTGAAATTAGTGTGGTACATTTGTTACAATTAATGAGATAATATTGATGCATTATTATTAACTAAAGTCCACAGTTTACATTAAGGTTGTTCTTTGTGCTCCACAGCTCTATGAGTTTTGACCAATACAGAGCATCAGGTCTCCATCATTACAACGATGTACAGAATAGATTATTAATGTGCTAGTATTCCCCTGAGCCTCACCTATATTCATTCCCTACACCCTCCAACCCTTGTTAACCACTGACCTTTTTACTATCTCCACAGTTTGCTTTTTTTTGTACAGTGAGAATCATATGGTATGTAGCCTTTTCAGATTGGTTTATTTCAATGAATATTAATTTCATATATGAAATTTAATATAAATTAATATGAATGCAAGGTGCATGTCTTTTTGTAGTTTGATAGCTCACTTCTTTTTCCTGCTGAATGATATTCCATAGTATGGAAGTATGTCTACCGTTTATCTATTCACCTATTGAGGATCATTTTAGTTCCTTCAAGTTTTGGAAATTATGAACAAAGCATCTGTGAACATTAATGTGCTAATTTGTGTACAGACATAAGTTTACACTTAATTGGGTAATTCCTAGGAACATGATGGGTAGATTGCATGGTAACACTGTGTTTAGTTTTGTGAGAAACTGCCAAACTGTCTTTCAAAGTGGCTGTACCATTCTGCATTCCTACTAGCTATGGATGAGACTTATTTTGCTCTGTCCCCTTGACCGCCCTTGGTCTTGATAGTTTTTTGGATTTCATCCATTCTAACAGGTGTGTACCAGCATCTCATTATCATTTTCATTTTCATTTCTTTAATGGCATAGTATAAACATCTTTTGGCACATTCGCATGTCATTTATATATCTTCTTTGGTCAGGTATCTATTCAGATATTTTGTCCATTTTTTAAAAATGTTTTAAGAATGTTTAGAAGTTTTGGAATTCTTTGTATATTTTGGGTATAACTTCTTTATTATTCATTTTGCAAATATATTTCCCCAGTCTGCCTGTGGCTTGTCTTTTCATTCTCCTAATAATACCATTCACAGAGCAGAAGTTTTTTATTTTAATAAAATCTAACTTACTTTTTTTTTTGTCATGTATCATGCTCTTGGGACTGTATCTAAAAACTCCTTGCCCACTCTGAAGTCACAAAGACTTTCTTACATGTTGTTTTATAGAAGTTTCTTAGTTTTGCACTTTACACTTAGGTTTACATATATATATTATATACATATATATCATATAAACACTAGAATCTTGGAATATTCATAAAATAATTTGTTATAATTACAACTGGCATTGTCTCAACTCTGTAAATTGAAGAATTGACAATATTGAGTATTCCTATACATGAACATAGGATATTGCTATTTATTTAGATCATCGATTTCTTTCATTAGTTTTTGTTTTGTCTTGTTTTAGTTTTTCTTCATATAGTTCCTGTAAATATTATTAGATTTATGCCTAAGTATTTATTCTTTGGTACTAATATAAATGGTATTGGTTTTCATTTCAAATTTCAATTGTTCACTGCTGATATATAGTCAAGCAATGCATTTTTAAATATTAACCTTGCATCCTGCAACCTTGCTATAAATGTTCATTGGTTCAAGGAGTTTTTGCTGTTTTGTTTTCTTGGGATTTTCCTTATAGAAAATCATGTGATTTGTAAGCAAGAACAGTTTTATTTTTTCCTTAATGTATATATTTTCATTTTCTTTTTATTACATTATATATGATGTATCTCTAGTATGATTTTGAATAAGAGTGGTGAGAGGAAACATAATTGCCTTCCTCCTGATCTTAGAAGAAAATTATCTGCTTCTTACCACTAAGTATGATATTAACTTTAGGTTTTCTATAGATGTTCTTTATCAAATTAAGGTTGTTACCCTCCACTCCTAGTCTGCTGTACATTTTTATCATGAATGGATTTTGGATTTGGCCAAAGGCTTTTTTGGCATCTGTTGACATGATCATATATTACTTGTTTAACCTGTTGATATAATGGGTTAAAGTAACAGATTTTCAAATGTTGAACCAGCCTTACATACCTGAAGCAAAGTCCACTTGGTCATGTTATATACTCCTTTTTATACATTGTTGGAATCAATTGGCTAATATTTTGTTGAATATTTTTGCATCTATATTCATGAAAGATATTGTTCTGTAGATTTTATTTCTTGTAATGTCATTATCTGATTTGGTATTAGAGTAATACTAACACTGTAAAATAAATTAGAAAGTGCTACCTTTGCTTCTATTTACTGGAAGAAATTATAGAAGACTGGTATCATTTCTTTTTAAATATTTGGTAGAATTCTCCAAGAAAGCAGTCTGGTTTTAGTACATTTTGGGGGTGAAGATATTTAATTATTGATTTAATTTCTATAACAAATATAGATTTACTCAGATTAATTATTTTCTATGTGTGATTTTGGTAATCTGTTTTTAAGGAATTTTCTCACTATATCTAAGTTACCAAATTTGTAGGCACAAAGTTATTTATAATATTATTTTAAATATCTTTGTAATATCCATAGGAACTGTAGTTATGACCTGTCCTTCTAATATGGTATTTCTGATATTAGTAACTTGTGTTTTCTATTTTCTTTCTTGGTTAGCATACCTTTATGAACAATTTTATTGCTCTTTTTAAAGAAAGAGCCTTGTATTTTGTTGATTTTCTCTTATTATTTTTCTAGTTTCAAGTTCATTGATTTCTGCTCTAATTTTTGCTATTTCTTTCTTCTTCATGATTTAGGCTTATATTACACTTCTTTCCCTGGTTTTCCAACACAGAAACTTAGATTATCAATTTTAGATTTTTATTCTTTCTAAACTATGCCTTCTATGCTAAGAGTTCTTAAAAGTACTACTCTTGCTATATCCCACAAATATTCAAGTTGTATTTTCAATATTATGAAGTCAAATATATTTTTTAAAATTTCTCTCAAGACTTCTTCTTTGAGTGATGAGTTATTTAGAAGTATATTGTTCAATCTCTAAATATTTGGATATTTTCTACATATTTTTCTGTTATCAATGCCTAGTTTAAATCCACTGTGGTTTGATGGCATACTTTGAATGATTTATATTCTTTTAAATGTGTTAAGATACGTTTTATTACCCTGATATCTATCTTGGTGATTATTCCATATCAGCTTGAGAGAACGTGTAGTCTACTTTTGTTGAAGTATTCTATAAATGTCAATTAGATCCAGTTGATTCACCCAAGAGCACTTATGGAGCTGTATTATGAGATGAACATTGTTTTCATGCTTGCTACACAACATCCATTCTGTAAAACATGGGTCAAGGAATAATTTTGACCTTCCAGTTTTATTATTTAAGAAATACATTTCATAAGGCTAAGGATGCCATGGATAATGATTCCTCTGATGGATCTTGGTAAAGTAAATTGACAACCTTTTGGAAAGGATTCAACATTCTAGATGCTGTTAAGAACATTCATGATTAATGAGAAGAGGTCACAATATCAATATTCATGGGGGTGTGGAAGAAGTTGATTCCAACACTCATGGATGACTTTAGGGATTCAAGACTTTAGTGGAAGAAGTAACTGCATCTGTGGTGGAAATAACAAGAGACCTAGAATTAGAAGTGATGTGTGACTGGATTGCTGCAATCTCATGATAAAACTTGAATAAATGAGGAGTTGTTTCTTATGAATGAGCAAAGAAAGTGGTTTCTTGAGATGGAATTGACTCCTAGTGAAGATGCTATGAAGACTGTTGAAATGACAACAAAGGATTTAGAATATTATGTAAACTTATGTGATAAAGTAGTGGAGGGTTTGAGCGGTTGACAACAATTTTGAAAGAAGTTCTACTGTACGTAAAAAGTTACCAAGCAGCATTGCATGTTACTTGTGAAAGGAAGAGTCAATTGATGTGGCAAACTTCATTGTCTTATTTTAAGAAACTGCCACAGCCTTCAGAAACCACCACCTTGATTAATCAGCAGCCATCAAGGAAAGATCCCCTACCAACAAAAAGATAATGACTTGCTGAAAGCTTAGAGGATGGTGAGCATTCTTTAGCAGCAAAGTGTTTTTTAAATTGAGGCATGTACATTTTTAGACATAATGATGTGCACTTAATAGACTACAGTTCAGTATAAACATAACTTTTATATGCATTAGGAGTGCAAAAAGTTCATCTGACTGACTTTATTGTGATATTTGCTCTTTTGCAATAGAATCGAACCAAACCCACGTCTCGAAGGTATGACTGTAATGATTTTTGTAATATTTCTGTAAGTATGTTCCTGTCCAAAGTAGAATCATTTTATTTACCTACTTATTTTAAATTTTTTTTATTTTGCTATTATTAATATACAATTACATGAGCAACATTATGGTTACTAGACTCCCCCCGTTATCAAGTCCTCACCACATATCCCACTGCAGTCACTGTCCATCAGCGTAGTAGGAAGTTATAGAATCACTACGTGTCTTTTCTTTGTTATACTGCCTTCCCCATATCCCCACACCCCACCCTAACCCTCGCTACACTATGTGTGCTAATTGTAATGGCCTTTTTTCCCCCTTACACCTACCTTCCCACCCCTCTTCCCCAGTCCCTTTCCCTTTGGTAACTGTTAGTCCATCCTTGGGTTCTGTGAGTCTGCTGCTGTTTTGTTCCTTCAGCTTTTTCTTTGTTCTTATACTCCACACATGAGTAAAATCATTTGATACTTGTCTTTCTCTGCCTGGCTTAATTCACTGAGCATAATACCCTCTAGCTCCAACTATGTTCTTGCAAATGGAAGGATTTGTTGTCTTCTTATGGCTGAATAATATTCCATTTGTATATATAACAATTCTTCTTTATACATTCATCTACTGATGGACACTTAGGTTGCTTCCATTTCTTGGCTATTGTAAATAGTGCTGCAATAAACATAGGGGTGCATCTGTCTTTTTCAAACTGGGCTGCTGCATTCTTAGGGTAAATTCCTAGGAGTGGAATTCCTGGATCAAATGGTATTTCTATTTTGAGTTTTTTGAGGAACCTCCATACTACTTTCAACAATGGTTGTACTAATTTACATTCCCACCAGCAGTGTAGGAGGGTTCCACTTTCTCCACATCCTTGCCAACATTGGTTGTTGTTTGTCTTTTGAATGGCGGCCATCCTCACTGGTGTGAGGTGATATCTCATTGTGGTTTTAATTTGCATTTCTCTGATGACTAGTGATGTGGAGCATCTTTTCATGTGCCTGTTGGCCATCTGAATTTCTTCTTTGGAGAAGTGGCTGTTCAGATCTTCTGTCCATTTTCTAATTGGTTTATTTGCTTTTTGTTTGTTGAGGTACATAAGCTCTTTATATAATTTGGATGTCAACCTCTTATCAGATATGTCATTTATGAATATATTCTCCCATACTGTAGGATGTCTTTTTGTTCTACTGATGGTATCCTTTGCTGTACAGAAGCTTTTCAGCTTGATATAGTCCCACTTGTTCATTTTTGCTTTTGTTTCCCTTGCCTGGGGAGATATGTTCATGAAGAAGTTGCTCATGTTTATGTTGAAGAGATTTTTGCCTATATTTTTTTCTAAGAGTTTTATGGTTTCATGACTTACATTCAGGTCTTTGATCCATAATGAGTTTACGTTGGTGTATGGGGTTAGACAGTAATCCAGTTTCATTCTCTTATATGTAGCTGTCCAGTTTTGCCAACACCAGCTGTTGAAGAGGCTATCATTTCCCCAATGCATATCCATGGCTCCTTTATCATATATTAATTGACCATGTATGCTTGGGTTTATATCTGGGCTCTACATTCTGTTACAGTGGTCTATGGGTCTGTTCCTGTGCCACTACCAGACTGTCTTGATTACTGTGGCTTTGTAGTAGAGCTTGAAGTCAGGGAGCGTAATTGCCCCTGTTTTATTCCTCCTTCTCAGGATTGCTTTGGCTATTCAGGGTCTTTTCTGGTTCCATATGAATTTTAAAATTATTTGGTCCAGTTCATTGAAAAAAGCTGTTGGTAGTTTGATGGGGACTGCATTGAATCTGTAGATTGCTTTAGGTAGTATAGCCATTTTGACAATATTTATTCTCCCTAGCCAAGAGCATGGGATGCATTTCCATTTGTTAGTGTCTTCCTTAATTTCTCCTAGGAGTGTCTTGTAGTTTTCAGGGTATAGGTCTTTCACTTCCTTGGTTAGGTTTATTTCTAGGTATTTGATTCTTTTGGATGCTATTGTGAATGGAATTGTTTTCCTGATTTCTCTTATTGCTAGTTCATTGTTAGTGTATAGGAAAGCAACAGATTTCTGTGTATTAATTTTGTATCCTGCAACTTTGCTGAATTCCGATATTAGATCAAGTAGTTTTGGAGTGGATTCTGTAGGGTTTTTTATGTACAATATCATGTCATCTGCAAACAGGGACAGTTTGAGTTCTTCCCTGCCAATCTGGATGCCTTTTATTTCTTTGTGTTGTCTGATTGCCATGGCTAGGACCTCCAGTACTATGTTGAATAAAAGTGGGGAGAGTGGGCAACATTGTCTTGTTCCTGATCTTAAAGGAAAAGCTTTCAGCTTCTCGCTATTAATCCATGTTGCCTGTGGATTTGTCATATATGGCCTTTATTATGTTGAGGTACTTGCCCTCTATACACATTTTGTTGAGACTCTTTATCATGAATGGATGTTGAATTTTATCAAATGCTTTTTCAGCATCTATGGAGATGATCATGTGGTTTTTATTCTTCTTTTTGTTGATGTGGTTGGATGATGTTGATGGATTTTTGAATGTTGTACCATCCTTGCAATACTGGGATGAATCCCACTTGATCATGATGGATGATCCTTTTGATGTATTTTTGAATTCGGTTTACTAATACTTTTTTGAGTATTTTTGCATCTATTTTCATCAGGGATATTGGTCTGTAATATTCTTTTTTTGTGGTGTCTTTGCCTGGTTTTGGTATTAGAGTGACGTTGGCCTTGTAGAATGAGTTTGGGAGTATTCCCTCCTCTTCTACCTTTTGGAAAACTTTAATGATGATGGGTATTAGGTCTTCACTAAATCTTTCATAGAATTCAGCAGTGAAACCATCTGGTTCAGGATTTTTTTCTTAGGTAGTTTTTTGATTACCAATTCAATTTATTTCCTGTTAATTGGTCTATTCAGATTTTCTGTTTCTTCCTGGGTCAGCCTTGGAAGGCTGTATTTTTCTAGACGTTGTCCATTTCTTCTAGGTTATCCTGTTTGTTGCCATATAATTTTTCATAGTATTCTGTCATACTCCTTTGTATTTCTGTGGTGTCCATAGTGATTTTTCCTTTCTCATTTCTGATTCTGTTTTTGTGTGTAGACTCTCTTTTTTTCTTGATAAGTCCGGCTAGGGGTTAATCTATTCTGTTTATTTTCTCAAAGAACCATCTCCTGCTTTCATTGATTCTTTGTATTGTTTTATTCTTCTCAATTTTATTTATTTCTGCTTTAATCTTTATTATGTCCCTCCTTCTACTGATTTTGGGCCTCATTTGTTCTTCCTTTTCTAGTTTCATGAATTGTCAGTTTAGACTGTTCATTTGGGATTGTTCTTCTTTCCTGAGGTATGCCTGTATTGCAATATATTTCCCTCCTAGCACAGCTTTCACTGCATCCCACAGATTTTGTGGTGTTGAATTATTATTGTCATTTGTGTCCATATATTGCTTGATCTCTGTTTTTATTTGGTCATTAATCCATTGATTATTTAGGAGCATGTTATTAAGCCTCCATGTGTTTGTGGGCTTTTTCATTTTCTTTGTGTAATTTATTTCTAATTTCATACCTTTGTGATCTGAGAAGCTGGTTCGTACAATTTCAATCTTTTTGAATTTACTGAGGTTATTTTTGTGGCCTTATATATGATCTATTCTTGAAAAGGTTCCATGTGCACTTGAGAAGAATGTGTATCCTGTTGCGTTTGGATAGAGTGTTCTGTAGATATCCATTAGGTCCATGTATTCTAATAAGTTGTTCTGTGCCTCTGTCTCTTTACTTATTTTCCGTTTGGTTGATCTGTCCTTTGGAGTGAGTGGTGTGTTGAAGTCTCCTAAAATGAATGCATTGTATTCTATTTCCCCCTTTAATTCTGTTAGTATTTGTTTCACATATGTCGGTGCTCCTATGTTGGGTTCATAGATATTCATGATGGTTTTATCCTCTTGTTGGACTGACCCCTTTATCATTATGTAATGTCCTTCTTGTCTCTTGTGACTTTCTTTGCTTTGAAGTCTATTTTATCTGATACAAGTACTGCAACTCCTGCTTTTTTCTCACTATTAGTTGCATGAAATATCTTTTTCCATCCCTTCACTTTCCGTCTGTGTATGTCTTTGGATTTGAAGTGAGTCTCTTGTTGGCAGCATATAGATGGGCCTTGTTTTTTTATCCATCAGTAACCTATGTCTTTTGATTAGTGCATTCAGACCATTTATATTTAGGGCGATTATCAATAGGTACATATTTATTGCCATTGCAGGCTTTAGATTCGTGGTTACCAAAGGTTCAAGGGCAATTCTCTTACTATCTAACAGTCTAATTTAACTTACTTTGTAAACTATTACAAACACAACCTAAAGTTTCTTTTTTTTCCCCTCCTTTTTCTTCCTCCCCCATTCTTTGTATGTTATGAATCATATTCTGTACTCTTTGTCTATCCCTTGGGTGCCATCTTTTTAGCCTTAGGAATACTTCCATCTATAGGAGTCCCTCCAAAATGCACTGTAGAGATGGTTTGTGGGAGGTAAATTTTCTCAGCTTTTGCTTATCTGTAAACTGTTTAATCCCTCTTTAAAATTTAAATGATAACCTTGCCGGGTAAAGTATTCTTGGTTCAAGGCCCTTCTGCTTCATTGCATTAAATATACCATGTCACTACCTCTGGCCTGTAAGGTTTCTGTTGAGAAGTCTGATGGTAGCCTGATGGGTTTTCCTTTGTATGTGATCTTTTTTCATTCTCTAACTGCTTTTAAAAGTCTGTCCTTATCCTTGATCTTTGCCATTTTAATTTTTATATGTCTTGATGTTGTCTTCCTTGGGTTCCTTGTGTTGAGAGATCTGTGCACCTCCATGGCTTGAGACTATGTCCTTCCCCAGACTGGGGAAATTTTCAGCAATTACCTCCTCAATGATGCACTCTATCCCTTTTTCTCTCTCTTCTTCTCTGGTACCCCTATAATGCAAATATTGTTCTGTTTGGATAGGTCACACAGTTCTCTCAACATTCGTTCATTCTTAGAGATCCTTTTTTCTTTCTGTGCCTCAACTTTTTTGTACTCCTCTTCTCTAATTTCTATTCCATTTACTGTCTCTTCTACTACATCTAATCTGCTTTTAAATCCCTCCATTGTATATTGCACTTCCGATATGGAATTTCTTAATGATTGAATCTCCAACTTAAATTCATTCCTGAGTTCTTGAATATTTTTCTGTACCTCCATAAGCATGTTTATAATTTTTAACTCTCTTTCAGGAAGATTGGTGAGTTTGGTTTTATTTGGCCCTCATCCTGGGGTTTGTGAGATTTTGGTCTGAACCATGTTCTTTTGTCATTTCATATTCCTGTGTGGTGCCCACTAGTGCGCAGAAACTCCAGTCCCTGGAGCTGCTCAGCACCTAGATTGATGTTGGGTGTCATCAGGGAGCCAAACTGGTTCCTGGGGGAGGACAGATCTGTTTCCTGATTCCTGTCTGTGGTGCCTGTCTCCAGTGTCAGAGCCAGTGGGCCAAGCACACACATGTAAACCTCTGTGCTTTGAATCTCTAGCTGTTGTAGGTGGGGCCTCCCTCTGGATGGCCTGAAGCCTGCACAGTGACTGCTGGCTTGTGAGCAGGTGCCTGCAGGCTATTAGCAAGATTTGGCAGGCTGTGTGTCACAGCGGGGTGGTCTCAGACCTGAGTACATAGCCAGGGGTATGGAGCACCTGAAGCTCCTCAAAGTTCCCAACCAGCTGCACAGAGTGCACCCAGGCAACCTTGACCAGCTCTCCCTTCTCCCGCACAGCAAGCTCCGTGCCACCCCGCCTCTTCAGCAGCCCTCTGGCTGCTAGGAAGGCTCTCAGACTGCTTGCCTTTCCTCTGACACAGAGCAGCCATGTGTGGATCCCCTCCTCCACAAATTGCCAGAAAGTCAATTTCTCAAGCACTCTGCCTATCTGAGCTCCCCAACATCCAGAGCACCACACACTATAGGATTCTGCTCTCAAAGCAGATCTCCAGGGCTAGGTGTTCAGCAGTCCCAGTCTTCCACCCCATCCCCCGCTCTGTTTCTCTTCCTCCCACTGGTGAGCTGGGGTTGGGGAGGGGCTTCAGTCCCGCCAGATTAAGGCTTTCCTACATTACCCTGTTTCGTGAGGTCTGCTCTATTCATGAGGTCTGTTTGCAGTCTGGTTCAGCCTTATTTCTTGTTGCTGTTTTAAGGTTAGTTGTATTAATTAACTATATTTTTGTACAGTTTGTGGTTTGGGGAGGAGCTTTCCATCTCACCTCTCATGCCACTATCTTGCAAGTCCTCAGTAGAATCATTTTAAATATGAGTAAAGAAAGGGAAAGAAATATTTCTTCCTCACTTTTCACTCAGACAACACAGTCAGTTCTCCATAAAGTATATGTGTAGTTAATGCCAGCCAATGTTCTAAATAACTTTCCAACATGGTTAACATGACTTTTAAAGTCACAAAACTAATAAAATAATCAAGTAGGATCTGAGCTCAGGTCATATGATTGTATGTCTCTTTGGAATGAGTCTAGATTTAAAGTTGTTTTAGAAACTTGAAAGAAAGGGTGCTAAAGATGGGAAATGGATTATTACCTTATAAGGAAAGAATGAAGAGCAGAGTGCAGAGGAAGAATCAGCAGTATTTGCTAAATTGCTTAGTTAAATAGATGTAGATGACAAAAAAAAAGTTCTAAAGAGTGAAAGAAGAACCAAGAGGTAGACAGCTATAGAAACCAGACAGAGTAGGGTGTTTTCTTAGACTCCAGAGTGATCAAAACTTAAAAATAATGTTTTGACTAAAATATTGGCGCAGTAACTTCTTAGTCTGGCTGCTGTAACAAAACCACAGATAACGTAGCTTATAAACAATACACATTTATTTCTCACAACTCAGGAGTCGTGGAAGTCTGAGATCAAAAAGCTAGCTGATGCAGTGTCTGGTAAAGGCCCAGTTCCTGGTTTATAAACAGTTGTCTCCTCACTGTTGACTCACATGTTGCAAGGGTTGAGAAAGTCTGGCATCTCTTTTATAAAAGCACAAATTTTATTCTTGAAGGCTCCATGTGGCCTCATGATTTAATCATCTCCCCATGGCCCCACCTCCAATACCAGCACATGGTGGGTTAGGTTTCAACCCATGAGTTCTGATGATGGCAACACAGGCTGTTCCTAATTTTGTTTCCCCTTCACAAGAATAACTAACAACTATTCAAGAACAAGAGACCACCGAGAGAATCCTAGAACATGGGGGTGAAGCTAAAGAACACCCTTGTATCACAGACTAAGATAGACTGCATTGGAAGAGTAAGAGAGGTGGCTGCATGTTAACTGCGTTGTCCCTCTCCTAGTATAGCTCAGCAGCATGCATAGAGGCCTCCCATGAGACTCTGGCTCCTCCAGTGGGAAAAGAGAACCCAGGGGAACAAGAAACCATCTCTCAGTATTGTAGGTCACTTCCTGGGAGCCCCTACTCTGATCTTACACCATGGGAACTTCAGGGGAATCTTAAGGCTCAACCGCTGGGAATCTGACAGTGAAGGAGAAGGGGGGAAGGGCTTCCAACAACTAACACATGAATCTTGACAGACCAAGTTCATATTGGCAGTGCCCATGTAGTAATTTCAACTAGTGGCTTTTCTTACCTGCAGAACCAATTCAGGGGTGCACTCTGACTAGGAAACCTGGTTGGGTGCAGATCTTCCCAATTTGGATCCTCAGATGAGAGTTTTTGCTGGTCCTAGAGCCCAGATTGCCCATGCCAAGGCAAAGAACTGACTCACAGACTTACCCATGGTGGGGAGTGTCTTCTGGCCCCATCTGACTGGAAGGGCTGGCGACAACAGCTGGAAGTAGCGTGGCTCAGCATCATTCATGGTTGGGCAAATGGACAAAGGTGGTAGTTTGCAGAACAGAGCTACTGATCCTCTTTGGTCAGGAAACTTGGAGTGCACTAAGGCAACAAAGAAATAGCTTTACCAGCTTTAGAGCTGCTTCTACTGCTCCACCAAGGCAGGAAATCTAATTCATAGCCCCACTCATGACACACAGATACCAATGTAAAGAAGAATCAAGGCTCATGGAAAAACAGGAAATATGACACCACCAAAGGAAATTAATAAAGCTCCAATAAGTGACCCTAAAGAAATGAAGATCTCTAAACTGTCAGACAAAGAATTAATAATAATCCTCATAAGGAAGTTCAGTAAACTACAAGAAAACAGACAGGTAACTAAACAAAATTAGGAACACAATGCTTGAAGAAAATGATACAAGGAAATAGCAACTGTTGAAAAAGAGAAGGAAAAAGTAGAAATCCTAGAGTTAAAAGATATAATAACTGAACTAAAGAATTCAAAAGTGAGTTTCAAAAGTAAGTTAGACCATGCAGAAGAAAGAATCAGTGACCTGGAGGGTAAGACATTGGAAATTACTCAGTCAGAGGAGCATAAAGAAAAAGGAAAGAAAAAGAGTGAAGAAATCCAATGTGAATTACAAGACATAATGAAAAGAAAGAAAATTTGTTAGGGGAATTCCAGGAGAGAAAGAGAAAGGGACAGAAAATATATTTAAAGCAACCATGGCTGAACACTTGCCAAACCTGGGAAGAAAATGGACATCCAGATCCATGAGGCCTAAAGGATCCCAAGTAGGTTGAACCTGAATAGGGCTACACTGAGACACATAATTAAATTGTCAAAAGTCAAAGACTGCAAAAGGATTTTAAGAGCAGAAAGAATAAAGAGGAAATATGGTTTATATATACAACAATATGATTCAGTCATAAAAAAGAAGGAAACCCTACCATTTATGATGCGGATGGACTTTGAAGACATTATATTAAGTGAAATAAGTCAGACAGAAAAAGTCAAACACCATATGATCTCATTTACATGTAAAATTTAAAAACAAAACAAAATCAAATAAAAACCCAAACTCAAAAAGAAAGCAGACTTGTTACCAGAGGTGGAGGATGGGAGGAGGGGAAATTATTGGAGACATGGGTCAAAAGGCAGAAATTAACAGTTATAAGATAAATAAGTATTAGGCATGTAATTTATATTAATAATATAATGTTGAACACTGCTAACTATAGCTAACATGCTGCACAATACATAGCAAAGATAAGAGGGTAAATCCTGTGAGTTCTCATCAAAAGAGAATTTTTTTTTCCTTTCTTTTCTTCCTATTGTATCTAGATGAGAAGAATGGATGTAAGCTGAATCTACCACGGTAGTAATTTCGCAATACTTGTATATCAAACCATCATGCTGGATGGCTTCAAGTTATTCAGTAAAATGGTGTCAATTATTTCTCAATAAAAGCAGAGGAAAAAAAAGAGCCAAATTAAACAGCATGTTTAAATTTAGTTGAAGAGATGCAGTTACTGACTGTGAAGAGCTGATATGATTTGCTCAGAAGTAGAATCCCTTTCTTTTATAATTAAAATTAATCTGCTCCAAAAATCTTTTGTTCCATTGAAGATACCATATTTTAGGCAATTCATCTTTGTTCTGCCTCAGCCTGATGATATATTATATTAATACATCATTAAAGAGACGGCTTTCACAATGATGTATTAGTACAGCACATCACTGGAGAAATCAGGAAGGATGCATGACTAATTAGAGTTCATGCTAGTTTTTAAAGAAGGGGATCTTTTTTTTGAATGAGTTTCTTAAGTGTGAAGGACCACAGCAGTGGCAACCTGATTACCAATAAGTTGTCCCAAGTAGTGAAAATTAACATGGGCAGAAATGCAGCAAAATGCAAGGAAAGGATTATGTGTCTTTGATAACAGTCCATGATTATAAAGGGGTCCTTCTAAACAAAATTGAAAGACAAATGCAAACTTAACTAAAATATTTTTTAAATTTATAGTACTTGATTTACTACCTGTCATTCTTTAATAGAATTTAGATGTAGAAAACATTGCTTTATCAGTTCCATCCCTTTAACATCATTAATGTTTCATATTTCTGAATCTCAGGATTCGTATGACAGTTCAATACATAAAATAACATTACTTATTACTGAGTTGTAATTCCAAGAAGCTAAATAAAGCACTGTAGAAATAGCTTAGAAATTTAGATTGGTTTTGCTTGAATTTTATATAGTTAACAAGCATAGTCTTTAGTAAGAGGTGCTGGATACATATAGCATGGTGGTTAAACACTAAAACACAAATTAACTAATATTCATAAAGCTAAGTCAAATAAAAAATCAACAGTCAGAAAATCTTTTCAAAAAATTATTTTCTTTATGGCCAGATTTGTACATCTGCATATTCTTTCCATTGCATGGTTCTCATTTTCCTGTCCAGTGGTTATCAAAGGCTTTTATGAACTGCTAAATTACTGTATATAGTAAAATACAAAGAAAATGTAAGAAATAACATAAAGATCTCTCTGTTCACTTAACATCTCTCTCTCTCACAAATTCTCATTAAAACTTCATAGCAGTTTGGTCTTGTAGGTGAATTACAAATCTTCTCTTCTGAAAAGAAGAATTCAATTTCACTTGGTATTATTGCTTTGCAAAAATTAATATTCAGAAATAAAATCTTCTTATAAAAACCAGGATAATAAGTTTTAGTTGGTGGAATGTTTGAAATCAATTTTATATATTAACTGATAATTCAGATTCAAGTAAGTACTCCTTGGAATTGCTACATGTGATATTATCCATAATAGTCCAGATGGAAAAATAATATGTTTTATAATACAGAATTTAAAGAAAGTAGTCTTTACTTATATTACTATTTGGCAATGCTTTCAAGGCATCATTAAAACAGCGTGATCACATTAAGGCTCAAATATGACTCACCTCCCCTTCAGATTTTACATACTGTGTAAGAAAATCACTTAACTGCAACCCTGAAACAACCCTCAAATTAGAATTCAATACAATTAGTGTCATTCTAAATATGCACATTTCTAAGCTTTCTATTTAGTTTTAAAAGGCCAGAGAAGATTAATGGACTTTTTATTCAATTTTGTGAAACCATTTCTCTTGGGAATATAGAGAGGAGAATTTTCTGTGTCTTAGAAATCCTTGCTTGACCCCTAACCTAAGACCTTAGTAACGGTCTCAGTCCAAATTGTTCGAGCTTTTTCATTTTGGAGTGCCCTTTCGTGGGTACACCTGGTGTGGTCTGAACCCAGCTTTAAAAGTTAGCTTCCAGGCCATTATGACATTTCTGTCTTTCTCTCTAGACACCAACTGAGACTAACTCTTGGGTTTGTCTTAGCCAAATCACTCTTTTCAAGTATTTCCACAAATTGTAGCTAAATGAATTAAACAGATGAGCATCGTCACAAAAATAATGTGCTAATTCCATAAAGTTAAGAACCACATACGGAAAAATAAATTACACACTGAAGAGGCAATTTACTTACTTAATAGAAAAGATGTTTCTCTAAGAGACTGACTACTGAACCTACATCTAATAGAGGGTGTTTGGAGAACTTTTTTTGTTTATTATGTAGAAGTTAGTTACTCTTGAGACTTGTATAGATTTTTATTGGAAAGCCTATAAATGTGAATTAACTGGTCAAAAATTAGGAACTATTTCACTTAAAGTTAAAATATTGAACACATACATATAAAAAGTCTACTTGGCTGAAAAAATATTTTTTAATTACCTGCCAACTTTTTCAAATGATTCATGGTAGTGCTTTCTGTATAGTGTTTTCCTAAAATAGTATTGCAGCTTATAGAATAATGGTATTTGTCGAAAATCTCTCTCTGATTTACTGACCAAAGGTAACTGAGCTTTCTGACTAGAAGAAATCAAATTTAACACAGCTCTTTGGTTCTGCAATTTATAATTCTTCTGAGATTATGGTTTATGTTTAAAGCCCCATTCTCAGCCTATCTGTGTGATGGGCACCACCAATTCCTTTGATTGACATTAATGGTAAGAATTTAGATTCTGTGGGCCACGAAAGGTAGGTTACTCCTATGACAGTATCATGTTTGACAGAGGTGCACATGGCATTTTGGAACATCCCCCAAAACACTAGGAGAAATAGGATCAAATGAGCATTAAGAAATAATTAAAGAAAAGTGTCATTAAAGTGATGTTAGACCATATACATATATTTTATGTATATAAAGAGAGAGAGAGAGATACGCATTGCTTGTTAAAGCCCACTTAATTCACACTGATGTCATGCTCTGTCAATATCCAAAACGAATTATCTTCAGCCATCTATCCCCTCTTAGTGAGTCTTGTATATGTGACTCTATTTCCTTTTTCCTGCGTCATACTTTCATTGATTCCTACCCACCCACATTTACCTTTGGTTCCCATGAAAGCCCTATTCCATATCAAAGACCCATTCACTCTTCCTTTGTCCTTAGCCCTGTAAACTCCCTTGCTTCCTTCAACACCTCAGGCTCTCTCCCAAAGGCACTGTAACTCCTTTAGTATTTTTAATTACATGTTGCTCATTATTTTCTTCCCCAGGTAGGCAAGGATCATGCAATAAATGATTACTTCTTCTCCAAAAAGCAGATATATGGAAGGCTGTCCTCAGGTTTTCCTGCTCTCTGTCCCCCTCCTTCCAGCCCATCAGTTACATCCCTGTTGTTGCCCTCCTTCCCTAACTCCTGAGCCTCCCCAGCTCTGGCACAGAGGACCTTCAGCCTCAGTGACAACCCTCCAGTACCCTCATTCCTCAGGCCCACTTCAGAGGCCTGCATGCCAGATGCACCTCAGCCCCTCTCAGCCCTGAGCCCGCACGTTCGCCTCCGCAGGAAGCACGGAGCTCTGAAGATGAAGAGCGGAACATCTTATCCTCTGCGTTCAATCTTTAGACCTTCGGGTTCTCTTTCTCTCTCACTGTATCTGTCCTTCCACTTGAATGTCCTTCAACTTCTAGTCCCTACATGGTCTCTATTTAAAAGCTCACATTCTTTTTTTTTTTTAGTTTTTAGGATAGGTTGCCTCCCCTTTTCCATCACTTCAACCACTTTCTGACAATTTTTTAATTTCTACACTACTTGGTCCTAAAAAATTAGTAAAACTGCAAAGTACAAATGTTAGCTTTCTTTTGCATATATTTGCCTTCTTCTAGCCCAAAGACTCTCCAGCTAACACGTCTCAGGATGCTTTTAAACTAAAAATTATTAAGGACAGCAATACATGTTTTATGTATGGTATATATATAAATATTTACCATATCATAAATTAAAGATGAGAAATTTAAAATTCTGTATTTATTAATATACTTTTAAAAAACAAATAACAAAATTCTTTACTTTCCTCTGGCACACCTTCATTTTTTTTCCTGAATTAACACACCAATATTATATATCAGAAAAGGAGAAAATAGTTGTTTTTAAATCTAGCTCTGGACAAAGCACAATAACTCCATGCTTCAGTCTCCTAAACCTGATCCCAATGTTGAGTAATTATGGTGCCTGTTTTACAAAGCTGGGCTGTCTTTGACCCTCAATGTGAATGATATATTCTTAAAGCACAAGTTAATAAGGGTTGCACTGGGTTTCAAAGATTTATATGACAAAATAAAATTTGTATGCTAGCCACTTAATTTGTGACACCAGAATTTAACTGAAGTACTTGGTATTACTCACTTCCTGTTAGAAGTCCAACTCTTCAAGGGGCACATTCTCCCAAAGTAGTTAGTCTTTCACTGACTATTGCTATTGTTATTATGTTGTTGTTATTATTGTTCTGTAATACTCAATTAGAGGTATTGGGCATCAAATTACTATGCACCAAAATGTTCTGTTTTCCTCAAGGGACAAGTTTGACAAGTTTGACTTCTTCATCCTGAAGAAGCATGGCACATCTTGACTAGATTTGACTCATATTCCAAATGCCATTTTGCCTTTCCTGCCCCTAGTGCTTCAGCCAAACCAATATCCTAGAACCTATACAAAGTATTTGACCAACCTGGATCCGAAGTAACTTTTCCATGAACCAAGAGGTCTGCTTTATAGCAAGGAAGCAGAACAGTGACTCACAACAACGGGATCCACGGGTACTGTATGTCACACTTCCAGGAGACTGCCGGCCTTAAAGAGTGACTGAGCAGCTGACGGGACAGCTAGGGTGCCAACTAGAGATGCTGATGCCGGGTTCTTGTTCACGAAGCCAAAGAATGAGCTTAGCAAACAGGCAAGGTAGGGGAGCAAGGTACAGGCTTTTATTTAGAAATAAAGTGATAGGACAGAGCTCCCGGCTCACGCCAGGAGGGGACAAGAGAGTCCCGTGTGCTGCATTGTCTAGGGGTTTTTATAGGCAAATGAGGATTTTTCAAGAACATGGAAAAAAGGCTTAGGGGTGTGGACTTGTACCACCTGCCCTTCCTCAAGGTGGGCTGGGTTGTTCTCTGCTTGCTAGGGTTCTTTACAGTAAAGTCACCGGTTATGCTGTGATACCTTTCCCTATTTGTAAAACCACTCAATCATTCTAGGCCAAGTTGCTCCTGGCCTTTTGACTTTTAACTGACCTTACTGAAGATGTCTATATTCTTAATCTGGTATCTTGATCCTAGAGGATTAGTGTGACCTTGACTTTGCATAATGCTTAACACAGAGTTTCAAAAGGGACTTCTTTCCCCACTGTTATATTGCTGACTGTAAATATCCCACCCTGCTTTTTCCGGAGGCGCTCACCCTACTCTGACTACACCCATGGTCCCTGTCTCAATGCTACCCAGCAGTATGCTACCCTTTCAGAACTGAAGCACTCATTCCCTAGCAGCACAGGCATATTAATGGCTGAAAGCTTTCAGCTGAGTGTGTGCTTCTCCAGCACCGCCTTCCTTCTCCTGGGACTGCCATGATTGTCAATAGGTGAAGAGAGTAACTCAATGTTACACCCCCTTACCTTCCAAAACCTGGTAATGTAAGGGTTAAAGCCTGGTAACGCATCCTCAAAATGGGACAACTCTTGGCCACTCAGCTCCAAAGTTCCCCTCAGGAATCAGTAAGGCCTTTGTTGTGACTGCCTTGCCATTCTTCCAATCCTGTTTTCTTCATTCTTCTCCTGGTATTGATGCTAAAAGCATTCCTCAGTAAACTTCCAAATGCAAATCTTCATCCCATAGTTTGCTTTCTAGGGAAGCTGACCTTCATTACTTTCCCACAAAGGAGGTTAGGAAATGTAGCCCTCAATTTTGGTAGGAATGTGCCTAATTAAAACTCGTCTGAATGAAGATACAAGCAGCGTAGAGATGTCGCGGTGAGGGGGTGCAGTAGGTTGGAAGAACTCACATTTGAGCCCTAACTCTTGAACATCATTTTTAAATCTAATTTACTGCTTTTGATCCAGGAACAGTAAATTTGATTTAAAAATTATAGTCAAGAGTCAGCAGGCTATTGTCTGTGGTGTCGGTGTGTTTAAATGGGTAATCTTGTTCTAACTAATGACAAAATTAGTACAAAGGGAACAGCAGTGTTATGGTTTGTTCAAAACTAGAAAGACAGACTGAACAATTTTTTGCTTAAGAATGGATATAAAGGTAGTTACACTCTAAAGATTGCAAGCGAATGTTCAATATAAAAGTCAGGTTGGTAGTTGCTTCTGAGGGAGGAAGAGAAGAGTAAGTAATATCCTGAGGCACAACTTAGGGGCTTCCGAGGCACTGGTATAAAGTTATTGTGGGTATATCTACTAATGTTCATTTTATTATTTTTTAGCTGCACAAATGCTTTTATGCATTTTTTCATGGATGATATACTGCTCAATACATGTTTTTGAAACATTTTCTAGCAAAATTTAGATTGTTTTCTCTCACCACTTTGAAGATCATATTCCTCTACTTTCCTAGTTCCTCTTTTTCTCTGAGGCCATGTGATCCTGCGTAGTTTGCTGGCCTTTACTTTCTGAGCACCCTCATTATTGGGTGTTCTGCAGTTTCACTCTGTGCATCAAGGTAGGGATTTTGTCTTTATTCCACTTAACATACTTGAGGTTTCCATCAGAATTCTCATCAATTCTGAAAATATTCAGATATTACCGCTTTAATATTTTTTTGACCTTCCATTCTCTCTATGCTCATTTTTATTTCTGCTTAAAGATTACTTTCCTATTTTGCTCTCATGTCTCAAAACGTTTAGTTTTTTCCTTCCTTTTCTCCTGTTCTCCATGTTCTATAAGTTTATCTTTCAGATCACAGAGTATCTCTTCTACTGTGACTAGTCTGCTGCTTAATATTTCTATTAAGTTGTAATTCCAAGTTTTTCATTTCTATTTGGTTCTTTTCCAAATCTGTTTGTTAATTTTAAAAGTTTCCTGTTTCTCTCATTTTTTTTATTTGATCTTTTTTTTTTTTTTGAAGCAGAGTAAAAGTTTTATTTGAAGTTATTTAGAGAGAAAGAAGTGCAGGTGACCTCAGAGAGAGAAGCGCCCTGAAAGGTTGGAGAGAAAGAGTTAAAGATTAAAAGGTTACACACTTAAAAAGTGTGGGCGACCTCAGAGAGAGGTGCGCCCTGAGAGGTTGAGGGTTTCTCCTTTAAAGGATTTTTCAGGAATGTAACCAAGGGCTAGGGTGTGGGCTTGTTAAGTGGTCTCAAGTATATTTAATGAGATATTAAGTTTCTTATCAGTCAGCCCTCTAGGTAATTCTGCAAAATTAGCTTATCAATCAAGACTATCTGCCCTTCCTCCAAGGTGGACAGAATTGTATGCTAAGGAGTATGTTAAGAATCTTTCTTTTTTTTTTTTTTTTTTTACAATTTATTTTGGTATCATTAACCTACAATTACATGTGCAATATTATGGTAATTAAACTACCCCCTTCATCAGGTCCCTCCCACCAACCCCATTACAGTCACTGTCCATCAGTGTAGTGAGATGCTATAGAGTCACTACTTGTCTTCTCTGAGTTGTACAGCCCTCCCCGTGCCCCCCCTACCTTATGTCTGCTAATCGTAATACCCCTTTTACCCTCTTATCCCTCCCTTCCCACCCATCTTCCCCAGTCTCTTTCCCTTTGGTAACTATTAGTCCGTTCTTGGGTTCTGTGAGTCTGCTGCTGTTTTGTTCCTTCAGTTTTTTTTCTTTGTTTTTATACTCCACATATGAGTGAAATCATTTGATACTTGTCTTTTTCGGCTTGGCTTATTTCACTGAGCATAATACCCTCTAACTCCATCCATGTTGTTGCAAATGGTAGGATTTGTTTTCTTCTTATGGCTGAATAATATTCCATTGTGTATATGTACCACATCTTCTTTATCCATTCATCTACTGATGGACACTTAGGTTGCTTCCATTTTTTGGCTATCATAAATAGTGCTGCAGTAAACATAGGGGTGCATCTGTCTTTTTGAAACTGGGCTGCTGCATTCTTAGGGTAAATTCCTAGGAGTGGGATTCCTGGGTCGAATGGTATTTCTATTTTGACTTTTTTGAGGAACCTCCATATTGCTTTCCACAATGGTTGAACTAATTTGCATTCCCACCAGCAGTATAGGAGGGTTCCCTTTTCTCCACATCCTTGCCAACATTTGTTGTTGTTTGTGTTTTGGATGTTGGCCATCCTCACTGGTGTGAGGTGATATCTCATTGTGGTTTTAATCTGCTTTTCTCTTATGACCAGCGATGTGGAGCATCTTTTCATGTGTCTGTTGGCCATCTGAATTTCTTCTTTAGAGAAGTGTCTATTCATGTCCTCTGCACATTTCTTAATTGGATTATTTGCTTTTTGTTTGTTAAGGTGCTTAAGTTCTTTATGAATCTTTCTTCTTAACTTCTTGGTTTTTTGTTTTTTCAAAATGCCATTTTGGCTTTAAGGTGGGATCTCCCTGTCTTTATTATGCTGTTTATAGGTGGGCCTTTCAGCAGGCTAGAGTAAATCTTACAATGATCTAATTGAGGCAATGAAGACATGGGCTGTACCCAAGTTGCTGTTTACCTTTTGAGCTTTAACTGATCAGCTCATTAACTCTAGTCTTTTCTGGCTTTCTAGTTTTAACTGGTTAACTTGAGTCCTTTCTAGGGGGCTTAACTGACCTTGTTCTCTTTCCACCCCGCCCATATCTATTTTCCTGCCTAACAAAAATACCTTAAGATTTGGAAATTTTAAAAATAAAATTTAACTCTATTGTATGTTAATGATAACGGGGAGTGGGTGAGTGGGCGAGCGGCAGGAACACCAGAAAGAAGTGGGGTGGGTTAAAAAAGGACTAGAAGGAAAACCAAAAAAATCCATTGGATCAGAGATAGTGTCGCCCCAGTAGAAAATTCTTGTTAAACTGCTCGTTAACTGGTTTTCTTGCCTAGCTAGAAATGACTTCCGGCCCAGACGGCTGTGGAGGGCAGGGGCTGCCCCGTCCCTCCACTCCGCGAACGCACCTGGGACGCGCCCCTCCCTCCGCGGCGCCCGCGGGGCTCCCCTCCGTCGTGAAACAGGCTGACGTCCTGCCCCGCGCCCTGCCCCCAGGCCGGCTCGGGACGTCCCTGGAGGCCCGGGACCGCAGGAAGCACTCCCACGGCCGCGCGGTCGCCCGGAGCACAGCCTCCCGGACGCCCGCCAGCGCGCCACCGGCGGGAAGGGCTCGCGGCGGGCCGGCCCCGGAGTGCAGAAGCCCTCCCTGCTCCCCACTAGGCTCTCGGGGCCCGGCCTCTGGGGCCACGAGCAGCCAAACGCGGCTCCGGAACGGCCCGGCCGGGGACCCCGCCGTCTGCCCGCCCCAAGGGGCGGAGTCCCAACAGGCGCGTCGGGGCTGCGCGCGGAGGCCGCTCACCCCCGGCGGAGCCTCTCGTCCCCGCCGCCGGCCGCCCTCCCCCACCCCCCGGGGGGACCCCTCGCCGGCCCTCCAGTCCCCGCCCCACACGCCGGGCCCCGGTTCCCGGCCCCGCCTGATCATGTATTTTTAAGACAATTTTATACGTATGAACATTATATTTTGTTTTTATAATATTCCAGTATCTAAAGTCTTTGGGGGGGGGGTCTATAATGACTACTATAATAATAATGTTATAATATTATTATTCAACTGTATAGTTTCTTTAGAATTCCCTCTTGTGCTTGTGTTTTTCTGTTTGTTTTTTGTTTTTTTAAGCTCAAGTGTTGCTAAACTATCTGGTAGAAATGTTGAGTATGCAGATGTGCAAACTCAGTTTGCTTCTGCAGACATGGGTGGGGTTGAGGCTAATAACGCTGGGTACGTTCTTATTTAATTTTTTGACGTGGGATTTCTCAAATCATGACAATATTAACTCAAATTAAAGAATACTGTTGGACCAGGAATCTGTCACAAATTCTCAGAGGAAATTACTATGTTGTGATTTTCGTCATTTATCTTTATCTCACATGGAGCCTCAGTGAGGCTTTGTCAGTGGGCTGTCACTTTAAAAAAAAAGATACCTGGTTTTACTGCACTTTGCTTTATTATGCTTTGTAGATACTGTGTTTTTTACAAATTGAAGGTCTATGACAATCCTGCACTGAGCAAGTTTATCAGCACCAATTTTCCAGTAGGATTTGCTGGCTTCATGTCTGTGTCACATTTTGGTAATTATCACAATATCTCAAATTTTTTTCATTACTCTTATATTTGTGGTGTTGATCTGTGATCAGTGATTAAGACCTGCTGAACGCTCAGATGTTCATTAGCATTTTTTAGCAGCAAAGTCTTTTTTAATTAAAACATATACATCGTTTTTAGACACAATACTACTGCATACTTAATAGACTACAATATAGTATAACATAACTTTATATGCACTGGGAAGCCAAAAAAATCATGATTCACTTTACTGCAATATTTGCCTTATTGTAGTGATAGGCAACTGAACCTGCAATGTCTCTGAGCTATGCCTGCGTGTGTGTGTGTTTGTGTGTGTGTGCGCACGCGTACGTGCAGGTTTTAATGTGTGTGTGTGTATTTTTAAGATCATGCTTTTATTTCAGGTGTATTTTTTCAGATTCCTAGTTTTATATGGGGATTTCACATTATCTTTCTCTCTTTATTAGGCCGAGAGCCATTCTCATATCTCCCACATGCTGTTGACACTGGAAATCTAGTTTCCTATATTGGCAGCTGCCCACAGGGCAATTTCAGCTCTCAGGTTTGCTTATCAATTTGCTTTCAGATGCCTATGTCAGACAGCGTGTGTGTGTGTGGGGGGGGGCATGTGTTTTGTACAGGACAGGGAAGTTCTTGGGAATTTCTGGTACTCCCTTCTGAGTTTGGATAAGTTTGGCAAACTATTTGGAAAATCCATTAGCAAGATCTTGCTCATTGTTCTCCTTGCTTTTAAGTTAGTTTTCTCTTAAATATATTTTTAAAGTTCAGATATGTTGTGGTTTTAGAAAAAACATTACCAATGGTCATTAGCTTCAATAAAAAATATTTATTTTAATAAATTTAGGATTTTCCTAAAGGATTTTCCACAAAGATTTTCCTACTGTCTTTTCACAGATTTAGGGGACTTCTTTTCTAATACTTAAGACACTCACTACTCAAATTTTTTTTTTGCTAAATTGGGTTTAGAATTTTTCTTAGTTCCTTTTATAAATTCAAAGTAGATATGATGGTAGAAAAAGAGTACTATAGTACAGATACATTGACTCTGAGTTTGTTATTTCCACAAGAGGGAAAATGAAAATCTATTTCTGAGCTCACTGAAATTCAGACTTTTATTTTTACATATGTCATGGGATACATTCAGAGCTGCCAATATGGTGCAAATATTTTATTGCTCAGGTAAAAATGTTAAAAAGAAAAGCATCTGAAAATGACAAGTTTAAAGAATTCCATTAGAGAACTTGAAATGCAACATAACCAGTCTCCCAAAACCTTAGGTAAAATTTTACAATTGAAAATAACTATAGATTATGTCTCCTACAAAGTGGATTCTCCTTTATGTACATGAACCAATGACTTCAATATGTTCATGTGGGGGAAGAGGTGGCTGCATGTCAAAGAATTCTGATCAAAGAAATGAAAAAAGTAACAGGAAAAATCAAGTCATTGATAAAATTTACATAATATTAAGATGTCATTAAGTTCCTCAACTGTTAGCAAGCCTGAGAACACTGTCAACACACTGATGATTTTATAATAATCAAGAAAGATGAGAAAATAATATATTTTAACAAAGTGCTCATTTCCACATTTTAATAGCAAGGATAAACATAAACGAAGGGAAAGTTTCAATTCAATTTCATAAAAGGAGTTTTGCAGCCAAGTGTGCCATCTTATGTACTAGTGTACAATTAAACTATCATGTTCAGTGTAAAAAATGCTCATCAGAGCCAAAAGTGACATCATGCTGTCTAAGTTTTGGTGGCCAGTACTAAGCTACTCAAAGTCTTTGTTGCTATGCTCAGCCACTATTTCAGAATAGCAGTAAGGCCCACAGAAATACTGAGGTGCTCAACTGCACACGTTGGAGCAGCTGGCTTCAGAATAGCCATGATCTTGGTCAATAAAGAATTCCAACAGGGTAATGACAACCATAGGGAATGGCAAACCTCTTTCAGTACAAAGCATGGGGCCTAGTCCTGACCTGTGGACAGCATCACCCTGGACAGCTGGACCTGACACGGGCCTAAAAGTTCACTGAGCACATGTGGTCAGGTGCAGTCAAAGCACCACGGTGTCAGCTGTCACAGGCTTCACACAGAGGCAAGGCTCATAAACGAATGACCAACCCTCATATGTGCTCAGTGCGAAAGGCATTGTTCTTTTCATCCAGCCCAAACTGACGGCGGCAATCACTACCCGTTCTGCTTCGTTAAATAATGTGCATCTTCAAAATAGCCAGTGTTTACATAGATCATTTTACCTAAGATAATGATAAAACACTCCACATTTCTCTAAAACATTCTCAAATGCACCAAAGAAAAATAACTTTCATGTATCCAATCCAGTATTCTGGAGTTTCTTCTTGAGATAAATAGAGAAGTGTTGACATTCTGATCAATGTCCCAATTATTCTCTTATGGGGGCTATGATGGGACAGCACTTAAAAGTCAAATATTTATCAGCTGAAAGACCATTTAGGTTCGGAAAGAAGACATCCCAAAATGGGAGGCTACAAGCGAGAGGGTAAAATTAACTTCTAAAGTAAATATGGTGATGCACATGTCTTGATGTCTTGCTACTGAAAACTTGAGTGCTTCTAAAATCAGAGCTGCTGGTTTCCGTAAACACCAGCTGCTGGTTTCCAGCTGCTGTCCCCTCATGTATCTGTCTGCATTCATAGCAGTCCATGGTCCTTTAAAGTACATGGATTAAAACAAAAGATTTTTTTTAATGTGATTATTTTAGTGCATGTGAGGAAATTTTGACCAAATGACAACTTTTGCCTTGTTTTCATGCCAAGTAGCTAGCTGCCTTACATTGAACTCTTTCTTAAAGTAATTTTTTCTGGTTTTCTTGGAATTTCTTAGCCAAACTGCTTCCGGATTTCAGAACAGGTAACTTGAGGAAAAATGCAACCCTGGAACTTCGCTCCCACCTATGTTAACATTTGGGAGGCACTGTATTTTCACTTAATGTGTTTTCTCTCAAAGTAATATTTTAAGGGAATCATCTTCAGTAAGAATGTAACAATTGGAAACTCAGCAAGCTACTGCTTCTGGGCTACACCATAAAACTGTTCTTGTGTATACTCATCAGGTTTTGTCCTTTCTCTCCTTTCAAGCTGTAACATCATTTTTTAGCAAGGACTGGCAAATGCATTTCCTTCCCAGGAGGACTGACCTGGGCTACAGACTACTTAGCAAGTTGTTTTGCAGACACTTGACATTTCAGTCTCACTAAATGTTGGCTGACACTTAATATGCAACAGTATGAAAAGGAGAATGAGTGCTTAAGTCAATTCTGCTTAGTAAGTGAGTTATTTTGAATTGTAAATGTATTAGGCTTTCTGATGATGATAGTGATTTAAACATTAATCACTAGTATATTATAGGGAAAAGCTTACATAATCCAAGAAATGTTACTTCCAGTTACTTGGGAGATGAAAATAATAAGTATGATTCAAGTTTTCTAAGCAAGTTGGTGTTTTGACTTTGAATTTTAAATTTAAGAAAGAAAGACACAAGGTAGAAACAAAACCCTCTCTTAAAAGACCAGGGGAGAGTATTGCGATGGGTGGGGAGAGGAAGAGGAATTTTAGAGCCCCTCTTCCATACTCTCCTTACTCTACCGAAAATATCCCCCAAAACGGCAACCAAAGAGAAGCTTTGTTTGCTACAGAAATGTAATTTCAAGAAGCTTAGCTGTTCCTTGCAGTCTGACCACTCCTGAGCCTCTTCTTTATAGAAATTATACAGACATCATGGAGCGTAGAATGTGTATTTCCTCTGAATTTAGATTTTCATGTTTGTTGAAATGTTAGGATATAATTAACATAATTTCTGATAGTATATTAAGTCAAAAAAGAAACTAAGGTTTAACAGTCTAGAGAATGAAACCAGTCAAAAATAACAATTAAAACAATAACAGCAACAAAGCCTATCCTCTACACACCCCCTATCCTGTCTCATTAGTATATAGTGATTCTTGAAAGTAATGGAAAATTACAAGGAGAAAGTGGAAACAGGTGGGAAATGTAGTGAAAAGGGTGGTTGAAGAAGTAAGAACCTGGCCTTCTATACACAGGAAAAATAGAATCATCACTCACATCCTTTTTGTTTGAATTTGTTTACTATTACCTTTTGGCCATATAGAATTGAAAAAATACCTCTTTAGTATATATTACACCTGTCCAAATAGACTCACTGGCCACATATTTTTCTAAAATGAAAACTGCCTCAAGTTTTTCTTCTTTTCCTCCTTTTCTGAAAGATGCCACAGAATTCTCTCTGTCAATTCCTATTAAAGGAACACTTATGTGTTCCAGCTCTGTAACATTATTTTTCACAAAAAAAAAAAATGGGAGAGAAAACAGTCTAAGTATTTGAGAGACAGTAACTAGAATTATAAAAGATATAAAATTTGATTCAGAAAAATATGAGCATTTGGAAGCTATAGTTAAATTACAGTATGAGCCAAGTTCTATGCTGAGTGACATAAGGAATGTAATACAGGGCAATGAATGAAATCTCCTGAGTGCCTCCTCTGGGCCAGGCACAGGTCATGGAAACAACGGAGAACAAGAAGGTCAAGTTCTCTGTTCTCACAGAGAGTTCATTCTAGTTGGAGCAGACAGATGATAAACAGACAGGCAAATACACAACTTCGCTGAGTGACGCATGGAGAAATGTAAAAGGGTGACAAGATAGAGTAATTGAGTGGCTTCTTATAGTCACCTGAAGAGGTGACACTGAAGTCAGTGTATGAATGATAAGAAGGAGCCAGCCATGTGAAGGTCATAGTGAGGACCTATGCATGTGTGTGAGTCAGTCTTGCTTAGTGACTGAGCATATTCTCAGACTTTGAAACAGGAGGCTCCCTGGTGATGCTAGTAATTTAAACATTACTACTGATATTTTTATTTGAGAAACTGCTCTTATACCCCAATACAGATGGAATAGCTTGTGCAAAGTCCCTAAACAGACATCAGCTGAACAACTTGGAAAAAATTTAAAGCAAGCCCCACTCACCAAAGTACACTGGCAAAGTGGGTAGAGGCTTGAGTTTCAGAGCAGAGAAGTAGACAGAGGATAGAACATTTAGAGCTCTGTACGCCAGGATAATGAGTTCAGACTTTGTTCTAACTTTGAAAGGAAGTCACTGGAATTTTTAGAGCAGAGGAGTGACATGACCTGATTTACATAGTAAATATCATGTCTGCTTTATGGAAATTGTATTGCGGAGAGATCAAAGGTGGAGCAGGGAGGTGAGTTGGGAGGATATTTCTGAGAGGATATTTGTGCTCTTTATTAGAATAAGATGGAATGGGATGGAACAAATTTAAGGGGAGAAATCCAGAGTTTCATATTGTCCAACACATGTTTTAAGATGCCATTTAGACAACCACGTGAAGATGTCAAGAAGACAGTCTGGTATATGGCTGTGGGATTTGAGAGAGCATTTTGCATAATGACTGTGTGTGTTTAAAGTCATAGGACTAGATAGATGATAGAACTTCCATAAATGTGTAGAAAGATAGGAAAGAGAAGTGGACCCAGGATAAAGCTCTGATTTATTTCAACCTTTAATGTCAAGGAGGAGGCGACAACCAAGAAGAATCAGAAGACAGTTGTAGCAAGATAAGAAGACCCCTAGTGTGTGGCCATGGAAGCCAGGGCATGGGTGATTTCAAGAAGATTGACTTCAGAGTGTCAAATTTTAGGGGGCAGCAGTTTAGGGCAACTGTGGAGTTAAGCAGGATTTTTATAAGATAGGAGATGTTAAAACACACGAGTATATTGACAGGAAGAATCCAGCAGAGAAGGGGACATAGTACGAGAGAGGTTAAGTGCTGAATCAGAAACTTAGAAAAGGTGAGTGCCACTGTAGGATTTGCAGTTCCAATGAGGGGCTGGCCAACCAGGAAGCCGGATACGTCTGACTTGGCTACTGAGGGGAGACTGAAAATAGGGGGAGCAGAATATTCTGTTCTTGGGAGACATTCATAATCCCTGCACTTGAGGAATTATGCTAGTTATATTTTGATTTCAGTCTCTCTAAACTACCAGAGCGTCAGGTGCCCATGCAAACACTGGCTAGGGTTTAAGCTTTATTAAATTTTTCTTTGTGTCCTATTGATTCCAGAACCTTTTGCTTATGGCAAGGCAATGTGATGGATCCTTGGCTCTGCCTATCCCTGCACAAAAATCTGCAGTTGCTGAACACCACTGTGTATACTAAATGTCTTTGCTTCTTTTATTCTCAAAAATTTTAAGAGCATTTTCAACCCACAGGTGTTTTGCTTATGACAGAGATGAAAAAAAAACATCAACAACAACAAAAAAAAAAACAAACAAAAATCTGTCTTGAACATTTACACTCATCCTCTCTCCCCAGCTGCCTAAAGAGAAGGAGCATTTTTGCTGCCTGGCCAGCATTAACAGAAACCCCACTTTGACTGCAGGAGAGGAGATAGTGAGAACAGTGGGAAATACAAAAGCTATGGAGTGAAACCGGTGGAGAACAATCTATGAAGGTGAAAGGGAAGAAAACACCAGCAACTTGAACACTGTGGATCCTTTTGGGAGTTTGCAAAGTGGAAGGAAAGGCAAGGAAGAAAGAAAGAGAATAAGCAGCTGCATTGACGACAGGGGCTTTGGCAGAGATACAAGAGCAGCCAGAGGACTGTCAGTCCCTTTCACGACCTCTTCTCTCAAGAGAAACTTCTGTAAAGACCCATGTCACTTTCAGTGTTTATGGAGTCATCTTTTTGTTTCTTTTGAATGTGACACTGTGCTGGTCTCAAGAACTCCCAGTTTTATTAGGATTAAAATGCAGGTGGCTCAGCATTTGTTTGATGCGCACTTACGCAGTACGTCAGGTTAAGCACCCTGAGAGACAAAGGGTCAATCAGGTCCCCCCCTTGTCGTCCCGCTGAGCCCTCTGGTGGTAGAAACGGACATGTGCACACACTGCCATGTGTTATTAATCACTTGTTATGGAAATAATAAGGAAGAAGTCAGATTATCCTTTAATGGGATTGGAGAATTTTCAGAGTTCTCTCTTTAGGAAAAAAATAAGAGTCCTTAATCTAACAGTTTCTATTTAAATCAGTATTCATTGTGAAATATTTCTCCGGAAGATGGCAACGTTCCAGATGGTTACCTGTAGATTAGTTCTTATCTAAATGCATCATTTGAAGACTCCTTCCAACGGTGTATAATAACCCTAAGTACTATGGACTATATAATCAGGGAATGAAAAGGGTCCCTTTGGGCCTGATGCTTGTCTTTATTCTATCGGAGGATATCTGCTGATTATTAGAATCTTTCAAAAAATGTTTTCAATATATTTCAGACTGGGAAGACTCAAAAGATCAATTTCACTTTTGCTTTTAGCTTTCAAAGAATATTGCTTCTTTACAAGTTCTTGGCATATTTTCAGGAATTTGTTTTGTCTGTACTATCTAATATGTACGTATTTTTCTTCTTCCCTCTCGAGAAGATTGTGACTAATGTATCTTTACGTGTTTTGTTCACTGCTCTTTTTGTCATATTTGTTTCATTGTTGAATTCCTTGTATGTAGAACAATAGTTGGCATACAGTAGTGGCTAAATATTTGAATTTATTTAATTAGGGAGTGAATGGATAAAGTGATCTTTCTGTATCCTTCATATTGCCTAGTATTAATAATGCCTTGTACACAGAAGATCCTCAAATATTGAGTTGAATTGATTATCATTAAGTTCTAACCAGTTATATGAATAGAGAAGGATGTCAAAACTAAAGTCTGCAACATCTCTATATAGCCAATGACTATCTAGTTCTAATTGGTGGTGTTCATAAGCTATGGTTTTGCATTGACACAGTGATACTCAATCTCAGCTTGCCATTTCTTCAATGTATATGAACTCCTCATCACATTAGCTAGAAAATTTCGGTTGATTAATATATATGCATTTTCAAAACAGGAAAGAGTTGAAGGGTAGCTCTTTAAAACAACCTATCACAGCTTAGTACAGTAGTTAGACTATAACATTCACAATATAACCCATGAAAAAATGAAGTTTTATCAAAGATAATTGAAGAAAAGAGATATTGAACACCAGTGATAAGAGTAATTCATTTCCTGATGTCACCCAAAATACATCTGTAGCATGAAGATTCTGGCTTTAGGAAAGTCAAAATGACATTTTTTTTTCTTTATCAATGCCATGCATTTTTTAAATTATTTTGGTATCATTAATGTACAATTACATGAGCAACATTGTGGTTACTAGACTCCCCCATTATCAAGTCCCCACTACATACCCCATTATAGTCACTGTCCATCAGCATAGTAAGATGTTATAGAATCACTACTTGTCTTCTCTGTGTTGCACTGCCCTCCCTGTGCCCCCACACACACACCATGTGTGCTAATCATAATGCCCCTTTTTCCCCCTTATCCCTCCCTTCCCACCCATCCCCCCCAGTCCCTTTCCTTTTGGTAACTGTTAGTCCATTCTTGGGTTCTCTGAGTCTGCTGATGTTTTGTTCCTTCAGTTTATTATTTGTTCTTATACTCCACAAAGGAGTGAAATCTTTTGATACTTGTCTTTCTCCACCTGGCTTATTTCACTGAGCATAATACCCTCTAGCTCCATCCATGTTGTTGCAAATGGTAGGATTTGTTTTCTGCTTATGGCTGAATAATATTCCATTGTGTATATGTACCACCTCTTCTTTATCCATTCATCTACTGATGGGCACTTAGGTTGCTTCCATTTCCTGGCTATTGTAAATAGTGCTGCGATAAACATAGGGGTGCATCTGTCTTTTTCAAATTGGGCTGCTGCATTCTTAGGGAAAATTCCTAGGAGTGGAATTCCTGGGTCAAATGGTACTTCTATTTTGAGTTTTTTGAGGAACCTCCATACTGCTTTCCACAATGGTTGAACTAATTTACATTCCCACCAGCAGTGTAGGAGGGTTCCACTTTTTCCACATCCTCGCTAACATTTGTTGTTGTTTGTCTTTTGGATGTTGGCCATCCTAACTGGTGTGAGGTGATATCTCATTGTGGTTTTAATTTGCATTTCTCTGATGACTAGCGATGTGGAGCATGTTTTCATGTGCCTGTTGGCCATCTGAATTTCTTCTTTGAAGTGTCTGTCCAGATCCTCTGCCCATTTTTTAATTGGATTATTTGCATTCTGTTTGTTGAGGTGCATGAGCTCTTTATATATTTCAGATGTTAACCCTTTATTGGATGTCATTTATGAATATATTCTCCCATACTGTAGGATGCCTTTTTGTTCTATTAATAGTATCCTTTGCTGTACAGAGGCTTTTCAGCTTGATACAGTCCCACTTGTTCATTTTTGCTTTTGTTTCCCTTGCCCAGGGAGATATCTTCATGAAGAAGTTGCTCAGGTTAATGTCGAAGAGATTTTTGCCTGTGTTTTTTCTAAGAGTTTTATGGTTTCATGACTTACATTCAGGTCTTTGATCCATTTCGAGTTTACTTTTGTGTATGGGGTTAGACAATGATCCAGTTTCATTCTCTTACTTGCAATTGTCCAGTTTTGCCAACACCAGCTGTTAAAGAGGCTGTCATTTCCCCATTGTATATCCATGGCTCCTTTATCGTATATTAATGGACCATATATGTTTGGGTTAATTCTGGACTCTCTATTTTGTTGCACTGGTCTATGGGTCTGTTCTTGTGCCAGTACCAAATTGTCTTGATTACTGTGGCTTTGTAGAAGAGCTTGAAGTTGGGAAGTGAGATCGCCGATGCTTTATTCTTCCTTCTCAGGATTGCTTTGGCTATTTGGGGTCTTTTGTGGTTCCATATTAATTTTATAACTATTTGTTCCAGTTCATTGAATAATGCTGTTGGTACTTTGATAGGGATTGCACTAAATCTGTATATTGCTTTAGGCAGGATGACCATTTTGACAATATTAATTCTTCCTAGCCAAAAGCATGGGGTGAATTTCCATTTATTAATGTCCTCTTTAATTTCTCTTAAGAGTGTCTTGTAGTTTTCAGGGTATAGGTCTTTCACTTCCTTAGTTAGGTTTATTCCTAGGTATTTTATTCTTTTTGATGCAATTATGAATGGAATTGTTTCTCTGATTTCACTTTCTGCTAGTTCTTCATTAGTATATAGTAATGCAACAGAATTTCTGTTTATTGATTTTGTATCCTGCAGCTTTGCTGAATTCAGATTTTAGTTCTAGTAGTTTTGGAGTGCAGTCTTTAGGGATTTTTATGTACAATATCATGTCTTCTGCAAATGGTGGCAATTTGACTTCTTCCTTACCAATCTGGATGCCTTGTATGTCTTTGTTTTGTCTGATTGCCGTGGCTAGGACCTCCAGTCCTATGTTGAATAACAGTAGGGAGAGTGGGCATCCCTGTCTTGTTCCCGATCTTAGGTGAAAAGCTTTCGGCTTCTCGCTGTTAAGTATGTTCTTGGCTGTGGGTTTTTTCATATATGGTCTTTATTTCGTTGAGGTACTTGCCCTCTATATCCATTTTGTTGAGAGTTTTTATCATGAATGGATGTTGACTTTTGTCAAATGCTTTTTCAGCATCTATGGAGATGATCATGTGGTTTTTGTCCTTCTTTTTGTTGATGTGGTGCATTTTGTTGATGGATTTTCGAATGTTGTACCATCCTTGCATCCCTGAGATGAATCCCACTTGATCATGGTGTATGATCCTGTCGATGTATTTTTGAATTAGGTTTGCTAATATTTTGTTGAGTATTTGCATCTATGTTCATCAGGGATATTGGTCTGTAATTTTCTTTTTTTGTGGGGTGTTTGGTTTTGATATTGGAGTGATGCTGGCTTCATAGAATGAGTTTGGAAGTATTCCCTTCTCTTCTATTTTTTGGAAAAATTAAGGAGAATGGGTATTATATATTCTCTAAATGTCTGATAAAATTCAGTGGTGAATTGATCTGGACCAGGGGTTTTGTTCTTGGGTAGTTTTTTGATTAAGGATTCAATTTCGTTGCTTGTTTGGGTTTTCTGTTTCTTGCTTGGTCAGTCTTGGAAGGTTGTATTTTTCTATGAAGTTGTCCTTTTCTTCTAGGTTATCCAGTTTGGTAGCATATAGACTTTCATAGTATTCTCTAATAATTTTTGTATTTATGTGGTGTCAGTCATAATTTTTCCTTTCTCATTTATGATTCTGTTTTATGTGTGTAGATTCCTTTTCCTCTTAATAAGTCTGGCTAGGTGTTTATCTATTTTGTTTATTTTCTCAAAGAACCAGCTCTTGGTTTGATTGATTTTTTTCTATTGTTTTTTTTCTCAATTTTATTTATTTATTTTCTCTCTTTCTGCCTATAATACCCTGTCCCTGTCTATATGCTGCTTACAAGAGACTCACTTCAAACCCAAAAGCATACACAGACTAAAAGTGAAGGGATGGGAAAAGATGTTTCATGCAAACAACAAAGAGAAAAAAGCAGGTGTTGGTTGCAGTACTTGTATCAGACAAAATAGACTTCAAAACGAAGAAAGTAACAAGAGATAAAGAAAGACATTGCATAATGATAAAGGGGTCAGTCCAACAAGAGGATATAACCATTATAAATATCTATGAACCCAACATAGGAGCACCGACATATGTGAAACAAATACTAACAGAATTAAAGGAGGAAACAGAATGCAATGCATTCATTTTAGAAGACTTAAACACATCACTCACTCCAAAGGACAGATCATCCAGGCAGAAAATAAGTAAGGACACAGAGGCACTGAACAACACATTAGAACAGATGGACCTAACAGGCATCTACAGAACTCTAGACCCAAAGGCAGCAGGATACACATTCTTCTCAAGTGCACATGGAACATTTTCCAGAATAGACCACATACTAGGCTCCAAAAAGGGCCTCAGTATATTAAAAAAGATTGAAATTGTACTAACTAAAACTAGAAATAAGTTGTACAAGAAAAACAAAAAGGAGGAGGCTTACAAACATATGGAGGCTTAACAACATGCTCCTAAATAATCAATGGATCAATGACCAAATTAAAATAGAGATCAAGCAATATATGGAGACAAATGACAACAACAGCACAATGCCCCAACTTCTATGGGATGCAATGAAGGCAGTATACTAAGAGGAAAGAGGTCTTGCATTTTTATCCATTCCATGAGTCTGTCTTTTGATTGGTGCATTCAGTCCATTTACATTTAGGGTGATTATCAATAGATATGTACTTATTGCCATTGCAGGCTTTGGATTCGTGGTTACCAAAGGTTCAAGGGTAGCTTCTTTACTGTCTAACCATCTAACTTTAATTCACTTATTATGCTATTATAAACACGGTCTGAAGATTCTTTATTTCTCTCCCTTCTTATTCTTCCTCTTCCACTCTTTATATGTTAGGTGTTTTATTCTGTACTCTTCTTTTTTTCTTTTTTTCTTTTTTTATTCTGTACTCTTTTGTGTGTTTCCCTTGACTGCTTTTGTAGATAGCTGATTTTATTTTTTGTGTTTAGTTAGTATTTAGTTGGTCTGCTTTCTTTGCTGTGATTTTGTTTTCTCTGGTGATGTCTATGTAGCCTTAGGGGTACTTCCATCTGGAGCAGTCCCTTTAACATACCCCGTAGAGGTGGTTTATGGGAGGCTAATTCCCTCAACATTTGCTTATCTGGAAATTGTTTAATACCTCCTTCAAATTGAAATGATAATCTTGCTGGATACAGTGTTCTTGATTCAATGACCTCTGTTTCATTGCATTAAATATATCATGCCATTCTCTTCTGGCCTGTAAGGTTTCTGTTGAGAAGTCTGATGATAGCCTGATGGGTTTTCCTTTGTAGGTCATCTTTTTTCTCTCTCTGTCTGCCTATAATACTCTGTCCTTGTCTTTGATCTTTGCCGTTTTAATTATTATATGTCTTGGTGTTGTCCTCCTTGGGTCCTTTGTGTTGGGAGATCTATGGGCTTCCATGATCTGAGAGACTATGTCCTTCCCCAGCTTGGGGAAATTTTCAGCAATTATTTCTTCAAAGACACTTTCTATCCCTTTTTCTCTTTCTTCTTCTTCTGGTACCCATATTATGAGAATATTATTCTGTTTGGATTGGTCATACAGTTCTAATATTCTTTCATTCCTAGAGATCCTTTTATCTCTCTCTGCCTCAGCTTCTCTGTATTCCTGTTCTCTGATTTCTATTCCATTAACTGTCTCTTGCACCATATCCAGTCTGCTCTTAAGTCCTTCTATTGAATGTTTCATTTCTGTTATCTCCCTCCGGACTTCATCCCTTAGCTCTTGCATATTTCTCTGCAGGTCCATCAGCATGGTGACTTTTATTTTTAATTCTTTTTCAGAAAGATTGGTTATATCTATCTCACCAGGCCCTCTCTCTGGTGTTGTTTGAGTGATTTTGCACTGGTCCAGTTTTTTCTGCCTTTTTATGGTGATAGAAGTCATCACCGGCAAGTGTTGCATGTGTCAGATGGAAGAACAAAGTCCCTTCCTGCTTGCTGGTCACCTTGCCCTTCTCCACTGCCTCTGCTGGTTACCCGCACACCGGGAGCAGTCCCTGGGTTAATTTTCTGAGCTGTCATGGGCAGGGCGGGCCTCAGGATTGCCTAGTGCACTGCCAGGGGTCACAGGTGCGTGTCATGTGTTCTCCTGTGAGAACAGCGCCCCTTCTTGCCTTCTGGACTTAGTCCCGGCTTCCTCTGGCTGTGCCGGGCAGCTGCATGCTGGGGGCAGCCTCTGGATCTGGCCCAGTTAGCTGCATGCTGGGAGAAGACTCTGTGTGGTTGCTGTGGGTGGGGCTGCTCCCCAGCTGGTCCACAGCAATGGCGGGTCAGCCAGTCTGCTTGTAGTGCCGGCGGGGGAGAATGCACAGCAGGCTGCTGATCACTGTGAGGGGCTTTGGAGCTGCATTGCCATCCAGGGGGTTAGGGCACCTGAACTTCCTTAAGATTTCCAGCCTGCTGGGCTGAATGTGCTGGGACAATTTTGTCCACCTGTTATACCTTTGTCCCTTTAAGACTTTTAAATTGTCCTCCTTTCTTTTGTCCCAGGGAGCTGGCTGTTGGGGACCCACTCTCAGTCTCTGTCTTGGATTTTACTTTTCCATTTCTCTAATATCCAGTACACCATGCAATGTGTGTCTGTGCTCTCGGTGCAGATCACCAGGGCTGGTTATTTTTCAGTCCTGTGCTTCCACTCCCCCCCCACTCTGATTCTTTTCCTCCCACCGGTGAGCTGGGGTGGGGGGAATGCTCCGGTCCTGCCGGGTCACGGCTTTGTATCTTACGCTTTTCATGGGATGGTGAATTCTAGCAGATGTAGATGTAGCCTGGCTGTTGTACTGTATCTTCTGGTCTCTCTTTTAGGAATAGTTGTATTTGCTGTATTTTCAAAATATATATGGTTTTGGGCAGAGATTTCCACCACCCTACTCACACCGCCATCTTCTCTCTCCTCCAAAATGACATTTTTAAACAAGCACTTGATTTGTAAAATTTACTTATATAACATAATGAAGTTATATTAAGAATTTGGTGTGAAAATTTCAGAGGTAACAGACATTAAAAAGGTGTAAGTGTGTGCTAACAAATAAAGACTTTTCTCAAACTGGAGAAAAAGGCAATAAATGATAAAAACAGGTTGCTTACCAGCAGTCTTAAATTTTGAATCACTAAAACAAATTGACTTGGTAAGAATGATTTCATCATTTTTATGACTCTTTCCCTTACCTATAAATAGTAATTATTGCATGAAATAATGCACACTGATTGATTTAGTCACACTGCTTAATTTTCACTTCAAAAATGTGAACTTCGCAACCTATATCCCAGGGCTCCAGAGCACGAGGATTCTTTTCAATCAAAAGCTCAGAACACCTTTCACTTCCTTGTCAGAGCTCTCAACTTAAAATTTGGTCTCATAAAGCAGCTGTCAAAGCCTGACAATTGATATTTGAAAGGGATGACCTACGGGACATTATAACCACTTATTTCTATAGGTTCTCTAAAACACTTTTTAAGAGGGCAGACATACAGCAACCAGGTAACTGGACTCTATTATTCTGTTCATCGTAGAAACAATTCACTGAACCAGGATTTAACATTTTGTCTTAAGGCTTATAACTGGTTAACCTAAGAAAAGGTCATGTAATGTTACAGGTATCATTTATTATAGTGTTCAACATGTCTTACACATAGAGCCTGCAAGTAAAATTCCCTGAAAGGTCGATGGTATGTGTATTTTGTTTTCTTTACTTACCCTATTTTTTCTTTTATATGCATGAGCTATGGCTCCTCATGCACACATATAGTCTGACTTCATGAAGTGAGCAAGGTTGTAGAGTCTTTACATACAAGCTTATGTCTTGGATCCTCCACTTGTTAACTGACCTCACCTTGAGCAACTGATCTAAGCCTTTGTTTCTTTATTTATAAAACTCAAATAAATAACAGCATCTAATTAAAAATTGCTTTAGATATTATGAACAAGATATGGGAGGTAAATTGGCTGGACTTTTAGGAAGTACGTCTCTCCTTTCAATACTAACTGCAGTGCTCCATAAACAGTAAGTTTTATCTTTTTTGTTAAAACTGTGATTTCATCAAAGCATAAAAATTTGAGAATCAAACTAGTATATTCCTTCTTAGAAATGCCTTAAAATCATTTTATTATTCAAGAAGCAAACTATTTATTACAGAATTCTGGTAATTGGAAATATTCATATTCCTGTATCTGTGATAAAGGAATCAATTATTTTATTGCTTTATCAATCTACATATTTTAAGTACTTGGCTTTGTAATGTACCCATCAGCTCATTATTAAATGTGAAATTAGAACATTTAACAGTGCATTATTGTAAGATTTAATCCTAGTAGATACTTATAGAAATGTAAACTTCAAACAAATGATTTGTGAATGTTTACAGATGAAATTAATCAGTATGAATGCACAGAACTTTCTTTAACATGGATAATGAATATGCCTCTTATTTCTAATGTTTCTTTAAAACTACATGAAAATATGTTAACATCTGAAGAAAAACACGTTGGAATTAACCTCTGATATGACCTCAAGGAATAAGTACACTTGGTTGAGTACTTAAAAGTTAGACCCTATCCTTATATCACTAATTAATGTTTAAAACAACCTTTGAAGCTGATACTGTCATTATTTGGATATTCTCAATGAGAAAACTCAGGCACGAAGAGATTTATAATCTGCCTAGAACTATACACCTTGCAGGAAAAGGACTGGGATGGCATCCACATCTATCTGACTCAGAACTCCATGCCCTGAGACACTAATGTATGATAATGCCAAAACATATGTCTGTACTCTAAAGAAATAGCTTAGTGCAAAGGGACTGGAGTGGGAATTTGGTCTCACTTCCTCCAAAGTTTATGCTAAACTACCTGGGGGGGTTCTTAAGTAAGTCACTTGACCACTCAGAAACTAAACTGCTTTTCTGAATATAACTATGAAGTTGAAACTTAGGCTTTCTAATTTCCCATCTGATTATCAAGCTCTGCACACTCATCCATCTCAGCTTCCTAGACCATAGCAGCCGGGGGGTTAAAACGTGGATCCCAGTAGTCGTCACGGCAGTTTTTCTCAGGTTTTCCTCCCAATGTTGGGAGTGTTGTCTCACAAAACTTTCTTAGAACTTAAAGAGGGTTCTCAATTGTGTTCAGAATCACAACCTCTCACCTGACATGTGATAGCGGATGTTTCCTTTCTTTCTTACCCTATTTGTGATGATTTCCACTGGCCAGAGCACTGTGCGAGGCCTCCGCCCAGTCTCCAGCTCTCCTAATGGGCTACTAAATAACACCTGTCAGGACTGCTACACCCACCAACACCAGCAGCTGTATCATTGCCACAAAGGAAGTGGAATGGAAGAGGTCTTGATAGTTTTTGTTTTTACTTCTTATCTGCAGCCCTTCTTTCTAGTGTATAGTCAAATGTGCACTAGAGAAACAGAAGATAAGCTGAATGACAAAATCATCTTGCTCTCTAACCCAAACCAATTGTCCATGAGCTTGGACTGCAAACACCCGCGGTTTCCCTAGAATAAAATTTCAATTATCTCAATCATTCCTTTAATAAATCCAGAACAGCTTGTGTTACAGAGTACTCAATTATGAGTGGTCATACCAGTCACATAATTCTACAGTGACCTCAGCTGACTACCAAAGTTATAAAACTGCCTCCCTGTTATGCAGGAGCCTACCATGAGCCACACCTTTCCTTGACAACTCTTTTATGTGATTTAACAATTCAGAATTGGGGCTGAAAGGCACCCGTCTGTATCGAGCTAATACCCACCAATAAAGATGAATGAAATAACGCATAAGTGTTTTGTTCAGTCATATCCTGACTTGGTTATAATCCAAGTCTTACATTTACTAGCTCAGTGGCCTTAATTCACTTTAGCCTCAGGAGTCTCGTCTATAAAAGGGGGACAGTTTTATATTTGAGGCAGTTGTGTAAAGTGTACAAAACCTTAAATTCTGGTTGTTATGATTAGAAACCATTTTACAGAGTATATATTTGAATGGACACAAGGAAAAACAGGAGGGATCATATGATTGGGCAAGTGGTGAGCATGAGCTTCTCTATTACTGTGATTCAATACTTTTCCCTCTCCTCTCTACTGTGACATATACCTTCCCTCTTGAGGCAATTTCAAAATCTGATGATCTATATCACCTGACTACTGCACTGGGATTAAAACACCATATTTGCATAACAATTACCATTAGCATAAATCTATACACAAAATAACAATCAAGTATTAAATGCTTTCTTTTACTTTCATAAGCTGATGCATATGAATAAGCGTAATAACTTGCCAGCATTGATTGGAGTTCTTAAGAACCAAACACAACATCAAGTCAAGTTCGTCATACAGCAGCAGTGATCCTGTATCTCTAGAAACAGTACCACCTATTCCCCAAGCTATCAGGCAGATTAGGCATACAGCATTAAAATTCAACACAGAATTATTATATCTCCATGTGCCACTCCAGCCAGGCATTCTTTTCTGAAATATTTGTCCAAAGAGAGTAGATATTTAAGGAGCAGGGATTTTTTTTTTAGTCCTGAGAAATATTAAATAGTATGCTTTGGAAGACTGTCCTGAAACCTCCTTCTTAAAATACAGCTATAGCGTACCTGAAAGCAGCTCCTGTTATGAGGGGAAAATATCTAAAGTGTCAACTGAGTTC
>JAQQAC010020790.1:14258401-14282823 GCA_029783875.1 Phataginus tricuspis
CCGTGGGCACTCAGGGATAAAGGCATCACACAAGGGGAGGCCGCTTTCTGGAATACTGGGTAATAGACTTTGATCACAGCATGAAATAACATTAAGGATGAAAAAAGAAGATCTGGTAATAGATTAAAGAACAGTGAAACATAGAAAATGAGGCAAGAATTTCGGCATCTTCCTTAGTGGTAGGAACTTTCCAAGTCTTTTCTCATTAATTCTCACTTCCTCATTTCTCACATTCCAAGTCTTTTCTTATGACAGACTTATCAGTATGGAGGAGAGGTTAAACTACATACCAAATGTCACATTTGGGACAAACCAGTATTAAATCCCTTAGAGTGACTCTTATTCAACCCTGTAGAATTTCTTTTAGTTTCTGTGAAGGCCATATATAAGTTAAAATAATAACAGGATTGAACAGCATTCACATTGGAAATAAACAGTGTCACGTTGAATTGAATTGATTTTCCTTCTCCTCCTCCTTTTTTGATAAGTGTTTTTCATCTGCTTTTCTTGCCAGAATGTGAACTTTTTAGATGCTGGAATTCCTCTTTTCACCTTTTCTATTGCCTCCTTCCATTTGACATGGTACATAGACCATTTAATAAACTATTGCTGAATCAACATATGGATAACTGACGAAACTAATTTTCTTATTGGTTGATTTCCCATTATGATGACACCCCTACTAGGTGTCATATATTAGGCTAGGCATTAAATGTGTATTTTGAGGACAAAAATAATGCAATTCATGTATTTCCTCCATTTATAAATGGGAAAACTGAAACTGCAAAAGCTTAATTAAGTTGTCCATGACAACACACTGCGAGGACATAGTATAAACATAGTCTGGCCTGAGCTCTTTCTACTTCTAGAGGATGCTTACATATTAGTATGCCAAGCCACATTATAAATGTTTTCCTTTGATCTCTCCATTGTGGAAATAGGATGAAATCAAAAGTCTCTATCACAAAATCTTAAGTTTGACCTGTCAAATGTGTCAGAACAGAGACAAATCAGAACAAAGTAAATTGTATGAGTGATTGATATGATTCCACATTGATAAAATAGTTTAAGACTTAGAAATAGGCTGGTGTCAATTCAAAGGGCTACCACATGGGAGGAAAAATATTGTATTTAAAGCATATCTTATTTCAGAGAAAATTTCAGAATGATTCCAAACACTTAAATATATATATCAATATAAAAAAGTATTATAATACAAAAGCATGAACAGAAAGTTGATGGAATTGAGAAAATTTTAGTAGGCAAAATGTATGCATTAAGAGTTCAAGAGTCAGAGGTTAGCCAACAAAGCAGATGGTATTGGAGGAATTAGACCTTCCCCCAAAGTGCAAAGAGCCAGGAAAGTTAAACCCTGAATGGGGGATTCTGAGAATCATCGTAGTTGTTAAATCACTTATCAGTTCATCGGAAGCACTGGTGTGAGTTAACAGTGTCAAGTGTTACCCTCCAGCCGAGACCAGCAGGACCATATCTGTAGTTGATCAAGTTGAGTTTATTAGTCATTGAACACCACGGGGATGTTTCAGTAAGTGTGCTTAAAAGGAATTACTGTAAGCTAGGGTTTGTGGTAGGTGATTTGGGGCCGGTTTGTGCAAGCAGTTCTTTACTCTGGAAACAAGGATAATTCAATGATTTGGTATCTTGATAAGTCTTATCTAACAGAGGACTAGTCTAATACTAAAACTATAATTGGCAAAACGGCAGCAGTCACTCATATTAGCCAAGATTAGGGATGTGCAGTTATTTCTGTGGTTAGTACAGTGTTCTTGTTTTATGTTCAGACATAATTACAGAGTGGTTCTGTTTGTTTGTTTTTTTTTGATCCAGCAAGTCACAGCTTGACCTTGTCCAATGTTGACATTAGTGGAATTATTTATATTGAACAGGAGAAAACCAAGACCTGATTGTGAGCACTAGGCCAACTTCCAGGTGTCAAAGATACATTTCTCTTTCTCCGCAGCTTGCAGAGAGTGTGACCAGGAAGGGCGAGTACAGGGAGAGGTTCAAGGGAAGCTGTTGCCACTGTAGAACTACTTGCTGCCTTTGTGGTTCTGGGGACAAACATCCGGTGGAGGACCATCGCCACTGTTGGATGGCAGTACAAGCTGTCACTGGACATGAATTGAAAAAGAGCAAGGAAGAGCTGGATTTGGCCAGGCACCTGCTCTGAGCTTGGAACTGTTGGTATCCCGATTTATACCCGAGAAGGAGACTTAGTTATAGAGAACTCAAGTCACTTACCCAGGGTCACCAGACTACTAACTAGATGTGCCAGGATTCAAATAGAAGTAATCTGTCTTTAAAATCCATAGTCTAACTTTCTGCTGGATCTCTAAACAAACAGTAAAGGCATGAAAAGATAGTTAAAATCACTGGTGCTTGGGAAAACTGTTTTCAAAAATTCAGTCCTAATCTATTAAGTTAGGAAAACCAATGTTGCAGAGAAGGCATTAGGAAGGAGGGCCTTCAGAGCACCCTGCTCGTGTGACACTGAGTCACAGCAACCTCTGGAGGGTCACAGTCAGTATCTATCAGGGCAGCTTACATGACACAGAAACTCTGCCTCTACAAATAGATCCTGAAAGAATAAAAGCTTCACAGTGTAAAGAAAATAATTGAGAAAAGTAGATAATGTGAATACCTATCACAGCATTATTGATAATGACATAAAATGTGAAACAACCTGTATGTCCATCAATAAAGGGATGAATGAACAAATTACAGTATATACATTCTATCAACTATTATGAAGCTGTGCAAATACTGAGATCTTTTTCTATGAATCGAGGAAGATGTTCATGATGAATTCATAACTTGAAAAATTACTTGATAGTGCAATCCCATTTTTTACAAAAAAGCAACACTGTTGCAAATATGTGGGTATCAGCATGAGAAAATTATGGAAGGACACATGCCATATTGTCAACATTGCTGACTTCAGAATAAAGAATGGGGAAAGCAGGGAACACACTGAAAGAAGCACAGTTTATCTGTGCTCATCTTTCTTTATGTTTTGGGACTTTTAATTTATTATCTTGAGTACATATAACTTTTGTAACTAAAAAATAGTAAGTACAGAATACTTCTTAGGAGGTTAAGGCAATTTAATATTCCTTAAAAAGATTTAAAATAATTTTATTCAAGTGGAAATGTGATAAAGAGAAAAATAGCTTTCATTAGAAGCCCTTCAGATTAATAAAAACTTTTTAGTGACAGAATTGAAATCTTATATAATATTCTAAAATAGCTGGACTAGGAAATTTTACTTCATGGAACGCAACCTCATACTACAGGTCTTCAGGCTCTACAAAGATGAAATAACCTCTATAAAGATATAACGGTACAAGAGAAACCTGAGTGGTCATCTGCTCACGGTGTACATCTGAATGGAGACACATACTTTTACTTTCTCATATCATTTCTATTCTCTCAACTACAAATTCTGTGTTGGCCATCAGACTCTGGACCAGAACAGGTGACTTTAAAAACATCTGTACCCTAAATGTGCTTAAGGGAATCAGAAATTTCTTAGATGTATCCATTAACAGAGCCTAAAGAGGTCTTTGTTTTTATGCAATATTTATGTTTTGACATAGTTCTATAATGAAGACCAACATATAAGAAGCTGAATTAGCTAATGATACGTTTGTTAGGTCACTGCCCTTTATTTAAAAAAATAATGCCCAATCATACATATGCAGTATGGGTATATATGCATACTTTGCAGCTGCTTGCATAATTAGATACATCGACTCATATCTATGAAAGCATAGTATTCAGATCACTCCTCTCCAAAAAAAAAAACTTGCAAGAACCACTTTCCAAAGTTAATTTTCTAAGCATTTTAAATTCTAGCATCTGAGGTCTTATGAGGTACAAGTATTCATTTTATGCAGTGTTTGTGTGTAGTACTCAAATATAACCTCCAGTTTGCTTAAATAAAATTCGTTTGATATATTTGGTTAAAGTAGTAATGGATTTGGTAAAGTGAATTGAATAAGGTGATAATGGGCCCTAGAGAAAGCTCCTCTTAGTAATCTTATAGTTATCTTCATAATAATATTAAGCCACACAGTTTGGAAAGGATCCAACTTTAAATACATTGGCAATTATAAATTACCATCTCCTGCATACATATCTCACTCTCATTTGCCTTCTACAATCTCCCTCAAAAAGTGTGTTAATTTCTAAAGTGACTTTATAATTTTCTAAAACAATCTATATAAAATCACTTATCAAAAATGGAATATTTAAAATCTGAGTGAACAGTTTAACAAACAATGCATGGAGGATTATTTTGTCTTTTAAAGTTTAAAAGAGGTTCAAAATGTAATAGTGAAAAAGAAAAGTCGTCTCTACTGGAGCCTAATATATTATACAGCTGTTGTACTGCCAGAACCAGAAGTACATCTGCAAAATATATCCATGGAGAGTAATTTCATGTCAGGTGTCAAATTTGCCATACTGTTAAGATCTTGAGGTAACCTTGTCCCACATGAAATGCAAATAATCTCAGACCGGGTGGCCCATTCATTATGATGGTTTTTGCGTTCTGTTGCAAGAGACAGCCAATGAAAATTATCTATTAACCTGCTTGAAAAAAGCCATCCATAATTAATGTCTGTAGATGAATAGCATTCACGTTTTGACAAGGAGCATCAGCGCCAATAACTCTTCCACCCAGACAGTTTTATGTGTCTTTTCTTCACTAATTATCATTTTGGAAAGCTTTCAAGTGATAGCTCTTATTACAGTAGAATAGTTTTCTGATAAAGCTCTGATATATGTGTCCTTACTTAAGGTGAGCTCTAAGACGGGTAGGCCAAAGTTAACAAAGTCAAGTGTATAAATTGGTAGGGATCCAGTTGAAGGACTCTGGAAATACACCTAGAAGCAAGAAACCCCCTACCTGTGGAAATTGTTTATTCCTACAGAATATGCTATTAAAATCAAATTATCATGAACACATTATTTTTCTTGAAGATATCTCACCTTTTTAATGTTTGGATCTAGTGCTCTCTTCATGCACTTGGTTTGCACAACCACAGAAGAGATGGCTACTTATATAAAAAGAGATTTCAACGTATATTAAAATTAAACAGGGATGGAAGGAGAAGTTTAATTAGTCATTTTCTTAACCTCTGGGGGAAAAAAACCACATTTGAGCCATGAATAAAATAATACTTAATTTTGTTCAAAATTTGACATGCTTTCTTTGTCTCTCCATTACATTTACTCCTTATTATACCTCTTCAAAATTTGTCTTTCTCTGAAATTTTTCACAAACCCATTAATATATCAAATACATCTAAAACTAGTAGCTCAAATTATAGTATGTATCATTATTTTAGTTGGCAATTAATCACTTTGCATCAAAAATTCTTAGATATATCTTATTTACACTCATCTATTTTTGTTTTTCTGATGCCCAGATGGCCTCTATTGAATGTTAGCTTATCCATTTATAATTTAATTTACTAGGATATACACATCTTTGACAACTATACTGAATTCAGCCACCTGAGTACCACTTAATGACTTGCCATAAAATGTATTATGTTTTAATGAGATTGTTTCTTGTTTTTTATTTCATCATAGTGATATATTATAACAAATTATGTTAGATCATTAAAAGTGTTGCAACAGATTCAACGTGAAATCTCAAGTCTGTCAAAATATCAGTTGATAAAAAGGATAAGCTAACAGAACTTATTATCTTGAAAAAATACAACCTGAATCGTGTACTATGTCAAGAGTCAATGACAGTTTGATCGTTATGAAGACCACCTATATCCTAAAGTAGTCAAGCACATTTTTTTTAAAAAGTTTGATTCCTCTTTTTAATTTGATATCATTTACAAAAGAAAACTTCCTATGTTGATAAAGCAAATTTCTATGGTAATATTTTAAATACCTATAATGCCAATTATTTCCCTTACCAAATCACATATTTTCCTGTATTTCTTAAATGGTCCTAATAAATATATATATAAATCAATATTAAAATCAATATAAAAGGAACTAACAGGGCACAGCTAATTTCTCTGTCACCTTTTTGATTTCTATATGTAGCTGCTGATATCTTAAGTCAGATGTCTTCTCTGCATACATCTTAGTAAAACTGAGTAGGAATTTTAGGAAACAGGATTTAGGATATTAGGAAACAGTCAATAGGGGCTATCAAACAAATGAAGCAGGTGTCAAAAGTCAAAAATAAGCATAAATCTATCCACTTAAATTCAAAGAACTGAAAAGCTAAACTACATACATTTATTTATGCTTACATAAATTATAAAATGATACCACAAAAAACAAGATAATGGTTGTATACGGTGTTCTATACAGTGGAGAAAAAGGGAAATGTGATGCAGGAGAATATATATTCTTAAGTAATATATATATTTATGTTCTTAAATTTCAAAACTTATATTCTGAAAATAAGAATATATATTCTTAAAATTAGCTTTATGTGTGTGTGTATGTATGTGTGTTTTAGATATTCTTTAGTGTGACTGATATAATTCATAATAGATTTTACATGCAAATTAAAATGAAAATTCACATTAATGGTATATACTAACTATGACTGATACTGGGGCCTTCTGTTGGTCATATACAGCCTTCAAGGTGGCCTCAAGATAGAACAGTAGTGTTACAACTAGGGGAGTGTGTTGATTTCTTCTGCAAAATGTTAAGATACTCCTCATTCCCTTGAGCCACACTGGCACCGTCCTTCAAGTCTGGAATTCAAGCACCAGATTGCCCAAGGGGATTTAGACTTTCTCTTTTGGCACTTGCATAACTACCAGGCTGTCTGAGCCACCATCATCTCTCACCTGGATTTCTGTGCTAGCTCCTCAAGTGTCTCCTTCCACCCTTGTCCCCTTTATTTTATTCACAAAGCAGTGAATATGCTAAAGCAGAAACCAAAATAATTGTTTTAATCAAAATATGTGACTACTCTTCTCACAGCCCCCAGTGGCTTCCCATTTTCCTCAGAAAATATATGAAAAATCTCTACAATGGATCAGGGAGTGCTAATCTTTTTTTTTAAAAAAAAAGGCCAGATAGTAAATATTTTAGGTTTTACAAGTCTTTTTAAAAGTTGAGTTGCTTTACTACTCAGCTCGCTGTTGCTGTAGCACAAAAGCAGCCATCGACAGTATGTAATCAAATCACTGTGTCCTGTGTTTCAACAAACTTTACAAAAACAGTCTACAGGCCAGATTTGGCTCGTGGCTCTTAGCTTGCTGACTCCTGTCACAGATCAGCTAACCCTTCACTGCCTCTGTGATTTCATTCCTACTCCTCTCCCCTCATTCATTCTGCACAAACTCTACAGGGCTCCCTGATACTCCTTCGTTACAAAAGACATAGATGTGCTTTAAAGTCTTCGGGCTGTTTTCTCTGCCTGGAATGTTCTTCTATACATCTATTTGGTTAAATCCTTCATCTTTTCAGTATTTGCTCACATCTCACCTTTTCAATGAGACCTGGTCTAGATCTCATTAGGTCACATTATTTCAAATCTCAACCCCATCCTCATTCCCAGAACTCTCGATTTCCTGTATCCTAACCACCATTTTCTCCCTTAAAGCATTCATTACTTCCTAATTTACTATCTAACTTACTTAATGTGTATGCTCCACCACAGCAGAGCTTTTTGACTCAATAGGCTTGCTTTGAAAAGGGAAGAATAAAAAGTAGGGGGGAAAGGAGAGATGACAAATATTTCTAATCATAGTTCTGCTAATCAGTTTCAAACCTGTAAGTGCTCCCCCACACTACCTAAACAGCCTGATGCCCACACTCTGATGCTTCAGCAAAATATGAAGACAAACAGTAAGTCACACACTCTCCAATGATCCTGAACAAGGTGATGGCATATTTGACAGTACTATTAAAATTGTTATAAGCAGAATGTCTCATGTTGAAACATGTTGCTATTTTCATTTTGCCTTTGACTAAAAAATTTTGAATGGATGACTCAGCGTGGATTTCCAAGTTAATATGGTGGTTATAATGAGCTTAAATTGGCACTTTGGTCTCATGAATATTCTTTTATGAATGTTATTTACGGACAAATTATTTGACTACCAAAGAGACTCAATCAGCAATCCTAAGCTTGATTTGCAAAGTCATGGAACTTTTCAGAGTAACAAATATTTCATGACTTTACCTTATATCTGTGTGTAGCATTTTCTAAATTTTAAAAAGGTTTATAAAAATGAGACATGCATTTCCTATGCTGTATCAATCAACAGAGGAAACAAGAATATCAGGCTAATAAAATTCACCTATATATGTATATGAAAAAATTTTAGTAAGAAGTATGTAATGCTATCAAGGGTATGCCTAATATTTTTAAATTTCTAATGTATCTTAATAGTGATTTTAATGAGAAACAAAATGAAATTATATGTGTTTCTTTGTGTTTATATGTGTGTTTGTATACATATTCAAATATATGAACTATTGGGGAATACTGGGATTCTTCTGTTCATTACTCTAATTTTTAAATTGTATGACTATAGAATTGTCTTAACTGAAGAAGTTCTTATTAACTTTTATGTTTGACTTAAAAACATTGAATTCAAAAGACTCTAAGATTGCTAAGAAATAATGTTAAAAGAACCAGGAACTGAAAATATTTTTATATTCCTCTGTTCCTGTATTGATTGTCTTCCTGACCAAATGGATCAAATAATATGAAGTTGTTACAGAACCATGGCCTATTAAATATATAGAAGAACATTCACTTGCTTAGCAAGCATTTGGGGATTTTTCAAATTAAAGATGGTTGTAAAATTAAATCACACATATTAACTTCCTCTGGATGAATTCTCTCCCCTTCCCATTAGACGTCTATCAAAGGGCTTTACTTAATTAAGTGAAGATTCCTTGGTAGTTCCATGGTTACACTTCAACCCAAGTCAAAATTTCAAATCACATTTATAAAGGCAGGCTGCCTTATGGCACTACCACTTCATTAAGGAGAGAACAGGAAAAAAAATTATAATATAATAAATGTACAAAAGTATATTTATGTGTCTGTGTTATATATTTGTTTAAGATGACTTTGTCAGCTTAGGCTTTATATCAGAGCGAATATTTTTATTCTGTTTTTCTTTCTTTTTTTTACTATCAGATGACAATAGCTGTTATACTCTTGGTGGTCCTTGGAAATATCTCATTTACAACCAGAGAAAAGGAGAAATTAGCCATCGATATATCTATGTAATTTGTTAATATAAATTCATAGCAAGATTTTTTTATTTTACCTCTTAAAAATAGTTTTTGTGAATTATTGGTTTCTCCATACATGATGTCTTTGGTGCTTATCTTCATACACATACACAAGATACACTGTATTTTTTTTTATTACTGGAGCATATCTGGGTTGCATAAGAGAAGAATAGGAGAGAAATATCCCTGAACTCAGTCTCCCTCATATGTCACCAATAGAAGTATTGATTATACTGCTAGATGTCAAATAGTTAGAAGTATAAGTAATATTCAAAATCGTTCAAAACTAGTCTGATCAAAAGAAAACAGGACACTAACCACTACCTGCTGAACATCACCCACAGGTGGAAGATTCCCTTTGTTTACCGAACAGCTACTTGAGTGCTATTTCAAGCAAAGGCTGTGAAACTAACTTTCTTTTCAATACTAACATTTACAAGCATAATAGTATGGTATAGGAATAATAATAGCTATTGTTCAGAGTCCTTACTATGGCACAGGCAGTCTAAATATATTATTATGTTTAATGATATTGCACCTGATCTGAGTCCAAGTGGTATGACTCTAGAATTCACATTCTTAACCACTGACAGTTATCCTGCTTCTCCATAGACTGAGAATCCAATTTCATTAAACATACCACGTGATCTCTTTCTATAAAATAGGGGTAATAATATCAAATGCACATAGTATCACCAGAAACAAAACACCAAATAGGGTCCCTGACACAGTACAAGCTAGAAAAATGCTAGTGTCCCTCTATTCTCATCAAATAAATATCTCATGAAAATGTGTATGAGTCATCAGAAGTGAGCCTATTAAGAATCCTTAGCTTTAACAGATTTATTACAATCTGGTTTTAATTTTCTTTCTCTTTATAAAGAGGTGCCAGGTCTTGTCTCTGACAATCAAATACCCAAAAAGAGATTTATCAAAATACAGCAATAACATTCAAAATAACTAAAAGAACATGCACCACCTATTGAGTTGTATGATGAACCAGACAGCATGCTATTTGTTCCTGATACACTACCTCATTTTGCCTTATAAACCTGTTATTCTTATGAACTGATTTTTAGATTACAGATAGAGAAACTGAGGCATGGATAATTTCAGTAATTTACACAAGGGTCCATCACTGAGAAGTAGTGCAGATTAAACCTATTGACTCAGAAGCCCATGCTTTTAATGACCAAAGTTTTCTTATTCTCTAGTAGCAAAATATAAAAGTTTCAATGTATTACCCTTACACTTTCATTTGTTGATTTTAATGTTATCTCTGTATAGAAATTGGAAGGTAGTTGGAAACGTACTTCATCTAAAACTGTACAATTATGTATGTGATTATATTTTGACATATAATCTAAAAATATAGGAAATATTTCCTGACTTCAGTCAATTTTATATTCTAATAAAGTATTCTAGTATGAAACAATGGAATAGTAATTGCCAGAATCATACTTGTTACTGTGCTTTTAAAACTACCATCTATTCCCTATATTGTAATACTCGTGGCTAAATTGGTTTCCAACTACCCACTAGCTAGTATGATTCACTTACTTTGCACATTACTAATATCAGTGGTTTGAATATAAATGGGTCATTTATTTGCTGAGAATAATTTTTTACATGTGTTGTTGAACTCTAAGCATTTCTGCAAGTTAACTATAGAAGAAAACACAGCAGTTTTGGAGAAATGTCCAGAAAGCTATGTTGCTTTTAAACACAGCAGTTTTGAATTATTATTTTTTTTTGTCTAGAATCTGTTTACTGCACAAATTCTGCTATCCAGTCCTTAAAATAAGGCTCTCCCATATCTCTCCACAAATTATATGGTTGATGTTCTCCTTTCCCTCTTCCATGATGCAAAATTTTCAGTTTTGATCTTTCAGAATTCTGAAATAATATGAATACTTTTATTTAAACATATCTTCTGGATCATGATGAGTTCAAAATGCATGATGAGAATCAAGGCATTATTGACTGTCTCCCAACCACAATGGATATGTTTCCATAAAATATTCCTCATCCAGCAGTTCAAAGACTTGCCATGCCAGGGCAGGTTTCTCTTGATGGAGCAGGCATTATGTCCTCCTCGGCTAGGGTTTATGTCATAAACAATATGACTATATTCAGTTGTTTAACATTTAACAGTTGCAGAGAGCTTCCACATGCATGCTTCACCACATTACATGCTTTCTGGAACAAGGCACAATATAACAAATGAGATACACCACTTTTTTTTTCCCCAATTTACCTTGCCAGTAAGTCTGGCAAGAACGCAGAACAAGTATTAGTATTTCCACTGAACAGAGATATTTGAGGCTCAAAGATGTTACATAAATTTCCTCAAAGTTATACAGTTACTAAACATTGGAGATCAGATCAGCAAATCTTCTGAACCAAAGGTAAGCCACTAGCCTTTCCTTTGCTTTCTCAGACACAGGGAGACAATACAGTGAGGAATTTAAAACTTCTGAAGTCAAACTGCTTGGATTCCTGCTGTGAGGCTGCTGGATTTCTCTGCTTGTGTAATTTGGGCAAGTCACTCAGCTACATTGTGACTCATTTTTTTCTCTTTTTTAAAATGGTGATAACTTTATTGTGATTTCACATGACAACGGTTGGCCGTTATTAAGTGTACATATAAATTAGGAATAATAAACCTCAACACATCTGTTTTAGGGTGCTCATTTTCTAGATAAAATCACATGCCATACAACAACAGTAAAGGGATACCTGAGTGACTTTAAAGTTGGTAAAGACAGAGAAGAGACGAACGCCTTAGACAGCACAGACTGTCCATGGTCCAGCAGAGGAGAGAAAGTGAAACGAGACCAGGGGAAGGCAAAGAAAATTTCTTAAAGAAAAGGTTGAAATTGAGACAGCTATTATGTATCTTGGGTGTCCCCCAACAGCAACCTGCTTCCCAACATGTCATGAACAAATTGATAAACAACACAAGGAGCAACAGTGGAGACTGGAAAGATCACTTTTTGAGTGACAGATAAACATGGAGTCATAGCTAGTTGTGAAGCAAAATAGGTCTGTTAACTGAATACAGAATTAGGCTGATTTACAAAACCAAACACAGAAAATGCTCTGCCCTTTCTGCAATGAGGGAAAGATACAGGGTACCTGCCTCCAAAGAAGCATCAAGAGAAGCTTGCTTCCTGAACTCTACTGGCTCCCAAGAAAGGAAGAAGGTAGGACTGAGCCTACCCTGCAAGTTTACTCTTTCTAAACACACTATTAAGAAAAAAAAATCACATTATAAACCCTAGGATGGAGAAGCAGGCAATAAATAACAGAAACATCTGTGGTGGGGAAAAAGGATTTCCCAATAAAAACAAAAAAAATGCAAACCCCACAGTAACAAAAAAGAATGTTTACATTATGGATGACTTAGGTAAATGCAACAGAGAAAACTCATCACATATTCTTACATGAAAAAAGCCACAGACATGCATTAACTTCAACACAAATAGGGCTATTATAATATGTTGTACTCCTCCTATGTTTCAGATATATTAGACATTCAAAATGAATGTCTTTTTAATTATCATTACAACACTGTGAAACAAATCTTCATTGTACCAATGAGATGGTAAAATCAGAGACATTTACTTATAGCCTAAAGCATGAAACTAATATAAAGAAGAATTGGGAATGACATCCCAAGTAGTGTGACTCCAGTTTGTCAGAAGAAAGTAACACACATGTCAATAGGACACAATTCTCAGATTATTGTAGGTCTCACAATATTACCAAAATCTGCTCACACAGAAGAAAATAAAATTAAAGAGCCCCTGATAATCCTAATGGAAAATAATGATAGCCTAGTGTCCTCTCCATTATAAGAATGTATTATAGTATAATTTTCAAAAAAGGTAAAACATGACTCTCATGTAAGTGTAAAATGAAGCATGTCAAAGATTTTATTCTGCTTATTAATTAAACCATCAGGTAGATAAATGGTTCAAATATCATTTGAGAAACTGTCTATGGGCAATATATTTTAAAAAGTAAAATTGCTAGATGAGATTATTTTAAAATGGAGCAATAAACCATACTTTTTGTTGCATGGCACAGAAATTATTGGCATTTTTTACTGGACAAAAACCTACAGTTTGACTTCTGCCTTGCCCTTATGGATATGAAGATTGTCCAGTCAACAAAAAGTCAAGCTCATGGCTGCAGGAAAACAGCACCCAGTAATCTCTCTCACCTGTTTCCAAATTTCAAATAAATATTCTGACAAATATATGTAAACACTCGTTACTTGCTAATGAGGACCAAATATTGCCCTTAGTCACTCAAAGCTACCTGTTCCACCTGTTCAGTCCTCGAGACATGCAGAGAATTACTCATCTTTGCCTGCTCACGTGCTCAAGCATGCCGTCGTTTCAGTCACATTGTTTGATGTAACTCAGTGGATCACAGCTTTCTTTTACATTTTCCCCCGGATCACCTGATTTGGTCACCTTGATTGGATTACAATTCATTCTAGTCTATTAGCTACATAAAAATAAACACGTAATTTTTTTAAAAACTGAAAAAATTAAACCAAACGGAACAACACACACAAGTTCTTTCCCATGGCTTCTGTGCCCTAATCCAAAGACCTTCCATTCAATACCAGTGCCATTTGCAGCAAACATAAGAATCCATAGAGAACTTTCTCCAGTGAACTGTGGTGGACACCAAGGTGGACCACAGACAGCTCCAGGCTGGCTCTCTGGAGCCTACTTTAGAATAACACCCAAGGTCAGCCAGTCTGAGTTCTTCCTACCATCTCAAAAACTTTTATCTCTATTTTTCTTACATTTTTCCCAAACATATCTTCTGTATTTTCAACTGTGCTTATGTATGTCCCCGTTTCTTTCCTGGCTTCTCTTATCTACTCTCTAATCACAATTTTTCAAACGTCACCTGCACTGGGAAGATGGTCCAGTTCTCCTAGTCAATTATCTCTCTATTAATACTTTCATAGTTGCTAATGTATCTCTATGAAGAAAAAGCACATAACTATTCTTTTATCAGTTCCTTATATATCTGTTTTCCATGAGCTTTGCACAAAATAAGTAATTAATATGAAATTAATAAATGAATGAATCAATGAATAAGTACAGATGGAGTATTTAGTAGAAAAGAAATATTTACAAATTACCATAATTTTACTAGTAATTTTTTATGGCTGACTTGTGGAGAGGTATATGTAAGGGCATTTATTTAATATTTTTATGTTATAAAGTCCAATACCTTTTATTGTTTAAGATTCAATTCAAAGGTGACTTCCTTCATGAAGTCTATTCTCCTCTAAGGGAATATATCTTATTCTTATAGGGATGATGATGTTAGCAGAGGAATGTTATATGCTAGAAGAAAGGTGGAAGAAAACAGAAGCTAGAATATAAAATACAGTGTTTTGTTCAGTGGAGGCACTAACAGAAGTTTTTACTTAAGTCAAAATTTCCAACTGTCAATCAGGTACCCTGTTCATATTCAGAATATCTTAAAGCAATACCAAAAAGAAATGCTTTCCCAAAATCCCAGTTCCCAGGATAAATTTTTCTGTAGTAGATACTACATTCCATGCAGGAATTGTCTTTCTGAATCAGTGAGTGACCACGTGAAAGAAAGAATGTCTATGTATAATTCCCCCCTCCCCTACAAAGAAAAAAAAAAACAACTGCATGTGTTGTATTTTGCAAAGGTTGATGAATATTTACATGACCCATAAACTAATGTGATTGCTAGATAGCTTTCTGCAAACCATATCCCAAAGAATTTCCAAGACAATGTTTTCCCACCAAATGTTATGCAAATTATAATGAATTATGATAATTAATTTCAAACGCAGATTTTCTGCTGAAAAAAAACCTTTCATCCAAACAAATGTGTTTTCCATGCCATTGGAATTACAAGTTACAAACATGTCTAGTAATTAATTAAGAGCTTTTCATTCAGGTTCAAATGCTTGAACACCAGCTGGTTGTCAGAAAGATTTATCAAATTCTTTCTATAGGAAAACCATAAAGTTTTAGGCTGGTATATGACCAGAAGTATTCATCATTATCTGAATAAGTAAACCTATGTCACTGAGAAATTAAAATACTTAACGCCTGCATATAAAATATTATATCCACTAATAGAATAATAAATCACATTCCTCCATGCAACTATTCTAACGTCTATAGCTAGAACTTCAGGTGAGAGGATTTTTGTTTTGTGCTGCATCCAGAAAAATGTCAGGCTCTTTAAACACCCAAGCATAGGAACACAGCCTATTTTTCATATGCTTGGGTGACATTTTGGTTAATTTTGTGCAGTTCTTACCTCATCCTATTTAGGCTGCCATGTACATTCAATTAGAGAGTCTCAAAAGTCTTACTTAGAAGAAAGTGTTAAAAATGTATGACAGTAGCAGAAGACATGGACCCAAGAAAAGACTCAAACTCCTGATGAATCCAATTAATGAAAATTAATTTTATCATTTCTGTCTCAGGCTGAGTAGTTCTATCTACTCCAGTTTCCTAGAAGAAAATACTCTTAGTGTAGTTTTTCTCACACACATACAAAAGAATATTTTGTGCGTATATTTTAACATTCCCCTAATCTTGTTAAGTTGTAACACTGAGGCATATTTATTTCTTTGATATGTAAAGAAGGAAATATAACTTCCTTATGGCAGCTAATTTAAAACTAGTAAACACTAGACCTCTCTAGCTTTATTATTTAAATTAAAAAAATACAGAAAAATGTGAAGAAAATGGCATCGTTCAAATTCTTATCTAGTTAGAACTACAACAGCTTCCTGAGTTAATAAATATTTGTTCACACCAAAGGTCTTCTAACAAAGGTTAAAACAAACCTGTTTCATTGGAAGAAAAAAGTGGTTAAAAATAACAAAATACTACCCCTTTATGTAACATTTTGGCTCTATAAACTTGGCTAAAGCAAAGCAATAACAATACACCACAAGAGAACCAAAGAAAATCTGCCAAATGACTTTTGGACAAAAGTTATGAATATAAGATTTCAAAATAATTGTCTAAAATTGGGGTCATTCCTGTAGGCACAAGTATAAATTTAAATAATCCACAAGAAAATAGTGTTTTAAACATATTTTAAAGCCTACAAAACAAAGCATAAATCATCAAGTTTTCCTATGTTGAAAACAATTTTCAGAGAATATTCACTGAGTATATTTGGGCTATAAAGATGAAGAACCAGTGAACTAATGGTCTAGTAGTGGAGGAATGCTAGATACACAAAAATAATAACACAAGTCAGAGAATGACAACTGCCATAACAGAATCCTGTATGGATTTCTGTGGAACATGAAGGAGGAAGAGATTACACCCCTTCAAAGGAATCCAAAGTCTTCCTATAAAAGACCGTGTTTGTGCTAGACTTTGAAGAATGAGTTAAAGGGTTAAAAAGGTAGGGAATTTTATGTGCAAAGGAATAATAAGAGCAGAGGCACGGACACTAGACTTGAAGAATAATGCTTAAAAAAGGGAAAGAAGAATTTGTTTGGATAAAATGCAGGCTCTGTGTAGGGGGTGGTTGACTTGAAGGCTGAAATGAGATTGAGAGAGATGTTCTGAAGATCCTGAGATCCCCTGCCCAGTTGTTTGCATTTAATTCAGTAGGCATTAAAGGCCTTTAGGTAGGGACCTAGCATGCTCCAAAGGCTAAGGCAGCAGAAACCAACAATCAGTTATCCTCATGCACCAACGCTCCTTCCAGCCTTAAGGTGAAAATCAGTATATAACCAGAGAAGTATGTAAGTTAGTTGTATATTAATGTTGTGCCACAAATATGCTGTTGAAAATTATTTTTGTTAGAAACATACATTAACCTGGGTATTCTAGCCAAGAGGAGGAAGGATATGTTTCTGAAGTGCATGACACTATTTGTTGAGATTTCTGAACACTTTCAATCTGATTTTTAGTTAATTTCACCAGGGAGAACAGCTTTCACTTCAGAAAAAATAAGAGAAAAGTAATTGAGAATGTAAACTTTAAATTACTAAATATTCTATGGCAAAAGATATGACCAACAAAGCATATCCCACTAGTATCAAAGTCTCCATTTTCTAAAAATGCAGATTTTAAAGGATAATTTTATTAAATCTGCTTCCCCAATCATATTGTTAAAATTAAATACAAAATGGAGACCAGACTTGAGAATGTCCTGAGCAAACAAGACCATTTAAACCACTCAAGAAAAACTAAGTCTACTTTATTTCATGAACATAGCAAAACTTAGGTTATTTTTTTAAATGCCTCTTAACAATCATGAAAGAAACTTAAGTCATCTTCCTAAAAATAGTATGAGATAATCGCTTTTAACCAATCCCTTGCAGGGTGGAAACCTCATTGTAATAACCCATCATTGTGAAGGTTAACAACTTCCTTATTTCACTGTATAAGCCATCCTGTAACTCATGTCCCTGAGTTTCACATCAGTCTTTGAATTTGAAAGCTCCCAGTTAATGAACTGTTCATACATGCACAATAAACTCTTACTAAATACTGTTCATGGATTTGGTGGTTTTAATTTTGCTATTTTTGAATTTTTGACACGTATAACTTTCAGTTAAAACACAAAGAACTGAGGAAGGTTTAAAAGCAGAATACTAACACTGAGTGTGTTTTATAAATTAAAATTATTTATGTCACATCACTGATGTCAGTTAAATAAAATGTAATTATGGTTATATTGTTAAACACAGAGAAAAAAACAAGTATTGCATTAAAATGTTTTCAACTGTGAGCAAAAGGCTGAAAGATGAAAATATACATTTCAAACTTTATACAGAAGCATATATATACATATGGTTATAAATATAGAGAATTTTCAATTTTTGGGTAAAGGGCCAAATCCATTTTTGGTTCTTAACCAATGCATCAATACACAAATCTGCATATAATAACGTAATAGTTATTGAATGAATCTCTATACCATTGAATAACATGAGAGTTATTATTAAACTGAATAATTAATATTTTATACCAAGCCATGGTCATATGATTTCACAGTAAATCACCTGTGACTGATGTATACTCTGGTCCTGAAGTAATCTAACAATTCCAAGTTCTTAAGTTTTTGACCTTTTCCTCCTTAGAAAAGGCTTTTTTGACTGCTTTTCTACAGTAGGTCCTCCCAGTATGCTCTGTTAGAGAGCTCTGCCTCTCATAGTCGTCACAGTGTTATCCTTCCACTTAATGAGTTCACCATATCTCTCAGCAGACCAAAGGCTACCCAAGGTCAAGGGCCTCACCAGAATGGTGAGGCACTATATCTCTGGTGCCCAGAACTCATTAACGTTTTAAAAATACTTGTTAAATTAAAACATATTTTTTTTTGAGAAATCTAACTTAATAGGGGAAAAGGTTAATCACTAACTTGATGTCTACAATTGACAACAACTGAAAATATACAATGATTCATCATTGATAAAAATATTCCTTGTATTTCAGTAATAATAAATTTGTATATAATATCAGGAAAACTTGGCCAAAATAAGATTATATTTAACTTGGTTAATTATTTGGAAAACAATATTAAAAATATGAAATGTGAACTTTCATTCATTCTACCCAATGTTGTTGGATTTATTCTGTGTAAAGGCACTACATTAGCAGCTCTTATGGAAAATACAAAGATTAACAAGACATAGGTCCTCCTTGAAGAAATAACACAGGACAGATATTGAGATAGAGATACTATAATTCAAGGTAGAAAATGACAATTGGCATTAGGTATTTTCTGCAGCAGTTATCAAGCCTCTTTTTACTTCAATCCATACTAATAAATTCATTTTATACTGTGTATATATAAAAAACTGAAACAAATGTGTCACAGAACAGTATTTTATCTATATCCTATGCAATATCCTCTAATATTTTCTATTCTCCTATAGTTCTTTTTGGTTAATAATAGGTCTTCACTCATTAAATTCCTTTCACAATACAACAATAATCAGCACACAGTTAAAAAATACTAAGTTACTTGGAGAATCGGCTTCTTCAGTAAGATGGTATTTATGCTAATGTTGAGTAAAAAAAAAGTATAATATTTATATATGTAAATTTGAGGAAAAGCAGTCATCTAGACAGAAGTGACCACACAAATAAAATTATTCAGAATATGTGTGAGGTATGAATAAGTAAAAGCAAGTAGTTGGGTTTCGCTGGTGTGGTAGGCAAAATTCTAAGGTGCCCCCCAGGATTCCCGTTACCTGATATACATAATTTGTGTGATACGTGCCTTGAGTGTAGCAGCACCTGTGAATATGAGAGCATATCATCCCCATGATTATATTACTTTCTGTGACAAAAGGGATTTTTGCAGATGTAATTAAAGCCTCCAAACTGAGTTAATAAAACAGATTGCCCTGAGTAGGTCTGACCTAATCAGATGACCTCTTCAAAAGGTAGATTCAAACTCAGGGATGAACTTTCCTTCGATGTGAAGAATCACCCTTCATGAACTCTGTAGTTACAAGGGAATGAATCCTGCAAATACCACAATGAGGCTGGAAGAGGATACTGAGCTAGTTCAGCCAACATCTCAGGATTTTGAGACCAAAGCAGAGAACCCAGCAGAGTCCATCAGACTTATGACCAATCAAGGGTGAGATGAAAAATGAGTGTTACCTTAAATCACTAAGTTTGTGATAATTTATTACCTAAAAATAGAAAACAGCTAGAGTGTGGATACACAAAACAAAATAGTAAAAAAGATTGTTGGAAAGATAACTAAAATTCAGATCATAAGGTGCCACGAGAACTGGTTAAGAGTTTCCTTTAGGAAATGTGAAGCTACAGAAGTTTCTTGGAGGAGAAAATTGCCTGGAAAGAAAGTGATCATTGGAAGAGATGTACCCACAATCACTCTATTCCCTAAGTTATTATTTAAAATGGGTTTAATAGTCAAGTGGTTTTATTTATGAGATAGATACAGATATAGTTATAAGTATAGGTATCAATTTAGGAATAAGAGTAGGCCATGGAATAGATATGGATGCTGTTGGAAAAAATATAGGTAATGAACAAATGAGACATGTCACCAAAAAGCAGTCGCCAAAGAGAAACCGTGTTGAATGTGGTGGGGACTGATTTGTAATTAAACAGAACAAGAGACATTCATCTCCACATCTGGGTAAAGTACTGACAGAATAACATCGGTCAAGATAGACATAGAAGCAAATTATACCTTCATAGACTAAAAATGAGACCCCCTTCAAGAGCAGTGCTCATGGAATCAGAGAATAGAGGATTTATCAGACATTTTAATGTATAAGAAGATGGCAACCAGGACCCACCTGTTGGGCTTAGTGAACTCCTTGGGATCTTGAACTTAACATAGGGTAAAAAAAAAAAGTCCCTAGTATAGAAACGTAGTTATTTGTGTTCTAAGGGAGAACCGTTACATCAGATTCATTTTAAAAGAAGTTTAATTTAATTTTTTATACTAAGTCAGTAAGGGAGACATATAGATTATGCTGTATTTGGACAAATATGTTAACCCCACAATTTCTAATCCTTTCTAGCTTATTACTAACTTATAGATTTCGATAATTCCAAAATTAGGATATCAACTACATATATCAAATTTTACCATTGTGAAGAAAGGCACAAAATGGTCACTGATATTTCGCTTCTTTTCCTTGATATAAAAAGATGACACTAATGTCCCTTTTATAACCAAACATAGTATTTATCTTCCCATCATAAGAGTATGATATTTTAATGATTATTAAGAAACTTAATTAAATAGTGTTGGGGTGTAAAAGCCCTCAGACTTCAAGAAAGGTGAGTGGGAACTGGAATGGCCAGAACAGTAACTTTATCCACGAGCAGTCTGGTCCATTTATGCCAGAGTCCCATTTACATCTTATCATTTTTTCTGTGTCCTATGATATAAAATGCTTGGGAAATCATGCCTTGAGGACTATTTTGCCTTTAGAAATACAATTATGGTTTCCACATCCCTCAGTGAGCAGCATGTGGCAGCTGGCATTTTCAGAGCTCTGTCAATCAGGAAACTAGTACATCAACTTTATAACTCATACTTTGGACTGTATGTACTAATTCAAAATTTTTCTAAAATGCACAGAGAATGACCTTAAGAACAAGTGCCTCTCAGGATATACTAGCATTTTGCATGTCATTCTGTTAAGATTTGCATACCTGAAGATGATGATTCCTTCCTAGTATTTAAATTTTAGTAACCTCTGAACTAGATAAAAAGAAAATATTTCATAAGTCTTTATTCTACAACTCGAAATGGTATAAAGCCATTATTAAATGCATATATTCAGCTAGCATGCAATCAGATTATGTCATTCACAAGCACAGTGGACTACAGAGTGAAATTAAATAGTTAAAATGCAAATTCATAGATTGGGTTAAAGATGGTGGCATGAGAGGTGAGAAAAACCTCCTCCCAAAACCACATACAATATGAAAATATAGCAAATACAACTAATCCTGAAAGAGCAACAGGAAAGAAGACTGTGGCAGACTGCCTACCCCTGGAGAAAAGAGCAGATCTCAGGGAAAAGGGTAAAGTACCAAAGGTGTGTACAGGTGGGACCCAAGCCCTTCTCCTACCCCAGCTCACTGGCAAGAGGAAGAGAAGTAGAGAGAAGAGGGGGTGGAGGCCTAGGACTGATGAACACCCAGCGCTGGAGATCTGCTGTGGGAGCATGAACCTACATTACTTGGTGCTCTGGAGATTACTGGGGTTGGAAAGCTAAGACAGGCAGAATACTTGGGAGAGACTGAGATTCTACCTGCTTGTGGAGAAGAGGTAACTGGCTGCTCTCAGACAAAAGAAAAGTGGACATTCTGAGAGGCTTCCCAACAGCGAGAGGGATGCTAAAGGGGCAAGAATTGCACAGAGCTTGCTGCTCATGAGAAAGGACAGGTGGACAAAATTGTCCCAGCGCACTCTGCCCAGCAGGTTGGGAACTTTCAGGAGCTTCAGGAGCTCCATCCCCTTGATCATCAATGCAACTCATGCTCCCCATTGTGATACACAGCCTGCCGCTCCTTCCTCCTGGCCGGCACTGGCACACAAACTGGCTGCCCCCACCATTGCACCAGGCCAGTCACAGGGTCGCTCTGCCTATGGCAGCTACAAGCGTGTAGCATAGAGGCTCCTCCATGCGTGCTCAGCTCAATGACTCTGGCAGTGGAGGTAGGCACTGCAGCCGGAAAGCAGGAAAGAGCTCTTTCCTCCTGGCAGGCACCAGCTTCATTATTTACAATAGCCAACCTATGGAAGCAACTACAGTGTCCATCAATAGATCAATGGATAAATAAGTGGCATATATACACAGTGGAGTATTTCTCAGCCATAAAAAAGAAAGAAATCCTATTTGCAACAGCATGGATGGACCTAGAGGGTATTAAGCTAAGTGAAATCAGCCAGGTACAGAAAGACAAATACCATATGATTTCACTTATTTGTGGAATGTGAAAACAAAACAAAACAAAATGAACAAAACAGCAGTAAATTCATGGACACTGAGAAGTTGCCATGTAGGAGGTGCTAAGGGGGGTTGGATGGGGAGGGGGAAAAAGAGGCACAAAATCTCAATCATAATATAAATTTGTCACAGGGATAAAAAACAGCATAGAGAACATAGCCTATAGTTCTGTAACATCTTTCTATGTTGAAAGAGAGTAACTACACTAGTTGGGGTGAGGATTTAATAATGTATATAACTGTTGATTGACTACTGTGTATACCTGAAACCAATATAATCTTGTATATCAATAATACTTCAATAAAAAATTAAAATATAAATAAATGAAGAAATTGACTGTGGGCCTCTTTGCTCAAAGTCACATGACTCATTTCCTAGAATATTGCTTGTACAAGGAAAGACCAGTGTACCAAGTAACACTGCCCAGACGGCAAACCTCAGAACCACATTTTGGCTTTTCATAATCTCTATGCTCTGCAGACCTACTTACTAAGTTCTTTATACCATTAGTCCTCCAAATGAATTCCAATATTGTCAGACTGGATCTTTATAGCTGTGATTCGTAAACATGATGTATATATATATATATATCTTTATATATATATATAAGGGTGCATTGAATGATTAGTAATAAATTGTTACTAATAAAATGAAAGCATCAAGGTTTGATTGATAACACAAAGGCTCAGATTATCAGATCAAACTCGAATGAACTGAGATATTTCTCAGCATCGAACTTAATAAATAATTCAAATGATACTGAAAGAAGACACAGGCCAAAGCATAGAGGAGTCTGAAAGCATCAACATAGCTCCCCAGACCCTTTCTCAGCACCTTAGGACTGACTCTGTTCCATATTTAACATGTTCAAATGATGCATATGGGACATCGCTAGCACAAAACTAGCTACTTCAGTCATAAAACAGTTCTGTCTTATACTCTAATAATTACACAGAAGAAATGCCGTTCCTAGCAACTTATCACCCAAACACCTATAAATTCTAGATTTAGTTACCATTAAGCTACAGAATCCAGGCATTCCTGTTAAATGTATCCCATAGATGAAGACTTCATTATCCTTCTGATTTCAAATAGCTTTGGAGATTTGACAGGGACATTCTTTCCTTTTCTCTCTAAGGGTATTAACCCGCTGTATAGTAAAGTAGGTTGTAGATAGTCAGTAACCCTCTTGGTTCCAGCATGCAAATAAAATAGCTCATCCTCGTTTCAGTGTGGTCTCTTTGGTGGAAGAGAAATAGGCAAGATGACAGAAAGACTACCTGGATATAGTGAATAACCCTGGGTTCAAGCACTATGTCTATGGACATATCCATTCCCATAATCTACTGTTTGTGGCCATCAGAAAAAAACAAAAAACAAAAAAACTGACAACTGATGATTCTTTAAAAGTGGCTGTAAAATTTCAAGAAGCTACATATTTAATGGAAATATATGATACTGCTTGGTAAGACAACAGGGACCAGTGGGGTATGAGATCCACTGAAAGGTTCAGACTATACCTTTAAGCAGTCAATTTTAAATATTTAAATTCCCTGCTGGCCACTCACAATATTTCTTTTTTTTTTTTTTTTTTTTTTTTACTATTTATTTTATTTTAGTATCATTAACCTACAATTACATGAGC
>JAQQAC010020790.1:14282923-14294054 GCA_029783875.1 Phataginus tricuspis
ACATATGAGTGAGATCATTTGGTACTTGTCTTTTTCGGCCTGGCTTATTTCACTGAGCATAATACCCTCCAGCTCCATCCATGTTGTTGCAAATGGTAGGATTTGTTTTTTTCTTATGGCTGTGTAATATTCCATTGTGTATATGTACCACATCTTCTTAATTCATTCATCTACTGATGGGCACTTAGGTTGCTTCCATTTCTTGGCTATTGTAAATAGTGCTGCAATAAACATAGGGGTGCATCTGTCTTTCTCAAACTGGGCAATATTTCTATATAATATCTTCTTATGAAACAGTCACTCTGACAAAATAACACAATTTTTCTTGACCATAAACATTCACTAATTAAAAATAATTTATTCAGAGAAATTAAAAATCATTTTTTCAGGTATATAAAAATGAGTCAGACATGATCTGTCATGGTAATATAAAGACATTCTCACACACTTATGAAAAAACTAATTGTTAATGACCATGATAACAAGTAGTCACCAGATCTGGCTTAAAACTGCTTAATCAATAAATGACATTCTTATTCTGTTTGTCCTTTAAATCTGCTGTCAACTGAGCAGTGATCAACGACGGTTTGATCTCTGACTGTTAATACTGAGCATCTGTTTCTGAATTTAATTCTGTTATTCTGGGACATGTAACCAAATAGATCTTTGCCTAAAATCATTGTTTTAGTTTTCTATGGCTGCTGTAACAAATGTACTTGTTTAAAACAAAAGAAGTTTATTATCATACAGTCCTGGAATCCAGAAGTACAAGATTAAGGTATCAGAAGGAACAGACTGGAAATTGGTCTACCCTTGTCTTGGGTGTCAGTTTGTGAAAAAAGGAGCCATTTTCTTTACTTCTTACCTGGGGACCACAGACTGGTGATTTGTTCATTATACGACCCTTTACTAGCCTCCTCCTAGTTGGCTAAGTGGAGGATTACCAACTATGATGGTTCCTTTTTGTCAATTATGGATTTGTCAGTATCTAAAAATCACAGCCCCTTTCTGGAAAAAAATTCTGGTTTCTTTTATAAGCGCATACTATAATCAAAACTTTTGACATTATTTTGGTAAAAGGTAAATTTTTTGTCTTCAAATAACAGTGACCATTATCAGAAAATTTTGATATGCGAACAATCAGTTCATTGATACATTAAATTTAGAGAGTGCTCTAGGAAAATTAGGAAATAAATAGCAAACAGCCTCTTTAACCCAATCAAAATAGAAATCTAACTTCAAAAGAGTTTCTCTGATTCTCTTTTTAAATCTAGCTTCTTTGCATGGCTTTCTTTTTCTGGTTTAGCAACCCACCCACCTGTACTCCTTTTGGTTCTTCACCTGACCCCAAAATGGACTTATTCTTTCCTCATGGTCTCCCCCCAAAAATAATGATTTATCAAACTGTTACACCATAACACACATTTTTGGAACTGGCTTTAAACCCTTTCTTAGACCTGAGTAAAGAGTTCTAATAACAGACTTTTTTTTAACTTCAGAAAGAAATAGAAAATTATTTAAGAATTTAGAATTTTATTAGATGCATAGTGGCCTGGACTATGAGAACTTAACCAGTTAGGCCACTTAATTAGAAGCCCTTCAAATTAGAGACAGGGAGAAATAAAAATAAATAAAAAGAAATGTTTACAGTTATGAGGGTAGGAAAAAGATTATAAATAGCCCAACTAGTTATAATTTTGAAAAAAGTGCATTGAGAAGGAAAGAAAAGGAAACATGCTAAGTCCATTTCAAAACCTTTTCATTTAAGGGCATGTTCCACAAAGATTGAATATTGTAAAGAAAATTAAGATGAGAAATTGAGTGCAGGAAACTTTCAAATGGTGTTGCTGTGTATTCTGGTGTGGATTTAATAGCTGAAGTATAGGGAGCTTTGGACTCTGTTTTCAGAAATAGGGAACTATAAAGTAAGGTCAAAATATAAAAATGCCAATTAAAAAAACCCCACCAATGTGTAGCTGAACATTTTAAAAGAAGTCTTGGAAAGTAAACAAGCTAGAAATCAAAACAAACTTATGGTGCACTAGATAAAACAACGAGTTTCTGAAATAAAAATAAGAACAAAATGTCTTTTGTGGATAAGGACCGCCATAGATACTGCAAACAAGGCCCCTTGGAGGAAGCAATGTCCCATGTTATACAAGAAACAAAAGGGCAACTGTACAGAATCTGCCCAATTATACTGTGAGGGCAACATTAGTAGTGAAATTTTTCCTATTTTTCTCTAAACTTCCAAGAGAATTTTATTCATATTTATAAATACAGATAAACAATAATTCAGCTGTCTCACTGACAAGGGTGCCCGGCCACAGAACATCAGATCTTCAGAGTAAATTTTAAAGTGATTTTAATAGGAAAGAGGACGGCAAATCAACCAGTATTATGAGTGAAAGAAAAAAAAGGGGGGGATTTTCTTTAAAAGAAAAATGTCTGATTGTACCAGAATATGAAAGAAGAGTAAAAGACTGACTTGAAAGCGGATAGTAAGTTGTATAAGGTTTGACAGGGAAATGACTATTGGCCCTGATTTGCTAGAACCACTCAAGTAGGTGGAATTTCCATTTCTACATCCTTTCCCTAATCCAGCCTAACTAACTTGGTGATCATTATTACCAAATGACACTTCTTTAATTTTGTGATATAATCCCTAAAATGTAGTAGGTAGAGCCTACTTTTCAACAAATAATTAAAAGACAAAAACAGAATGAAGCTAAGCTGACCAATACTGGACCATAAAAACAGTCTTTTAACCAAAAACAACACAAAACATCTCATGTTCAAAGAGATTGAAAAACAGTGATTAAATTCTAGATAATTCTCGATAGTGTCTCCTGATGTTTGGTTTAAGAAAACATGAAAAGGAAGGCAGGAGATTACAAAGAAGTTCCTCTATCCCCGAAAAGACTAACTGTTCTTAAGCCATGAGATTAAGTAGCCACTAGAACTAGGTAGATACCTGTTTAATTAATAAATTACAGTCCTATCGTTGTGGAACTACAAAAATGCAGTGTGACTATCTATTTAACCAGTGACTATTTTTTTCTCAGAAAACAAGCCTCTGGAAGCCAATCAATCCATAACAGCACCTCATTTTATTATTCTAACCAGTCAATCAGGAATGGGTCCACACCAGTGAATGTGCTCCTCTTGCCAACCTGTCAGTCACAGTCTCCTCTTAGTAACCGTGCTTCGACAGCTGACATTAACTCACTCATACCTCTGAAAATGTGCCAGTCTCTAAATAAATGCAAATGGCTTCAAAGCCATTTGAGTTCTTTGCTAATAAACATTATGGAGTTAAATTTCCTTTCTTTTTAAGCAGAAGATGACAAGCATACTTACCTTCAAAGTCACTTTTGAATCTAAGTGGTAACTCTAAAAGAGAGGTGGAGTTGGAAAAGATAGGACAAAAGAAGTTAAGTGGTTGTTATAAAAGACTATGTTAAAGTTTATTAGAGTTTGAAGTCAATCAGTAGGAATGCAGATAAAGAGGACGAGCTGTACTTTAGCAAGAAGACATAAATTGAGTTCATGGATAATTTGGAAAGTTTTCATTTAGATTTTACCAACACAGTGCCAGATAGATAAAAAGCACATAATTAATTCTGTTTTATATTCTCTGTCAACATTAATTACTGAGACCAGAGACAATTTAGGGGTATTAATGACCACTTATTCTGTAAAAATATTCACTAGTCATTAATTTTAATTGCTTCTGAAAAATATTTTTGCCAGGAGCGGTACTTAAACCAAATTGCGGACTTAGTTTAAATGGGGGTCCAACCTTGATATCAAATGAGAATTCACAAGAGTGAAAAAAATATTTAAAAAATAATAACCCTACCGGTCCTATGTTATCAGACAGAAAACAATAATATAATTCCTCTTTAGTTCTGTGCTTTGCATATTCACTTTTAGTTACCTTAAAATCAAATTATAGACTCTGAGCTAAGGGAAGTCTGTATAATAATTTCTAACACTGTGGTATTTGCATTGTTGTTTCTGTTTGTTTCTTCCACTTTCTATTTTTGCTATGTTGTAAGACTACTGTCTGATTAATTGGATATATTAGCACCAATACAGCTTCTGGTTATCAGTGAAAGCTTGCATTCACAATTTTCTTGATGAAGGAACAAGTAGATGAAATAACTCACTCTGAATAGCCAAGATGTCATCAGCCTTGTCAAATTCAGAATTCATTTCATTAAAAAAAATGAATCCCTATCTGATGAAAAAAATATCAGCTCCTACGAGGGACCCAAATTAGTTTAAAATGCTTGATTTTCTACATAGGAAACAGAAATACTGCACAAAAATATTTAATCATTATAATGACAGAATGTTTACAGAAAATGGTGACATTAAGTAATTTAGAAGACAATGTCACCCAGAGAGAGCTTATTAAAAAAAAGTATTAGATGTACAATACCTTTTAGAGGTTTTTTTCATTAAATAAAACCATTTCTTTATATTCTCAATAATGGCACAGCTATCATATAATAATAAAACAAGCCCATCTGTGAAATTCATTGTGTTAAGCTCAACATAATATAAATATGAATCAGATGTGAATCTCAATTTAAGGAACTCATAGTCTAGTCCAGAGACACAGTGACATGCAAAATTTACCCAAATATAAAAAGATAAGTGCCATAATAAAGCTATAAAAATGACATCAGCTGAGGGAAGGGAGTTTATTCCTTCTGGTTTATGCGTTCTTACCTTTGTTTGGTTTGTTATGTCTGAATCAATATTTCTCAGAGCTGACTGCATAGCAAAATCACTTGGCAACAATTTAAAAAAGGCATATGCACCACAACTAGAATTACAAAGACAGTTTCTTTAATAAATGGTGTTGGGAAAACTAGACAGCCACATGCAAAAGAATGAAACTGGACCACTACTTTACACCACACACAAAAATTAATTCAAAATGGATTAAAGACTTGAATGTAGATGTAAAACCATAAAACTCCTAGAAGAAACATAGGTAGTAAGCTCCTTGACATTGGTTTGGCTGTGGTTTCTTGGATTTGACACCATAACCAAAAATAAGTAAGTGGGACTACATGGAACTAAAAAGTTCTGTACAGCAAAGAGAACTATTAACAAAATGAAAAGGCAACCTACTGAATGGGAGAAAATATTTGCAAAACATATATCTCAATAGAGGTTAATATCCAAAATATATAAAGAACTTATACAACCCAATAGCAAAAAGAAACAGAATAAAAAAAAATTTAAAAATCCAACTTAAAAATGGGCAAAAGATCTGAACATTTTTCCAAAGAAGACATACGGGTGGCCAACAGGCACATGAAAATGTGCTCAACATTGCTGATCTCACCAGGGAAATGCAAATCAAAAACACAATAAGATATCACCTCACACCTATCAGAATGGCAAGTATAAAAACACAAGAAATAATAAGTGTTGGCAATGATGTGAAGGAAGGGGAACACTTGTGCACTATTGGTGGGAATGTACATTGGTGCAACCACTATGGAAAACAGTATGGGAGTCCCTCAAAACATTAAAAATAAAATTACCATATGATCCAGAAATTCCACTTTAGCTATTTACCCAAAAGAAAACAATAACTCAAAAAATATACACACACCCATGTTATTATAAATCACCTGTCATTTAAACACAAGGACATTTATTGCTTTAAGTGAAAATATTTATAGTAACATCAGGATATTGTATATGTCATTTGCTGTAAATATCCAGCTTTGGATTGAATATTTGGGACCATTCAACATCTCTCCTTTGTGTCAGAATTACACTGAAGACTAGTTTATCATGGTATCTCTTAAAGGCAGTCCAAAAATAAAAAAAGAGTAGAACATAGAGCACATCAAGTTCCAGCTATATAAATACCTATGAATCTAAGACCCCCCAGATCATCCTGAACTTCCTGTACTCTCATCTCTATGAGATGAGGCTCTTTACTTACACTAAAGCTTCTCCCGTCAATGCCTTACTCCCAAACATTCTCCTTATCTTTCCTAGAACTCATGGTCCCTCACCAGCAAAATCCCTTTACCCAGAAACTTCATTGAGCATACTTCCCATCAATTTTCTATCTTAAACCTGGTTCCCATCTGGTTATAGCATTTCCCTTGATTCGTTCTCAAGGGGTGTCCATTCATTTTTAACACACCCCTCCTGGACAATTTTCACTGCAATAGGAATTGAGAAGTAAATAGGAATCATAAGCTATATGTTGGTGGAAGAGAAATATAGGGTGATTAATTGGATAAGAATTGCCATCCTTCATGTGGCAGGCACGAAGATACTTCCACACTCCGAATTTTCTAAACATTTCCTTGTCGTTGATCTCAAGAAAAGACCCTGAAAGAGAAGTATTTTTCTTCATTTAATTTAAGAGTTAGTTCATTTCCTACTGCACAATCGACTTTTTTCCAAGAGTTAACAATGGGAATACACACTATCTTCAAAGGAAACTTTACCCACTCACATCAAGAGATATCAAGTCCCATGGCCCTTGGATAAACATAATCAACTTGTTGACCATCTATTTCCAAGAGTCTGGATTATTACTTCTCAACTGAGACCGCACGTGGTGTAGCAAAAAGCAACTCCACGTAGCACTGTGCCAAGGTCAGGGCAGTTGTTTTTCATTCTTTCTTTTGGCAAGAGGTGAAAATATACACTAGCCTGAACTGTATATGTATAATCTGCACTCTCAACATGATCTCCTGTGATGAGTGTTTACATAATCTGCACTCTCAACATGATCTCCTGTGATGAGTGTTTACACAGGCACTCGCGTATCTAAAGAGGAAAATTATGTATTTTTTTTAGTCAAAGACAATCTATATCTAGATGTGGGGAGGGAAAGAAGTTTTCTACATTTTATGCTGCATAATTGTGCTAAAGAAACACCAGATTCATAATCCTATGTAAAATGCACCATATCTCAGTCTGAAGTAACAGCATTTGTATTGTATTTGAGTTAGTTCTTGAGTGAAAACTTCCACCAAATGGTTGCATTTTTGCTTTACATATGTAAAAATAAAAGACACGACAGAGAACTTATAAAAATGCTAAGAGCAGTTTGCTCCAGATGTAAAAATGTCAAGCCTGACTTCAAGGGGCAAAAACTGCTTTGTTTCTTTCAAAATGGCCATTTTCACTCCTAGGTTACACTACGCACATTTTATATTAATTAGCATATTCAGTTTGATTTCTAAAATAAAGAGGCATTTTAGAATTCATGTTACCCATCAGATATCCTCACTTATAAATCAAGAGTTGTTTGTGGGATTTCTATGTGTGCCTCCTTTCTCCCTTCCAAGGGTCCTCTCAATGACTGGCATGTTTTTGTTCATTTTCTTAATATACTAACAGAAAATTCTGTCTGTGTCTACTCTTATATTTTCTACTCCTGATACCACTAGTCTAGATCACAGCTTTTTTATTTTTTAAAATGGAACCTAAATTATTGTACTGGCCACCTACTAGCCTACTTATTGTCAATACATTAGGTGGCCTTACTTACCTCCTAAACGGCTACTTGAGTTATCTATATAAAAGCAGTTAAGAACATCTCTCCCATTTACCCCATAACTATTTTACCTAATAGTATCAGTTATCTATATAAAAGCAGTTAAGAACATCTCTCCCATTTACCCCATAACCGTTTTACCTAATAGTATACAGAGTCTTCAAGACCCCGGTCAGGTCTCAGTCAGGGTACACTGTGACTGAGTGAAGCTGCCTGGTGCCTGATAAGGAGTGGTGGAGACTATGAGAGCTGAAGATCACAGACCAAGATTGTACTCATTCAAATATTTTCAAAGCATTTTTAGTTCACACTAAGCCGCCACACAGACTATGAATAATCCATGGACCATTAGCTTGCAATCTCTGGACCTAGAAAATCTGGTTACATCTTTTCTTCTTAGTTTCTATTCTTACTACATATTTTTCACCAGGCCAGACTATTTCATGGGTCTGTCCTCTATATGCTCTGAATTTCACTGGCTTCATTGCATTAATTCACAAACGTTCTAGAGCTAAGAAGGCCCTCAACGTCTCTGTAGCTATAGCATTATTTATTTCCTTTTAGAATGAACTCAAATGAAACTTTGTCCCTGAAACAATCCATAATTTCAGAATTTGAATTCAATGTGCCTGATCAGGAATTCTTTCTTTTTTTTGTTCTTTACTTTTTGCCCTCAAGACAACTATGAGTATTTTTAAAAATTTATTCATGCAGTCTTTTTCTCTCCATAGATGAAATGCTCTGGCTTTCAGGAAATATATTTAATGATCTTGTGTACCTCTTAATCTCTAATACAGAGTCTTGAATATAGCAAAATCTCAGTAAATTTTTGTGAAAATAAATTTGTGGAAGAAAAGCATCTGAGAGGATGAAATGCATAACTTTTGGATCCAGAAAAACTTGGGCTTTATTTATAAGATTCCACTTATTAGCTGGGTAAATCTGATCCATTATCAAAATTCTCTGAATCTCAATTTGTTCAGCTCCAATATAATTATAAAGCAGACCTTACAGAGTTGAAATAAGAATTAGTGATAATCTAGAACATATAAAGTCTGTGGTACTAGTACGTCCCTATTAAACAGTGGATTTTATTACTATTATTACCATTTGCCCATGTAAAATTATTTGTCTTTTGGATATTTCAGTTTTGTCTTTTCAAAGTTCTTGCTCATTTGACATAAATTAAGTTACTCCACTATCCAAAATAGCTTTAAACATGAAGAATTATTGGAATGAAGCACTGGATATGACTGGAAGCTAAAACTGCCTGATAGAATGGACAACATCTGAAGGAAAGCCAGCACTAAAAGGGAAACAGTTTCCAGTTGTTTGATAGCTATAGATCTATGTAATAAACCAGGGACTATTTTATCAACTTCGACTCATTTAATAATTTTAGATGCTTCACTAAAAACTAACAGAAAATTCAACTTAACATGGTTTAAGTAATCAAGGGGTCTTAGTCTAGTGACTGGGTAAGTGCAGCACCTGCTTTGATTAGACACCAAATCTACTTCTTGGTATTTTGATTTATTTTTATCTTTCTAGTTTATCAGTTTCCTATTCAAGAAGTCTAAAGAGCTTGATGCAGCTACATCTATATGAATGCATCTTAGGAGAAGATAGAGGAACCACTCACCACTACCTACCACCACTACTGAATGATGTTTCTGAGATTTACTCTGATTGGGCCAACACAGGTGCTGACTCCTGCCCTAGTGAGGCCGCCCTAGCTGAGAGCCGGTTAGCTTAGGTAAACCAGTGCTAGTCCGGCCACTGCAGTTAGGCCGACACAATCAGAGTAAATGATTCCAGCCCAACAGTAAGAGAGAAATGGAGGAATCGGGGAAGATAATCACTGTGTCATGAATGTGTGGTGTATATCAGGATTGTCATTTAATTTTTCACAAATCATCTGAGTCTGGTTTAGTTGTAACCGGTATAAATGTGAAATCACGGTATCATTTCAACTCTTCCTCTCAAATCTTACGGAAATCTATGTTTTAGATAATATGGGTGCAAAAACCAGTTCTCAGGAACATTTTTTAGTATAAAATTCTCTCTTTAAAATTCACTATTCTACTTTTTACGTATTGACTTTTTTATTCTTTCATTTTTCTGAATTTCTCTAACAAAAATCTAAAGTGTTTCTGTGCTTTTTACTTAGTAGATATTATGGACTTTACAAATAACATTCCATCGGAGAAGCAAATAACTAGCTATCAGTTATAAAACAAGGAGTTGCAGAAAATTTTCCTTCTTTTAATTTTGACATCCAGAGAAACCAGACCTAAGTAAATGGTTCCTAAAGTACTTTTATTACAAATAGCTGATATCAGTAAAGTCAACTTAGAATGCCTGAAAAAAAAATGCATTATCTTTTAATCATGAGTACATATTCAAACAGTGAAAAATATGACTCAAAAACTTAACACTTAGCAAACCAGAATATTTGAACTGGAGGTATCATTTAGAGAACTTGTACCTTCTAAGTAAATAAATGGCTATTCTCAATTTTTTTTTTTTGCCTTTACACATGCTTTGAATTTTTTGATAGGACATGGTAGATCAATATTATGGACTAACATTATGGACTCTAACACAGCACATGTTCCCAGGTTCATATCATAAAGACAGATAAATGAGAGGTAAGCCACCTGGTACTGCTGGTTGCCTACAACATTAGACCATAAACCCAGTCAATCTATGAGTGTTTGACACAATGGCATAAATGTTGTCAATTACTGTAATTTATGAAGGGTGTGCTTGTTCTACTCATTTATTTTCCTAGAATTATAAAGGCTTCCTGACCTTGCCTATGTATTATCACCATCAATTCCAAAGTAATGTATACTTGTGTAAAGAAGATGGTTTCAAGTGCAATAAGGGTGACAAACATGGGGTATAGAGAAGAGTGGGAGAATCACTGCACCGAGATCAGACCAGGAAAGATTGCCCCCAGTTCCACAAGGAACCATGGTGTTCCTCAAAGGTAAAGAATATACCATTTGAGTACGTTCTTCTGCTCCAATATCAACCCATGTTTTTAGTGCCAAACTGCCTAAGGAGCTATGTAGTTTCCATATTTCTGATAATTGATGAGTGTTCACTAAGGCCACTGTAAATCAAGGCCCTGCTGGGATAAGATTAAAGTCTTAAATATTTCAATAATTACATAAATTAGGGTATATCTAAAATTTTATGTGATCATTTGAAATTTAAAAATAAATGTTTTCTTTAGATAGTGAATGAGTGGGGGAGAAATCTAACTTTTCAAGTCAGCTATGAAAGATTCTCATAGTCCCTCAGATACATAAAGGGGTCCCAAAAGCCTGATTATTGACATTGTATCAATTCATTACAGTATAACGGTGGCTTTTCTCTAAGAAAAGGAGTTAGTAGGATTGATTTAATACATTGAAATTGGAAAGAGAGATTTTAAACCTACTGTGCTTTTTGTAAAAGAACTTTGCCTATTTATTTTTGGTAGAAATCTTGAGAAGATGTGTGTGTGTCTGTGTGTGTGTCTGTGTGTGTGTGTCTGTGGGTGTGTGTGTGTCTGTGGGTGTGTGTGTG